>JARQOD010000006.1:291365284-291470960 GCA_033576555.1 Oophaga sylvatica
AACTGTTTATTGAAGTCGATGGAGAGGAGAGGGTGGAAGAAAGTTATAAGCATATTGAACGAGAGAGAGGCACAGACGCACATTGAACTGTTCTGCAGTTTTAAATTACGTGGTTAACTCATAAGTGCTGGATTCTTAGCTACACTGCTCAATACTGCTAGACCAGCGCTGGAATCACAGCTCAACTGCTTAGTACTGCTGTGTTATGGCCTTCATGCTGCTGCTGCTTTGGGTCACATGTTATAAAGAAAAAGCACAGTGGTAAAGTCTCATGTCTGTGTGTGCAGTATATGGAAGACATCAAAGCAGCTAGCCTCCACCTTCTCACTCAGCGACAATTGAAAATTATACTGCCATAATGTAACTCCTCATGTACACAAAAGGCAGCTTGTTCTGAAAAGTCACCTGAGTTCACAGGTTCGTTTTAAATATCTCCCACACATTGTACCCAGTTTTTCAGGTAAATGTTTTTTTTTTCAGATTGAACAAGCCTAATGCTCCGTTCACTCTGGCAATATGACTTCAATATGTAAAGGTACTATGATTTATTAGTTGGACACGCTGTGACCTATTTTGTAACAGCATCTGAGAAACTGAGAAACAACAAATCTTTTCTGCTTTTTTGTGTTTTTTTTTAAATTACTGGCAGCATGCTATTCCATTATGACCATAGAAGAACAACAGAAACCTGATGGAAAAGACAGTACATACATTGCAAGACATCTGCTATAATCAGAGCAAGTCTCTGGGAGCAACTGGGAATTTTTACAGCTCCTTTGTCAGAGCAGAACAATGGAATTAAGGAGCACAAATATAAAGAAGCCTTACAATAGTTTTGAATTCAGTAATTGATAATAGGAATACTCTTCCAATTTAACAATAAACTGCTATTGTTAATATTGACAGGGCATCTAACACCAGGTTTTTACTACCTAATCTGAGAGCAGTGTAATGTAGAGACAGAGACCCTGAATCTAGTGATGTGTTACCTACTAAGCTACTTACAGTACTTTTTACATAATCTTTTTTTTTATCAGCATGACATTATCCCTATTGCTTAATTTTTTTCTTTACAAATTTGAGTACTGAATCAATAGAAGAATGATAACTGTTTCATGCTTAAAACTGGGTAAAAAATACTTTTTGGGAATTTTTCAGCCTCTATATTCATGAGCTGTGTATAACCCTGAACCACCACTGATTGGTAGCTTTCTGCCTATGCACAGTGTACACAGGAAGCTGTCAATCAGTGGTGTGGGCGGGTTATACAGAGCTCGGCATCTACAGAACTGGTAGATCTGCAGCAGATAAAACAGTTTTTAATCAATATTGCAGCAAATGCTACTTTGCTAGAATCAGGATCTCTGCTTCTACACCACGCTGCTCTCAGATCGGGTAGAAAAAAACCTGGTGACAGGATCACTTTAAATGTAGCAGCTGGGATATCAAGACTTGTACAGAAAGCACTTTAACCAATATATTTATTTCAGTGTTCTAAAGTGATTTGTGCTAAAACAGCATTTTGACGATGTTCCTACGTTACTCATTGCAGCAATACTCAATTATTCTAGACCAGAAGTCATGGCAGATTGACATGATTATGAAAACCAGATTCCACAGAGTAGTTAAGAGGTGAGGCCATACAAATTAGATTTTGATATATTCCATTACTTTTAATAGATAATAATGACTTGTTCTGAATGGACTGTAATATGTGCTGAAAAGAAATTCTATTTAATATTCAGATTAGAAGTTATGATTGCAAATTAAATCATTTTAAGTGATCCCAATCCGGTCATAAAGTCCTTGTGATTAATTATATGCTACAAATTGGGCATATTCACATATTTTGCATATTTTCCCTTGCATTCATACTGTTCAGATGTCAGTGGACATTTGAGTAGGCAAACACAATTTTTAGCTTTTTCCATAGTGTGGTTTTGGAATTTTAGCGCATCTCGTTTTTCTGGATATATTATTCACATTAACAAACACAAGGTTACCGCGATAGCAGTTCTAGGGCTTCCACTAGCTAGCAATACAGACTCTTATCAAGTATCTGAATAACGTTTGTAAAACCTGGCATATTCTAGTGATGGGCCACCAGCGTGCAAACTGGACAAAGATGGAAAATTTAAAGGAAACCTGTCACTAGTTTTATGCCTTATAAACCATGCCTATCACCTTTAAAATGTTGTGAATTGGGTTCCTACGACCCCTTTATATCCTCATAGCTGCCCCTACATACTACTTCTGAAAAAGGTAAATTGCATGGTCTGGTCCGATGAGCAAATTCAGAGTGCGCTCAGCGTTGTCCCGAACCCTTGAAACGCCGCCTCTTCTATCTGGATGGAAGTGGATGATGTCTCTACATCATCCATATGGTGCTAAAAATCTCGGGCCTGTGCAGCGGAATCAGAGACCACAGGCTAGCCTCACTGTGACCTATTGAATAACCTGGAAGCTGGTGACATACAAGTGATTTTGGGCAGCCGATCTTTTATACCATTGCATCAGCACGAGAATTTGAGCACCGTGTGATGACATAGCGACGTCATCCACTTCCATCTGGACAGAAGACATGGCGTTTGGAGGGACTGAGGCACCGCTGATCACAATTTGGATTGTCCAATCGGATCGGGCCACACAAATTACATCCAGTATGGGATATGTATAAAACACTTTTTCTGAGGTATGCAGGGGGTTGTAGGAATCCCAGTTACCTGATTTGATATGTGATGGTCATGGTTTACAGTATAAGGCAAAAAACTGGTGACAGGGTCCCTTTAAATAATGATTCCTACCTTAAAGCCTCAGTCAGATGTCATCTGTGGCATCCATGTGCTGTCAGTGATTTTCACTGATCCATAGACTTATATAGGTGATTTTAATCCATGACTCGGATCAAAAATGGAGATGTCCCTTTTTGTTTTTTGCTGGCCTTATGGTCACAGACGTGTGACCAACTCC
The DNA here is from genome assembly GCA_033576555.1 of Oophaga sylvatica. Taxonomy (NCBI): domain Eukaryota; kingdom Metazoa; phylum Chordata; class Amphibia; order Anura; family Dendrobatidae; genus Oophaga; species Oophaga sylvatica. The sequence continues at coordinate 291,368,255 of JARQOD010000006.1, forward strand.
ATAGACTATAAAGAATATGTGTTCTTTCTAATGCTGAATGAGGCCTAAGGGTATGTTCACACAGAGTTTTATAAATGGATTGATGGATTGGGGGCCAAAGTATTCAATGAGCCATATCTGTGTAAAGAGTATGTTTGTAGAAAAGACTGTGCAGGGCCCTATTTAAGAATCTGCGCATTTGGCCCAGGTTCAGTTGTCAAGGGGATGCGATTGGTCCATCTGATGTGGCGGTTCTGAGGTATCTCCCTGGTAACTCCTTTTTTCCGTCGCCTGTTGTGGGAGGCGTCCGTTCTTTGAGCTGGCTGTCTTTCATGCTCGATTACATTTGAAACCCTGAATGCTGGCACTCCCGAGTCAGGGCGACATCAGCAGTGTGATCAGGTCATGTGATCACACTGCTGATGTCACTTCTTGGCACCGCATAAGTGGTAAGTTCTCCAATGGAGCTGAAGACACCATAGGTTTATTGTAATTAGGGGAAGGTGGGAAGAAATTTGAATATACAGTATGGGGAGAGAAATGGAAGGAATGTATGGGAAGTGAGGAGAGATGAGTGCAGACACAGTATGGGGAGAGACGGGGGAGTTTATGTGGACAGAATGTGGTAGAATGGGTGGGGAGGTACATAGTATGGGGAGCGAGGAGGGAATGTATGCGGACAGAGTATGAGGAGTAAGGGGGGATCGGTGCGGACACAGTATGGGGAGTGAAAGGGATGAGGGTGGAAACAGTATGGGGAGTGGGAGGGATGTCTCGGGAGAATATTGATGGAAATGGTGTGAGGAGACAGTATGGGATAATAAAAATGTCAGAGGGCACAGAATAGAGACTGGGTAGTTTTGGGGGGCAGTAGGGAAAGGGAGCAGCATGTGGGGACAATGTGAGACCACAGAAAAGAGGGGACAGTATGCCAAAGAGGGAAGTGTGATGAGAGAGTACAGCACGGAGTCTGGGCAGTATAAGGGGGGACACAGTATGAGAGGACAGTGTTAAGATGGGGCCCAGTATGGATAAGATGAAGAAAAGAAAGAAAACGACTCCAATCAGAGACAATGTCATCTCTAAGGTACCTGGATGTAAATGTTTGTTTGTGATACTGACTAATTCTCAGTACTGTGGTTCCTGTATGGTCCTCAGTCTGATGATAACTGATAGCAACAACACTCAGTATTTCCATACCATTGTTAACAGCGTACCTGACGTTGTAGGTACGTTGTACGTACGTTGTAGGTACATGTTATACAATGTATATGGGTCAGACCTGACATTACCATTGATGTATCATATAATGATGGTGGTTCTGGTGCTGAATTCAAGTACTGATGGTGGTTCTTATGACGTATTCCTGTACTGATGAGGGTTTTGATGCTGTGTTTCTCTACTGATAAGGGTTATATGATCTATTTCTGTACTGCTGGTGATTCTGATGATGAATTTCTGTACTGCTGGCGGTTCTGTTGATGGATTCTAGTGCTGTTGTGCACTGTGAGAATTCAGAAGTCTGTAGTGATATAGCATGACTGCAGACTTATCACAAGCTTGGACAACCCCTTTAATCCTCCTAACATACAGTGGGGAAATAAGTATTTGATCCCTTGCTGATTTTGTAAGTTTGTCCACTGACCAAGACATGAACAGTCTATAATTTTAAGGGTAGGTTAATTTTAACATTGTGAGATAGAATATCAAAAATAAAATCCAGAAAATCACATCATATAAATTATATAAATTTAATTGCATTTTGCAGTGAGAAATAAGTATTTGATCCCCTACCAACTATTAAGAGTTCTGGCCCCTACAGACCAGTTAGACGCTCCTAATCAACTCGTTACCTGCATTAAAGACAGCTGTCTTAGTCACCTTTATAAAAGACTCCTGTCCACAGACTCAATTAATCAGTCAGACTCTAACCTCTACAACATGGCAAGGCCAAAGAGCTTTATAAGGATGTCAGGGACACGATCATATACCTGCACAAAGCTGGAATGTGCTACAAAACCATAAGCAATATGCTGATTGAGAAGGAGACATCTGTTGGTGCAATAGTAAGAAAATGGAAGAGATATAAAATGACTGTCAATCAACATCGATCTGGTGCATCATGTAAAATCTCACCTTGTGGGGTGTCCTTGATTATGATGAAGGTGAGAGATCAGCCTAAAACTACACGGGGGGGGGACTTGTTAATGATTTCAAGACAGCTGGGACCACAGTCACCCAGAAAACCATTGGTAACACATTACACTGTAAAGGTTTAAAATCCTGCTGTGCCCGCATGGTCCCCCGACTCAAAAAGGCACATGTGCAGGCTGGTCTCAAGTTTGCCAATGAACAGCTGGATAATTCTGTGAGTGATTTGGAGAAGGTGCTGTGGTCAGATGAGACAAAAATTGAGGTCTTTGGCATTAAGGCAACTCGCTGTGTTTAGAGGAAGAGAAATGCCGCCTAAGACCCAAAGAACACTATCCCCACTGTCAAGCATGGAGGTGGAAACATTATGTTTTGAGGGTGCTTCTCTGCTAAAGGCACAAGACTGTTATGAATGTGCTAGAGATATTTCTGAGCAGAGGCTCCCTCTGGTGGTTACAGACAGTACTGAACCTTTCAGCAGGAATGGCAATCTGGGATCACGGACTGGTCTGATATAAGGGAGGTTCCCTCCCATGATGGTTGCCGGTGATCAATTGTTCTTGTCTCAATTGTGGTTCCTGGTTCATTTGGAAGTTTGCTGAGTCTTGCCTGCATCTTCTGCTATCAGATAAGATATTTTCTGCTTTTATTTTTGTGCTTGCTTTTTGCATTGTTCCCTGCACTTCTGTGGAGGTCAGCCAGGTCCCCTCCAGGGGCTTGTGCTCCTCTCAGTTTATCTGGAGCCACTGTTGTTTGTTCATTTGCTTTTTACTGTTTTTTCAGTGGCTGCGGCTTAGTTTTGTTACACCAGAGATCTGATTAGGTGGTAGAGATCGTGTGATCTCAGGTGTTTTTGCAATCAGAAGAGTTGGTATTTTTTAGAGTTTTTTTTGGATTGCAGTGAGTATCCTTTCCTGTACTTTTCTGTCTAGACAAATTGGGCCCCAGCGTTTGCTCATTCTATTTTCTTTCCGTGTCCGTGCTTCTTCTTGTCTAACCGCCATTACATGTTTGGGGGCTTCCTATTTTCTTTGGGGATCTGCTCCGGGGCAGATAGCTTTCATCTTTCTGCCTTTAGGTGTAGTTATCTCTCAGGCTGTGACGAGGCGTCTAGGATCAACGTAGGAACGCTCCACGGCTACCTCTAGTTGTGTGGTTAGTTCAGGTTACTGCAATCCAATAGGTTCCAGCCTCTCTGGTGTATTGCCGTTTTTGCTTATTCTCCTCAGCTACCAAAACATAACACAAGACTACTTCACCGCACCAATGGGAAAATGGATGGATCCATGTACAGTAAAATCCTGAGTGCCAACCTCCTTCCCTCTGCCAGGACACAAAAAATGGGTCTTTGCTAGGTCTTCCAGCAAGACAATGACCCAAAACATACAGCCAAGGCAACAAAGGAGTGACTCAAAAAGAAGCACGTTAAGGTCATGGAGTGGCCTAGCCAGTCTCCAGACGTTAATCCCATAGAAAACTTATGGAGGGAGTTGAAGCTTCGAGTTGCCAAGCCTCAAAATCTTAATGATTTAGAGATGATCTGCAAAGAGGAGTGGACCAAAATTCCTCCTGACATGTGCGCAAACCTCATCATCAACTAGAAAATGTCTGACTGCTGTGCTTGCCAACAAGGGTTTTGCCACCAAGTATTAAGTCTTGTTTGCCAGAGGGATCAAATACTTATTTCTCACTGAAAAATGCAAATACATTTATATCATTTATACAATGTGATGTTCTGGATTTTATTTTTGATATTCTAGCTCTCAATGTTAAAATTAACCTACTCTTAAAATTATAGACTGTTCATGTCTAAGTCAGTGGGCAAACTTACACAATCTGCAAGGGATCAAATACTTATTTCCCCACTGTATGTTAGGAGGATTAAAGGAGGTTGTCCAAGCTTATGATAAGTCTGCAGTCATTCTATATCACTACAGACTTCTGAATTCTCACAGCGCACACTGCACGCTGTCAGGATCCTCTGGTGTCAGTGGTGAGAATTGGAGGTTACTTAACCGCAAGTAAGTGATTTGCACACATGTGGTCACGTACCAACTAGACATGCGTGGTCTCACTCAAAGAAAATTAATTGAGCTAGACCAGACACGTCTAGTCAGAATGAGGCCAAAAGTATATAAATCGAAAACTTGTGCTCTCATGACCGTCCACTCTTGCCATCGGCAAGTGAGAATCCTAAAATTGTGCAGTGCATGCACTGTGAGAATTCGAAGACTGCAGTCAGCTTGTGACTGCAGGCTTTCATCTCAAACCTGGGCAAGTCCTTTATTTATAAAATGAAGCACTGTAGCATGCCAATCTTAGCAGTGTGTAATGTACATGCTGTCAGGATTCAGCTCTGCTTGCTATTTTCAGCAGTCATCTCATGGCCACTTCACTCATATGCAATCTTCATACTTACGGTCAAGTGACAACTAGATTTTCTTGCTGCTTCTCTCAGTTTTTTACTAAACATTGAGAGAATTAGGAAGACCAGCTCGACGACACGTGACTGTAAGTGTGCAAATCGCATATGAATGATTAGTCACATGACGACTACTCAAACTACTTGAAGGGGGCGTCAAACTGAATTCTTGCCCCACGTGCCAGAAAATCTATATACACCTCTGCATTGTATGCTCTTTTCTAGACCTTAGAAAGAAACTGTTAGGCTAGCTGCACCTAAGCTACAGTATCCTTCATCTGGAACTTTTCTCTATGTCTACTGTAGCGTTACCATTGACCCCTTTAATTCACCATACAGAGGCCAGTACTGTGTCTATTTGCCCTTCCATCTGGCAGTAATGTGCCTGAATACCATTTGATTAGCTGTATAGAAAAACACAGCAGACTGCTCTTTCCTATACAGAGCGCTACTACAAAGAAACTTGTACCATGCAGTACATATTTCTTTATAATGGGTCCCTATGGTGGATGGATGTCTCAGCATCCATCTTGTTTGTGCCACAATTGGGTGCACCTAGTCCAACCTGACACACTATTCTATCCCATCAAAAACAGAATCCTGTTTTCTTTTTCCTTTTTCTTTCATATAATATGACTCAGTGGCAAGCAGATCCAGTATGGGTATGAATTGACACGTGTATTAATACTAGCTGTATTCAATTATATAACAACTTTATGGTACCTTTGATGGATAAATTTGCAGCTTTGCCTAAATCTGTCTAATTTTTACATTGGTGAAGTGGGTTTGTGCTTGACTATTGTTTACACTGCTGTTTTGTGAATGAGCCTGCCATGTCTTGAGCACCTCAGTTACCATCTGTCAGCCATAATGAACAGTTTTCACTCAGGGCACATGCCACTTGTTAGATTCAATGTACAATACTAATTTATTTATTGAAATGCGCACAGAATATAAAAGGCCATAGGTCATGGAGCATGCTCAGTCTGCCAAAGGAAGAAGCCGCCAGGCGAAACCCAGACTCGGGCTAGGATTGGCAGGCCACGTGTCTCTATGCTTATTGCTTTATATTGCAGTTTTATCACCTTGTTCCTGCGAGTATAATAAAATCCTTTCTTAGATATTTATCACTTGGCTGGGCTGCACTATGTCCCGTTTTCTTTTCTGATGTCATCTGCACTGAAATATTGGAAGATTTGAAGTGAAGGAAGACTGCATGCCTGACATGTCGAGGTGGTTTGTTTTTCATCTACATACGAACGCTGCAAATCTGGAAAAGGAGAGGAATTCTGGAGGATATTGGGTTTGAGTTAAAGTGCAATCTACTTTTAATTTGACACATTTGCCTTACAATTTAGAAAAAAAGTATACTATATAGTTGGTATCATGTGGATTAATACAGTTATTATATATTATCTCCAAAATATTTTGGCTAGCCAGTGTAAAGCAGCACAAGTCATTTTATAGGTAAGCTGGAAACGAAGACTGTTTTACAGATTATGGTTTTGACCTACATAGTATGCAGTATCTCCCGCTCTAGTCCCTACTTGACTTTCTTATAAAGAACTGTAGAAATTGGCAAACGTCACCACATAATCTATAGCACATGTCCATGTTTTCACTCCTATAACACTCTACTGCCCTTTAACTTTTGACTGATTTTTTTTTTTTTCAAGCTTTTTAACTAACAGTCTGCTGAAGCATTGATTCTTTCACTTGCACCTGGCGGCTTAATTGGTCACCTAGCAAAATATCGGATCCATCTTCAGTTCTGCTTTTGCTATTTTTTTCACCTCATCTATCATATATTTTATGCTTGCAAAACCGCCAGACTTAAAATACAGAGACCTAGCACATTTCTTAAATGCAATACAACGCATGCTGTGTACTGTAATTTATGTCATGTTTCTTGCATCACAAGTCATTGGATGAACAGAATATTAGAACAATAGTTTAATTCCCCTGATCATTGCTCTTCTCATTTATCAGTAGATACATTCTCTTGAGACCCATTCTGAATACCCAATTTATATATAAATCCCAAATTGTTTACATCATAAATTGTACTAAATTTGAATCATTCTCTTGTACTGAACTATTGATATCTTATGATGCTAACTTTGTTTTGCTTTATCATCCCAAATGTCATATCTTGATAAAACTGCTCACTCTCAATAATTAATGGAGTCGGTTGTGGCCTCTGGGAACATTATCTGCAGTTCCGCTGGGCTCCTCTCCCTATGGTCACCACCCTTTGCTGTGCTCCACATAACGTCTTACAAATGGCCTAGTGTTTTTCAGTGACATAATCTCCTAAGGCCTAATCAAACACACACCTATGTAGGAGAATTGACTCTGTAATGTTTCCAGCTGCTGTTTGGAAATTACCATCTCCTCAGACTTCTGTGATTTCCAACATTTGCATCTGCTGCTAGTTAATACATCATTTAATGTAAACAGCACAAATCATTTTAAAGTAAGCATCACAAACTATAAAACTATTGATAGAGTTTGGGCATATGCTGCAGGGTAACACATTGTTTGCTATAAGCATCATTAACTGTTATTAGAAACTCACTTTGGTTAGGCCATCATTTCTGTAAGCTTCACAACCTGTTAGAGTTTTTTTTAGTTTCTGTTGCTTTCTACATCAGTGTGCTGTTTCAGACCTGCCATTTTCCTCTTCATCTGCTGTCTTGGTATTATGGCTTCTGGGTTGTCTGCTGTCCAACATAGCCTGTTATCCAAGTCCCCGCTGTCCCACATGCCTTTCAACTTGCTATGCCAATTCCCCAGGTCTTAGTATAATAGGGAAAAATTGTGGTTATCATCTGTGCTGTTATCCAAATAACGGTCCAGTCATGTAGATGGTGAAGAAATGGTGTTTTATTCTCTCAATGTGTTTTGAAGTGTACAGGACTTCTTCCTCAGGAGATGCTATGATAGCATCTCCTGAGGAAGAAGTCCTGTAGACTTCAAAATGCGTTGAGAGTAGTGTTGAGCATTCCGATACCGCAAGTATCGGGTATCGGCCGATATTCGCTGTATCGGAATTCCGATACTTAGTTCCGATATTTTTCATATATCGTATACCGGAATCGGAAGTTCCCATAATTCTTTGAGAGGCACTGTGATTTTAGTCAGCCAATGAGGAATCCTACGAAGTGTGGGCACATCCTGTAATGCTGCGTTCATCTTAACTAATGGCATGGCTGTGATTGGCTGCTGAAATGATGTCAGAATGCACTATAAAAGGCGCCGCCGCCATTTTAGCGTCACTGTGCTGTGAACTCAGTTAGGGACAGAACGCTGCTCTGCTGACTCTGAGGGACAGTTAGAGATTGCGATTTTGTGTACTGTGCTTTAGGCAGGCTAGTTTACCAACCGCTGTGTAAAGCTTCCTTTTGCCTTGCAGTGTTGTTTTAACAGCTCTGTGCAAGGTGTGTGTGTGAGAGTGCAGGTGACGCTGCAGTTTGCTCTGCATCCACCGCTGTTTGTAGGCATCTGCACGTGTCACTCACTGACTCTTTTTTTTTATTTTATTTTGTGGAATTGGTGCAGCTCCATTCAATTGAAATTAACAGTGATCTATTAGTGTGACGCGCTTCCATCCGTATACAATACATTGGTTGCAAACACTATAGAAGTACAGAAAGGAGCCTTTCACAGCTAGTGAACAGTTGTGTGCAGTGTTCACTGTAGTCTGTGAGGTTTTCATTTTTTGAGTGCAGATCACACTCCAGTAAGTTCTTCAACCACTGCTGGTTGTAGTCTGCTGAGCGTGTGTCACTGCCTCCTCCTTGACATTTTTCTCTAATTGGTGCTGCTCCATTCTATTTAAAAAAAATCTAATCTATTAGTGTGACGCGCTTCCATCCGTATATAATACATTGGTTGCAAACATTATAGAAGTACACAAAGGGCCTTTTACAGCTAGTGAACAGTTGTCTGCAGTGTTCACTGTAGTCCGTGAGCTTTTCATTTTTTGAGTGCAGATTACGCTCCAGTTAGTTCTTCAACCACTGCTGGTTGTAGTCTGCTGAGCGTGTGTCACTGCCTCATCCTTGAGATTTTTCTCTAATTGGTGCTGCTCCATTCTATTTTAAAAAAATCTAATCTATTAGTGTGACGCGCTTCCATCCGTATACAATACATTGGTTGCAAGCGAGTGGCGCTGTACGTGTTCTGCCAACTCCAAGGATTGCAGGAATCCAGTCTGTCCACATTGACTCCTCCTCCTACTCCAGTTCCTCAGAATCATCGCTGCAGGAGCCGTCACGGTCTACCTCCACATGGACCCGTGAACGCTTACCTGTTGCGACCGATATGAGCACAGCCGTGGCCAAACGTCAACAGGCCGTCCTGAAATTAATTTCCATGGGAATCGAAGCCACACAGCGCAGGAGCTCTGGAATGCCATCAAGCAGGAGAGCGACGTGTGGTTTTTGCCAGCGAATCTCCAGCCAGGCTTGGTAGTGTGTGACAATGGCCGAAATCTGGTGGCAGCTCTGGGCCTTGGCAACCTCACTCACATACCATGTCTGGCACATGTGCTCAACTTGGTCGTGCAGAGTTTTTTGAGGGACTATCCGGATCTTGATACACTGCTGCACAAGGTCCGCCTAGAGTGCGCTCACTTGCGACGTTCCAGCATGGCCAGATCGCGCATTGCAGCTCTGCAACGCAGATTTCGCCTTCCTGAACATCGCATCATATGTGACGTACCCACCAGGTGGAATTCCACGTTACATATGTTGGAGCGGTTGTGTGAGCAGCAGCCAGCAGTAATGGAGTATCAGCTGCATCAGGCGCAATCAACTCGCAATTTGCGCCGTTCACACTTCACCACTACTGAGTGGGCCTCTATGAAGGACATCTGCCATGTTTTGCGTGCGTTTGAGTCAACGCGGATGGCGAGTGCAGATGATGCACTAGTCAGCCTGACTGTCCCCCTTAACTGCCTGCTTCAAAAAACACTGCAAGCACTAAGGGATGAGGTTTTGGAAGAGGTGGAGGATGAGGAGTCACAAATTCCATCACCTTCTGGACAGTCAGCGCAACGTGGTTCCTCACAAAGAGCTGGGCAGGGCTCACTTTGTGAGGAGGATGAGGAGGAGTCAATGGAGGAGGAAGACATTGCTCCAGAGGGAGGTACTCAACGCTCTAGTCAGTATGTAGAGCGAGGGTGGGGTGATGCAGAGCAGGCAGAGATGACGCCTCTTGCAGGGGACAGCGTTTCTTGGCCAGTTGGGAGTCTGCAGCACATGGTTGATTTCATGCTGCAGTGCCTGAGAAACGACCGCCGCATCGCCCACATTCTCACCACGTCTGATTATTGGGTGTACACCCTCCTAGACCCTCGCTACCGGGACAACTTACAAAGCCTCATCACACCGTTGAACCGGGAGCGTAAAATGCGGGAGTACCAAGACACACTGGTGCAATCCATAATGTTCTCCATTCCAGCCGAGAGCACTGCTGCTGCTACTGTTTTACAAAGCAGCTCTGTGCGTCGAGGCAGTGGAGACAGCTCTGCAACAAGAGGAAGCACAAGCAGCGCCTCTGCACAGGGCAAGACCAGTATGTTCCAAATGTGGCGAAGTTTTGTGGCAGCGCCACAAATGTCTACACCATCCGAGACGGCTCCAGTCAGCAGGAGGCAACGTTTCCGTAAGATGGTGACAGACTACATGTCTTTCCCTCTCAGTGTACTCCCAGATGGCTCTTCCCCATTCAAGTTTTGGGTCTCTAAGCTGGATACATGGCCAGAGCTTAGCCAGTATGCATTGGAGGTGCTGGCTTGCCCTGCTGCCAGTGTATTATCGGAGCGCGTCTTTAGTGCTGCAGGTGGTGTACTAACAGACCGTCGCATGCGACTATCCTCCGATAATGTAGACCGGCTTACTTTTCTGAAAATGAACAAGGCATGAATCTCGCCTGAATTTGTCTGTCCGTTTTCAGATTAAATAACTGGTTCGCAACGTTATCCATGTCTCCTGTTATGTTCATCTTTCTACCACCTGAACTCTACTCCCTGGGCTACAACACTGCCAGTTGCTGCTCAGAAGTGTCGTGTCCACAGACCAATACACAAGCTATAGTGTTAGTGGGGTTCAGTAACGCCAGCTGTTCCCCTGCTGTGTGTCTGGCAAGAAGTCTCCTGTTCCCTACACATGCACAGAAAAACCCATGTCGAACATGCTCCAAATAGGGAAGAGCCGTCACCCTGATTGTTATGCTTAAAACAGGAAATTGTGAAGTTTTCCAGGCCTAGAATGATAAATTTTTATAACAAATATGGACAAATAATAATTTGTCATCACAGCGCATATCTGCACATGTCTATTAGAAATGGTAACAAAAACTAAAACATAGTGTTCACTTTTTAAATTAATGCATAAAAGTACATTTCATACTTATCAATTAATGCTTTTTAAGGAACTTTATCTGTACCTGTAAGATAATGCAGTCAATGGATGTACGAATCATAAACATCCTCATCATCATCATCACGAGTTATATTTATGACAGACATTATAAAATACACATACTGATGCCAACTGTAACTTCACACACCATATATGAAATGGCCAGCATCTAAACCTGGTAATAATGTGCAATACTAAATTATTACATCTACAAAGTGCATCATGCATACTGACAATAGGTAGTTATACCTGCAAGTGCTGTTGAACCAACCACAACAGATATAAATTAATAATGGTATATAGGTATCACAGTGCATAGTTACTCATGGACAATGTCGATGTAATACTGTACCTCAATAAAGTCAGCGTCAACCATTATGCTTGTTAGTCTTGTAGATTGTTAAAGAGGGAACATGCTTTTTTTGTTGGTCATAGGTGGAGTATTAGACAGTAAATGATTACTGCTGTCGTATTTTTGGCGTCCCTAGGGCAGAATAACGCTGCGTAAGGTCACATTTTATAGAGAGTCATCTAATAGACACACGCTACCCTACCCTAACGCGTGACAGTAGGAAGGTAGTGTTGACGGATAAAGCCTTGCGCAACCAGACATGCTTTTACCCTCTTCAACACTGTACAAGCAAAAAATGCATGATTGCAGCCGCAGACTTTATTGACGTACAGTATAACATCGCCATTACCCATCAGAGGCTGTCCACTGTCTGATACAGACATAGAATATACCTTTGCTATCCGTAGCCTTTGTTTCACCTACACTTGCAGGCACACACTTAAATTGTGACAATGCATAATGTTTTTTTAAATGGTTATTTTTTATCGTACATTATTGCGTCATCACATTGATGAGTCCATGCTGGACATGTCATACATGCTGTACAAAGTAACGATTTTATTAACTTAAATAATTGAAATGTCTGTGACTGTCACATATAAATTGCAATGATGATGATGAGTGACTATTACAAAATCCATTGTCTTCACTATGTTATGGTTTAACATAGCGTTCCTTAAGCATTATTCATAAATACAAAAATGGACTTTTATTCTTAAATTTACAACACTATATTTTGTAAACTAATTTTTGGGTGGTGTGTTGTTCCATTTCTTGTTGCCATGTGCATATATGCGTTTATATTTGCAGGGTCTTTATTTTTAGTCTTGAAATTAGGAAAGATGTGTATCTTCGTACCGTGTTAGCCAGTAGATAGAAAAATATTTAGACTTGAGAGTCCTCAGTGGTTGATACCTTTTAATGGATAACTGAAAAGATGGTAACAAATTGCAAGCTTTCGAGGCTACTCACGTCTCTTCATCAGGCAAAGACTAAAACAAAAAATGAAGAATCACATATTTCTATACACAACAGGACACAGGAATAGTGCAATAGGTAAGACAAGTGACGTGCAGCTGAACTGTCATTATGCCAGAGGGATGAACATAAATATTGGAACAGTTCCTAGATAAGGATAGAAAGTTTTATTGCCCTCTGATTGTGGTCTGGTTTTGTGTTTTCATGCCCCTGGAAGGGCAGAGACGCAGATTCCTTAATTGATATAGAATGACATGAATCCGTGTGATCTATTCATTCCAGCACTAAGAGTGTCAAAGGTCATGATGACTTATATTCCAAAACCTTTCAATCTTTCTCAGATTTGAAGTTAGATTTTAATACCAGTAATTCCATATCCATCATGCTATGACCGGGCATACCAAAGTTTTTTGCCACAGGTAAATCCATTATTTTTTCTCTTATTGTGTGGCGATGATAATTCATCCTTGTTCTCAGTTTTTGGCCGGTCTCCCCCACATACAGACCCCCATTTGGACATTTAGTACATATAATTAGGTACACCACATTAGATGTGATGCAGCTGAAAGTAGCTGGGATCTTGTAGTCGTGATGGGAGTTGGGGATCTTTATCTTGTCCGTGGTCATTATAGATGCACAGCTTTTACATTTCTTCTTGTTGCAAGGAAAGGTTCCTGCAGCTGTTGGGGAGGACAGGGAGCTTCTGACAATGATGCTTCCTAGATTTGGGGGCTGCCTAAAACACAGTAGTGGGGGGTCTGGAAATATGGATTGTAATATCGGGCATCTTTTTGTAGTAAAGGTTGTAGTTTCCGTGTAGCTCCCCTTAGCACCTCCAGATTTGGATTGTAGGTGACCACTAGAGGCACCCGGTTATTTTCTTCTTTACCTTTGTAATGTAGCAGGTGATTCCTTGATATTCTGTTGGCTCTTGAAATTTGGTTTTCAATTGTTCTTGGATGGTATCCCTGGTTCAAAAAAGTCTTTCTGAGGCGACCCCCCACTACTGTGTTTTAGGCAGCCCCCAAATCTAAGAAGCATCATTGTCAGAAGCTCCCTGTCCTCCCCAACAGCTGCAGGAACCTTTCCTTGCAACAAGAAGAAATGTAAAACTGTGCATCTATAATGACCACGGACAAGATAAAGATCCCCTACTCCCATCAGGACTACAAGATCAAAGGTACTTTCAGCTGCATCACATCTAATGTGGTGTACCTAATTATATGTACAAAATGTCCAACTGGGGTCTGTATGTGGGGGAGACCGGCCAAAAACTGAGAACAAGGATGAATTATCATCGCCACACAATAAAGAGAAAAAATAATGGATTTACCTGTGTCAAAACACTTTTGTATGCCCGGTCATAGCATGATGGATATGGAATTACAGGTATTAAAATATAACTTCAAATCTGAGAAAGATAGAAAGGTTTGGGAATATAATCTCATGATGACCTTTGACACTCTTAGTGCTGGAATGAATAGATCACTCGGATTCATGTCATTCTATATCAATTAAGGAATCTGCGTCTCTGACCTTCTAGGGGCATCAAAACAGAACACCAGACCCCAATCAGAGGGCAATAAAACTTTCTCTCCTTATCTATGAACTGTTCCAATATTTATGATCATCCCTCTGCCATAATGACAGTTCTGCTTCACGTCACTTGTCTTACCTATTGCACTATTCCTGTGTCCTGTTGTGTGTAGAAATATGTGATTCTTCATTTTTGTTTTAGTCTTAGCCTGATGAAGAGACCTGAGTAGTCTCGAAAGCTTGGAATTTGTTACCATCTTTTCAGTTAGCCATTAAACGGTATCAACCACTGAGGACTCTCAAGTATAAATATTTTCTATTCTTGGAATTGAAATTCATCATTTTATTGTCCTAGTAAAACTTCATTTATTCTTGTTTGAAGTACATACATTTGCAATGCCACGTAACAAGGCAATAACTCAATATTTTATTTCAAAACCCTCCTTGACCCTGGCTTCAACACCGCCAGTTGCTGCTCAGAAGTGTTAGATGCACAGATGAAAACAATCGCTGATGTGTTTGTGGGGTTCAGTAACGCCTGCTGTTCCCCTGCTGTGTGTCTGGCAAAAATTACTGCTGCTAACTACAAATTCAACTTCAAACATCTCATAATAAGCCTCTGCCTACACCCTCCTTGACCCTGGGCTTCAACACCGCCAGTTGCTGCTCAGAAGTGTTAGATGCACAGATGAAAACAATCGCTGATGTGTTTGTGGGGTTCAGTAATGCCTGCTGTTCCCCTGCTGTGTGTCTGGCAAAAATTACTGCTGCTAACTACAAATTCAACTTCAAACATCTCATGCTAGGCCTCTGCCTACACCCTCCTTGACCCTGGGCTTCAACACCGCCAGCTGCTGCTCAGAAGTGTTAGATGCACAGATGAAAACAATAGCTGTTGTGTTTGTGGGGTTCAGTAACGCCTGCTGTTCCCCTGCTGTGTGTCTGGCAAAAATTACTGTGCTAACTACAAATTCAACTTCAAACATCTCATACTAGGCCTCTGCCTACACCCTCCTTGACCCTGGGCTTCAACACGCCAGTTGCTGCTCAGAAGTGTTAGATGCACAGATGAAAACAATCGCTGATGTGTTTGTGGGGTTCAGTAACGCCTGCTGTTCCCCGCTGTGTCTGCAAAAATACTGTTACTGACAAATCAACTAAAACTCTACTAGCCTGCCTACACCCCCTTGACCTGCTCACACACCAGTCTGCTCAAGTGTGATCACAGATGAAAACAATCGTGATGTGTTTGTGGTTCATAACGCTCGTTCCTGCTGTTGTCTGCAAAATACTGCTTAACTACAATTCAACTTCAAACATCTCATACTAGGCCTCTGCCTACACCCTCCTTGACCCTGGGCTTCAACACCGCCAGTTGCTGCTCAGAAGTGTTAGATGCACAGATGAAAACAATCGCTGATGTGTTTGTGGGGTTCAGTAACGCCTGCTGTTCCCCTGCTGTGTGTCGGCAAAAATTACTGCTTCTAACTACAAATTCAACTCAAACATATCATACTAGGCCTCTGCCTACACCCTCCTTGACCCTGGGCTTCACACCGCCATTTGCTGCTCAAATGTAAGATCACAATGAAAACAATCGCTGATTGTGTTTGTGGGGTTCAGTAACGCCTGCTGTTTCCTGCAGTTGTGTCCGGCAAAAATACTGCTACTACCAACATGTGAAAAAAACATGAATGTCAAGTGTCTAGTGCTACACCATAGAATGAGCACACCATATTTCTAAGCTGTAAACAATTGAAACGTAGCTTTAAAACCATAAAATGATTAGTCTTTGTCACAAATCTGTAACAAAATAATTGTGACATATTATTTCAGATATGCACATGTCGAAAACAAATGCTAACACAAAAGCCTAGTTATGCTATAGGATACTGATGGTCAACCTTGTCACTCCATAGCTTAGACAAATCCAACTCACATCATGACTCAAATGCTGCAATGTTGGAAGTGCATAATGTGGGTTGAACTTTGACAACAGCTGCAGTGCGAAGGTTAGACTTCAGTGTTCTTGTCTTTTAAATAAAAGCATACAAGTAAATATAATAATCCAATGTTGATTAAGGGACGTGATGTACACCTGTAATATTGTGCAAACAATGCATGTAGGAATAGTCCTCTTCAACATTACTTATATTTGTGTCATTTTAAAAAATACATATTTAATTAGAAAGTTAACAGCCCATATCATAAAGGTCCTTCATGTAAACATGATAATCAGTAACAAAAATCAGGCATTACCTTGTTAAAGTCAATAGTGCATAGTCACAATAGCAAAATATATACCTGTAAGTGGTGCTGAAAGAACGACAACTGATAGAATAGGTGAATGATATCTATTTATCAGACTGAATATGGACACCTGTACAATGTCGATATAATACTGTACCTTAACAAAACAGCTGTGTCACACCTCACACGCGTTTTTCTTGTAGCTTGTTATGTAATAGGGCACATGCGTGTATGTTTCATCATAGGTGCATGTTTACTGAGTAAAGCAGTCATGACAACGCCTTTGTGTTGTCGGTACGCTTGCGATGATGAACGATGCGCACCGTGAATGTTAGTCTGCGTCATAAGACGCACAGACGCTCCAATACCCAACGCGTCACAGCAGGAAGCCAGTCTGTGCGTCCAAACAAAGGCGCAAGCATACATGCACGTACCCTTTTATAAAGCTATATAAAAAAAAGGATGTAGTAGTAAAGCACACTTTATTGAGGTACAGTATTACATCGCCATTCACCATCTGTGGCTATGCAGTCTCATCTATATATACCTTATCTATCCGTTGTCATGCTTGCAAGTCCACAATCAGGCATAAATAGCTGTTTTCACTATGCACTATGCACTTTTTAAAGGTTTTGTTTGTTAATATAAATGATTGGCACATATTATCAGTATTACATGATGGAAATTTTAGATATTTTTAAAAACTTTTTAGTGATATTATTCAGCAAATGTAAAGTTTTATGAATGTCACAGATAACTTGTAATGCTGATTATGTTTTTAAGTCAGCCATTCATTGTCTATACAATAAAAATGGTGTACATACTGTAACTTATCCATCATTAATGGATTCTGATATGTACTTGTATGCTTTTATTTAAAACCGTATAGCAGATTATTTAACCTATTTTTATTGTGGTTTGCATTGCTTTCAACATGTTAATGTATGCGTT
Organism: Oophaga sylvatica; assembly: GCA_033576555.1. Taxonomy (NCBI): domain Eukaryota; kingdom Metazoa; phylum Chordata; class Amphibia; order Anura; family Dendrobatidae; genus Oophaga; species Oophaga sylvatica. Next base: position 291,385,302 of record JARQOD010000006.1, read on the forward strand.
TATATTTGTCAATTATTAATTTACATATATTTTTTAAAGTAAAATCATCATCTTATGGTACTAAAGGTTATATTTCTCTTGTTTGGAGTATAGACATTTTTAATTGACACGTAACAAGGAAAATACTTGATCTAGTATTTAAACATCCTCCTTGACCCTGGGCTCCAACACCGCCAGTTGTTGCTCGGAAGTGCTGTTAGCACAGTCAACACTTGCTCCTGTGTTACTGGGGTTCAGTAATGTCAGCTGTTCCCCTGCTGTGTGAACGGCAAAAAGTCCTGCTGCCTCCACCCTGTTCTCTTCTCATCCCTGGGCTACAACACCGCCAGTTGTTGCTCGGAAGTGCTGTTAGCACAGTCAACACTTGCTCCTGTGTTACTGGGGTTCAGTATTGTCAGCTGTTCCCCTGCTGTGTGAACGGCAAAAAGTCCTGCTGCCTCCACCATGTTCTCTTCTCATCCCTGGGCTACAACACCGCCAGTTGTTGCTCGGAAGTGCTGTTAGCACAGTCAACACTTGCTCCTGTGTTACTGGGGTTCAGTAATGTCAGCTGTTCCCCTGCTGTGTGAACGGCAAAAAGTCCTGCTGCCTCCACCCTGTTCTCTTCTCATCCCTGGGCTCCAACACCGCCAGTTGTTGCTCGGAAGTGCTGTTAGCACAGTCAACACTTGCTCCTTTGTTACTGGGGTTCAGTAATGTCAGCTGTTCCCCTGCTGTGTGAACGCAAAAAGTCCTGCTGCCTCCACCCTGTTCTCTTCTCATCCCTGGGCTCCAACACCGCCAGTTGTTGCTCGGAAGTGCTGTTAGCACAGTCAACACTTGCTCCTGTGTTACTGGGGTTCAGTAATGTCAGCTGTTCCCCTGCTGTGTGAACGGCAAAAAGTCCTGCTGCCTCCACCCTGTTCTCTTCTCATCCCTGGGCTACAACACCGCCAGTTGTTGCTCGGAAGTGCTGTTAGCACAGTCAACACTTGCTCCTGTGTTACTGGGGTTCAGTAATGTCAGCTGTTCCCCTGCTGTGTGAACGGCAAAAAGTCCTGCTGCCTCCAACCGGTTCTCTTCTCATCCCTGGGCTCCAACACCGACAGTTGTTGCTCGGAAGTGTCATTGGCTCGGGTACTCACTCCTGCCCAGACTGGTTACAGCACGCCATCTGTTTCCTGTCAGTGTAAACGTCACTTAGCCTCCAATAAGTTGTCCTGTCGTGTTGCGGTCGGGTTAGCCGACTCTATGGTGCCTGGAGTTTAGGTGCTTCCTATGTGTGCTGCGGGATATGCAAATAAAGGCTGTTTCCGTTGTGACAATAGACAATCACCCACTGTAGTACTGTGGGATTCGGTAACTGCGGCCGGCTCGCGGCCTGTCAACTTAAATTTCCATGGGTACCTTCTGCTACCCGTCCGGGTTCCAGTACTGTCAGCCGGTTCTCCGCAGTGCCTTTGGCCTAGGTGCCTCCATCTCGGTATCCGAGTTCCAGCAACGTCTGCTGGTCCTTGGTAGTGCTTTGGAGCACAGGTACCTCCTGCTTAGTAACCGTGTCCCAGTAACGTCAGCTGGTCCTCGGTTGTGCCATTGGCTCTTTTCCTTCTGCTGCCCCTCCGGGTTCCAGCACAGTCAGCTGGTCCTCGTTACTTGCATTGGCTCTTGTACCTTCTGCTACCCGTCCGGGTTCCAGTACCGTCAGCTGGTTCTCCGCAGTGCCTTTGGCCTTGGTGCCTCCATCTCGGTATCCGAGTTCCAGCAACGTTTGCTGGTCCTTGGTAGTGCTTTGGAGCACAGGTACCTCCTGCTTAGTAACCGTGTCCCAGTAACGTCAGCTGGTCCTCGGTTGTGCCATTGGCTCTTTTCCTTCTGCTGCCCCTCCGGGTTCCAGCACAGTCAGCTGGTCCTCGTTACTTGCATTGGCTCTTGTACCTTCTGCTACCCGTCCGGGTTCCAGTACCGTCAACTGGTTCTCCGCAGTGCCTTTGGCCTAGGTGCCTCCATCTCGGTATCCGAGTTCCAGCAACGTCTGCTGGTCCTTGGTAGTGCTTTGGAGCACAGGTACCTCCTGCTTAGTAACCGTGTCCCAGTAACGTCAGCTGGTCCTCGTTGTGCCATTGGCTCTTTTCCTTCTGCTGCCCCTCCGGGTTCCAGCACAGTCAGCTGGTCCTCGTTACTTGCATTGGCTCTTGTACCTTCTGCTACCCGTCCGGGTTCCAGTACCGTCAGCTGGTTCTCCGCAGTGCCTTTGGCCTAGGTGCCTCCATCTCGGTATCCGAGTTCCAGCAACGTCTGCTGGTCCTTGGTAGTGCTTTGGAGCACAGGTACCTCCTGCTTAGTAACCGTGTCCCAGTAACGTCAGCTGGTCCTCGGTTGTGCCATTGGCTCTTTTCCTTCTGCTGCCCCTCCGGGTTCCAGCACAGTCAGCTGGTCCTCGTTACTTGCATTGGCTCTTGTACCTTCTGCTACCCGTCCAGGTTCCAGTACCGTCAACTGGTTCTCCGCAGTGCCTTTGGCCTAGGTGCCTCCATCTCGGTATCCGAGTTCCAGCAACGTCTGCTGGTCCTTGGTAGTGCTTTGGAGCACAGGTACCTCCTGCTTAGTAACCGTGTCCCAGTAACGTCAGCTGGTCCTCGGTTGTGCCATTGGCTCTTTTCCTTCTGCTGCCTCTCCGGGTTCCAGCACAGTCAGCTGGTCCTCATTACTTCCATTGTCTCTTGTACCATCTGATACCCATCCGGGTTCCAGTAACGTCAGCTGGTTCTCGGAAGTTAGTCAGCCTTCTTGTACCTTCAGCTACATTTACAAATTGAAGATTTTTTAAATGTTTTTTTGGGTAATCACTCTGGATCTCCAACAATGAAGACGACGACCCTGATGACCACCCCGAAGAAGATGACGACCACAAGGACGACGAGCATCAAGCCAACCAGCCTGAACACCATCACAAAGAAGAAATAAAAGATTACCCAGAAGAACATCACCAACAGGACAAAGAAAGTTAAGACAAACTACAAGATACAGAAAAAGAGACAGAAGAACAATAAGCAGAAGATCAAAAAGCAGAAGAACATTAAGTATAAGACCAAAATGAAGAGCAAAATATATGCTCTAAATTATAAGCAGAAAAAGACTAAGCAGTATATGGGGGGGAGCCCGTTCCTCCTCGTGGTGCCCCTGGAAAATGCCTGCTGCTGCAGGCTAAACTGAACACGGACAAATACTGTTGTAATTTAAATCTTTTGTGACTGCAAGAACGGAAGGATGAAAAATTCATACTTTGACAGATTACAAGTACAGGAATCTCTGTCACAAATAAGAATATGATGAAGAAGATGAAGTACAATATGAAGAAGAATAATAGTTTAATAAGAAGAATATGAGTAATGTTAACAAAAAGATGAATAGCAAGAAGTTTAAGAAGAAGATAAAGAAGGTGAAGATGAAGAATAATTTGATGAAAAAGATGATGCTGCTGAAGATTATGAAGGAGAAAGTGTGTCAAAAGTTAAAAAGGTGAAGAGCATGGAAGTTGTGAAATATACATATTTGCCAAAATAGAAAAAACGTTAACAACATTGTCAATTTCTTCGTCAATCCGAACATCTTTAAAAAAAAAAATATTTATGCTATTCCATTTGATTGGGTTAAACATCTATGCCTTTAATGTCTCCTCAACCTTCCCCAATACATTGTACATTACTCTTTGTTGTTTTCCTTCATGTACAATTAACCAACAAGGCAAGAATGGGTTTTTTTTAATTCCGATATTTTGTTTCCATAGACTTACATTGGATTTCGGGTATCGGTATCGGGTATCGCCGATATTTTTTGGGTATCGGCGATACCATTCCGATTCCGATACTTTTGGATATCGGAAAGTATCGCTCAACTCTAGTTGAGAGAATAAAACACCATTTCTTCACCATCTATATGACTGGACCGTTATTTGGATAGCAGTTCGGATGATAATCACAATTTTTCGCTATTATACTACGATTCAGTCATCGGTTTGATCCATGGATCTGCTTCAGCTTGTGACTTGGATGAACTGATCAAAGGATTATTTTAACCTCGGATAAGACCCTGTTTGCGCTCCTCTCTCCTGCAGTATTTTGCTTAATTCCCCAGGTCTATGTGTATCCCCTTACCTGTGGCTTCATGAATCCACGTCATAAGGTGAGCTTAATATAATGTGACAAAGCACCAGGAAACTAAGCTATACCTGCCGAGTTATAAAAAGCAGGAGGTCCTGTCCCGATACAAATGATGACTAAACTATTCCAGTCCAGTTTTAAAAACAAACAGGTTCCACGACAGCTGAAAGATCCTAGCATAATCTATATCTACAAGTAAAAAGGCAACCGACAATCTTGCAATAACCATCGTGGCATTTCCCTTCTGTCCCCTGCAGGGAAGATTCTGGCTTGCCATTCGCTCTACTGCCTCGTCCACCACCTTGAGCAAGTTATACTACCCAAAAGTCAGTGCTGGTTCCGTGCTTTGCATGGGATGGCAGATATGTTCTTTGCGGTGTGTCATCTCCAAGAAAAGAGCCAGAAGCAACTTAGCAACCTTTTCATAACCTTTGTTGACTTGACCAACGCTTTCAACACAGTCACCAGAGACTGCCTGTGGAAAATCTTGGCAAAGTTTGGCTGCCGGAGCAAGTTCATCACAATCATCCGGCAGCTCCATGATGATATGATGTTGAAGGTCCTGAATGATGTAGACAAAACGGAGGCCTTCCCAGTTACAAACAGTGTAAAACAAGGCTGTGTACTTTCCCCGACCCTGTTCAGTATGCTATTTTCTGCCATGTTGAGGGATGTCTTTAGCAACTGCAAAGTCTGAATCCATGTCAGGTACAGGACTGACTGAAAGCTGTTCAACCCTAGACGCCTAAAGGCTGTTACAAAGGTCCATGAGACTGTTATCTGTGACTTCTTTTTTGCTGATGATTGCGCACTCAACGCCAGCACAGAGCTACAGATGCAGTATGAAATGGACTATACTTCACAAGTTTGCAACAACTTCAGTCTTGTTAGCAATACTAAAAAGTTATATACCAACCTGCTCCAGGAAAACCATACTAGCAGCCACGCATTACGGTGGAGGAGCACAACTTGTAAGCAGTTGACAACTTCACCTACACAGGCAGCACACTCTTCCGTGTAATGACCATAGACGCTGAAGTCAACAACAGAATTGCCAAAGCCAGCATCACCTTTGGGAGGCTGCGTAAGAATGTCTAGGAATGAAGGGACTCAGCCTTACCACTAAGCTGAAGGTCTACTGCGCTGTGGTCCTTACCACACTTCTCTATGCCAGTGAGACCTGGACGGTCTACAGCCAGCATACCAAACAGCTCATTCACTTTCACCTGAGCTGTCTCTGCTGGAACAATCTGGGCTCTGCAGTATATACACTCTCCTGCTGAAATCCCAAGCCAGGTGGACTGGGCATGTGGTCAGTATGCCAGACAGCCAATTGCCTAAACAACTGCTGTACGGAGAATGTGTTAGGGAAAGCAAGCAGTCATGGAGAAGAGGAAACATTCTAAAGACTGCCTTAAAGCTTGTCCTGGACTGTTCAGCTTGGCGAGCCAGGATCACCTCAGGAGCATGTGCAGCTAAAGATAGAAAAATCTTTGAGGCAAAAAAAGTGAGCTATGTGCAAGACACAAGTGGTATCTACAGTCCTGGCCACATCAGTCACCTCGGGACCCACAGCTACTGATCCTCCTGTAGACCCTGAAGTCATAGTCATCTACGAAGGACGAACAGCAACCACTTTATATGCAGATAAATAGCTTTTTTTGAGGTGACAGGTTCACTTTAAAGGAATGCCTGCCTATACTGTTTGGAGTTCCACTGGGACAAAGCTAAATAAATGTATGAGTAAAAATAGGAATATGTAGAAATCAGGGGCCTGGAAAAGCTAGGCAAACAACAACCTACAAGGAGACAATAATAGCAGCTAAAAATAAGTAAATGAGGTCTAGAGAATCTTCACAGAAGGACTAAGATGGCAGTTACAGAGGTTTTCAGTAGGTAGACCTGTTGTGGAAAACCATCACTTCTCTGTGACAGCATCGCATAGACTGATGGGAGCTGGTACATGCTCGTAATGACATCATTTAATTTCTGCTGAGAGATATTGTCATCGGCATTTAAATGGTTAAACTGCAGTGATTGGAGCAACAAAGCTGACATCTGCTGTGTATGAAGCAAGCTCAGCTCCTGAGCCAGCTTTATACCTTCCTAAGCGACCTATGATGACAGACACACATTATAGGTTGTTAAGCAGCTCAAACATTACCACATTAAATTGCTACTATTTTTGTCTATAAATCAGGTGGAATAAATAAAAGATTATATTTTATTTTTTTCTTCAGAGTCTTGGACGGTTTCTTCTGCTGGGTGGAAGCATGTGCCAAGTTTCATGGAGTTCTCTTTATGGTGCATGGGACTTTTCTCAAATACACTAAGAAAAGCTGATTAAAGTTACTGTATTGATGCAAAGGTTTCTGAAGTATCTTAGTACTTAAGATAAATATTGGGGGCAAACATTTTGCTAGGATTCCTCTCATCAATCACATTGAAGACCACTACAGTCAGTCTCTCCCCAGCCAAAAAAAAAGTGCTTACTGTAAGTTAATTGTATTTTGTCAAAATACGATGCTACGTGTCAGAATTCCTAGCACACACACTTCAAAGAAAACATGCCCGTATACCTCAAAGTAAATCAATAAATCGGCAATAAATGAGCATGCTAGAAGGACAAAATTGAAGGGACAATCGCAAGATTAATGAATACAAAGAAAGAAAACGATCAAAAAAATCCCAAAAACAATGATAAATAAAGTACAAAAAAGCTTTATTAAATATAACAATGAACAGGGGAGCAAGACAGGAAAAACTCCATGCCAATCAGCACAAGTGGGAAAGAAGGACACACAAGGGGTGAAAAATTCTGCAAGTGCAGAAAAAATATATCTCAACAATATTGCAACATCCCGGATGGCCAATAGGTACATGAGAACAGATAGTTAATACTAAAGTAATAAAAATTGAAATCATAAGTAATGAACAAAATTAATATACCGTAATACAACCTTAGTAACTGTTTACACATAGGATAATATAATCTAAAATTGCAGCCCAACATTATATACATGCCATTTGGCAAAATCCCTGATGGCCAGCTTACTATAAGGTATAAGCTAATACATAAATAGAATTGCCAAATTAGTAAAGCATAGAAATACCTGTGCAAGTACCGAGAGGGTCACCCAGTGCGTCCACCCCCGACGCGCGTTTCGGCTAGTATGCCTTCCCCTTGCCTTGGTGGACCTTGTGTGTCCTTCTTTCCCACTTGTGCTGATTGGCATGGAGTTTTTCCTGTCTTGCTCCCCTGTGTCAGAATTCCTGTTGTCCATCTACAGTTTTACCACTAGTGGCTGCTATTGTTGTTGTCATTAATGACCTTTTCAGAGACATGCTTTATCATTTTCTTGCCTGAAGACTAAGTTCACCACAGCTCCTATACTGATTCATCCCAATCTTGAACATGCCTTTATTCTAGAAGTGGATGCTTCAGAAGGTGCAGTACGGGCCATTCTGTCACAAAGAACACGAACAAAAGATTTGCTACATCCTTGTGCCTATCTCTCCTGAAGTTTGACCGTGTCAGAAAAGAATTATGATGTGGGGAACAAAGAGCTCTTAGCTATCATTGCTGCGTTCAAGGAATGGAGACATCATCTAGAAGGAGCAGCTCAACAAGTTGTTGTTCTATCTGACCACCGTACCTTGAATTTGTTAGGTCTGCCAAATTTGTCCCCCCCGCCAAGCTCGATGGAGTCTTTTTCTTAACAGATTCAACTTTGTTATCTCTTATCTGTTATCTCTTACAGACCTGACTCCCATAATGGTAAGGCTAATGCTTTATCTAGGTTGTCCTCCAAAGATTCTTCTACAGCAGTGCCACCAACAACTATTCTACTTGAATCCAACTTCCAGGGGGTGATCCATAACAAAGACTTGTTGGAAGTTATACTGGAAGCATACAAGAAAGACCCAATTCTACAGCAACCACCTGATGGTATATTTCTTACCTTTCAATATATGTATGTACTCATAACCATATAAATAAGTATGGACTCATAACCATTGGATCTATGTTTCAGAAACTGTGAGACTAAAGGTATTAAAACTGATCCATGACTCCAAGTTCGCAGGACACAAAGGAATTAAAAAAAGACAAGAATTCCTGATTCACGTTTTTTGTTGGCCAAATTGCCCAAAAAAGTTAAAGAATATATATCTTCCTATAGCACCTGTGCCATGTATAAAACTGCCATCGCCAATAGGGTTATTGCAACTTCTGAAAATTCTATCTCGTCCTTGGGGTTCTATATCTATGGACTGTATTGTTGAACTATCAGTTGCAAAGGGGAAGAGTTCCATCCTAGTAGTGGTGGACCGACTCACCAAAGCAGCACATTTTGTCCACTTCACTGGTTTACCTTCTGCTACAGGGACTGCTGATTTTGTAATTCAAAATGTGTTTTGTCTTCATGGGATTCCAGACGAAGTTGTCTCGTGGAACACAATTTGCATTGAGATTCTGGAAGAATTTTTGTGCAGCATTGGACATTGATGTCAGCTTATCTTCTGCATTCCCTCCCCAATCTAATAGACTGATTGCACAAACCAAACCTTAAAGCAACATCTCAGATGCTATATTTGTCATCGAAATGGATCCATTAGTAAGGACCGAGATTTGGTACGAAACATATAGGAAAAGTTCTCACATTTATTTTTTTTCTACAGTACTGGCAATGTTCTGTTTTTATTCAATTCCACTAATAAAAATGTGCAAAATTTTTTATCCAAAAATGGCTATCCCTACCTTTTTCTATCTGCAGGTATCATACAAGTTTCTTGATCATGAGAATTGGACACATACACTTTAGCTGCCGAATGTGCATATGCCTTAGCAAGTGTGTGGGCTCGTAACTCCACTGGCAACACTTTCTACCAATGCTGGAGTGGCACAAGATGATGCTGTGTAACCATTTTAAAGATTCCCCAATTTCGTATTTAAAGACTAAGTATGATGTTGAACTTCAAGTAAATATTCAGTTTATTACTACATATGCTTTCATAGAACTAAGTCATAATTGAGGCCTGACTGAAAAGGTCCATTATACCTATCATGCCTGATAAAGTGTTTTCAGTCTATGTATTCGTTATTGAGAGTACAGGGCTTGAAATAAAAGGCCTAAAATGGAAATAAAATGTGTTGCTTTTGCTGAATAAATTGGTATGTCTTTTCTTTCCTACATAAAAATGCAAAGCTGTTCTTCCTATTTCCTGCAAATATTTCCAGCTGTGAAGTTCAACAAGAACCCGGGCATATACTTGTCTGGCTGCCATTACAAACATCGTATGTCAAAAAGTATATTAGACATTGAGACTTTGCAGGCATCTAAATTAGTTTGCAAGTTGTAAAATGCAGCTTCAGTATACAGTATAAATATGAAATTCTGGTTTTCTGAGGACGTTCTTAAAAAGCTGCATGCATAGTAAATTGGAGAGAGCAGAAATTTGCAGTCAACACACAAGTCAGCAGCGCTGCAAAAGAATTTAGTTTAAGCTCCTTCCCGTGAAGCAGACCAGCAATTGAGCTCTCCAGGCATCCATTCATCATGCTAGGTTATAACACCGCAACATAACACAGATGAAGCTACATCTCCCCCAAGCATTCATTCTCCAAATCATTTTTTGTTTCGCCGTGTACGGTGAATGATCCGTTCATATTTCCTTTTAATGTGGAAAATTCGGTATGCAAAAATGATAAAGAAAATATTCTACAGGATTCAGTCTGAAATGTTAAATCCTCAGTATAATCTTGTCCTGGCGTCTGCACAATATTGCAACAATGTGTTTTTCTTGATATCAAAAGATGAACTTTGCCAACTAAAATCCATCATATAATTGCTTCTGTTGCAACAGCCTTTTTCCATTTTTTTCCTGCTCGCTCATCAGGCCTCTCCTGTCCCACTGAGTCAATTTCAGGTCATCTTTCATTTGTTGAGAATATACCCTTATTGGCAAGATGTTTCTGTGTTCCTTCGGAAACACGCATATTGTTTTACTTACAGCTGTGTTGTGTTTTATGCTCTCACATAAATGTTATGCGGAGATTATAAGCAAGGCTATATGATACCATTTATTTGAAGAGAGAGAGAAATATAGACAGTATTATAGCAGGTTGATTTAATTTAGCTTTACATATGTCTCTGTTCTGGATCTGCAAAAGATTTGCCTTGTCCTCAATCCACTTTCTTGAAAAAAATTTAAAAATTCAATGTTCATTTTTATTGCTTTCTTAAATTAAGGATACAGTGGTTAGGGTAATGTATATGTACCACTAGAAAAATATTTTCATCCCTGAAGATTTCATGAGATAATATGTCTATTCTGGTAGAATTCTTCCTTTAACTCCTCCATGTCCCGTCCTAATGTGCCCTTAATAACCAAACGCCTTTTTTTAGTTTTTTTCATTGTTACATTCCATAAGCCATTGTATTCACACCTTTTCATCTACATAGCTGCATGAGAGGTTGCTTTTTATGGGACGAGTTTTATTTGTCCATGGCACATTATTGGGGTAGATAAAGCTTATTAAATCTTTATGGAGATAAAAAAAACAGCAATTCTGCTATTTTTGTGTTTAAAATTTTATGCTATAAATTATATGTGTTGCACAAATAAAGTTTAAACTTTATTCTGTGGGTCAGCACGATTATGGCAATACCTAATTTATGTAGTTTTATATTATGTTTTATTAACTATGCACAATGAAAAAAAATGTTTTTTCCATCAGCAGAGCTAAGTGATGGCTCCTTTTTTGTGTGCTGACATGATAAGTTTATTTTGCAGGATGATACAATAATGAAAATGTAAAATATATACAGTTATTTAGGTTTACTACTTTTGCACAAACAAAATAACTTAAAAATCATATTTTTGTCATTATGCTCTGAGGTCCTTTTTTATTTATTTTTTTCCACTGGTGCCATTTTTGGATGCATGTGTTTTTGATCACTTTTTATTTAATTACTAAAACCAGCAATTTTGGTATTGCTTCCTAAATTTTTTCTTTACAGCATTCATAGTGTGAAATAATGAATGACTTTCATATTATGGATTTCACGTTCATGTACATGATTGCGTGGGTGATTATGTGTGCAGAGAGCAGGTACGGACTGGGGCTAAAATTCAGCCCTGGCATTTGAAATCACACAGGCCCATGCTGTCCCCATTCACAAGCATTAGATGGGATATATTACTAATATTACCCTGGATGGAGGAAAGCATGATTTACTACAAGACCAATATTTCTAATGATACCTCTGTTACAACTCTTAACAGTATGGGTGTTTTGAGAACACCAATTCTGTTAACAACATAGCAGACAAGGCGGCCCATGACCAGACAGGCCCTTCTGGCATTTGCCAGAATTACCAAATTGCCAGTCCGGCCCTGGCAGAGAGCTCAGGAGCTGAGGTCTCTCCATAAACGGCAGATACTATTTTTATTAAATAGCTGGCATGTGTCTCCAAGAGCCACGGTCACAGGTGAGATCCGATCTGAGCTATTAACCATTTAAATGTTGTTGTCAATCCCTGAAAACCAGTTTAAATGGAACACGCTCTGCAGCTCACGCGTACTGGCTTCTATTATAAGCCCGTGATGCATTGGTTTACCATGACACCCCAACTGTTAAAGGTCCCTGTCACTGCCATTTTTTTGTTCTCCTCAAAGCTTATTGATATGTGAGACTGGGATTTTCACTATATATTGTAATACTATGGTATATAGTATAAGCAATTGTACAATTGCAGATTCAAGTCCCCTTAGGGGACTACAAAATAATAATGATATTATAAAAAATTATAGCCAGAAGGCAGGTACAAGGTGAGTATACATAGCCTCTCTCAAGATGCAGATGCCCCAGCACAACTAAGTGGGCTGGCTACAATATTATAATTAACTGTGTGGAATAAATACAGAAAAAGTTTTAAACTATGGATAGTTATAGATATGGTGATACTAAATATGTGTCCTTTTTGTGATGTTTAAAAAACAGTTTTTTGGCAAAACTGGAATTTTGGGGCTCTTTAACATTATTTTAAAAAACATTTAAAAATACTTTTTTATAACATTTATTAGTCCCACATGGGGACTTGAACATGCGATCCAATGAGTACATAGAAAATGAACTGCATTACATATGTAGTGCAGTGCATGTCTAAGCAGGTGAGTGTTATTTTCACTGTCACCCCACTGAATCCCGCCTCTGGCATAATCTGATAGTTTTAGTTATTGTATAGGGCTGTTCTGGAGGTTGTTGTTAGGTCTCTGACTACCATAGCATTGTTATGAACGTGTTTGCACACTCACACTAAATAACGGAGGAAGGAAAGGACTAAAAAGGAAGATGCCGCATCTACAGTACACCCAACTGGTCTTTGTATAGACTAGAAACGTCCCTAGCTGCACAAATAAAAAGCATCTCCTTAGACCTGGCTCCCTAAAAGGCCATTGAGGGGTTTCTCGTACCTTCTGAGGAACATGAGAGGTATCCGAACACACATCCTACAAAGGGAAAAGAGAGCATGCAGGGAGAAACCAGGACCAAGAAACTAAACATGTTCACACAGGATGGACAGGGGAAAATACAGAGAACCAAAAAATTAAACAGACTAAGACCAGAGTCACACCAGAGAGAAATAGGGACGAGTGCTATGCGAGAAAAATCGCATAGCTCTCGACCAATGTTAAGCTATGGGGCAGCTCCCATCACCGTTTTTTTCTCAGCCGTATTATACGTGCGAGTGAAATCGCAGCATGCTGCGATTTGCAGCGTATATCGTCCAAGAATCGCCAATGCAAGTCTAGGGGTGTGAGAAAAGCTCGCTCACCACACGGACCATCAGTTGACTTGCGAGAAATACGCACCGGTGTCCTTTAGAAAAGCCGGCAATGTGCAGTGTGCTATACTGTAAAATCACGCTGACAGGTTAAATTAGAATACATGTATACACATAGTATATATATATATATATATATATATATATAAATGCCATTGACACACATATATATATATATGTATGTACTGTATTTATATTTCATAGAGATATAGATAGCAGAATAGGTGAAAATTTAATTGTCAGCATCTGTAAAATCATTACAGAACCTGACAGGAAATGAGACATGGTTTACATACAGTAAACCATTGCATACCCTTTAGATTTATATACAGTACAGACCAAAAGTTTGGACACACCTTCTCATTCAAAGATTCTTCTGTATTTTCATGACAATGAAAATTGTAAATTCACACTGAAGGCATCAAAACTATGAATTAACACATGTGGAATTATACATTACACTTTACAAAAAAGTGTGAAACAACTGAAAATATGTCTTATATTCTAGGTTCTTCAAAGTAGCTACCTTTTGCTTTGATTACTGCTTTGCACGCAGAAAAGGTGAACGGATGAACTCTACATGCCTGGTTCACACCGTGAAGCATGGAGGAGGTGGTGTGATGGTGTGGGGGTGCTTTGCTGGTGACAATGTTGGGGATTATTCAAAATTGAAGCGGTGAGCGGTCCAGCTCACCCCAAACCATCTAGATTGGGTTCAGGTCTGGTGACTGTGGAGGCTAGGTCATCTGGCATAGCACCCCAACACTCTCCTTCTTGGTCAAATAGCCCTTTCACAGCCTGGAGGTGTGTTTGGGGTCATTGCCCTGTTGAAAAATAAATGATGGTCCAACTAAATGCAAACCGGATGGAACAGCATGCTGCTGCAAGATGCTGTGGTAGCCATGCGGGTTCAGTAGTATGCCTTCAATTTTGAATAAATCCCCAACAGTGTCACCAGCAAAGCACCCCCACACATCACACCTCCTCCTCCATGGTTCACAGTGGAAACCAGGCATGTAGAGTCCATCCGTTCACCTTTTCTGCTTACAAAGCAGTAACCAAAGCAAAAGGTGGCTACTTTGAAGAGCCTAGAATATAAGACATATTTTCAGTTGTTTCACACTTTTTTGTAAAGTGTAATGTATAATTCCACATGTGTTAATTCATAGTTTTGATGCCTTCAGTGTGATTGTACAATTTTCACAGTCATGAAAATACAGAAAAATCGTTGAATGAGAAGGTTGTCCAAACTTTTGGTCTGTACTGTATGTCCCTCACTAATAATGTTAGTAGTGTATGTGTGTAAAATTTTGGAGCTGTAGGTGTTAAATTAAAGGATTAATTCACAGAAAAAACTTGTGTGGGCTCCCGCACAATTTTCTCCACCAGAGAGGGCAAGCAAGTGACTAAGGGCAGAAATTAATAGCCTAGAGAGGGACCATTGTTTTTGGGCCCCCCGTCTAAAAAAAACCTGCCCCAGCCACTCCAGAAAAGGCGCATCTATAAGATGCGCCAATTCTGGCACTTAGTGTCTCTCTTCCCATTGCCCTGTAGCAGGTGGCATATGGGGTAATAAGGGTTAATGTCACCTTGCTATTGACATTAAGCCTGATTAATAATGGAGAGGTGTCAATAAGACAAATATCCATTATTAATCCACTAGTCTGAAAGGGATAAAAACACACACACACACATTAAGAATAAAGAGTTTTAATGAAATAAATAAACACACATTTTTTCCTGTTGTGAATACTTTGGAGGCGACTTCTGAACTGGAGCTCCCTCCGGTGGTTGCTGAGGGTAATGAACTAATTGCTGAATGGCCTTCAGCTGGCTCTGAATGGTCTGATATAAGTGACCTGAACTCCCTTCAGCCTTGCCGGTAATCAATTGTTCTTCCTGCTCTTGCTTGGAGCTCAGCTTGCATTCCTGCTCTCATTCAGATAAGTGATTTGCTGTTTTTTTTCCTCTGGTTGGATTTTCCTTGCCTGGTTTGCTTGCTTGCAGTGGACTTCAGCCTGGTCCCCTTTTGGGGTCTGGCGCTGCAATTGTGCTCATTTTGTATTTGCACTTTTGCTCTGTTCCTTTGTCACTTTTTTGCTGAATTGCTGTGTGTTACACCAGAGATCTGATTTAGGTGGTAGAGATCGTGTGATCTCAGGTTTTTTTGTTAATCAGAAGTGTTGGTATTTTTGTCAGGGTTTTTTTTTAAATTCTTTCCTATACTTTTCTATCTAGACAGATTGGGCCCCAGCGTTTGCTCATTCTATTTTCTGTCTGTGTCCGTATTTTCTTCTTGTCTAACCGCCATTACATGTTTGGGGGCTTCCTATTTCTTTGGGGGTTCTGCTCCAGGGCAGATAGCTTTCATCTTTCTGCCTTTAGGTGTAGTTGTCTCTCCGGCTGTGATGAGGCATCTAGGATCACCGTAGGTACGCTCCACGGCTACTTCTAGTGTGGCGGTTAGTTTAGGGTTCTGCAATCCTGTAGTTTCCAGCCTCTCTGGTGTATTACTACTTTGGCTATTTTTTGCAATTTCTCCTCAGCTACCGAAACATAACATTTTCCATTTTTATTTAACTCCCAATCCATTCGAAGCCATTGTTCTCCTGGAAAAAATCCAAAATAAAAAAACAGCAATCCGCCGTACAGTCAAGTCCCACGCTGCAATCCATCTAAAGGGGTTAAATAGTTTACAACCGGGAGCGGTGCTAATGCAACCGGCCCAGCTGTAAACCACAAAGGAATGAAGGAAAAGCTACCTGCGCAGCCTCCCCACCTGACTGGAGATGAGCTGATTAGCGTGGGAAAGTTTCTGAACATTTTCCTACTCTGTCAGCTCACCGCGAGTCAGGCGGGGAGTAGGCGCAGCCTCAGTGACTACCGTATCACAAAGCAGCGCTGTTGACATGCATGCTAGACTGACAGCACCACAGTTCGGACAAACAATGGGTGGGAATAGAACAAGATAGCTCTAAAATTCCACTCCATAACCTCCCCTAGATTAGCCCTAAAAGTAGAGGTCAATTCAGTTCTGAAGCTGACCTTCTTAAAGATACACTTAGAGGATGGGATATGGAGACCCGCAGAGGCTTTCTCTCCTTGAGTAATGGACCGTTTACACTTCTCTTCTCTACTCCGGAGTTCCCCCGGGAGTGGAGAGGGATCGTTTTCTTGGGTGGGAGAGAAGGGACAATTCTAGATGCTTTCATGTCCTCAAGGGTTCGGCCATGCCCGCTTTCGAATCAGTGCTGCCGTTAGAGGGCGGGGGCCCTTCTGATTGGTTGGAATACCTCCAACTAAAATCCTTCCTCTCGTCTCCAGGAGGCGCAGGCTCATACTCCTCCCTTCCTACGCCGTTTGAAAAGCTTTTCCTGTTGGGGTCGCCGCCTGCACATGTCTCCATAATATATGCTCTTTTGAGCTAAAATACCAAAGACGAGTTCCCCAAGTACTTGGAGGAGTAGATTGGGAGTTGATGTATCGGAGGTGGAGTGGAGGAAGGCGTTCGTATACTCATATAAATTCTAAATTGCCTGTGCCGCACAGGAAAAGAATTACAAAATTCTCACCAGGTGGTATCGCTGTCCTGATGTCTTACACACCGCTTTTCCCTCCTTCTCCGATAGGTGCTGGCGTTGTGGAGTAGCGAGAGGTACCATGCTACACATTTGGTGGGGATGTAATCATATTAAGCCATTTTGGGATTCAGTATTTTCCGCTTATCAAGCCATTAGCGGTCATTCAGTGACCAACTCCCCCCAGGTGGCTTTAATATCTATCCTCCCGGGCTCGTTTCAGTTCCAGAAAAAGGGGCTTCTAAGATTCTGCTCAACTGCTGCGCCCACTGTGATTCCCCGAGACATTGGAAATCCTCCCAATCTCCGAATATGTCTGAATGGGTTAAAGAGATGTATTATTTATTATTGAGCAGAATTAAGCATGCTGAAACCCCCCTACATACTGTATGAGACTGCACACACACCCCTATATACCATATGAGCCCACGCACAGTTTCCCTATATATCGTATGAGCCCACACGCAGCCCCCTATATACAAGAAAGAAAATTAGGAGTTTTGTCCAGTTCACCCACTGATTGTGTATGTTTTCTCTGGCAGTGCACAGATTTGAAGCCTGTGTTGGCAGCAGAGCAGAGTAGATAAAAGAGGGGTGTATCCAGCTCAGGGTCCGAAGAAAATAATTTTAAAAACAACACTTTACTAAAAATAGATATTAAAACATTAATCTTAAAAAAGCGCTTATCAGAGGCATGCACAACTAACGAGTAGTGTTGAGCATTCCGATACCGCAAGTATCGGGTATCGGCCGATATTCGCTGTATCGGAATTCCGATACTTAGTTCCGATATTTTTCCAATATCGTATACCGGAATCGGAAGTTCCCATAATTCTTTGAGAGGCAATGTGATTTTAGTCAGCCAATGAGGAATCTTATGAAGTGTGGGCACATCCTGTAATGCTGCGGTCATCTTAACTAATGGCATGGCTGTGATTGGCTGCTGAAATGATGTCAGAATGCACTATAAAAGGCACCGCCGCCATTTTAGCATCACTGTGCTGTGAACTCAGTTAGGGACAGAACGCTGTTCTGCTGACTTTGAGGGACAGTTAGATATTGAGATTTTGTGTACTGGGCTTTAGGCAGGCTAGTTTACCAACCGCTGTGTAAAGCTTCCTTTTGCCAGGGTTGTTTTAACAGCTCTGTGCAAGGTGTGTGTGAGAGTGCAGGTGACGCTGCAGTTTGCTCTGCATGCAACGCTGTCTGTAGGCATCTGCACGTGTCACTCACAGACTCTTTTTTTTTCTTCAGTGTAATTCTTGCTGCTCCATGCAATTTAACTATTAGTGTGACGCGCTTCCATCCGTATCCAATACATTGGTTGCAACACTATAGAAGTAGACAAAGAGTAGCCTTCACAGATGGAACAGTTTGTTCAGTGTTCACATCAGTCTGTGTTTAATTTTGAGTGCCATCACGCTCCAGTTACTGTTCAGCACTGCTGCTTTACCTGCTGACTGTCTCAGTGCCTCTCCTTCATTTCTCCATTGTGCTGCTCCATTATATTGAAAAATCTAATCTATTAGTGTGACGCGCTCCATCCGTATCCAATACATTGTTGCAAACACTAAAAGTAGACAAAGGAGTAGCCTTTCACAGATTGTGAACAGTTGTGTTTCAGTGTTCACTTCAGTCTGTGTTTTTATTTTTGAGTGCACATCACGCTCCAGTTACTGTTCAAGCACTGCTGCTTGTACTCTGCTGACGTGTCTCAGTGCCTCATCCTTTTCATTTTTCTCCAATTGGTGCTGCTCCATTATATTTGAAAAAAATCTAATCTATTAGTGTGACGCGCTTCCATCCGTATACAATACATTGGTTGCAAACACTATAGAAGTACAGAAAGGAGCCTTTCACAGATAGTGAACAGTTGTCTGCAGTGTTCACTGCAGTCTCTGAGGAATAACCACACTTAGGCCTTATAACTTTTCTGACTTTCTTTATCAATCTACCAAGATGAAGAAGGCAGGGAGTAAGGCACGTGGTCGTGGCCGTGGAGTTTCAGCAGGGAGAGGACGTGGGGATTCTGTGGCTGCTGCCGCACCCAGTGACACAGCATCCACCAGTTTTCCCCGTGAGCGTTCCTTTATGCGCACTTTTGTAGGAGCTCAGCGTACCCCCCTGCTGCGGGAAGAACAAATTGAAGCCGTTGTTGGTTGGATGGCAGCCAATGCATCGACTTCAATTGCTTCCACCTCCTCTCAGGACCACAGCACTGTTGAACAACCATCTGTCTCTTCACCGCCTGCCAAATTGCCCAGGCAGTCAGAGAGTTCTGAACTGGAGCCAGCTGAGTCTCTGCTTCTGTTCTCAGAATCTGTTGGCTTGCAAACAGGGTCCAGCCAAGCAGCATTCTGGAATGTGAAGAAGAGGCAGTATGCAGTGATGCGCAACAGCTGTGTCTCTCTGAATGTGAAGAGGCGGGTGAGCCAGTGCCGATGGTCAGCACACCGCAGAACGCATCTGATGATGATGAGACTCAGGTGCCATTTTCTGTTGAGCATGGTGCTGGCCAGACCACCCAACAGCAGCAGGTGTTGGAAGAGGGTAGTGGAGATGATGAGGTCCAAGACCCAACATGGCGTGAGGAACAGGAAGGTGGTGGTAGCAGCTCTGAGGAAGAGATTGCTCCAACGGTCCAAACAGTAGGGAGAGGTAGGCTGCAGACTCGGTTGCCTGTAGCCTCCAGTTTGGCACCCGTTTGTAGCAGTTCTCTTCCAACAGCCAAAACGGGCGCTCCCAGGACTTGCACTGCGTGGTCCTTTTTTGACACACTTGCAGATGATATTTGCTATGTCAAATGCAAGCTGTGTAATCAAAAAGTAAAAAGAGGTAAAAATGTCAGTAACCTTAATACCACAAATATGTGGAAACATGTGCGGTCAAAGCACGTGGTTGAGTTCCAAAGACACACTGGAGATGTAGGCCAACCTACAGCAGCACCTACATCTTCAGCTCGTGTTGGAGCCTCTTCCTCCAGCTCACACACAGCTGGTTCGGCTTCCTCACAGGATCGCCATGGAAGAACCTCTGTCACTGTTGTCCAGAGACCCAGTGTTATTCCACCCACAGCTGCAAGTTCCCTGTCATCCTCACACTCCCAGGCCACAAAACAGCCATCAGTAGCACAGGCATGGGATAAAAGACGGCCATACTCGGCAAACCATCCACGAGCACAGGCTCTGAATGCTGGCATTGCAAAACTCCTGTCCCTTGAAATGCTGTCATTCAGGCTGGTGGAGACTGACAGTTTCCGTAACTTAATGGCATTGGCAGTCCCACAATACAATGTGCCCAGCCGATTTTATTTCAGCAGGCAAGCAGTCCCTGCTCTGCAAAAGCATGTTGAGGGAAAAATTAAACATGCGCTACTAAACGCCGTCAGTAGCAAGGTCCACCTGACCACCGATGCGTGGACCAGTACCCATGGCCAGGGACGATACCTTTCCCTCACTGCCCATTGGGTCAATGTTGTGGAGCCGGGTACAGATCTTGCGAGTGGCGCTGTACGTGTTCTGCCAACTCCAAGGATTGCAGGAATCAAGTCTGTCCACATTGACTCCTCCTCCTACTCCAGTTCCTCCAGTTCCTCAGAATCATCGCTGCAGGAGCCGTCACGGTCTACCTCCACATGGACCCGTGAATGCTTACCTGATGCGACCGATATGAGCACAGCCGTGGCCAAACGTCAACAGGCCGTCCTGAAATTAATTTCCATGGGGAATCGAAGCCACACAGCGCAGGAGCTCTGGAATGCCATCAAGCAGGAGAGCAACGTGTGGTTTTTGCCAGCGAATCTCCAGCCAGGCTTGGTAGTGTGTGACAATGGCCGAAATCTGGTGGCAGCTCTGGGCCTTGGCAACCTCACTCACATACCATGTCTGGCACATGTGCTCAACTTGGTCGTGCAGAGTTTTTTGAGGGACTATCCGGATCTTGATGCACTGCTGCACAAGGTCCGCCTAGAGTGCGCTCACTTGCGACGTTCCAGCATGGCCAGATCGCGCATTGCAGCTCTGCAACGCAGATTTCGCCTTCCTGAACATCGCATCATATGTGACGTACCCACCAGGTGGAATTCCACGTTACATATGTTGGAGCGGTTGTGTGAGCAGCATCCAGCAGTAATGGAGTATCAGCTGCATTAGGCGCAATCAACTCGCAATTTGCGCCGTTCACACTTCACCACTACTGAGTGGGCCTCTATGAAGGACATCTGCCACGTTTTGCGTGCGTTTGATGAGTCAGCGCAGATGGCGAGTGCAGATGATGCACTAGTCAGCCTGACTGTCCCCCTTATCTGCCTGCTTCAAAAAACACTGCAAGCACTAAGGGATGAGGTTTTGGAAGAGGTGGAGGATGAGGAGTCACAAATTCCATCACCTTCTGGACAGTCAGCGCAACGTGGTTCCTCACAAAGGGCTGGGCAGGGCTCACTTTGTGAGGAGGATGAGGAGGAGTCAATGGAGGAGGAAGACATCGCTCCAGAGGGAGGTACACAACGCTCTAGTCAGTATGTAGAGCGACGGTGGGGTGAATCAGAGCAGGCAGAGATGACGCCTCTTGCAGGGGACAGCGTTTGTTGGCCAGTTGGGAGTCTGCAGCACATGGTTGATTTCATGCTGCAGTGCCTGAGAAACGACCGCCGCATCGCCCACATTCTCACCACGTCTGATTATTGGGTGTACACCCTCCTAGACCCTCGCTACCGGGACAACTTACAAAGCCTCATCACACCGTTGAACCGGGAGCGTAAAATGCGGGAGTACCAAGACACACTGGTGCAATCCATAATGTTCTCCATTCCAGCTGAGAGCACTGCTGCTACTGCTTTACAAAGCAGCTCTGTGCGTCGAGGCAGTGGAGACAGCTCTGCAACAAGAGGGAGCACAAGCAGCACCTCTGCACAGGGCAAGACCAGTATGTTCCAAATGTTGTGAAGTTTTGTGGCAGCGCCACAAATGTCTACACCATCCGAGACGGCTCCAGTCAGCAGGAGGCAACGTTTCCGTAAGATGGTGACAGACTACATGTCTTTCCCTCTCAGTGTACTCCCAGATGGCTCTTCCCCATTCAAGTTTTGGGTCTCTAAGCTGGATACATGGCCAGAGCTTAGCCAGTATGCATTGGAGGTGCTGGCTTGCCCTGCTGCCAGTGTATTATCGGAGCGCGTCTTTAGTGCTGCAGGTGGTGTACTAACAGACCGTCGCATGCGACTATCCTCCGATAATGTAGACCGGCTTACTTTTCTGAAAATGAACAAGGCATGGATCTCGCCAGAATTTGTCTGTCCGTTTTCAGATTAAATAACTGGTTCGCAACGTTATCCATGTCTCCTGTTATGTTCATCTTTCTACCACCTGAACTCTACTCCCTGGGCTACAACACTGCAGTTGCTGCTCAGAAGTGTCGTGTCCACAGACCAATACACAAGCTATAGTGTTACTGGGTTCAGTAATGTCAGCTGTTCCCCTGCTGTGTGAACGGCAAAAAGTCATGCTGCCTCCACCCTGTTGTCTTCTCATCCCTGGGCTTCAACACCGCCAGTTGTTGCTCGGAAGTGTCATTGGCACGGGTACTCACTCCTGCCCAGACTGGTTACAGCACGCCATCTGTTTCCTGTCAGTGTAAACGTCACTTAGCCTCCAATAAGTTGTCCTGTCGTGTTGCGGTCGGGTTAGCCGACTCTATGGTGCTTGCAGTTTAGGTGCTTCCTATGTGTGCTGCGGGATATGCAAATAAAGGCTGTTTCCGTTGTGACAATAGGACAATCACCCACTGTAGTACTGTGGGATTCGGTAACTGCGGCCGGCTCGCGGCCTGTCAACTTAAATTTCCATGGGTACCTTCTGTGCCATTGGCTCTTTTCCTTCTGCTGCCCCTCCGGGTTCCAGCACAGTCAGCTGGTCCTCGTTACTTGCATTGGCTCTTGTACCTTCTGCTACCCGTCCGGGTTCCAGTACCGTCAACTGGTTCTCCGCAGTGCCTTTGGCCTAGGTGCCTCCATCTCGGTATCCGAGTTCCTGCAACGTCTGCTGGTCCTTGGTAGTGCTTTGGAGCACAGGTACCTCCTGCTTAGTAACCGTGTCCCAGTAACATCAGCTGGTACAAGGTTGTGCTACAAATACAAGATACAGAACAAGAGACACAAGAACAATAAGCAGAAGATCTAAAAGCAGAAGAACATGAAGTATAAGACCAAAATGAAGAGCAAAATATATGCTCTAAATTATAAGCAGAAGAAGACTAAGCAGTGTATGGGGGTGAGTCCGTTCCTCCTCTGGTGCCCCTGGAAAATGCCTGCTGCTGCTGCAGGCTAAACTGAACACGGACAAATACTGTTGTAATTTAAATCTTTTGTGACAGCAAGAACGGAAGAATGAAAAATTCATACTTTGACAGATTACAAGTACAGGATTCTCTGTCACAAATAAGAATATGATGAAGAAGATGAAGTACAATATGAATTAGAATAATAGTTTAATAAGAAGAATATGAGTAATGTTAACAAAAAGATGAATAGCAAGAAGTTTAAGAAGAAGATAAAGAAGGTGAAGATGAAGAATAATTTGATGAAAAAGATGATGCTGCTGAAGATTATGAAGGAGAAAGTGTGTCAAAAGTTAAAAAGGTGAAGAGCATGGAAGTTGTGAAATATACATATTTGCCAAAATAGAAAAAACGTGAACAACATTGTCAATTTCTTCGTCAATCCGAACATCTTTAAAAAAAAAAATGTTTATGCTATTCCATTTGATTGGGTTAAACATCTATGCCTTTAATGTCTCCTCAACCTTCCCCAATACATTCTACATTACTCTTTGTTGTTTTCCTTCATGTACAATTAACCAACAAGGCAAGAATGGGCTTTTTTTAATTCCGATATTTTGTTCCCATAGACTTACATTGGATTTCCGGTATCGGTATCGCCGATATTTTTTGGGTATCGGCGATACCATTCCGATTCCGATACTTTTGGATATCGGAAAGTATCGCTCAACTCTACTAACGAGTATCGAACTATGTGTTCTTAATCATACTATGGTATAGTTCTCCAGGACTAGGAGTTGTTAAAATAATGAGTCCCCACATAGCTTCCAATATTCAGTATGAGCCCTCACATAGCCTTCTATATACAGTATGAACCCCCATATAGCCTTCTATTTGCAGTATGTCCCCATATAGCCTGTGATATACAGCATGTGCCCCACATAGCTTCTGCTATACAGCATGTGCCCCATGTTGCCTCTGTCATACAGCAGGTAACATGCCCAATGTAACCCCTTATATACAGCATGTGCCTCACTTAACCCCCTATTTATAGCTTGAGCTCCCACGTAGCCTCTTATATATAGCATTAACCCCACATATCCTCTTATATGCTGCATATGCCCTACATAGGCTTTTATAAACAGAATGTGCCCCACGTAGCCCCTTATGTACAGTATGTATATAGTGTGAGCCCTCTATATACAGAATGAGCCCCACATAGCCTCATATACAGGATGTGCCACATATAGCCTCTTATAAACAGCATATGCCCCAGATAGCCTCTTATACAGCAAGTGCCCCACGTAGCCCTATATGTACAGTATGAGCCCCACATATCCTCTTATATGTGCCTAGAGTGGCTTGCAAAAGTATTCACCCCCTTGGCTTTTTACCTATTTTGTTACATTACAACCTGTGTTCAAACATTTTTGTGATCCGATTTGTGTATGATGCATCAGCACTAAATAGTCTAACTTGTAGAAGTGAAGTAATAAAAATATAGACATAAATTTATGGGATCAAATAACTAACAATTTGCATGTGCATATTGTGAGGCAGTGACCGGGATCGTTTACGAGGGACGTTATATTTCCCCCAGAATGTGTACAGAGACCTATTAAAGCCATTGGAGTGCATTGCAGTCACACACACAGCTGCGGCTGCAATGCAGGAATGAAGGTGAGCAATGACCTAGTCAGACTACCTGGCTAAGGCAGATTAAGTAAAATCCGGCAGGGCCTTCATTTCTTGGGGGAGGTCACAGGAGGCAGTGGGGCGGCCTCCTCCCTCCAACCCGGGTTTTCCAGTGGCTTTTTGCCACAGGTCTTTAAAACTCCTGCACTAAGGAGTTAGTGTGTTCTATGTTGGGACCCTGCAAGGAGCATAGCAGGAAAGCTCCACAGGACTGTGTGTAGCGGAACCCACGCCTGGGAAGGCTCTGCACCTGCCAGGCTCTGTTCGGCCCGGCGCGGCCGTTGTCCCCGGCAACCAGTGTTTATGGACTGATGTTACCCCGGCTGCGTACCGGAGGACTTTTCCTGTTTTACCCGTGAGTTGCTGAATAAAAGCTGTTTACTTTGGACTTGCTTGGGTCACTGCCTCAGTTACTGCACGGTGTGAACACTGCCGTCTCACAATTGGTTGGAGAATGCGGGCATTGTGACTGAGGTATACCCCCACCGGCAGCTTCATGACCACAATCCGGCCGGCCACTTTTCAGCCTCAACCCGTGGACAAAATGGAGGAGCTGGTAAAGCAGCTGGTAATTACACAACAGCAGCAGCTGCAGTCTCAGCGACAACAGCAGGAGCGGGAGCAAGGCACAATGAGCAACAGTAGCTATTGTACCAGCAGCAGCAAAAAACAATCGAACTGTTGCTGCAACAGATTTCTGCACTGCGGGAGACCTTGACGGCACCAGCCCCTGAACGTCGCGAGGCCCGAGACAGGGTTCGCTCAGCGTTGAGGAAGATGGGACCGGAGGACGACGTGGAAGCTTTCATGACAGTTTATGAGCGCACAGCGGAGCGGGAAAACCTACCGCCGACCAGTGGGCAGAAGTAGTAGCTCCGTTTCTGGTCAGCGATGCACAAAAGGCCTACTTCGATCTCAGTCGGGAGGACGCCCAGGACTACCAGAGGCTAAAAGGTGAGATCCTTGCACGACTGGGGTTAATACATACGTGAGGGCTCAGCGTGTATTTTCATGGGCCTATGTGGAGACACGACCCGCGCGGTCTCAGGTTTATGACCTCCTGCAGCTGGTAAAGAAGTGGCTCCAGCCAGAGACTTTGTCTCCAGCCCAGATGGTGGAGAGGGTGGTGGTTGACCGGCTGGTAAGGACTCTGCCGGCTGCTATCCAACGTTGGGTGGGGCAAGGCGACCCCGGCACACTCGACCAGGTAGTCAGTTTGATCGAGCGCTACTCGGCCACTCAAGACTTTATTCGAGACTCCGCCCCTCTCGGCTGTCACGCCGATCCCTGGCAACCCAGGAATCAGGAAAGGGGTTGCGTCCCTCTGCTGGGGACAGTCAGCACCGTACCCGTGCTGAAGGGGAACCCCGGAGTGAGAGTGGCAGGAGACCGGTTCCCTCCCAAACTGTCATAAGACCTAACAGTACCTCCACCCTTAGGTGCTGGCGGTGTCAGGGACCGGGACATGTGATGGCTAATTGTCCCTGACTACGGAACCCATGGACTGCGGATATAGCCGCCGGGTCTCAATGTATGCCCAGACCGTCTGCACAGCAACCCTCGACCCCCAGGACAGTGAACTCCAACTATGCCAGGTACTGGTTAATGGGTACCCTACGGAGGCTCTCCTGGACTCAGGGAGCCTCGTGACTCTGGTACATGGGTCACTGGTGGCAGGAGACAACCCAGACGACGGCAGGTCGGGGTTGTATGTATCCATGGGGACCTCCGAGAGTATCCAACTACGGAGGTAGTTTTGTCCACGCCATGTGGAGACATAAAACATGTGGTGGGAGTGGTAAAAAATCTTCCCTATGGGTCTGTGTTGGGAAGAGACTTGCCCCTGTTCTGGACTCTCTGGAAAAACAAAATCCATTCTCCCCTGGTAAAATGTATTACAGATGCTGTACCCGACGAACCTGCCGTAGGGGTGTCCCATATAGGGATAGAGTGTGACCCCGATAGGTTTCCCTTAGAGGTGCTGGCAGGAGAGGTGGAGGAGACCGCATCGATTCCCGAGCTGGAAGTGTGCAGGGCCACGTTTGGGACAGCTCAGCTACAAGATCCCACCCTGACTCAGGCGCGGGAAAGGGTGCTAGAGGTAAACGGTGTAGCCCAACAGTCCAATGCAGATACGGTATTTCCACGCATGGTAGTCAGTGGTGAGTTGCTTTATAGGATAGATAAAATCAGGGACGAGGTTGTGGAACAGTTGGTAGCACCTCAGTCGTATCGTAGGGTGATTCTAGATTTGGCACACTCACACGTGCTGGGGGGCCACTTAGGGGAAAAAAAAACTCTAGAACGTATCTTGCAGCAGTTCTTTTGGCCAGGAGTTTACGCGGAGGTCAAAAGGTACTGCGAATCCTGCCCCGAATGTCAGTTGACCTCACCCACTGCAAGTTTCCGTAGTCCATTGGTACCCCTGCCAATAATAGAGGTACCTTTTGAACGGATTGCAATGGATTTGGTAGGGCCCATTGTAAAATCCGCCCGTGGCCACCAACACATACTGGTGGTCGTCGACTATGCCACCCGGTACCCGGAGGCTATACCACTACGCCACACCTCGGCAAAACTTATTGCCCGAGAACTGTTTGCCATGTTCTGTCGCCTGGGACTACCTAAGGAGATCCTGACGGATCAGGGGACCCCCTTTATGTCCAAGGTGACAAGAGAACTGTGCAAACTGCTAAAAATTAAACAATTGCGCACCTCGGTGTACCACCCTCAAACCGACGGGTTAGTAGAACGGTTCAATAGAACCCTCAAGTCCATGTTAAAAAAGGTGATTTCTAAGGATGGAAGGGATTGGGACATGTTGCTACCCTATTTGATGTTTGCTGTCCATGAGGTACCCAGGCTTCCACAGGGTTCTCTCCCTTTGAGTTATTGTACGGCAGACACCCTAGGGGTCTGTTGGACGTAGCCAAAGAGACATGGGAACAAGAGCCGACTCCACATAAGAGTATAATTGAACACGTGGCTAGTATGCAGGACCGGATCGCGGCGGTCATGCCCATCGTGAAAGAACATCTGTTAGATGCCCAGGCAACCCAGAGGCGCACATATAATAAAAGAGCCAGAGTCAGGTCTTTTAACAAGGGCGATCGGGTATTAGTACTGGTACCCACAGCCGAGAGTAAGCTCATGGCCAAGTGGCAAGGGCCATATGAGATTCGAGAAAAGGTGGGGGAGGTAAATTACCGGGTGTATCAGCCGGAAGGAGGAAACCTGAGCAGATTTACCATGTAAACCTGCTAAAGCCTTGGAAAGATCGAGAGTGTTTAGTTACAGACATCACCCCGGGCATATCACCAGAGAGTTCTCTACCTTCAGCCAGGGAAGCATCCAAGGGGGAGGTCAGGATAAGTGATGCCCTCATTAAACAGCAGCAACGGGAGGCTCGCTCCCTGGTGCAAAACAATACCGACGTGTTCTCAGAGCTACCAGGTAGGACTACGGTGATCCAACATGACATTGTCACCGAACCTGGGGTAAGGGTGCGAATAAGACCATACCGGGTACCCGAAGCCCGGAGGCAAGCCATTTTGGCTGAGGTAAAACAAATGCTTCAGTTAAGCGTCATAGAGGAATCACGGAGTGAGTGGGCTAGCCCCATTGTACTGATTCCAAAGCCAGACGGATCATTACGCTTCTGTAATGATTTCCGGAAATTGAATGAAGTGTCAAAGTTTGACCTTTATCCAATGCCCCGGATGGACGAGCTGATTGAGAGACTGGGGCAGGCCCAGTACTTTACCACGCTCGATCTCACCAAGGGTTATTGGCAGGTACCTCTCACAGATTCGGAGAAGGAAAAGACCGCCTTCATAACTCCAGAGGGTCTATTTCACTATGTGGTCTTACCTTTTGGGTTACATGGGGCCCCGGCTACATTTCAGAGATTGATGGACATAGTGCTCAAGCCTCATCAGGAATACGCGTCCGTATCTAGATGATATCATCATATTTAGCACCGACTGGCAAACGCACCTAACACACGTACAAGCGGTGCTGGATTCTCTCAGAGTCGCGGGGTTAACGGCAAACCCAAAAAAATGTGCGATAGGGCTGGAGGAAGCTCGATATTTGGGGTATGTGATAGGCCGAGGAGCTATCAAGCCCCAAATCAGTAAAATTGAGGCCATAAAAAACTGGCCTAAACCATCGAGTACAAAACAGGTGAGGGCGTTCCTTGGCATCCTTGGGTATTACCGCCGGTTTATACCTAATTTTGCCGGGCGAACGGCGGCCCTAACCGATCTCTTGAAAGGAAAGAAAACGGTAATGGTTCGGTGGAACCCTCAGGCAGAAGAAGCCTTTCAGTCCATGAAGTTGGCCCTGTGTGGACAGCCGGTCCTCATCAGCCCCAACTTCAATGAAACCTTCATTGTACAGACAGATGCCTCGGAGGTAGGACTAGGGGCGGTGTTGTCACAAAAAGTGAATGGTGAAGAGCACCCGGTCACCTACTTGAGTAGAAAACTTGTCCCGGCAGAGAAAAACTATAGCGTAGTAGAGAAGGAGTGTTTGGCTATTAAGTGGGCCTTGGAATCACTACGTTATTATTTACTCGGGCGTCAGTTCCGCTTGGTGACGGACCACTCACCCTTGGTATGGATGAGGAATGCAAAGGAGAGGAATGCGCGAGTCACCAGGTGGTTCCTGTCACTGCAAAATTTCAGTTTCTCTGTAGAACATCGCCCTGGGAAGTTGCAAGCAAACGCGGATGCCCTGTCCCGGGCACCCTGTATGGTGGCAAATGTTCAACCCCACAAGTTTGAACAGAGGGGGGGAATATGTGAGGCAGTGACCGGGATCGTTTACGAGGGACGTTATATTTCCCCCAGAATGTGTACAGAGACCTATTAAAGCCATTGGAGTGCATTGCAGTCACACACACAGCTGTGGCTGCAATGCAGGAATGAAGGTGAGCAATGACCTAGTCAGACTACCTGGCTAAGGCAGATTAAGTAAAATCCGGCAGGGCCTTCATTTCTTGGGGAGGTCACAGGAGGCAGTGGGGCGGCCTCCTCCCTCCAACCGGGTTTTCCAGTGGCTTTTTGCCACAGGTCTTTAAAACTCCTGCACTAAGGAGTTAGTGTGTTCTATGTTGGGACCCTGCAAGGAGCATAGCAGGAAAGCTCCACAGGACTGTGTGTAGCGGAACCCACGCCTGGGACGGCTCTGCACCTGCCAGGCTCTGTTCGGCCCGGCGCGGCCGTTGTCCCCGGCAACCAGTGTTTATGGACTGATGTTACCCCGGCTGCGTACCGGAGGACTTTTCCTGTTTTACCCGTGAGTTGCTGAATAAAAGCTGTTTACTTTGGACTTGCTTGGGTCACTGCCTCAGTTACTGCACGGTGTGAACACTGCCGTCTCACAATATCTATTCACCCCTTTTGCTATAAAGCCCCAAAAAATGTCTGGTGCAAGCAATTACCTTCATAAGTCACATGCTTAGTGAAAGAAAGTCCACCGGTGTGCATGACAGCGCGGCAATCACTGCCTCTGATCGGCAGTAAAATCATTACCACTGGTCAGACAGCCACGGTTCCCACGCTGTCAAATGACAGCATGAACCCTCAGTTTACCTATGGTCACTAGCATCTGCTGAAGGGACTACTGCTCCCATCAGCCTACGTTTGATGTCGCTAATAACAGTGAGAGCAGGTGGTGGCTGATGGGAGTATTTATCAGCCGCTGCCTGCGCTCTAAATAAAAAACTGAAAAAACAGCGTGGGTTCCCCTGCTAAAGCAGACAGCTTGGTGCTGGTATTCTCAGGCTGGTGAGGGGCCATGGATATTGGCCCCTAACCTAAAAATAGCAGCCCGCAGCTGCCCAGTAAAGGCGCATCCATTAGATGCTCCAATTCTGGCACTTTGCCCGGCTCTTCCCACATGCCCTGTGGCAGTGGCAAGTGGGGTTCATATTTGTGGGGTTGATGTTACATTTATATTGTCCAGTGACATCAAGCCCACGGCTTAGTAATGGAGACTTAGAGAGGCGTCTATAAGATGCCTATCCATTGCTAATCCTATAGTTATATTGTAAATAAACACACAGCAAGCATAAAGTCTTTTGTCTGAAATAAAAAAACACACTTTTCCTTTTTTATTTAAAAATAACAAACAAAGTTATAATCACCTAACGCCCATTCCATTGAAGCCATGGTCTCCTGTAAAAATACAACAGTATCCCTCACTTGTCTGTCGTTCTGTCCAACGCCATAATCCATGTCTGGGGATAAACAGTTTTCAACCTTGAAGGTACCAAGATGCAACAGTCCAGGATGAAATCCGCAGAGGAATAAGCTGCTGCGAGCGCAGCATCAGTGACCAGTAGGGATGAGCTTTCCAATATTACAATATCGGAAATCGACCCGATATTTGCTATATCGGAATTCCGATTTCCGATTCCGATATTTTTTTCACATCGGAAATCGGAAATCCCATAATCCTTCAGCCTCTGAGCGCTCCGTGGAGCCAATCAGGAGCAGAAGAATTGCTGACAACATTGTGTAACTCCCCTAAGCTTGGTAGGAGGCATCCAAACTTGCTAGCTAGGGGCTGCGCTGCGATTGGCTGGCTGGATGGTGTGATCAGGCAGTATAAAAGGCTGCGCCTGCCATTTTAGCTTC
The DNA here is from genome assembly GCA_033576555.1 of Oophaga sylvatica. NCBI lineage: Eukaryota > Metazoa > Chordata > Amphibia > Anura > Dendrobatidae > Oophaga > Oophaga sylvatica. The sequence goes on from JARQOD010000006.1 coordinate 291,416,480, forward strand.
ACTCTACTGTGAAAGCAGATAGGGATAGGTTGTTGTTGGAGATAGGGAGAGATCTCGAATCTAATAGTGAAATTGCCATTCTGAATCCATCAATAGAGATGAAGGCAGGGAGTAAGGGATGTCCCCATGGCGGCCACGGAAGAGGTGCATCAGCAGCTAGACATGGTGCACATCCAGAGCAAGCAGCAGGCCCAAGTCACTCAGCACCTACTTTCACCCGGCAGCAGTTATTTATGTGCAGCTTGTTAGTAGCACAGGGCCATAGGCTGATAAGAGAGGATCAAGTAGAAACCGTTGTTGGTTGGATGGCAGCTGAGGCATCCACCTCAATGAGCGCAGCATCCTCCCAGGACCTCTCCACCACATCGGATCAGGCCACTGAAGAGCAGCATCCATCTGCTTCTTCATCGCCCACTAAATTGCCCAGACATTCAGAAGGCCAGGAGCAACCCTTAATCCTCTTCTCAGAATCTGTTGGCTTGGAATCTGTGTGCCAGCCAGACAGCATTCCTGCAGCTGAAGAAGAGGTAGTGTGCACAGATGCTCAACCACTGTGTGCGTCTGAGGAAGAAGTGGAGGGTGGGCCAGTGCCCACAGTGACCAGACCCCAGTCAGCAGATGATGATGAAACTTAGCTGCCAGTTTCTACTGATGAAAGTGTATTGGATGACGAGGTCCTTGACCCATCATGGCATGCTGAGGGGCAACAAGCAAGTAGGGATAGCTCAGAGGAAGAGCTTGAAGGTGTGGTGCAGCGTGTCCGTCCACATGGGAGAGGAAGAGGGAAAAATTTGTTGTCTGCTCCCTCAACTTCAGCACCCGTTAGGAGCAGGGCTCTTTTAAAGAGCACAAGGGGTGCGCCCAAGAGTTGTGGTGCATGGGCCTTTTTCGACCAAGTTGCAGATGACGTTACAGTAGTCAGATGCAAGCTTTGTCGACAAACTGTGCGGAGAGGGAAGAACGTCAGCAACCTTAATACCACCAATATGTTGATGCATGTCAGGAAGAGGCACCCTGTGGAGTGGCAGCATCACACCCAAGATGATTCACCACCTGCAGCTGGTCCCCCACCTTCCATCTCTTCAGCCACCTCTTCCTCCGGCTCGCAAACAGCTGCTCCCGCTTCCTTGCCAGAATGCCAGGGTGCATCCGCAGGCAGTGTTGTACGGCGGCACACTGTCTGTACTTCGTCAGCACCAGCATCCCAATCGCTGGCATCCTCACACTCCCAATCCAGTGTGCAGCCATCTGTCACACAGGTGTGGGAGAAAAGGCGCCTTTACTCGGCAAACCACCCACGAGCACAGGGCATGAATTCTCGCATTGCCAAACTGCTTTCAGTGGAAATACTACCATTCTGGCTGGTGAACAAGCCAGCCTTTATCGATATGTTGGGGTTTGCAATCCCACAATACATCCTTCCCAGCCGCTTCTACTTCAGCAGGCAAGCCGTCCCCGCCCTGCAACAGCATGTGGAGCGTGAAATTAAGCATGCGCTACAAAATGCAGTTAGTAGCATGGGCGTACCCACCGTGGGGCAGGGGGGGCAGCTGCCCCTCTCTAGAAGCAGGGGCACACAATGAAAGAGAGCGGAGAGAGCAGCACAATGCCGGCTCCCTCTGCTACAGGTTGCAGTGCCTGTCTGTGTGCGCAGTGCACGGAGCTGCTGTCTCACCAGAGGAGCTTCTTCCTGGCTGCAGCAGCTGTAGTTTCACTTTCTGCCCTGCAGGCTCTGGTTGTCTCAGCCACACTGGGTCCTAGTGCCCTCTGTGTGCATACACTGGACACTTCCTGCTCCTGCCTCAGCCACTGCCTGCAAGCTTCATGGTAAGAGGGGATGGAATTTATTAAATTCATTCTGCTCAGGCATGTCATGGTCACTGTGGGGGAATGTGAGAGGATGGGGGTACAGTGGGGGAGGGGTACAGGGCACTGGGGTGAATGTAAGAGGATGGGGTATTGTGGGGTCAGTGGGACAGAACACTAAGGGGTGCATGTGAGACGATGGGCTGTTGGGGTGTGGGTGGGGGACAGGGGAGGTAGGGGGCTTTATTTTTACTTGTGAGCTCCTTAATACTTTAATAATAGATTAATATTTCAGTATTATTATAATAAGGGCATAGACAGACGGCCGTATAACTCATGCGAGGATCGCACTGCAATCCTCGGACTTGCTGGTACTGCTCCTGACATGAGCGCGACTGCCATGTATAATATATGGTATATACAGCGTAGTGTCGCATACACTGCTGTATTATACAATATACAACAGTTCTAATGCTCCATACCTAATATGCAGGATAATGTACAGTGTATATGATGTAACCTGTATAAGATGCGACATTGGCTTGCCCCCCCCCTAGTTTTGATCCTGGGTACGCCCATGGTTAGTAGCAAGGTCCACCTGACCACGACGCGTGGACCAGTCTGCATGGCCAGGGACGCTACATTTCCATCACAGCCCATTGGGTAAATGTAGTTGAGCCTGGAACTGAAGTAGACAGTGCAAGTGTGCGGGTCCTGCCAACTCCACTGATTGCAGGCCTCTCCTCCTTACAAATTGACTCCTCCTCATACTCCTCGTCAGACTCGCCTGCACCCAGACGTACCACAACAACCGATTTCAGCACTGCATCGGCCAAACATCAACAGGCCATGTTGAAATTGGTTTATCTTGGTAATGTTAGCTACACCGCAACCGAGCTGTGGAACATGCTCAAGGAGCAGAGCAACATGTGGCTTGCGCCGCTCAACCTCCAGCCAGGTATGGTGGTGTGTGACAACGGCCGAAACCTGGTCGCGGCTCTGGGCCTAGGTGGTCTGACTCACATTCCGTGCCTTGCCCATGTCCTAAACTTGGTGGTGAAGAGTTTCCTTAGGAACTATCCTGACCTTGAGGAGCTGCTGCACAAAGTCAGATACGAGTGCTCTCATTTGCGGCGTTCAAGCATGACTGCATCGCGCCTTTCAGCCATGCAGCGCAGATTGGGCCTGCCCGAGCACCGCATCATTGTTGACCTCCCCACCAGGTGGAATTTGACTTTGCATATGCTGCGGAGGTTGTGTGAGCAGCAACCTGCAATTATGGAGCTGCAGCTGCAGCAGGTGCAAAGTAGGCGACACACATCTCAGCCCTCCCACTTTACAACCACAGAGTGGGCAACCATGAAGGACATATACACCATTTTGAAGTGCTTTGAGCACTCCACTCTGATGGTGAGCGCTAATGCTGCCCTACTCAGCCTGACTTTTCCCCTTATATGCCTTATAGAATCATCACTTAAAGGACTAAGGGATGAGGTTTCCCAGGAGGAGGAGGAGTATGATGAGACACTTGCACCAACCAGGCAATCTTCATCGGCCCGGTTGGTACAAAGCTCTGTGGGTGCCTCACAAAGGTCCAGGCAGGACACAGCAAGCGAGGAGGATGAGGAGGACTATGAGGATGAGCTAGAGGAGGAAAGTACACAGCACTCTACTAGTAGTCACCAGATAGAGCGTGGATGGGTTGATGCAGATCAGCCAGAGCACATTCCTCCAGCTGCTGACAGCGATGCATGGCCAGTTGTCAGCCTTTAGCACATGAGTGACTTCATGCTGCAGTGTCTGAGAAAAGACCCACGCGTGGCTCATATTCTCCACACAAATGACTACTGGGTGGCCACCCTCTTAGATCCACGTTACCGGGACAGCCTTGAAAGCCTAATTACACCATTGAACCGGGCGCGTAAAATGCAGGAGTACCAAGAAGCACTGGTTAATTCACTCATGTACTCTTTTCCACCGCATTGCAGTGATGCGCGTACACTAGCAGGCACCTCAGTGCGTCCTGGGCCCAGCAGAATCCGTTCAGAAGCTGATGCAGAAGCAGTACATCTACTACTGACAGGTTCAGTATACCCAACCTGTTCCAATGGTTTCTGAACCCGCAAACAGTTCGGGCACCATCAGCACAGACAGTGCAACGCACTAGGAGGCAACGTTACCGTGACATAGTGGCACAATACCTCTTCACCCCTGTCAGTGGGCTTCAGGATGGATCTGCCCCCTTCAAGTTTTGGGTCTCCAAGTTGGATACATGGCCTGAGCTTAGCCAGTATGCCTTGGAGGTCCTGGCTTGTCCTGGTGCCAGTGTGATTTCTGAACGCGTCTTTAGTGCAGCTGGCAATGTACTAACAGACCAACGTAACAGACTATCCGCTGCAAATGTGGACTGGCTTACATTCCTAAAAAATGAACCTGGATTTCTGGTGAATTTTGCTGCCCTGGGCCACAGTACACAGGTTACATGCATGGTTGGTAGCAGTATGCATGCTCTGTCATGTGCCTATGTTGCACACAGCGTAATCAGTTATGCCCGTGCTCTGGCCTCTACTTGGTAGCACCTGGTTCTGTGACTGACTCTTTCACCTCATACTGTTTTCCATTGGCTCTAGAACCGCCAGCTAGTGCCCATTTCTGTGACTGCCACTTTCACAGCATGCCGTGTTTCTGGGCTCTAGTACCGCCAGATAGTGCCCATTTCCGTGACTGCCACTTTCACAGCATGCTGTGTTTTTGGGCAACAGTACCGCCAGCTGTACCTCGTTAGACCAAAGTGGAAAAAAAGGATGACAGATGCCATATAGGCACCTATAGGCAGAAGCACAAGAGGCGGGATCCAGCCACGCCGGCTGTTTCGTGGCAGTGAAGTGCGGACACAGGTGCCTCCCCCAAAGGGTAAACCGAGTTCCAGCATCGCCAGCTGGTTCTCGGGAGTGTCTAAGGGCACGGGTACCTCCTGCTCCAAACCGTGTTTCAACAACGCTCGCTCTAACCCTAACCCTTACCCTACTAACCATAAACCCTAACCCTACCCCAACTAATCCTTACCCAAAGAAAAAACACGCTGTTAAGAAGGCGACCAGTTTTCCTGCTACAGTTTTCCCTCTGTGCATTTTTCTAGCGATTTTTTTGCTCCTCTGCCTCTGCATACTCCTTCCCCATTATCCTGAGGTGTTTCCCGTCCATTTTATCCATTATATAGCACTGTAGTGGTCATTTTGTAATTCCGATTTTTTTCTCCCATTGACTTGCATTGAAATTGGAAATCGGAAATTCCGATATCCGATATTTTTCCAATATCGGAAATCGGAATTCCGATATGATTTTGGGCAATATCGCTCATCCCTAGTGACCAGTGATGATGTCATTGAGGTTACCGAGGCTGCGTTCCCTGAGATCACCACTAGCATAGTGACAAAAAGTCTCACGGTGCAGCGCTGAGCTCAGAGAATTCACAGGGAGAAATAAGAAATTTCTCCCGGTGAACTGCGGTGAACTCACCGGTGCACCATCAGACTTTTTCTCACTGGACTAGTTTTGATTTCATCGAGGTCACCGCAGTTCTGGGGCCCGACTGGGAATGCAGCCTCAGTGACCTGCGGTAACCTCAATGACGTCACCGCTAATCACTGAGGCTGAGCTTGCAGCAGCTTATTCTCCCAGTGGTTCTTAGCTTGGACGGTCGCATCTTGGCACCGTCCAGGTTGAAAACTGTTTATCCCCAGACACAGATTATGGGCAGAACGACGGACAGGTGAGGGATATGTTGTTTTTTATTTTTGTTTTATTACAGGAGACGACGGTTTCAATGGAATGGGCGATAGGTTAGTATAACCGTGTTTGTTATTTTAAATAAAAATGGAAAAGTGTGTTTTTTCAACTTTATTCTTGCTGTCTGTTTATGTACAATATAACTATAGGATTATTAATGGATAAGTGTCTTATAGACACCTGTCCATTACTAAGATGTGGGCTTGATGTCACCGGACAATACAAAGGTGACATCAATCCAACAAATATGACCCCCACTTTCCACAGCCGGGCAAATTGCCAGAATTGGCGCATCTAATAGATGCGCCTTTTCTAGGCAGCTGTGGCTGCTATTTTTAGGCTGAGTGGGTCAATATCCATGGCGTCTTAGTAGCCTGAGAATACCAGCCACCAGTTGTTTGCTTTAGCTTGGCTGGCTGTCAAAAATGTGGGAGGACCCATGCCAATTTTAAAAATTATCTATTTAAATAATTAAAAAAACAGCGTGGAGACCCCTCTATTCTTGATAACCAACCTTGCTACAGTTTAAAAATTTTGGGTTCGGGTACCAGAACAGTACCCAGACCTGAACCAGGACCCCATTCACTTGAATGGGGGTCTGAACATCCAGTGTGTGCCACGCTGTCATGAGCGTGACCACAATGCAAACACTGCTTCTGATCGGTGGCAGCGTGAGCCCACAGCTGTGATCATCTGTGGCATCGTCTGATGGGACTACTACTCCTGTCGTGGCTGCTGCTAATGACAGTGAGAGCAGTCGGCGCCTGCGCTCTAAATAAATAATTTAAAAAAAAAGTTGTGGATTCTCCTGTACTTTTGATAACCAGCCAGGCAAAACTGACAGCTGCAAACCTCAGCTGTCAGCTTTAGCAAGGTTGGTTATCAAGAATAGAGGGTACCCCAAGCTGTTTTTATAATTCCATCTCCAATATTCCCTCTTTTCTGTTTTCAGCAGCACTTGCTACACGGTGCCGTTAAAAATAAACGGAACATTGTACTGCCCCATAGATAAAATATCTCCCATGCTAAGCACCTAATAAATAGTTGCTGTCCTTCCTGCCCAAAAATATCAGATACTGCCCTTCTGCATATTATCCTCCCTCCTACACACACTGCCCTTCTACAAAATAACCTCCCACACTGCTTCTGTGCAAAATATCCCCCCACACTGCCTCTTCGCAAAATATCCCCCCAACTGCCCTTCTGCAAAAAGTTAAATATCCCCTATACTGCCCATCTGCAAAAATATCACTCCACATTGCCTCTCTCCAACATATCTCCTCATAATGCCTCTGTCCAAAATATCCCCCACATTGTCTCTCTTCAAAATATCCCTCACACTGCCCATCTGCAATATATCCTCACACTACCTCTCTGCATAAAGTAACCCACACTGCCTCTCACTATACTGTGCTCCCTTTCACAATTGTTCCACCATTTAGAACATTTACAGTCAGGCCCTTATTTGCCACTAGGCACCCGAGGGGTGGCGGGGGTGACGACAGGCTCAGAATTTAAAAAAAAAATGTTATTTTTTTAAAATCTTCCCTCCCCAGACTCCAGAAGAAAACTAAAGTCTTTGCAGAGGAGGCGAGTATCCCCATATTAATTTGTATTAGCGTCTTTAAGATGCTAATACAAATGAAATTCCATGTGCGCTGGCCACTTCTGGGGTCAGTTGAGCTCCAATAAGCTCCCTGACCCGGCATGCGACAGCATTCGTATGCTCCTGACATCACGGCAGCGTGATAATAAAAATAATCTTTATTTATGTAGCACCAACATTTTCTGCAGCGCTTTACCTCATCACGCTGCCGACATTACTGCAGGCAGCTGCAGAGAAGGAGACGCCACCATAGCTGGGTGAAGCCAGGTAAGGGTGTCACCACAGGAGTCCTGTTGCCACAGTGGCATTGCTTCCTTGACGGGGTGATGCCATGCCTGGAAACAAAGAGGAAACCCCTTGCCAGGTAACACACAGCATGCAACACTGTTCTTACTCCAGACCAGAAGGGAGAGCTCTAACACCTGATTTCAGGGGAGCTTCCTTGGAACATTCTGGCTGGGGGAGGAGTTAGGAGAGCCTGTCTGTAGACAGGGATGAGAGAGGACATGTGGAGAGAAGCTCGTGGGAAAGGAGCTGTATGCTACAGCTCACTCAGAGCAGAGCTCTGATAAAAGAGGACGCCAGAGTCCTGGAACAGCTGGGGACTCCAAGCCCAAAAGTCACATCTGGAGAACAGAGAATTGCACGTTGTCTGTTCACACTGACACCTGCCAGCACAGCAGTACCACAAGGTTGCCAGTGAGAATAGACAGGGCCCTTGATAGGCTCACTCTGCCTACTATACAAGTTGGAAAGACAACAGAGAAGAGGGCTGCAGTGTAGCTATAAGCAGTAGAGGCCAGGAAGAGAGAGCACAGCAGGAAGGCCTCTAAATCCTCCTGGCGAGGTGGAACACAAATTGTTTCCAGGCAATCAGATCTCCAGAATCATCTGTAGGCAGTGCCCTGGACACGTTACCTGCAGAACTGTGAGTAAAGCTTTGGAAACTGCATCTGACTGTGTCCTTTCAAGTTCTTCCTGCAACACCCACTCAACACTGCTACATCCCTTGCCAAATACTACATCATTACTTTCTTTAACACACTACATCTGCCCTGGGACTTAGCTCCACCTGTGGGAGCTATACCAACTCTACTGCCTAACCACCAGTCCCAGAGGATCTGCATTACAGCGGTGGTCCCCTCTGACCACAAACCACAGGTGGTGTCACGAACATTTCCCCTTTTCCATTAATTTCATTTACACCATTTTTGCATGGACACTCGGGGCCACGGACCGGGTCACTGCCATCGCGACATCCCCTTTAAGGAGCGAACAGCCCAGTACCGAGTACCCCGCGGGCCCCAGTGGGCGCTCCATAAGCACTCTTTGAGCGGAAGCTACAAGGGGCAGGCTGGGGTGGGGAGCTCAATGTACAGAAGCAGCAGCCCAGTATGCAAAAAGGGGCCGCATAGGGTGGGATGTCTTTGGAAAAGTGGGCCGCATGGGGTGGGATGTCTCTGGAAAAGAGGGCTGCAGTGTGGGGTGGGATATCTCTGGGAAGGGTCTGCATGGGGTGTGGTGTCTCTGGAAAATGAGGCCGCATGGGGTGGGATGTCTCTGGAAAAGGGGGCCGCAGCATGGGGTAGGCTCAGTATGTAGGAGTAGTGTTGGGGGTTCAGTATGAGGAAATGGGCTCAGTACAGAGAAGGCTAACATTAGGGAGACAGTTCAAAGAGGAGGCAGCATGGGGTTGGGACAGTGTAAAGATCGTAGTTCATAAGTGAGGAGGGCATGATGGGTAGAATTCATAAGGGGTACGGTGTGGTGCTCATAGTATATAAAGTGGGGACGGTGTCTTGGTCATAGTATAGAATGGGGTGGCATTGTGGTCATAGTATATAAAGGGGATGGCATGGTGGGCAGAATCTATAAGAGAGGATGGCAACAGAGCAGTGTCAGAATACCCGGTGTGTAGAGGCCAGTGATGTCACTTGCGTGCCGGTGTTGGATTCTGAACACAGGATGTCATCGCATGAAGATGGGAGGCGCCAGAACCGGACCGCGACGCTCATCGGACCGGACCGCCCCCGGGTGAGTATAATCTAACTTGTTTTTCTTATCTTTCAGGTAAGATAAGCCCCTAATGCCAGTGGCCGCAGCTTATATCCCAAAAATGAGGTGACAGATTCCCTTTAAATGCTTACTAGTGCTTCAACTAATCAATACTGTGGTTCCTGTATGGTCTGTAGCTTGATCATGGTTGGTAACAACAACTCCAATCATCTCCTTGCCATTGTTATGGACATACTGGGAGTGGCAGTTTCATGCGATACAAGTGTATAACTGGGCTAATCTGACATTGCTATACTTATCTTGGTGATGTATTTATCCACTGACGGAGATTCTGATGCTGTATTTCTGTACTGATGATTGTTCAAATGACCTATTAATCTACTGATGGTGGATCTTGTGAGGTACTGACAATACTTCTGGTGATCTATTCATGGTGGATTTGGTGATGTACTCATGTACTGATGGTGGATGATGACATCTCCTACAAATTATATTATTACGCCCACAGGGGTGTGAAATCATGGAAAGAGGGCTGAATAATCAGGGGCAACTAACACCCCATCTACTAGTCAAGCAGGGGCAATATATAAATGATTTTTTAGACCTCATTTGTCCAAAAAAACATATACAGGGATGGTTAGGCAGGGAATTTACTCATAAATAAGTGAGTGTTGCTCGGTTGAAGGGCATGGGGGACCTGACAGGTTCCCTTAATGTTTCTCTTGGTTAATATTATGAGACAAAGGAGGGAAGGCATGATTAACGTTCGTCTTCAAGAGGTTGTAAGAGCTTGCAGCAAGAGTCACAGAAAAATGTTTACAATAGTAGCTCCTGTCACTTAGTTAAAAGTTATACAGTGGTTAGAGTTGAGCAAAAATACTTTAATGGCCTTGGTATAGTCACCTTGTTAACAATCCATGACTGTCGGACCACAACCCTATGAGCTCCCCCTACCTGCAGCATCCCGAACGCCTCTTCTGATTAGTGAGCCCCGTAAGGCCATTCTGGACTAGTGGTGTGGCGCTAGGCGAGGGTCCTGTGAACCTTTTTGCTCAACTCTAATGGTGGTGTGTAACCTACAATGAGTTTTCTGTCATTTCTTTGTTTTTGCAGTAAATCATTATTAAATTACTGTTGAATATGGAATATCATAGGTATAATATTTTTTTAGGATAGGATTTCCAATAAACTTTCTTAGTAAGGGATCAAGGAAATACAGGATGGACAACAATGACCAATTTAGACCTTCATAATTTTGGTTTTAGATGTAGTAAAAACAAAAATGTAGAAAAGCAAAAATTCAGGAAAATTTGACAATTATTTTCCTGATTACTAATGGTAGCTTGTAGTACATGGCTCCTGATGGAAGGTGGTGCCACCGGGTGACGCGAGTTCCTTTCTCCTTCTATAGCTGGACTTACTGCTACTGGTGATCCTGCTTGATTACAGGAAATAATAGTCTGGGGGAAGTTCATCTTTTTTATTGCCTTTTTTTAAATGATTGATACGTTAATGGCAAAAATTTATACCACTGTATGCCATGCAGCAATATAATCTTACAATTTCTGACAAACTGCAATTCACAGTGTCAGATATGATATCATGCTGTATGAAATGTAGTGCAGCAATCCGAAAAGCAAATTACACTGCATTCTGAGTGAAATACATAGACACATACACTTTTATCATGTTTAGACAATAAAAGCCTATGTATCTGCTAAAAACGTACACCAGTATTGGTTCTTTTGTTAAAGCAATGCATTTGTTTAAAACAGCAAAGATAGCATAAAAAGGTCCTAATATTGAATTCTATTTATTATTATTATTATTATTTATTTTATATAGTGCCATTAATTCCATGGTGCTGTACATGAGAAGGGGTTACATACAAAGTTATAGATATCGTTTACAGTAAACAAATTTACAATGACAGACTGGTACAGAGGGGAGAGGACCCTGTCCTTGCGGACTTACATTCTACTCTATTCACATGACAATAAGAAGATGATATCGGGTGAGATAAGGGTGGGTTTGAATTCAAACTCATTGTAATACTATTGTAGGAACTCGAGGATTCTGATAGCGTGGGGCAATGAACAATCAGAGACGGTTTCTTTGAATGCAAATAATGTATTTGTGAAACAGCAAAACCCCCAAAAACAATATTCAAACAACCCGTAGTGACATGCAATGAGTCCATATATAATACACAAGTCCAGTTATATGAATCCGGATATATAAGTCCTTGAACCTCTATAGCGAGGGTGGTAAAGTTCTTACGACGAAGTCCTCACACAAATGTGACCACAAGGTAAGTCTGATGCATAGGTTACGTGGCTGGATTTACACACTGCTGGTGTGTGAAGAGTCAGATCCAGGTATGCAGAAAACACAGGGAGGTCCAGGAACAAGTTAATCTCAGTTGTGGCTTAATTCAGTGAAGTCCAACAACAAGTTCATAAGTCAGTAAGGTTCCAGTAATAGTTCCAACAGCTCTCACCAGAGGTAATGCACAAAGGGTTAAACAGCAACAGTTCAGAAACACAGTTCTTATCAGATGGAGTGAACCAAAGGTTAAATTCCCAAGTCAACAGTTTAGTGACAACACAGTATGTGCAACTTACATATGCAGAGAATGTCCAGAGCCATGGGTAGAAACTGCTGTGGCAGAGAAACACCTGAAGATAACCTGGTTATGCACTTCCCTGGTAAATACAGAACGATCTGTGAGGAACAAGCAGCTGGGTTGCAGGGAAACAGAAGCAGAATATTCCAGCAGTGAAGCCAGCACCTGAGCCGGGTTTTAAACAAACGAACAGGAAGTAGGGCACAGAAAACAGCAAACTCCATCTTAACAAAGGGCAAAATCATTGACAAAGTTACCTAGAAAACCCGGAATACTGACATTACTCCCCCCCTAAAGACGGCCTCCGGACGGTCCTGGACCAGGCCTGTCCGGGTATCTCCGATGAAAACTGAGCAATCTTCAGAGGCGCATTGATGTTACTTACTGGTTCCCAAGAATCATTTTCAGGAGAGTAACCTTGCCATCTAACTAGATACTGAAGCCGGTTTCTATGAAGTCTCGAATTAACAATATCCTGTACCACGAATTGTTCTTCGCCATCAACCAACACTGGTGGAGGGGGAGGTACGATACGTCCCTGAAATGTGTTAGGAGAGACTGGTTTTAATAAGGAAACATGAAATACTGGGTGTACCTTTAAAGTCCGTGGTAGCTTCAACCGACAGGCAACAGAGCTCACAATCCCCGTGATCTTGAATGGACCGATGAATTTCTGTCCCAGTTTCTGCGAAGGAACACCCAATTTTAGATTCTTGGTGGACAACCAAACTGAGTCTCCTACCTTATACATAGGTGCTGGTTTCCGGAATCTATCGGCCGACTTTTTGTAACGCTCCTGTGCTGTGGTCAGGGAGTCCTTCAAAACTTCAAGATTACGTTGCAACGCCGTCACTCTGTCTTCAACCGCTGGTACCGAAATCGTAACCGGAGACCTAGGCAAAATATTTGGATGATAACCCAGGTTGGCAAAAAAAGGCGTTACCTTCGTGGAACTGCTTTGGGAGTTGTTGTACGAAAATTCCGCTAGAGGAAGTAGCTTCAGCCAATCGTCCTGCAAATGACTGACGTAACAGCGTAGATATTGCTCCAAAGTTTGATTTGTCCGTTCGGTCTGCCCGTTGGTCTGAGGATGGTATGCAGAAGACAAGCAAACATTAATGTGGAGCGCAGAACAAAATCCTTTCCAAAATCTAGAGGTAAATTGTATTCCCCGGTCAGAAATGATGTCATCTGGTACCCCATGCAGCCGGAAAATGTTCTGGATAACTAGATCTACTGTCTCTGTAGCTGAGGGAAGACCAGCGCACGGAATGAAATGAGCAGCTTTCGTTAAACGATCTACTACCACCAAAATAGTATTTTTACCACCAGAGGTGGGTAACTCCACAATAAAGTCCATCGAAATAGACCCCCAAGGGCGAGACGGTACAGGTAGCGGTTTAAGAAGACCAGTAGGTGAAACACGAGGAACCTTGTACCGGGCACAAACTTCACAAGAGCGGACATAGTCATTCACATCCTTCAAGCAGGTAGGCCACCAAAAAAAACGAGTTAACAATTCCTGCGTCTTCTGTACCCCCCTATGACCAGCCAATTTAGAGTCGTGGACCAATCTGAGAACTCGAAGTCTTACAGCCTCTGGACATAAATACATCGATCTCTAAGCCACACACCATTCCGAAGGACAAGATTCACATTGTCAGGTGGAGCTGCAAGAAATACGTCACCGTCATAGGCCAGCTTGATCTCCTGCCACAAGTCCCGGTTCCGGAGCACTCCAACGAAATTGGCCTCCGACAAGATGGTCTTCGACGGGGTCCCAGGCACGGAATCCACGGTATGGATTCGGGATAATGCGTCAGCTTTCCCATTACGTGAACCTGGGCGGTACGAAATAATAAAATTAAACTGGTTCAAGAACAAACTCCACCTAGCTTGTCGAGGAGAAAGACACCTGGCAGACTTAAGGAATTCCAAATTGCGATGATCCGTGAGTACTACTACCTGCTGAGTTGCCCCCTGCAAATGGTGTCTCCATTCCTTAAAGGCAGAAATAATTGCCAAAAGTTCCTTATCTGCCACATCATAGTTCAGTTCTGCAGAAGATAACCTACGAGAGAAGAAGGCACACGGGTGCAGCAAACCTTTGTCTCCGGTACGTTGTGAGAGGATAGCTCCCAATGCACAGTCAGACGCGTCCACCTCCACGATAAAAGGCTGTGCAGGATCCGGATGCATCAATATTGGAGCTGTGGTAAAACAACCCTTCAGGCGATCAAAGGCTTCCTGAGCTTGCGAAGACCATTCAAACTTCTTCCCCTTCTTGGTGAGGAGAGTGATGGGACGGACAATTTCTGAAAAATTTCGGATAAACCGTCTATAAAAGTTAGCAAAGCCAATGAATCGTTGTACCTCCTTAATGTTTCCTGGTACCGGCCAGTCCAAGATTGCCTGGATCTTGCTGGACTCCATATTCAATCCCTGAGGCGAGATAACATAGCCCAAAAATTGAATTTCAGAACAATGGAACTCACACTTTTCGAGTTTGATGTACAAATGATTATCTCTCAAACGTCTAAGTACGGTCTTGACATGTTCCTGATGTTCCTGTAAGGAGTCAGAAAAGATTAAGATGTCATCAAGGTAAATTACCACATATTGGTCCAATAAATCCCTGAAAATGTCGTTGGCTAAATGTTGAAAAGCAGCAGGAGCGTTACAGAGTCCGAATGGCATCACCAAATATTCAAATGTCCATACCGGCATCTAAAAGCTGTCTTCCATTCGTCTCCGGGCCGTATACGGAGTAAATTATATGCCCCACGAAGATCTAATTTGGTAAATACTTTGGCCTGGCGAACTCTTTCCAACAATTCTGGAATTAGGGGCAACGGGTACCTGTTACGAATGGTTACCTTATTTAACTCCCGGTAGTCAATGCAGGGTCTTAGAGTACCATCCTTCTTCTTTACAAAGAATATTGGAGCTCCCGCTGGTGAAGAAGATGGTCGGATAAACCCTTGGCTAAATTCTCATCTATATACTCTCGTAAAGATTTTAATTCCGGAGCCGCCAACGGGTAAACATGGCCGAAAGGAATCGCTGCTCCAGGAAGCAATTCTATGGGGCAGTCATACGGTCTATGTGGGGGAAGTTGATCTGCCTTCCTTTTATCACAAATGTCTGAGAATTCCTGATAAATCAGAGGGAGAGTAGGTACCTGTATCACCTCTTCCAAGTTCTGGGTAACTGGAGCCGCTACAGTTGGACTGATGGTAGAACTGCTCTTCGGGAGAAAGGTTATCTCCTTGGTCTCCCAATTGATGATTGGATTTTGTGACCGTAACCAGGGAATTCCTAAAATTACAGGAAAATGAGGAGAAGATATTAACATGAATGAAAGTGTTTCTTGATGGTCTGGTTCCATCTTACACTCCAGAGGCACTGTCTCCCGATCTACTGGTCCAGAAACTAATGGGGAACCATCCACCGTTTCCATAGTGATTGGTGAAGCTCTTAGTTGTGTCTTTATACCATGTTTCTCTGCAAAAGAAGAATCCATGAAATTCCCACCTGCTCCAGAGTCTATCATGGCAGAACTTGATATCCACTGTTCCTCCCACTGAATCTGTATAGGAAGAGAACAATGTGAATATTTCTCCCCGTGATCTTTAGGGGAAGTCGGCATCAGTATTGGGGGAAAAACCGCATCTAGATGTAGACTGGTTTCTGAAACTTCAGACTCAGCGTCTGTGTTATCATAATCTCCTACTACCGCCAACACCTTGTTGGGTCGCCTAGGACATTTAGGACAATTGATGAGGAAATGATCCGATTGACCACAATAGAAACATAAGCGCTCACGGAAACGGTGTTCGCGGCGTTCATTATTCTCACGTCTCTGCAGTGAGTCCACCTGCATAGGCACCTCCTCAGCCTCTCGCGGGTTTTTGCCTGTGGTTTCCTGGACGGAAGAGAGTAATTAGTAATGCGATTTACAGCGGCCCATTTTTCTTGTCTGCGTTCAGTTAAACGGGTATCAATACGTACACAGTGCTGTATAAACAATTCAAACTCCTGTGGAGACTCTGAACGAGCTAACTCATCCTTGATTACATTTGACAAACCCTTTCTAAAGATTGGTAATAAAGCATTGTTTTCCCACTGGGTGTCCACCACTAACCTTTTAAATTCAGTAACATATTCTATGACTGACCGTTTCCCCTGGCGTAAGGAAAGCAAGGCAGATTCAGCGGTAGCACGGCGGTTGGGATCGTCGAACATTTGCGCCATGGCTGCCAGAAAATTGTCCAAATTATTTAGACGGGTATCATGACTTTCAACCATAGGATTTGCCCAAGCCAGTGCACGTGATGTCAACAACATAATAATACATAGAACCTTAGATCTATCAGACCGGTAGTAAGAGGCATGTACATCAAAAATAATATACATTGATTAACAAACCCACGGAATTGACTTCGGTCACCATTAAAACGGAATGGAGGCAATTTGGGCATACTGGTGGATGAGGTAGGCTCAGTAGGTAAGGCCTCCAGGACTCCTAACCTAGAACGTAGATCTTGGAGAGCCTGACCAAACCCTGTGCATTGTGGTTAACCCGAGACTCCAAGTCTCTAATTTGATTGAGTGCAGCCGACACCTCCTGCTGCAAGGAGTTAACTATGGTGAACAGTTTGTCTGCCCGTGTCTCCGTCATTGCCCCAGCAGAATCCTCTTTTTTAGGCTGGAATATCCTGTAATACTATTGTAGGAACTCGAGGATTCTGATAGCGTGGGGCAATGAACAATCAGAGACGGGTTTCTTTGAATGCAAATAATGTATTTGTGAAACAGCAAAACCCCCAAAAACAATATTCAAACAACCCGTAGTGACATGCAATGAGTCCATATATATATACACAAGTCCAGTTATATGAATCCGGATATATAAGTCCTTGAACCTCTATAGCGAGGGTGGTAAAGTTCTTACGACGAAGTCCTCACACAAATGTGACCACAAGGTAAGTCTGATGCATAGGTTACGTGGCTGGATTTACACACTGCTGGTGTGTGAAGAGTCAGATCCAGGTATGCAGAAAACACAGGGAGGTCCAGGAACAAGTTAATCTCAGTTGTGGCTTAATTCAGTGAAGTCCAACAACAAGTTCATAAGTCAGTAAGGTTCCAGTAATAGTTCCAACAGCTCTCACCAGAGGTAATGCACAAAGGGTTAAACAGCAACAGTTCAGAAACACAGTTCTTATCAGATGGAGTGAACCAAAGGTTAAATTCCCAAGTCAACAGTTTAGTGACAACACAGTATGTGCAACTTACATATGCAGAGAATGTCCAGAGCCATGGGTAGAAACTGCTGTGGCAGAGAAACACCTGAAGATAACCTGGTTATGCACTTCCCTGGTAAATACAGAACGATCTGTGAGGAACAAGCAGCTGGGTTGCAGGGAAACAGAAGCAGAATATTCCAGCAGTGAAGCCAGCACCTGAGCCGGGTTTTAAACAAACGAACAGGAAGTAGGGCACAGAAAACAGCAAACTCCATCTTAACAAAGGGCAAAATCATTGACAAAGTTACCTAGAAAACCCGGAATACTGACACTCATTTAATACCTAGTATCTGCTAATCTTGTCTGCTAGCAGTATGCTCTTTTTGATATGTTTGTTTCTTACACTCGGCCTAACATTTGTGTTTTCGATGGCGAGAACAAAAGCATTAGATGTTGAAATTTCAACTGCCCAGTACTTCTCTTACTCAACATTATCTATTGGGGAAGAGTCCCCATATGCCGCAGATGGTCGCCCGGTCCCACGGAAATCGGTGGGTTCCACCAGCTTTTATCTAATGGGTTTTGGGGCCTTTAGATATGAGAATTAGATTTGGAGCCTATTGCCTTTGTAAACCTACATAGAAAAGTCAGATATGATTAGCCTCTAAGTGTGCTACTTTAGCATGTCCTCTAATTATAAATTGTTGAAATATCTGACTTATGAATGAGGTTTCATCACAAACTATCCCTGTCCATGGTACTGAATAACATACTCTTCTTATTTGCTTATTGCACCCAGATATGGATTATGGTCACTGTTTATCAGAACACAAAATGTTGCATAATAGGTCTTCCAGTTCATTTATTTGATAGAAATACATACAGCTGTGTGACAAAGTGTTTGCCCCCTTCCTGATTTCCTATTCTTTTGCATGTTTGTCACACTTAAATGTTTCAGATCACTAACAAATTGAAATATTAGATAAAGATAGCACAAGTAAACACAAAATACATTTTTAAATGAAGGTCTTTATTATTAAGGGAAAAAGAAATCAAACCTACAGGGCCCTGTGTGAAAAAGTGATTGCCCAATAAACCTAATAACTGGTTGGGCCACCCTAAGCAGCAACAACTGAAATCAAGTGTTTGCGATAACTGGCAATGAGTCTTTTACAACACTCTGGAGGAATTTTGACACACTCATTTGCAGAATTTCTGTAATTTGTGTTTCTTCTACGCCAGATGTAATAAGACATACACCTATCAAAAAGTTGAACTTTTGTCTCTTCTTTCTACAGAGTATTCTCCCCAAAGTCCCCAAGATGTTTTCTGGCAAAACTGAGACAAGTCTTTTTATGTTCTTATTGCTCAGCAGTGGTTTTTGACTTGGAACTTTGCCATGCAGGCCATTTTGCCCAGTCTCTTTCTTATGGTGGAGTCATGAACACTGACCTTAAAGGGAATCTGTCACCCAAAATTGCCATATCAGATAAAGATATGGCTGAATAGTGCGTCCCATAACAAAGCTAACGGTGGGTATCATATATCATGATACTCCCGTTTTCAGATCAAAATACCTTTGTAAACTTCGTTTTTTTCCCTGTCAATCATGGCAGTCAGGTCAGGAGGGCAGCGGTTTCCATGTCCTCACCCCCCCGCTCCTCGGCATCCGTTTCGTATCGCCGTCTGTGAATCCCACAGACGGCGTTCAGCTTCCTGCAATTCAAATTCGAGCGGCCCATGCGCAGTGTGCTTTGCCCGACAGTGGACAAAGCATTAAATCAGTACAGCGCATGCGCTGCTCTTTCCTTGCCCCGGAAATGTCTGCTTACCTTGGACGACTTCTGGGGCAAGGAAAGAGCAGCGCATGCGCTGTACTGATTTTATGCTTTGCCCACTGTCGGGCAAAGCACACTGCGCATGCTCCGCCCGAATTTGAATTGCGCAATTTCGGGAAGCTGAACGCCGTCTGTGGGATTCACAGACGGCGATACGCAATGGATGCCGAGGAGCAGGGGGGGTGAGGACTTGAAAACCGCCGCCCTCCTGACCTGACTGCCATGATTGACAGGGAAAAAAACGAAGTTTACAAAGGTATTTTGATCTGAAAACGGGAGTATAATGATATATGATACCCACCGTTAGCTTTGTTATGGGACGCACTATTCAGCCATATCTTTATCTGATATGGCAATTTTGGGGTGACAGATTCCCTTTAACTGAGGCAAGTGAGGCCTGCAGTTCTTTGGATGTTGTTGTGGGGTCTTTTGAGTCCTCTTGGATGAGTTGTCGCAACCCTCTTGGGGAAATTTTGAAGATTCACCACTGTTCCATGTTTTCGCCAAGTGTGGATAATGGCTTTTGCTGTGGTTTGCTGGAGTGCGAAAGCTTTAGAAATGTCTTTATAACCTTTTCCATACTGATAGATCTCAATTACTTTGTTTCTCATGTGTTCCAGAATTTCTTTGGACAACGGCATGATGTTTAGCTTTGAGGATCTTTTGGCCTACTTAACTTTGTCAGTCAGGTCCTATTTAAGAGATTTCTTGATTGAGAACAGGTGTGACAGTAATCAGGCCTGAGAGTGGCTAATGAATTTGAACACATCTTCCCAAGGATGTGATAAACCACAGTTAAACCCTTAATGTCCATGGACGTGCACAGTCCGTCATGGCAAGGTGTCAGTTTTGGCACCTTGACAGACTGTGCACGTCCTGCCTTTGAACTACCACTGTGTGTAAACATGCAGTGGTAGTTCAGTGTCGACAGCTGTCTATTACAGCTGACAGACACGGCAAGCGGAGCGGGGACCTTTGCAGTTGGTCCCCGCACCTACAGCGCTGTGATTGGTCAGTCAATGTGACTGATCAAACACAGCAGCGATCGGGCAGAAGAGGCTGAAATTTCAGCCTCTTCTACCCAATCAGTGCAGGAGCTCAGCGCTGCAGTGGCCAAGCTTCCTGCACTAACAGCAGGGAGCGGCGCCCCTGCTGCCCCTGGCTGTTAACCCCCTGACAGCTGCAATTGCAGCGCTCAGGGGGAGAGGCAGAGGGTCAGGAGCTCCCTCTGCCTCAGATCGGCGCCCCACAATGTATTTGCAGGGCCCGATCTCTGCCTTGATGACCCGGGGGTTGTCATGAGAACCTCCGGGTCATCTAGCTACGGAAAGCCGCTGTGACCATGGTCACAGCAGCTTTCACCATAGGTACAATGCATTGCAATGCTGGAGCATTGCAATGCATTGTACTGCAATCAAAACTTAAAAAGTGAAAGTCCCATAAAGGGACAAGGTAAAGAAAGAAATTTTTTTTTAAATAATTTGTGAAAAAAAAAAAAAAATTCCCCTAAAAAATACACATTTTTACGTAATAAAAAAACTAAAAACAAAAAAAATGCACATGTTTGGTATCGCCGCATCCATAAAAATCCCATCTATAAAAGCGTAACCCTAGTTAACCCCTTCAGTGAAAGCCGTAAAAAACACACAAAAAAGTAGTAAATTATACTTTTTCCAAGCGATATCATCATACCGCTTGGAAAAAGTGCAATAACACGTGATCAAAAAGACGGATATAAATAAGCATGGTACCGCTGAAAACGTCATCTTGTCCCGCAAAAAACAAGCTGCTATACAGCATCATCAGCGAAAAAATAAAAAAGTTATAGCTCATGGAATAAACTGATGCAAAAATAATTATTTTTTCTATAAAATTTTTTATTGTGTAAAAATGCCAAAACATAAAAAAATATATAAATGAGGTATCGCTGTAATCGTAGTGACCCGAAGAATAAAGCTCCTTTATCAATTTTACCACATGCGGAATGGGGAAAAAAAAAAAACATTCCTGAATTGCTGGTTTTTGTTCATTCTGCTTCCACAAAAATCGGAATAGGAAGCGATCAAAAAACTTTATGTGCCTGAATATGGTACCAATAAAAACGTCAGCTCGTCCCGCAAAAAATAAGCCCTCAGATAACTCTGTCGGCCGAAATATGGAAAAATTATAGCTCTCAAAATACGGCGATGCAAAAATTTCTTACAAAAAATTCTTACAAAAAAAGCGTCTTTTAGTGTGTGACAGAAGCTAAACATGAAAAAAGGATGTAAATCTGGTATCGCTGTAATCGCACTGATCTGAGGAATAAAGTCGCCTAATCACTAATACCGCACGAGGAACGGCGTAAAAAATAAAACCAATTCTTCACCTTTTGTGGATTTGTTCATTCTGCCTCCCAAAGATCGCAGTAAGGCGATCACAGTTGTCAGCATACTCAGGACAAATTGCACATCAACTTTTGGGGTCCTATTTCTCCTGTTACCTAATAAAAATAAAAATTTGGGGGCAAAAAGATCATTTTTGTGGAAAAAAATATGATTTTTTTTATTTTCTCGGCTCTACGTTATAAACTTCTGTGAAGCCCTTGAGGGTTCAAAGTGCTCACCACACATCTAGATAAGTTCCTTGGGGGTGTCTAGTTTCCAAAATGGGGTCACTTGTGGGGGGTTTCTACTGTTTAAGCACATCAGGGGCTCTCCAAGCGCGACATGACACCCGCAGACCATTCCATCAAAGTCTGCATTCGAAAATGGTGCTCCTTCCCTTCGAGCTCTGCCATGCGTCAAAATAGTGGTTTACCCCCACATATGGGGTATCAGCGTACTCAGGACAAATTGCATAATAACTTTTGGGGTCCTATTTCTCCTGTTACCCTTATAAAAATAAAAATTTGGGGGCAAAAAGATTATTTTTGTGGAAAAAAAATATGATTTTTTTTATTTTCACGGCTCTACGTTATAAACTTCTGTGAAGCACTTGGGGGTTCAAAGTGCTCACCACACATCTAGATAAGTTCCTTGGGGGGTCTAGTTTCCAAAATGTGGTCAACTGTTGGGGGTTTCTACTGTTTAGGCACATCAGGGGCTCTCTAAACACGACATGACACCTGCAGACCATTCCATCAAAGTCGGCATTCGAAAACGGCGCTCCTTCCCTTCCGAGCTCTGCCATGCATCAAAATAGTGGTTTACCCCCACATATGGGGTATCAGCGTACTCAGGACAAATTGCACAATAACTTTTGGGGTCCTGTTATCCTTTGGAAAATAAAAATTGGGGGTGAAAAGATCATTTTTGTGGAAAAGATATGATTTTTTAATTTTACAGCTCTACGTTATAACCTTCTGTGAAGCCCTTGGGGGTTCAAACTTCTCACCTCACATCTAGATAAGTTCCTTGGGGGAACTTTGACCATGAAAAGGGATTAATGGCATCACAATTCTTCTTGGAAGCCAGTAATTTGGATCCTGATGTACGGAGTCTTGTGATTGAGTTATTGCAGTTCATTCTCACACATAATTGCTTTACTTTTAAAGACCGGTTTTATTTACAGAAGCGCGGAACCGCCATGGGGGCGGCATGTGTGCCTGCTTATGCAAATTTATTTTGGGGTTTTTGGGAAAGGACTATTTTTCCTGATGGCGCACATGCCGCCTCCCAGATTATAGGGTGGTTCCGGTATATAGATGATATTTTGTTTATTTGGCAAGGTACAGTGGAAGAATTGGATTGTTTTATGGCTGATCTGAACTGCAATGACTCAAACATAAGACTCACTTATAATTATCATCAGAAAGAGATTTCATTCTTGGACTTTAAAATTCAAGTACAAAATGACGGATCCATTCATACGGATCTGTATAGGAAAGAAACATCGGTCAATGCTTTACTCCATGCGTCATCAGCACATGTCGGGTCAATAATTAAAGCCATACCCACCGGACAGTTTCTCCGGATAAAAAGGCTATGCACCTCTCCTAGTTCCTTTGAGAACAATCAGTGGACCTTAGGGAGAGGTTTTTGGAACGTGGATACAGTGGGAGATGCATTAAGAGGGGATATGAGAGGGCCAAAAGAACAGATAGGACCTCCCTTCTCTCTAGCTATAGGAACAAGAAAAAGGAAGATGATAAGCAGACGGTCGTGAGGTTTATTTCCACATACAATCACAAATGGGAGATTATGAGGGCAATCATGTCCAAGCATTGGCCTATACTAATGACAGACCCCGTCCTAGCGAAATGTTTACCTGAAAGACCAATGATGACGGCGAGGAGATCTAGGAATTTGAAGGACATTCTGGTGGACAGTCATTATGTAGCCAAGACTACTGATCCTTTTGGGGGGGGAGTACCGAGGGTTGGTTTCTTCCCTTGTGGCAATTGTCTAGCCTGTAATAATTTTGTTAGAGCGACATCCTTCACCTCAAGTGATTC
The DNA here is from genome assembly GCA_033576555.1 of Oophaga sylvatica. NCBI lineage: Eukaryota > Metazoa > Chordata > Amphibia > Anura > Dendrobatidae > Oophaga > Oophaga sylvatica. The sequence continues at coordinate 291,439,845 of JARQOD010000006.1, forward strand.
ATCTCGTGAATTTAAGATTCGCGAATATATCACATGTAATACGACTCATGTGGTATACTACGCTCGATGCACATGCTCTTTGATCTATGTGGGTCTCACCACAAGAGAACTTCGCATTAGAACACGTGAGCATGTAAGAGACATTATGGCAGCGGCCAGTGCTGTGGATGTGGACGCTCTCAAGACCCTTCCAAAACATTTCAGGGAAAAACACAACTGCAATCCCAAGGAATTGACTGTCTGTGGGATAGATAGGGTTAGTTTGGGGATCAGAGGGGGTGATTATAAGCGGATTCTGACCCAAAGAGAGTGTAAATGGATCGCAACTCTTGGCACTGTTGTGCCCCAAGGCCTCAATGAACAAATCAGTTTTGCTTCTTATTTGTAATATGGATTTGGTTTTATTTTGTTTGTGTGTTGTATATTATATTAATTATCAATTTTTAATTTCTTTTAATTTAGATTTATTTATGCCCTACTATTGAATTGGTTTTTAACCTGATGCCCCTTCATTGAATATTTCCATATATATCCTGATGCCATTACGAACTGCTGGATCTCGGCTAAATGGAAAAGAATCATTCTACATTGAATGAAGATACTGTCACTAATTACGTTATTGTACATTTATGTAATATATTCTATCACTGCAATTGTGTTTTGTTTATGTTTCACTTTTATATATATATATATATATACATTAATGTTATTTAATTGTACTTATTCACTGTTCACGATTACCTTTTTGATATTCTGATTATTATTCTTTATTTCACTGGTATATATTAATTTCGATTGCACATGTATATGATTGATTCAGTGACATGGTTTTTTGCTTTATGGGTAATTCTAATTGTGGTGGTCTGTGGGGGCGCGATCCTGGATCACTGTGGATGATGCCGATGTGCGCTGGTATATTACCTGGTGCCCTCGGCGTCTCTGGCTGTGCTCCGTGTGTTGTGCCATCCACGGGGATCATCTTGAAATGATTCTTGTTGTCATGACGCCGGGTCTGGTGTAACAGGACTAGTGCGCATGTCTGTGACGCGCATGTGCCGGAGCGTCACTTCCGGCGTCCTTAGTGCGGTGTGTGCTGGTCCGGGTTGCTATGGTAGCGGCTCGGTCCGGCATGCACTGCATGGACGCCAGGGACTGGCGTCACGTCCGGCCCTGCGTGTTCACGTTCATGCGCCGCTCATCATGTCCATAATTGAACCAGCTCCATCGGGGCTATATATATGGCTATTTTGCACACAAATACATGCACAGCCCCTTGAGAAAGCCCACGCGAAACGCTGGTCGGGGCCGCTTTTTCTGACCGTTTCCTGGGACCTATTTGGGTGAGACTCTTTTATATGCACTTACTATGGTTGTGACTATTGCCCATTTTTGTATACAGACTTACTGGTGGTATATTGTCATGTAATAGGGCAATTGTTTCACATTGTTGTGACTTTTGGTATAAAATACACTTTTAGTCTATGATTCCCGGTCCTATATATAGTAAATAGCTTAAATGACATAAATGGAGACTAAGACCAGATAAGGGCACACCAAATAAATGGGAAGTCCGTGAATGTGTGCCATCTAGTATGGACTAAAGTGGTAAACCCATCGCCAATTGAATGAAGAGAGAAAGACGTGATGTAACCATCACAAAAATGCGATATAGGGCATAAATTGTGTATCAAAAATCTTTATTAATTGTAAACAAGAACAATAATATAAAAGTTAAAATAGGCAAGAACAATGCAGGCGATAGGACCACACACCGGCACGTGCGTGTCCAGAAAAACAGGAAGACAAGCCGACCCAGGTGGTAATATGTATATTAGTGTGAAAACACTGCTCAATATATACAGTACCCGTATGTAGATTTAAACCCAAATATATAATTTGATGCTATGCGAACCTATAGGCACAAGACTAGTCCCTTATATATAAGAGAGCATTGAAGGAGATACATGATTAAACAAAACAATCCTGAAATGACAAGTGTCATACATCACCAATGATTACCTCCAACAACAGAGTACCGGGTAGGAGCCTGGGTCGGCGCGTCTGCCCCGACGCGCGTTTCGGCACGATTACCTTCGTCAGGGGGCGTACATAAAGTAGTAACCGGGAGGCTTAAATACCGGTAACCCGGAAGTTTTACCCCGCGAACCGGAAGCGACGCCTCCGTTGCCGCAGCAACCTGACGTCGAGCGGTGCCGGCGTCATGTGGAAGGAGACAGGCCGCTGCCATAGTGACCATCCACGTAGAGACGCCGGACGCCGCGCAACACGCGGTGAGCAGCACGGAGGCATACAGGATCGCGGTCTAAAACTGCCATGGGGGCCAAAAGATCAAAGTCAGAAATCATTCCGAAGGACAAATGGACCCACAAATTTATCAGCAATGTTGAATATGGCTAAATGTCAAAATTCCATAATGGGAAAATGCACTGTGTAAATCAAAACCTAAATTATTGTAAACTAATACCAGAAAATGAAAAATAATAAAAAAATATACCTATCCACACACCATTATGTACTAAATAAATATTAACAATATAATAAATAATAAATAATGCTAATAATAGTGAAAAAATACTAATGAGAGATTATACATATATACATATATGTACATATATATACGCGTACATACATACACATACATATACGTACACAGAGCCATCTACACTTGCATACATGTGCCAAAAAAACAGATAAACAGATATATATAGAGGAAAAATAATAATAATGATTACAAATAAATACCAATGACTGATGTATCATGCAATTGCACAGTATACATACACATATCCCCACACATACACATGTATACATAAAACATATACAAAATAATAAAGATGATAAATAAATAAATACAAAATCATAATGCTGAAATAAAAAATACAAAATACAAAAAATGTTAGTGATAATAATGAGGATAATGAATATGTTCAACAGAACAGAAATACTGAAAGCATTAATAAATAATCAATCGTGATAATGTTGATTGAATGGTGTGCTCACTGGAAAGTCCATAAATGAACAAAAGATGAAATATTCATAGATGAAAAAGAAACGTCCTTCCGAATTAGAAAATGGCCGTCATATATGGAATGCCTCAAAATCAAAGTGGAGTTAATGCCTAAAATGATAAAATAAATGTTAAAACCGGTTAAAAGAAACGCTTTCCAGACAACACAAGTGCCCCTATGTGGGCCATAAACCCGGTGCAGCGGTGATCACAAGAAGGACACAAAGCTTAAATTTTCGTTTAATCCTGATGGATGGACTGTATTCAGAGTCCAGATCCATCTGGTCTCTAATTGACTCAAACGTTGGGTGATTTTACCACCACGTATACCCAAATCTATGCAATCAATACCTCTAACTTTAAAGCCTTTACTATCACAATTGTGATACATTTTAAAATGTTTGGGTATGGTCTTGAGCACAGACACGTCTGTCTCATCCACTGCTGCCTCGATGCAAGCACATGCTCCCTGATCCGGACCTGAAGCTGGCGAGTGGTGAGTCCTACATAGATCAGGGAGCATGGGCATGTGGCATAGTAGATGACGGCCCTAGTGTTACAGGAGATGTTTTTTTGGATTTTAAATATTCTCTTACCTGAAGAATCTGAAAAAGAGTCTGTGCGGAGCATGTTGGTACATGCTACGCAACGGCCGCAGGGAAAGGAACCTCTGCGTTCACTGAAAGTATTCAAGAAAGTAGGGCGTAGGGGCTCTATATAATGACTTTGTGTCAAAAGATTTTTCTAATTTTTTGCCCGTCTATATGTAATGAGTGGCTTAGGAGGAATCAGCTTTTTAAGGACAGGATCCGTCTGTAAGATAGGCCATGCTTTGGAAATCGCCTTCCTAATTTTGTCTGACTGAGAATGGAAGGTTGTAATAAAACCTAATAGGTTCAGACTTCTTGTCACTGTCGGTCGTCTTATATAGCAGTGAATTCCTAACACTATTTTTAGCCCTATTGTATGCCTTTTTAATAGATCTATTACTATATCCTCTTTCTAAAAAGCGTTCTTTTAAGAGTATGGCCTGTTTTTCGAATTCCATATCCGTTGACGTAAACGTAGGAATTGTCCAACTGGAATGGAACGTATCATGTGCTCAGGATGGGAAGATGAGGCGTGCAACAGAACATTAGTGGCAGTAGGTTTTCTAAAGATGCTGGTCTGTATTGCCTGTGTCGTATCTTTGCTTAACGTTACATCCAGAAATTCAATCTTCTGGGAATCATGGACAAAGGTCAACTTAATGTTCAGATCATTACAATTCAGTCCCTGAAAGAACTCTCCTACGGAGATGTCATTATATATTTGGGTTTACATCTACATACGGGTACTGTATATATTGATCAGTGTTTCACACTAATATACATATTACCACCTGGGTCAGCTTGTCTTCCTGTTTTTCTGGACACGCACGTGCCGGTGTGTGGTCCTATCGCCTGCATTGTTCTTGCCTATTTTAACTTTTATATTATTGTTCTTGTTTACAATTAATAAAGATTTTTGATACACAATTTATGCCCTATATCGCATTTTTGTGATGGTTACATCACGTCTTTCTCTCTTCATATAGTAAATAGGTCAGATTGTGTTGTTTGTGACCTTCACATTAATGAGATTATATGTGTCTTTTAATAGATGTATGTTGATTAATGAATTTTTTGTATATCAAGCTTTAATAAAAAATATATACTTTTTTATATTGAATGGGTTATATGGCTCCTTTTGTTTTTTGTGTATAAGTTCCTTGGGGGGTCTAGTTTCCAAAATGGGGTCACTTGTGGGGGGTTTCCACTGTTTAAGCACATCAGGGACTCTCCAAATGCGACATGACGTCGAATCTCAATTCCAGCCAAAAAAGTCAAAAGGCGCTGATTCCCTTCCAAACTCTGCCATGTGCCCAAATAGTGGTTTACCCCACATATGGGGTATCAGCGTACTCAGGACAAATTTCACAATAACTTTTGGGGTCCATTTATCCTTTGGAAAATAAAAATTGGGGGTGAAAAGATCATTTTTGTGGAAAAAATATGATTTTTTAATTTTACGGCTCTACATTATAACCTTCTGTGAAGCCTTGGGGTTCAAAGTGCTCACCACACATTTAGATAAGTTCCTTGGGGGGTCTAGTTTCCAAATGGGTTCACTTAAGGGGGGTTTCCACTGTTTAGGTACATCAGGGGCTCTCCAAACGCGACATGGTGTCCGCTCTCGATTCCAGCCAATTTGACATTCAAAATCTCAAATGATGCTCCTTCCCTTCTGAGCACTACCATGCGCCTAAAGATTGGTTTTCCCCATTATTGTGTACTCAGAAAAAAGTTGTACAACAAATATTGTGGTTCATTTTCTCCTGATACCCTTGACAAAATTTAAAAAATTGTGTCGAAAGAAAAATTTTGGGGAAAAAAAGTTAAATGTTCATTTTTTCCTTCTAAATTGCTTAAATTCTTGTGAAGTACCTAAAGGGTTAATAAACTTCTTGAATGTGGCTTTGAACACCTTGAGGGGTGCAGTTTTTAAAATGGTGTCACTTTTGGTTATTTCTGTCATATTGACCCCTCAAATTCACTTCAAATGTGAGGTGGTCCCTAAAAAAAATACTTTTGTAAATTTTGTTGGAAAAATGAGAAGTCAACTTTTAACACTTATAACTTCCTAACAAAAAAAAATTTTGGTTCCAAAATTGTGCTGATGTAAAGTAGACATGTAGGAAATGTTATTTATTAGCTATTTATGTGACATATCTCTCTGATTTAAGGGCATAAAAATTAAAAGTTTGAAAATTGCAAAATTTTCAAAATTTTCGCCATATTTCCGTTTTTTTCATAAATAAACACAAGCTATATCGAAGAAATGTTACCACTATCATGAAGTACAATATATCACGATTCACGAGAAAACATTCTCAGAATCGCCAAGATCCGTTGAAGCGTTCCAGAGTTATAAGCACATAAAGTGACAGTGGTCAGAAATGTAAAAATTGGCCTGGTCATTAACCTACAAAATGGCTTGGTCATTAATGGGTTAATTTATGTTTTTTTTAAAGGGGGGGAGGGTGTTTGGTGATCTGAAACATGTAAGTGTGACAAACATACAAAAGAATGGGAATTCAGGAGGAGGCAAACACTTTTTCACACAACTGTAGTTAAGTTTGTGCGTTCAATAGCACATGCCATATTTTTGCTGCGCCCGTGAATATTGATTGCATGGTCCATTTTCCAGTGTTAATGCTTTTAGATATCTTCCTCATACTCTGCTTTTCTATTTCATAAATTATTCAGTGTTTGCACTTAGAAATAAAAAATTAACATGTTTGACATAATTTACAAATATTAAATGAATTAAGGAAAGTATGGCTTTTAGAAATGCTAGAAAAAAGGCTCACTGGATGGTATGATATTTTAAAAAGGTTGTCCAAAGTAAAAAAAAAATGCCAGAAGAAAAAGTTAAAAAAAGTTGCACTATTTATTCATCTGTAAAAGTGAACCTTACTGTTGATTTGTGCTGCCTCCACCACAGGGAGCATGAATCAGACAGTGTCTTTATCATATTAGCCGCTTGTATTTCAAGCCAAAATGCTGTGGTGTTTCTGAGAAAACATACATTTAAAAGCCAGTCAGGCATCATGAGGCTCGGATGAGTAGTCCAAGAGGCCATCGTCGTAGCTTGAGAAGGATGCTAGTTCCTCTGGAGCCCACCACTGAGTTCCTGTAGACCCTTCATCAGACATATAGGCTATATTCAATGCATACAGGATAAAAGCAGTCCAGGCTGCAGTGTGGAATTCCCCCAAAAACCAGGACCCCTGATGAAGGGTCTTCACCTAAACATTAACATAAATACTGTATTTACCGCAGTGTAACCAATGGATATGAAATACTGACAATAACTCCTATATGGAGCATCTCCAAGTGCCTTTAGGTGTACAGTTCCTTAACTCTGTCTACTATTACACTCCCTGACAGAAGTTATGTCGCTTATCCATGTTATGTAAATAAACGCTTATAACCTGACGTTAAATTCATCCATTGGTTGTATAAATTATTCTTTTGAAAGCTGAAACCCTCCCAAATGTGGTTTAGGTTAAGAAAATAAATTGGCATCAATGTAGAAATATTGATCATTTAATGGACACAGAATGGTCAGATTATGGCATGACAAAAGTTTTGTCGCCTGGTCATATAATGCAACCAATCCTAGTTGACATCCTCACCTGTGCTCAGTAAATGATCAGTTAATTAGTGGGTGTGTATAAAAAGAAACCCAGCACCCCAGACCTTCACTTGAACTGCAACTTGAGCTCTGACAACATGCCAAAAATCCTCCCTGCGACCAAAGCATGGATTATCAAGAGGCTGAAGACCAGATCCATTGCAGAGATGGCTGGCACCTTTAATGTGTCTCAGCGTCAAGTACAAAGAATTAAAAAAAGATTTGAAGAGACTGGAGATGTGTTTGACAAGCCCAGGTCTGGCAGAACCCACAAGACAACTGCTCAGGAGGAACTTTTGTTGGTTAGAAAATCCAAAGCAAAACCCTCTTCCACTGCAGCAGAGCTCCAACAGGCCTGGTCACCTCAAGTCCCTGTGTGAACTAGAACAGTTTGTAGGATTCTGTCTCGAAATGGCCTCCATGGTCGAATTAGTGCCCAGAAGCCAGCACTAAACAAAAGGCAAATAAAAAACCGTGTGGCATTTGCAAAGTCCCACAGCCTGCTAAACAGATGGACGCTGGAAAGTGGTAGAAGGTGGATTTCTCTGATGAATCTTCAGTAGAATTACACCACAGCCACCGCAAATACTGCAGAAGACCTACTGGAGCCCGTATGGATCCAAAATACACCAGAAAACAGTTAAATTTGGTGGTGGAAAGATCATGGTCTGGGGTTACATTCAGTATGGGGGTGTGTGAAACATTTGCAAGGTGGAAGGCAATATCAATAGCCTAAAATATCAAGAAGTATTAGCTACCTCTTATATTCCAAATCATAAAAGGGGTCAAATTCTGCAGCAGGATGGTGCTCTATCTCATACATCCATCTCTACAATAAAGTTCCTCCAGGCAAAAAAGATTAAGGTGCTTAAGGACTGGCCAGCCCAGTCAACAGACAAGAACCTCATTGAGCATGTTTGGGGTAGGATTAAAGAGGAAGCTTGGAAGACAAAACCAAAGAATCTAGTTGAAATCTGGGAGGTATGTAAGACTGCATTCTTTGCTATTCCTGATGACTTCATTAATAAATTGTATGAATCATTGTTGAACCACATGGATGCAGTCCTTCAAGCTCATGGAAGTCACACAAAATATTAAATATGACTCTAATAGCACACACAACTTCATTCACCAATGTTATGCAACATATATTTGAATTTTAAGTTAATTATTTGTTTGAATATCACATTACTTTCTGTGGGCGACAAAACTTTTGTCATGCCATAATCTGACCATTCTGTGTCCATTAAATGATCAATATTTCTGCATTGATGCCAATTTATTTTCTTAACCTAAACCACATTTCGAAGGGTTTCAGCTTTCAAAAGAATAATTTACACAACCAATGGATGAATTTAACTTCAGGTTATAAGCTTTTATTTACATAACATGGATAAGTGACATAACTTCTGTCAGGGAGCCAGTCCGCAATGGCTTCTCCATGTTCCCCTTGAGTGACAGGTCTCTCCTTATATACCTCGTGTACCTTTGAGTGACAGCTCTCTCCTTATATACCCATGTAGGAACATACCGGTCACTCAATGAAAACGGAATGAGGAGAAGCCATTGGGGACTGCACCAGAGGTGCGTGTTACTCGGTTGGCTTTAAAATGTATTTTATCTTTGAAATACTGTAGTCTTACAGAGCAAGATATCCTGGCTGGAATTGCAAAGCCGGACCATGATTTATGCTGGCCATGGTTCAGGCTACATAAGTCAGCTACTAGGTTTCCTTTGAATTGTTCCAGTGCAGAGACTATGTTTATTCCCCATTGATGCTCGTATATGTGGTAACAGTGACAACACGCACGTAACTGATGAAAACAATCTCATGACGCTGACCTCAGCCACCAAGTTCTTTTCTTATTAGCATCATTATTGCTGGCTTGTAAACATAGAATTTGAGGACCACGAGAACATCAGAACTGTGTGGAAGGAAATTTTAGCAGGTAGGTAGTAGAGATGACTGACTTTGCCTCGGGAGGGTAGAGTCGGGTTTCGGGCCACCCGACTTTCCCAAAAGTCGAGTCGAACGAAGTCGGCCGACTATCGGAAACAGTCGAGTCAGAGTCGAAAACCCAACCCCAATGCAAGTCAATGGGGAATAAAAGTCAGCAGGGAGTGGAGGACAGTAAACACACCTACAGTGCCCATTTCAATGCCAACGACATCAATTCTTATTACTTAAGCTTGGCAACCCTAATTTACTTTATAATAGTAGTAACGCATTGAAAACTGGGGGTTATTTGGCAAAAGTTGTGGGGGGGGGCAGGGCTGGCTCCAGGTTTTCGTGAGCCATGGACCAAAGAGTCTCAGTGGGCCCCTTTAACACATACCACAATTCATGATACTCCGATACGGCAGAGAAATATAGGTATTTTACAATGCCAAATACTTCACTTCTTACATTACATGACTGATATCTATTGTAATTTCTACAATAGCTCAAAAAACAGACAGTATAGTCCTCCATACTCCAGTATATGATGGGCCCCATGGATGATGCTCCAGTGTATGATGGGCCTATATAATGCTCCATATATAATGGGCTCCACATGATGCTCCAGTATATAATGGGCCCCATGGATGATGCTCCAGTGTATGATGGGCCTATATAATGCTCCATATATAATGGGCCCCATATAATGCTCCAGTGTATAATGGGCCCCGTATATGATGCTCCAGTGTATGATGGGCCCTATTTATAATGCTCCAGTGTATGATGGGCCCCATGGATGATGCTCCAGTGTATGATGGGCTTATATAATGCTCCATATATAATGGGCCCCATATAATGCTCCAGTGTATAATGGGCCCCGTATATGATGCTCCAGTGTATGATGGGCCCTCTTTATAATGCTCCAGTGTACGATGGGCACTATCTATGATGCTGAAGTGTATGATGGGCCCCATATATAATTCTCCAGTGTATAATGCTCCCCATATATTGCTCCAAACATTAAAAAAAATGAAATACCTCTCCTCGCTGGGCACTGCTCTATTCTGGACTCCTCAGCGTCGCCATCTTCGGGCTCTCTGCACTGTGACTGTTCAGGCAGAGGGTGCACAGACCTGACACCATCGCGCTCTCTGACCTGAATGTCACTGTCAGGAAACGCGGAAGACGTCACAGCGGTGGAGCAGGGAGAGGTAAGTATTGCAAGTGCTGTGGCCCTGAGCAAGCAGGGGGGCACACTTGTGGGCACCGGGAACTTGCACAGAGCCCCTCATCGTACGCCGGTGTCTCTGACGGTGAGTGGGACCCCCCATCTGCTCATTGCCCGGCACTTGCCCGGGTGCGCCAGGTGCTGATGCCAGCCAAGGGGGGAGGCAGAGCCCAGTTAGGGAAATGGAAAAAACTGGCATATGTTGAGGTGTAGGCTGGACGTTCAGCAGCTGCAAATGGAGGAATTGGAGAAGTCGGAGGAAGATGAGGACAAAGCGAGCCATTTTGCTGGCAACCTATGTGTCTTCAGGGGAAGGTGGTACAAAATCCTTTGAAACTCAGGCATGGCTCATTTTAATGAAGGTGACATCACCTACATTTTGGGTCTACAGCCGGGTCCTTCTTTAGGTCAGGATTGATCCAGCAGCACTGAAGACTCTTTCTGATAGCACACTACCAGCTGGGCACGCGAGCTCCTGTAAGGCATATTGTGCCAATTCAGGTCAGGTGTCCAGTTTACAGGCCCAGTAGTCAAAGGGGAATAAACTGTGAGGGAGAAAATCGATAGGGGAGGAGAGGTAATTTTGAACCATAGTAGACAACTGCTGTCTCCTGTCTGTTGCAATCGATTCAGTATTACCAGTCGTGTGAGTGTTACTCGAGAAATCAGTCCACAACATGTTCATGAAACCCCTGTCTCCAACGCCACTTTGGCTGTATGCACCACGAACACCTCTTCCATTTGGCCCAGTACGGCTTGTGGTAGAACCTGCACCACTGCTGTGTGCTGGGAATGCCTTTAACAAACGGTTTACCAGAGTTGCTTGTTTGTTGGCCAATATTAGCTCTAGGTTCTCCTGTGGCATGATGTTCTGTAATTTGCCTTTTTAGCGTGGATCGAGGATACTGGAAAACCAGTAGTCGTCATCCTTCATCATTTTGGCAATGCGGGGGTCCCTTTTTAGGATCCGCAAGACATAGTCACACATGTGGGCCAATGTTCCAGGTGTCAATGATACACTGCCAGTGGTGGGTGGAGGAGCACTTTCTGCCAAATCCACATTCCTCCATTCATGCACAAACCCTGTACCTGACCTTGGCAAGCCAACATTTTCTCTTTCCCCCTGAGAAGCATCCTCCTCCCCAAGATAATCATCCCCCTCCTCCTCCTCCTCCTCTTCCTCTTCTTCCTCCACCTCGTCCAGGACAGTTCCCTGAGCAGACAATGCCTGACTGTCATCAAGGCTTCCCTCCTCCTCCTCCTAATCCTCCGCTGTGACGCCTGATTCTTAATGTGCGTCAAAGTTTGCATGAGTAGACGCATAAGTGGGATGCTCATGCTTATGATGGCGTCGTCTGCGCTTACCTGCCGTGTGCATTCCTCAAAACACTGAAGTACTTTACAGAGGTCTTTCAGCTTTGACCACTGCACACCCGAAACTCGATGTCTGCCCTCAAACTGCCTGCCCGTGTATCCTCCCACAAATGCATTACAGCCTGCCTCTGTTCGCACAGCCTCTCCACCATGAGTATGGTGGAGTTCCACCTTGTTGCAACATCTATGATTAGGTGGTGCTTGGGGAAGTGGAGCGATCGCTGAAGCCTCTGCATACGACTGGAGTCTACGGGCAAGCGACGTATGTGCGAGCACAGTCTTCGCACCTTATGGAGCAGGGCTGTTAACTTTGGATAATTATTTAGGAAACACTGCACCACCAGGTTCAAGGTGTGAGCCAGGTAAGGTATATGTCTGAGTTTTGCCCGGGCTATGGCTGCCACAAAATTACGTCCGTTATCACTGACTACCTTGCCTGGCTCGAGATGTAGACTGCCCAGCCATGACTCAGTTTCTCGCTGAAAGTAGTTGGCCAGTACCTCCGCGGTGTGTCTGTTGTCGCCCAAAGACATCATCTTTAAAACAGCCTGCTGATGCTTACCACTATCTGTTCGATAGTGGGACACCTCGTGTGCAACACTGGCAGCTGTGTATGGAGTGCTCATGCGACTGCGCTCTGTCAACGAGCTTTTGTTTCTGGAGGAGGCGGAGGGTCGAACGCCTACAGCCAACTGTTGCCTGTACCGTGGGCTAGGCAGCACTGTCCCACCACCGCTGTCCCCTGTGGACACCAGAATCCACCACATTAACCCAGTGCGCAGTGATGGACACGTAACGGCCCTGTCCATGCCTACTGGCCCATGCATCTGTTGTGAGGTGCACCTTTCCACTCACTGATTGTTTGAGTGCGTGGACAATGCGGTCTTTCACATGCAAGTGGAGGGCAGGGATGGCTTTTCTAGAAAAGAAGTGCCGACTGGGTAGGTCATAGTGTGGGACAGCATAGGCCATGAGCTCTCAGAGCGCTGCGCTTTCAACAAAACGCAAGGGCATCATCTCTTATGAGATCAGTTTGGCAATGTAGGCGTTCAAAGCCAGTGAGGTTTTGTAGTCCGTCCACGCTTGCAAGTGAATGGTGTTTAAATGTCTAAGCATGCAACTGGTATTCAATCTTCGGAGATTTTTCCCTCTGCTAAAGGTCCTTCCACACTTCTTACAGATAACCTTTGCCTCATCAATAGGATTTTGGTCAAAAAAGTGCCACACTGCACTCTTCCTACTATAGGATATATTTTCAGGGCTTGCACGTTATGCTAATTTGACCGTCTGGCCAAGCTGTCCTGCAACTCTTTTTGTTTTTTTAACACGTTTTTGGACTGCTACGGGCCTGCCAGATATCCGCAGCTGCGATGTCGATGCCTGCGTGGATCCTCCTCCTCTTCTGAGCTATTGCCAGCGGCACCTTCTTCCCCCAATGGATGCCAATCCGGGTCAACAACTGGGTCATCAATCACCTTCTCTTCAATTTCATGTGCACCTTCCTCTGTGTCACCGTGTAAGGTGGTATAGCATGCGGGAAGGGGCACCTGAGTTTCATCAGAGTCAGATTCTGGCTCAGTAGACTGCGAGGGCAATGTAGTGCTCTGGGTGAATGTACCAGCAGAATCATATAGCAGTGGCTGTGCATCAGTGCACTCCATGTCAGATTCATCTTGGACTGGGGAATTCAGGATTTCACTTGATAAGTAGGCATGGTATGTGAAAAGAGCTCTAGGGGGTAATCAGAAGTGTGGCCTGCCGCATTATTCACTATTGATGGGGGTGAAGGACACAAGGAAAGGTGTTGTCCCTGACCAGAAGCCTGCACTGACGACTCAGTGCTTGCAGTTTTTGAAACTTCATAAGAGGAGGCTATAGAGCTGGAGGCTTTTTCGGCAATGTAAGCCAAAACCTGTTCCTGATGCTCCGGCTTTAAAAGCGGCTTACCTACTCCCAGAAAATGGAGCCTTCCAGGCCTTCTGGAGATGAAGCAGGCTCAACACCTCCTGCCTTAGGTGCTATTGTGCTTTTGGCACTACCAGCAGATGCACCACCACCACCATCAGTACCAGCTGGCCACCCCAGCCCACGTCCGTGGCCTCTTCCACCATACTTCCTCATGTTTGTGAAAATGTACCAAAAATACCAGCAGATATATGGTACTGTATGAGGAGCGTACAGCTGTATATGGTGTAAGGGAAAATTTCAATCTCCGTATATATTTCCGGAGTCACACACAGACGCTCACTCAGTATGGATTTTACCGTAATACAAAGAGCAGATATACGGTACTGTATCAGAAGCGGACAGCTGTATACAGTGTAGGGGAAAATTTCAATCACCGTATATATTTCCGGAGTCACACACAGACGCTCTCTCAGTATGGATTTGACCGTAATACAAAGAGCAGATATACGGTACTGTATTAGAAGCATACAGCTGTATACAGTGTATGGGAAAATTTCAATCTCCGTATATATTTCCGGAGTCACGCACAAACGCTCTCTTAGTATGGATTTGACCGTAATACATAGAGCAGTTATATGGTACTGTATCACAAGCGTACAGCTGTATACGGTGTAGGGGAAAATTTCAATCTCCGTATATATTTCCGGAGTCACACACAGACGCTCTCTCAGTATGGATTTGACCGTAATACAAAGAGCAGATATACGGTACTGTATCGGAAGCGGACAGCTGTATACAGTGTAGGGGGAAATTTCAATCTCCGTATATATTTCCGGAGTCACACACAGACGCTCTCTCAGTATGGATTTTACCGTAATACAAAGAGCAGATATACGGTACTGTATTAGAAGCATACAGCTGTATACAGTGTATGGGAAAATTTCAATCTCCGTATATATTTCCGGAGTCACGCACAAACGCTCTCTTAGTATGGATTTGACCGTAATACATAGAGCAGTTATATGGTACTGTATCACAAGCGTACAGCTGTATACGGTGTAGGGGAAAATTTCAATCTCTGTATATATTTCAGGAGTCACACACAGATAGTCAGCATGTATTTGTCTGTGATACCAGCCGGTACACGGTAGTGTGTGAGGAGTGTTCAGCTCTATACGGTGTGGGAAAAAATTAACGCTCGGTAACTGTGCAGAAAAAAATAATAAAAGTATTAGTGCTGTGTAAAAAGCAGTCTGCACAGCAGTGTACACACAGCAATACAGCTATCAGGCAGCCTAATAACCAGCGCTGCTGCACACAAGAAAATCCTCCCCTGTCACTGGCAGGCAGCCTAATAACCAGCGCTGCTGCACACAAGAAAATCCTCCCCTGTCACTGGCAGGCAGCCTAATAACCAGCGCTGCTGCACACAAGAAAATCCTCCCCTGTCACTGCACACTAACTGTACAGCACAATTGCTATCAGCACAAGCACAGAAGAACTTCTCTTTCCAGCCCTAACTCTCTCCCTACTGATAAACAGCGTCAGCAACCTCTCCATACTGTTAATATCGGCAGAAGTAAAATGGCGGTCGGCGGTCAGGGCTTTTATAGACACGATGACGCCCCCCAAAGCAAGCCAATCACTGCAATGCCCTTCTCTAAGATGGTGGTGGACGCTGCACATGTCATCTCATTGCCCACAGTGTACGTCCTTGCTCATTGGCTGAAAAAAGGCACCTGAAAGCATTCTGGGAAAATCGACTTTGGTGCTCGTTTTGCCGACCGCATGGCCGACTTCACGCTATGGTCGGGTTTCGGCCAACGAAACCCGACTTTGGCGAAAGTCGGCGACTTATGAATCTGACCGACCTGTTTCGCTCAACTCTTGTAGGTATTATATACAGTATATATATGTATGTCTGTATATATATATATATATTATATATAATTATACATATATATATACTTTTTTTTATTTTATGCTTGTATTCCTCTGTTTTTACATATTTACACCCCTAACTGATTGTTTTTTATCTTCAGTGGAGTGACACCATATTATAGTAAATGTACAACAAAAAATCAACTTACTGTGTATAGTGTAACATCCCCAAAGGATCGGTAAATCATGTCCTGTGTATTTCATATATTAACCCTTCTTAACCTCCTTAGACCTTGCGTACACTGTGTACAACGGTTTCTGGGTTCTGGGACCTCTGGGTCTGAGGAGGTTAACCACTCTCCCCATTTCACAGAACGCTCCTATTTTTCCTGACATTGAGTTTTACAATATTCTTTCCTATTTTCTTCTTTACTTCTACTCTCTGTTTACCGACACAATAACTAATGTTATTTATGTATTAAAGCTATTAAGATTTGTTACCGGGTTTGCTTGATGTAATTTCGCTCCCCAGTCCCACGCAATTTACAGTCATAGTTGTTGCCAGTTACTGTTTTACCAAATTAGCGAAGGCTTAGAAGTCATAGAAGAGTCTGCGGACTTACTGTATTCGTTGCTTATAAATATGAATGCTTTTGGATGAAGGTTTTTGTACTGCTCGCTGCAGGGATTCTTTAGGTACAAAACCCACTGCTGGTAAATGGCGTGACAGCTGGCCACACTAGCAGGTGTATTTGTTTAAAAGCTGTCAGTAGTGGATGACTGCTATTGATGCATTCACTGGCTCAATTGGGCAGCCTGCAGTTAGGCGTGGGGTTCCCTTGAAAAGGGTCAGACCCTTTGAAGAGTCTTTTATTTTATTTACTTAGAATAAAACCAAACTGGAGTCTGAAAATAGTATGTTATCAGGAGCTGCTTTCCATAACAGAACATCATTAAATTCACTCCCCGTTATATTTACTGAAGGGAATTCCACAGAATTGTTTCTCCCTGTGTTTCTATTTGATGGAACATTTCATAAGTAAGTTTACAGTTTATTGTCATTATTGATGTCACATTGTACAATCTAGAGTAAACATTGTTTCTGCCCATCAACAAAATAGAATTCTGCTAAATGCTAAATGTAAGATTGGGGTTTTTTCTATTAGAAGGCTAATGTACGGACGCCTTCACTTTCAGTTAAATAGTAACATAAGTAAATCGTAAGATCCGTGTTTACAATGTTGTCCACCACTGGACCACCCCACTTTACATGCCTCCTGTGTGCTAAATAAAATAAGAAAAAAAACATACTGAGTGCTGCAGCCTATCAACTGCCACTGATAGGCTGCAGCGCTATATGACATAATGTCACGAGATCATCCATGGGCAAAGTGATCAGATCAGAGGAGCATTGCTAAGGAGATAAAGAAGCACTCCAAAGGTTTTTATCCTCTTAATATATTGCAATTATCATATTATTTAGCACTGTATACAGACAATTGCTTATTTTACATTTCTACCCAGCTAATTCTTCTCTTTTCCATGACATCATATCATTAAACACTGACTAGCTGAATCCTTCTAAGCACTACGTAGAAACAGTAGATCTATTTTCCCTGCACCAGTTTATTCCCCTCTTCAACTCATCCTGACCCAGCTGCTCCTTTCTTCCTCCCTGCCAGGGACTTTCAGTGAGGTAGAATTGTATTTTTACTGATGGCTCATGAAAGGTAGACTTAAGACCTCCTGTTTCTACATAGAACTTAGGATTCAGCTAGTCTGTTTTAAATCACATGATGTCATAGAGCTAAAGGAAAAGAGAAGAATTATCTGGGTAGAAAGGCAAAATGAGCAAATGTAAGTGCACAGTACTATATAATATGATGACTGCAATATATTGAGAGGATAAAAATTTTGATGGGAGTGCTACTTTAAGCATGCTTTTTTCTTATTTAATTTACCGTGCTGGAGGCTTCCAAGGGGGTCATTTACACGTTTAGAGAAGAATCTAGCTCATTCTAGACTTAAGAGTCCAAACGGCAGTCTTGATGGTGATTGACAACTATCTGTGTATGCACTCTGATAGGAGAAAGCTATCAGTAAGTAAGTAGGACCTCCCACTGGACTGCGATTTCAATAAACAAGCTACAAGTGATGCCGATTCTTTATTCTGAGCTACATCAATTTGTTTGATACTTTTCTTATGACAGATCCTATTGACTACTCTATTCTGGTCTCCATTATTTAATTGCTGAAGTAATATTGCCATCAAGTCTAATGGAAATTCTGCTAGATCCATAAATGGGTCCATAATGCAATGTTAATATAACTGCAGCCATTCTACCCATAAATATTAATAAAACAATATTAATAAAGGAAACATTTCACTTACATTTTGTTATGATTAAAATCATATATTTTATCAACATATCAACAAATTTTTTTAAAACTTTTCTTAAGTTTTTAGATTTTTTAATTCTGTTTTTTTCTGATAATAACAGGCTAGTAGAGATGGCTGAATTGATTCTAATCAAATCAAAGTTGAGTAACATTCTTAACAATTAACATTTGATTAACATTCTTAAAGGGAATCTGTCACCCTAAATTGGCGGGATATTTAAATGATGGCAGTCAGGTCAGATGGGCGGTGTTTTGGGTACTTGCCTTAACATGTTGTTCGCCGCTGTCTCCATTATTTCTGGGAATTGTAGTCGTTGCCCTCCATATAACGCGCCTGCGCATTGCAATCTGCGGGCAAAGCATACTGCGCGTGCGCAATTCAAGATTGCAATGCACAGGCGCGTTATATGGAGGGCAACTACTACAATTCCCAGAAATAATGGAGACAGCGGCGAACAACATGTTAAGGCAAGTACCCAAAACACCGCCCATCTGACCTGACTGCCGTCATTTAAATATCCCGCCAATTTAGGGTGACAGATTCCCTTTAACAAGTCACTTGGCAAATTCAAATAATATGTGATTCACTTCATGTGAATCAGGTAAAAGTGTCACCGCCCTTTTACACGGTGTGAAAGATTACATTAGCCAGAGAAGGATCACATAACCACCTGCACAGCTGAGCGAGCTTCATCCTATTGTCTTGCAGCTATTACATCATATAGTATACACAGTCAATCAGAAGGAATTTCATAGTTTGTATAAAAGTAGAAGCAGGAAATGCAGCAACCATTTTATGGTGAATCTGGATAGTGAAAGGATGTCATGTAAAACAATGAAGAAGCTGTACAGATGTGACTTCTCAGCAGTGAAGAAATTAGTTTGTGAGGAAAAGAAAAGAATATTGATTTAATTAATAGGGAGGAGAGATAGGATAGGACTATGACTGTACAGCAGGGTCAGGGAGGGACACAGCTGGGAGCTGCTGCTGGTATGATCAGTGTTGTTATAGTGCAGTTGCAATTCAATGACACATTGTTCTTCATTTATGCAATATTGTTGAAAAAAACAGCAACATTTCATCTTGTGACTGCCTCACAAAGTGTGTATGTTCCACCCAGTACTGATTTTTAGCACTACAGTTTTATTAGTCTAATTTCACACTTATATACACAGCACCGATACTGCTGTTTGTGGTCTGTTGAAATTGTTTTTTTTTGCCTTTACCTAGCAGTTTTTGGTTGCTCCCTTTAGGATAGGGGAAATTGTGTTAAAACAATGCAGAAAATAAGTTAAAAAATATGGTCATTTGAGTAAATCCCCAACAGTGTCACTAGCAAAGCACCCCCACACCATCACACCTCCTCCTCCATGCTTCACGATGGGTACCAGGCATGTAGAGTCCATACGTTCACCTTTTCTGCGTCGCACAAAGACACGGTGGTTGGAACCAAAGATTTCAAATTTGGACTCATCAGACCAAAGCACATATTTCCACTGGTCTAATGTCCATTCCTTGTGTTCTTTAGCCCAAACAAGTCTCTTCTGCTTGTTGCCTGTCCTTAGCAGTGGTTTCCTAGCAGCTATTTTTCCATGAAGGCCTGCTGCACAGTCTTCTCTTAACAGTTGTTGTATAGATGTGTCTGCTGCTAAAACTCTGTGTGGCATTGACCTGGTCTCTAATCTGAGCTGCTGTAAACCTGCGATTTCTGATGCTGATGACTCAGATAAACTTATCCTCAGAAGCAGAGATGACTCTTGGTCTTCCTTTCCTGGGGCGGTCCTCATGTGAGCCAGTTTCTTTGTAGCGCTTGATGGTTTTTGCAACTGCACTTGGGGACACTTTCAAAGTTTTCCCAATTTTTCGTACTGACTGACCTTCATTTCTTAAAGTAATGATGGTCACTCGTTTTTCTTTACTTAGCTGCTTTTTTCTAGCCATAATACAAATTCTAACAGTCTATTTAGTAGGACTATCAACTGTGTATCCACCAGACTTCTGCACAATACAACTGATGGTCCCAACCCCATTTATAAGGCCAGAAATCCCACTTATTAAACCTGACAGGGCACACATGTGAAGTGAAAACCATTTCTGGTGACTACCTCTTGAAGCTCATCAAGAGAATGCCAAGAGTGTGCAAAGCAGCCATAAAATCAAAAGGTGTCTACTTTGAAGAACCTAGAATATAAGACATAATTTCAGTTGTTACACACTTTTTTGTTAAGTATATAATTCCACATGTGTTAATTCATAGTTTTGATGCTCTTAGTGTGAATGTACAATTTTCATAGTCATGAAACTACAGAAAAATCTTTAAATGAGAAGGTGTGTCCAAACTTTTGGTCTGTACTGTATATATATTATATTTATTTGATATATATATATATGTTATATATATTGTGACGGACACCGTTACAGACTTACCCCCTGAGACTGTACGAGTGTCAAGGGACGTGCTGGGAAAGCCGTGAACTCCTGCTGTGATGTGAGATGCTGTTATGAGCACACCTGCAGGCAAAAAGCACCTGCAGCACGTGACCACCGTGGGAGTGGTTGGAGGCAGGGCTGGTCCTGAACTCACAGGGATGATGACAGGAGCCGGGGAAGCCGAGAGAAGTGTCAGGCGAGCCGAGGTCAGACCAGAGGACAGCGCGGTAGCCAAGGGGAGAGACAACTAGCATGGTAAGAGACAAGAGACAAGCCGGGGTCAGAAGCCAGAGAGAAACACGATGTACCAGAAGAACTAACGAGCAGGAAGTCGAGGGACAAAGCAGAGATCAAAACCAGGAGTATCACGAGAAGTACCGAATCAGGAGACAAATGCAAAAACGGGGAACAGACCGGGTCATACACAAGCACGCAAACAGGAATAAGCCATACACACATGTATTCACGGGGTCAGCTGCTCAGCCAAGATCGGATGTATAACTGACAATAGGCACAGCACAGGGTGGGTAAATATAGCCCTCCCCAACCCAAAGAGAGGCCACATAACATTAACCCTAGAAGTACTGCCAAAGAAATCCAAAGCAAACCTTGACAGTACCCCCCTCTCAATGGGGGGGCACTGGACCCCCAGGCTTCTCAGGATGCCAGGCATGAAACGCTCGGACCAGACGGTCAGCATGAATAGAATGGGCTGGGACCCATGACCGATCCTTGGGACCATACCCCCTCCAGTGTATCAAATACTGCAAAGTACGGCGCACCCACCGGGAATCTATGATGCGTCCCACCTCGTACTCCTTGTGACCCTCCACCAATACCAGGGAAACAGTGGACAAAGAACTGTCTTCAACAATTCCCAAGGGTTTCAACATGGACTTACGGAACACGATGGAAATTTTTAACGAAGTTGGGAGACGCAACCTTCAAGCCACCGGGTTAATAATCTCCACAAACTCATATGGACCAATGACTTTTGGACCCAACTTGGCAGAGAGAACTTTGAGCCTTACATTACGAGTGGATAACCTCAGCCCACAAGACCTTCAAATGCTGCACAGTACCCTCAGCCCCAGGACAACCGAGTCCAAGAGCGAAAACTCCCCAAAATGCGGATTAAACCCAAAATTAACAAGGAAGGGGGGGCATACCAGTGGACTGACTAACACGACTGTTGAAAGCAAACTCAGCCAAAGGCAAAACATCACACCAATCATCCTGCCAGGGAAAGGCCAAACACTGCAGAATTTGCTCCAGGGACTGATTAGTGCGTTCGGTCTGCCCATTAGACTCAGGGTGATATGCAGAAGAAAAGGACAATGTAATGCCCAATTTTTTACAAAATGCCCTCCAGAACTTGGCCACATTCATCAGCACACCATGCAGATAGATCATATGTTGCACAAACAGCCTGGACAAGGTTTCTGCTGAAGGCAACGCAGATAAGGGTACAAAATGGGCTTGTTCGAAAATCTGTCTACCACCCACACAACGGTGTTACCCCTGAAAGAAGAGAGATTGGTGATAAAATCCATGGACAGATGAGTCCATGGTCTATCAGGAACTGGTAGAGGCACCAATTCCCCGGCCGGCTGAGTGCTCTTAGAATGGACACAAACCCCACATGCAGATACAAATTTTTTGACATCAGCAACCAGCGAGGGCCACCAAAAAACCCTTGTCACTGCCTCCCGGGTGGCCGAAATCCCTGGATGGGCACTTAGCATGGACTCATGGAACTCCCGAAGGAGCCTAAGATGAAATTGCTCCGGGACAATCTCCCAACTGGCTTGGAACTGGGAGAAAGAGACTGGGCCTCAAAAATCTCTCTCTCCAACTCAGATGAGATATCAGCCACAACCACCCCAGGTTGAAGAAGGGAGGATGGAGTTTGGAGAGGGGACACTGAATCAAAGCTATGGGATAATGCATCAGCCTTAACATTTTATGATCCCAGGCAAAAAGTAATGGAAAATTGAAACCGAGAGAAAAAAGCTACCACTGGGCCTGCCTGGGGGTCAATCTTTTGGCAGACTCGATGTAAGGTTTTTATGATCAGTGACCACAGTCATAGGATGAGCAGCCCCCTCCAAAAAATGCCTCCATTCTTCAAAAGCCAACTCGACCGCAAGAAGTTCTCTACTGCCCATATCATAATTTCTCTCTGCTGAAGAGAACTTTTTGGAAAATAAGGCACACAGTTTGAGGTTAGTCAGAGTGGCGGGTCCCTGAGACAACACTGCCACCACCCCCACCTCGGAAGCGTCAACCTCCAACACAAAGGGTTCAGACTGATTCGGTTGAACCAATACGGGGTCGGTCATAAAACACTTTTTCAACACCAACATTTTTTTTATTGCGGATGTTGACCAGTCCTTTACATTCGCACCCTTTAACGTGAGATCAGTAAGAGGCTTAACTACCTGCGAAAAACTCTTGATGAACTTTAGATAGTAGTTTTCAAACCCCAAGAAGTGTTGCAAACCCTTCAAGACACGGGGCTGAACCCTATCACTAATAGCCTGCACCTTCTTGGGATCCATACGAAACCCCTCAATGGAAACAATCAAACCCAAAAATGATAATTCCAGTACAAAAAATGAACATTTTTCCAATTTTGCAAAAAGTTGGTTTTCCCTGAGTCTCTGAAGGACAGTACGCAAATGTTGTAAATGGGTTTGACTGTCAGGGGAATAAACCAAGATGTCCAGGTAAATAAACACAAAGCGACCGATCAGATCAGCAAACACAATATTAATAAAATTTTGAAAAATGGCTGGGCCGTTTGTCAGCCCGATGGGCATAGCCAGATTCTCAAAAAGACCTGACGTGAGAAACGCCACCTTCCACTCGTCTCCCTCTCAAACACTTATCAAATTATAGGCTCCCTGCAAATCCAACTTTGAAAACCATTTAGCCCCAGACAATTGGTTACACAAGTCAGGAATGAGAGGGAGTGGGTACGTGTTTCCCACAGTGATTTTGTTGCGTTCCCAAAAGTCGAGGCAAGGACGCAAATCACCGTCTTTTTTCTTTACAAAGAAAAAGCCAGCTGCCACAGGAGAAACAGAAGGGCGGATATGCCCCTTACGGAGACTCTCGGCAATATACTCCTTCATGGCCAGCCGCTCAGGACCAGACTTTTTAAACAAATGGGCCTTGGGTAATTTCGCCCCAAGAATTAAATCGATGGCACAATCGAAAGATCCATGTGACGGTAGAACCTCAGCCTCGCTTTCAGAGAACACGTCTTAGAAGTCCTTCAGGTACTCCGGAATACCTTCCAGACTGACATACGACACAGATACAGACTTCAAGGACTTAGATAAGGACACAGATTTACAACATTGGTTAACACAGAACCCCATTGAACAATTTCCCCAGTAACCCAATTAATAACAGAGTTATGTTGCTGTAACCAAGGCATTCCCAAAACCAACCCCGGAGGCAAATTGTCCAGCACAAAACAACTTATGTTGTCAACATGAGCAGGACCCACCTTGAGTAAGAAGACCTACGAGACATAGAGGATCCCCTTTTTGGTGAGAGGAGAGGAGTCTCAAGCCTAACTCTCCCTATCTTAGATTGAGTCATCAGGTGAGAGTCAATCAAGTTGATGGTAGAGCCACAATCGACGAAAGCCGTGGTAAGGGATAGCCTACTGTCTACCTCCAGCTCCTCCTGGAGTAGAACCTTAGAAAATGAGGAAAATTGTACCTGAGGGTCTGGGTAACTTCCTCGACCATTACCCAGACCTATTCGTTTCCCGACGGCTTGGCGGACGAAGGGCAAGGAGGACAGTCCTTTTTCCAGTGTCCTGGAGCTCCACAGTAAAAACACAGCTGATTTTCCAGTCACCTCCTCTCCTTCTCTTTGAACGAGATAGCTCCCACCTCCATGGGTTCAGCAGCCAATAATGTATCACTTTTGCTGGGATATAGAGGGGTTTCCAGCTGCATCACCCCCCTCACACAGAGCCTACGGTCCATGCGGACAGCCTGTATCATGGCACCCTCAAGGGAGTCCGGTGGAGGATATAATGCCAATGCGTTCTTCAGGCGTTCAGACAGGCCCCGGCGGAACAAACCCCTGAGAGCCGAGTCGTTCCATGATACCTCTGCAGCCCAACGCCTGAACTCTGAGCAGAACCACTTGGCTGAATTCTTCCCCTGTGCCATACTCATAACCATGTCCTCAGCCAGACGCACACGATCAGGCTCATCATATATATGCTCGAGGGCCTCAAAAACTGATCCACTGACATTCTTTCAGGAGCCATGGGAGAGAGAGAGAAAGCGCAAGTGTTATGATTTGGTAGCTGAGGAGAGCAAGCAAAAACGGCAATAAACCAGAGAGGTTGGAATCTACTGGATTGCAGTAACCTGACTAACCACCACAACTAAAGGCAGCCGTGGAGCGTACATAAGTTGGTCCTAGATGCCTCGTCACAGCCTGAGAGGTTAACTACACCTAAAGATAGAAAGAGGAAAAGCTATCTGCCCCGGAGCAGATCCCCAAAGCACATAGGAAGCCCCCAAACATGTAATGGCGGTTAGACAAGAGGAAATACAGACACAGACAGAAAATAGTATGAGCAAACGTTGGGGCCCAATCTTCCTAGACAGAAAAGGATAGGAAGGACACTTACTGCAATTCCAAAAAACCCTAAAAAGTACCAACTCTACTAATTGCAAAAACACCTGAGATCACACGACTGCTACCACCTAAATTAGTTCTCTGGTGTAACAAAACTAAGCCGCAGCCACTGAAGAAAAACTGGAAAAGGCAAATGAACAAACCACAGTGGCTCAGACAAACTGAGAGGAGCACAAGCCCCCGGAGGGGACCTGGCTGACCTCCACAAAAGTGCAGGAAACAATGCAAAAAGCAAGCACAAAAATAAAATCAGAAAATGTCTTATCTGAGAGCAGGAGAAGAGGCAAGATTCAGCAAGCTTCCAAGTGAACCAGGAACCACAGTTGAGACAAGAACAATAGATCACCGGCAACCTTGATGGGAGGGAACCTCCCTTATATAAGACCAGTCTGTAACTCCTGATTGCCAATCTTCACAATCTTCATTGAATGGTTCAGTACTGTTTGTAACCACCAGAGGGAGCTTCTGCTCAGAATTCACTTCTAACACATTCACAACAGTACCCGCCCCTTGAGGAGGGGTCACTGAACCCTCATTTGGGCAACCAGGTCGGTCAGGATGAGCTCTGTGATACGCACGGATCAGTCTCCTAGCATGGATGTCCGAAGCAAACACCCAAGAATTGTCCTCCTGACCATAACCTCTCCACTTAACCAAATACTGGAGCTTCCGTCTAGAAAAACGAGAATCCAATATTTTCTCAACCACATACTCCAGATTGCCGTCAACCAAAACAGGGTCAGGAGGCGCAGCCATAGGAACCACTGGCTCGACAAACCTCTTCAATAAGGACTTGTGGAACACGTTATGGATCTTAAATGTCCCTGGAAGAAGTAAACGAAAGGAAACAGGATTAAGAATCTCCGTGATCTTATAAGGTCCAATGAACCTAGGCTTAAACTTAGGAGATGCAACTCTCATAGGGATATTTCTCAAGGACAACCAGATCAAGTCCCCTACTTCAAACCGAGGACCATCAGTCCTATGCCGGTTGGCAAACCGCTGGGCCCTCTCCTGAGAGAGGGACAACCTCTCCACTACCTGGTCCCAAATCTGCTGCATACGCTCCACAACAGAGTCAACACCCGGACAGACAGAAGCCTCCGTCTGTCCCGAAGAAAATCGAGGGTGAAACCCAAAATGTCAGAAAAATGGAGACATCAAAGAGGCAGAGCTAGCCCTATTATTAAGAGCAAACTCAGCCAAAAGCAAAAAAGCGACCCAGTCATCTTGATCAGCAGACACAAAGCATCTCAGATAAGTCTCCAATGTCTGGTTTGTTCTCTCAGTTTGTCCATTGGTCTGAGGATGAAAAGCCGAGGAGAAAGACAATTGAACACCAAGTTTAGAACAAAAAGTCCTCCAAAATCTGGAAACAAACTGGACTCCTCTGTCAGACACAATGTTCTCAGGAATGCCATGTAACCGAACCAGTGCGAAGGAACAAAGGCACCAATTCGGAGGAGGAAGGCAACTTAGGTAATGGCACAAGATGTATCATTTTGGAAAACCTATCACAAATCACCCAGATAACGGTCATTCTCTGAGAAACAGGGAGGTTGGAAATGAAATCCATAGAGATATGGGTCCATGGTCTCTTGGGCACAGGCAATGGCATCAACAAACCACTAGAGCGAGAGCAAGGCTTGGGGCGAGAGCAAGTCCCGCAGGACTGCACAAATTCCCTGACGTCACGAGACAAAGTAGGCCACCAAAAGGACCGACTAACCAAGTCTCTGGTACCAAAAATTCCGGGATGACCGGCCAACACGGAACAATGAATCTCAGACATCACACTCTTTTTCCACCGGTCTGGGACAAACAATTTCCCAATAGGGCAGCGCTCGGGTTTATCCTCCTGACACCCTTCCAGAGCCAGTCTCAAATTGGGCGAGATGGCGGAAAGAACTACACCCTCTTTCAAAATAACAGCAGGATCAGATAACTCAGGAGAGTCCGCAAGGAAACTCCTCGAGAGGGCATCTGCCTTAACATTCTTAGTGCCAGGAGGAAAGGAAACCACAAAATTAAAACGTGTGAAAAACAAGGCCCACCTGGCCTGTCTAGGATTAAGTCGCTTGGCTGATTCCAGATAAACCAGATTCTTATGGTCCGTGAGGACCATCACCTGATGTTTGGCTCCCTCCAGCCAATGTCTCCACTCTTCAAAAGCCCACTTCATGGCCAATAACTACCGATTACCCACGTCATAATTACGTTCAGTTGGAGAAAATTTTCGAGAGAAAAAGGTACTAGGGTTACTTTTAGAGGTCTCTGGATCTCTTTGGGACAAAACGGCACCTGCCCCAATTTCAGAGGCATCAACCTCCACCTGAAATGGCAGAGAAACATCAGGCTGCCGTAGAACAGGAGCAGAAGTGAATCTCTGCTTAAGTTCCTGAAACGCAGAGACTGCCTCAGGAGGCCAATTCACCACATCAGAACCCTTTTTGGTCAAATCAGTCAATGGTTTAACAATAACAGAGAAATTACCAATAAATTTACGATAAAAATTGGCAAAACCCAAGAATCTCTGAAGAGCCTTTAATGAAGTAGGTTGGACCCAATCACAGATGGCCTGAACCTTGACCGGGTCCATTTCAATAACAGATGGGGACAAAATGAATCCCAGAAATGAGATCTTCTGTACGCCAAAAAGACACTTTGATCCCTTCACATACAGAGCATTCTCTCTCAAAATCTGAAACACAGTCCGAACATGTTTCACATGAGAGTCCCAGTCATTGGAAAAAATCAAGATATCATCCAAATAAACAATCAGAAATTTATCCACAAATTCCCTGAAAATGTCATTCATGAAGGACTGGAAGACGGAAGGAGCATTAGTGAGCCCAAAGGGCATCACTAGGTACTCAAAATGCCCCTCTGGGGTATTAAATGCCGTCTTCCATTCATCCCCGTGCTTAATGCGAATAAGGTTACACGCCCCCCTGAGGTCAAGCTTGGTAAACCAAGTAGCACTTTTCACCCTGGAAGACAGGTCAGAAATCAAGGGTAACGGATATTGATATTTCACAGAGATATTGTTCAAGAGACGATAATCAATAAACGGCCTTAATGAACCATCCTTTTTGGCCACAAAGAAAAAGCCGGCACCCAAGGGTGAAGAGGATGGTCTGATATGACCCTTCTCCAATGACTCCTTGATATAAGACCGCATAGCGTCATGTTCAGGTACAGACAAGTTAAAAAGGCGACCTTTAGGGAATTTACTACCAGGCACTAATTCAATAGCGCAGTCATAGCTCCTATGGGGGGGCAAGGATGCAGATTTATTTTCGCTAAACACATCAGAAAAATCAGTCAAAAAGTCAGGAACATCCTGAGCCTGGGGAGAGGCAGAAAAAACAGGAGTGTTGGCATTAACACATTGGCAGCCCTGTTATGTTTCGGTAGCTGAGGAGTGCAGGTAAAAAAGGCAATACACCAGAGCAGTTGGAATCTATGAGATTGCAGTACCCTGACTAACCACCACAACTAGAGGCAGCCGTGGAGCGTTCCTACGTTGGTCCTAGACGCCTCGTCACAGCCTGAGAAACTAACTACACCTAAAGATAGAAAGAGGAAAGCTATCTGCCCCGGAGCAGATCCCCAAAGAACATAGAAAGCCCCAAACATGTAATGGCGGTTAGACAAGAGGAAATACTGACACAGACAGAAAATAGTATGAGCAAACGTTGGGGCCCAAACTACCTAAATAGAAAAGGATAGGAAGGGCACTTACTGCAATCCCAAAAAACCCTGAAAAGCACCAACTCTACTAATTTCAAAAACACCTGAGATCACACGACCTCTACCACCTAAATTAGTTCTCTGGTGTAACAAAATCAAAACAGCAGCCACTGAAAAAACTGGAAAAAGCAAATGTACAAACATCAGTGGCTGAACTAAACTGAGAGGGCAAAAGCCCCCGGAGGGGACCCTGAAGGCCCCCACAGAAGTGCAGGACAAAATGCAAAAATAAAGCACAAAAACAAAAAGAAGAAAATGTCTTATCTGTTAGCAGGAGATGCAGACACGACACAGCAGGCTACAAAGGAAACAGGAATCAAGGATTGAGACCAGAACAATTGATCACCGGCAACCCTGATGGGAAGGCGACTCCCTTATATAAGAACAGTCAGTAACACCTGATTCCCAATCTTCACAATCTTCACTGGACAGTCCAGTACCGCTTGTAACCACTAGAGGAAGCCTCTGCTCAGAACTCATTTCAAGTCCATTCACAACAGTACCCCCCCTTGAGGAGGGTCACCGAACCCTCACTTGAGCAACCAGGTCGGTCAGGATGAGTTCTATGATACGCACGGATGAGTCTCCTAGCATGGATGTCTGAAGCAAACACCCAAGAATTGTCTTCCTGACCATAACCTCTCCACTTAACCAAATACTGGAGCTTCCGTCTAGAAAAACGAGAATTCAATATTTTCTCAACCACAAACTCCAGATTGCCCTCAACCAGAACAGGGTCAGGAGGCACAGCAGTAGGAACCACTGGCTCAACAAACCTCTTCAACAAGGACTTGTGGAAAACGTTATGGATCTTAAATGTCCCTGGAAGAAGCAAACGAAAAGAAACAGGATTAAGAATCTCCATGATCTTATAAGGTCCAATGAACCTAGGCTTAAATTTAGGAGATGCCACTCTCATAGGAATATTTTTTGAGGACAACCAGACCAAGTCCCCACCTTTAAATCGAGGACCATCAGTCCTATGCCTCTTAGCAAACCGCTGGGCCCTCTCCTGAGAGAGGGACAACTTCTCCACTACCTGGTCCCAAATTTGTTGCATACGCTCCACAACAGAGTCAACACCTGGACAGACAGAAGCCTCCGTCTGTCCTGAAGAAAATCGAGGGTGAAACCCAGAATTACAGAAAAATGGAGACATCAAAGTGGCAGAGCTAGCCCTATTATTAAGAGCAAACTCAGCCAAAGGCAAAAAAGAGACCCAGTCATCCTGATCAGCAGACACAAAGCATCTTAGATAAGTCTCCAATGTCTGGTTTGTTCTCTCAGTTTGTCCATTGGTCTGAGGATGAAAAGCCGAGGAGAAAGACAATTGAACGCCAAGTTTAGAACAAAAGGTCCTCCAAAATCTGGAAACAAACTGGACTCCTCTGTCAGACACAATGTTCTCAGGAATGCCGTGTAAACGAACCACGTGCTGAAGGAACAAAGGCACGAATTCAGAGGAGGAAGGCAACTTAGGTAATGGCACAAGATGTATCATCTTGGAAAACCTATCACAAATCACCCAGATGACGGTCATTCTCTGAGAAACAGGGAGGTCGGAAATGAAATCCATAGAGATATGGGTCCATGGTCTCTTGGGCACAGGCAATGGCATCAACAAACCACTAGAGCGAGAGCAAGGCTTGGAGCGAGAGCAAGTCCCGCAGGACTGCACAAATTCCCTGACATCACGAGACAAGGTAGGCCACCAAAAGGACCGACTAACCAAGTCTCTGGTACCAAAAATTCCGGGATGACCGGCCAACGCGGAACAATGAATCTCAGACATCACACTCTTTTTCCACTGGTCCGGGACAAACAATTTCCCAACAGGACAGCGCTCGGGCCTATCCTCCTGACACCCCTCCAGAGCCAGTCTCAAATTGGGCGAGATGGCGGAAAGAACTACACCTTCTTTCAAAATAACAGAAGGATCAGATAACTCAGGAGAGTCCGCAAGGAAACTCCTCGAGAGGGCATCCGCCTTAACATTCTTAGTGCCAGGAAGAAAGGAAACCACAAAATTAAAACGTGTGAAAAACAAGGCCCACCTGGCCTGTCTAGGATTAAGTCGCTTGGCAGATTCCAGATAAACCAGATTCTTATGGTCCGTAAGGACCACCACCTGATGTTTGGCTCCCTCCAGCCAATGTCTCCACTCTTCAAAAGCCCACTTCATGGCCAATAACTCCCGATTACCCACGTCATAATTACGTTCAGTAGGAGAAAATTTTTGAGAGAAAAAGGCACAAGGGTTACTTTTGGAGGTCTCTGGATCT
>JARQOD010000006.1:291471060-291513876 GCA_033576555.1 Oophaga sylvatica
GACAACCAAACGAGTCTCCTACCTTATACATAGGTGCTGGTTTCCGGAATCTATCGGCCGACTTCTTGTAACGCTCCTGTGCTGTGGTCAGGGAGTCCTTCAAAACTTCAAGATTACGTTGCAACGCCGTCACTCTGTCTTCAACCGCTGGTACCGAAATCGTAACCGGAGACCTAGGCAAAATACTTGGATGATAACCCAGGTTGGCAAAAAAAGGCGTTACCTTCGTGGAACTGCTTTGGGAGTTGTTGTACGAAAATTCCGCTAAGGAAGTAGCTTCAGCCAATCATCCTGCAAATGACTGACGTAACAGCGTAGATATTGCTCCAAGGTTTGATTTGTCCGTTCGGTCTGCCCGTTGGTCTGAGGATGGTATGCAGAAGACAAGCAAACATTAATGTGGAGCGCAGAACAAAATCCTTTCCAAAATCTAGAGGTAAATTGTATTCCCCGGTCAGAAATGATGTCATCTGGTACCCATGCAGCCGGAAAATGTTCTGGATAACTAGATCTACTGTCTCTGTAGCTGAGGGAAGACCAGCACACGGAATGAAATGAGCAGCTTTCGTTAAATGATCTACTACCACCAAAATAGTATTTTTACCACCAGAGGTGGGTAACTCCACAATAAAGTCCATCGAAATAGACCCCCAAGGGCGAGACGGTACAGGTAGCGGTTTAAGAAGACCAGTAGGTGAAACGCGAGGAACCTTGTACCGGGCACAAACTTCACAAGAGCGGACATAGTCATTCACATCCTTCAAGCAGGTAGGCCACCAAAAAAAACGAGTTAACAATTCCTGCGTCTTCTGTACCCCCCTATGACCAGCCAATTTAGAGTCGTGGACCAATTTGAGAACTCGAAGTCTTACAGCCTCTGGGACATAAATACATCGATCTCTAAGCCACACACCATTCCGAAGGACAAGATTCACATTGTCAGGTGGAGCTGCAAGAAATACGTCACCGTCATAGGCCAGCTTGATCTCCTGCCACAAGTCCCGGTTCGGAGCACTCCAACGAAATTGGCCTCCGACAAGATGGTCTTCGACGGGGTCCCAGGCACGGAATCCACGGTATGGATTCGGGATAATGCGTCAGCTTTCCCATTACGTGAACCTGGGCGGTACGAAATAATAAAATTAAACTGGTTCAAGAACAAACTCCACCTAGCTTGTCGAGGAGAAAGACACCTGGCAGACTTAAGGAATTCCAAATTGCGATGATCCGTGAGTACTACTACCTGCTGAGTTGCCCCCTGCAAATGGTGTCTCCATTCCTTAAAGGCAGAAATAATTGCCAAAAGTTCCTTATCTGCCACATCATAGTTCAGTTCTGCAGAAGATAACCTACGAGAGAAGAAGGCACACGGGTGCAGCAAACCTTTGTCTCCGGTACGTTGTGAGAGGATAGCTCCCAATGCACAGTCAGACGCGTCCACCTCCACGATAAAAGGCTGTGCAGGATCCGGATGCATCAATATTGGAGCCGTGGTAAAACAACCCTTCAGGCGATCAAAGGCTTCCTGAGCTTGCGAAGACCATTCAAACTTCTTCCCCTTCTTGGTGAGGAGAGTGATGGGACGGACAATTTCTGAAAAATTTCGGAATAAAACGTCTATAAAAGTTAGCAAAGCCAATGAATCGTTGTACCTCCTTAATGTTTCCTGGTACCGGCCAGTCCAAGATTGCCTGGATCTTGCTGGACTCCATATTCAATCCCTGAGGCGAGATAACATAGCCTAAAAATTGAATTTCAGAACAATGGAACTCACACTTTTCGAGTTTGATGTACAAATGATTATCTCTCAAACGTCTAAGTACGGTTTTGACATGTTCCTGATGTTCCTGTAAGGAGTCAGAAAAGATTAAGATGTCATCAAGGTAAATTACCACATATTGGTCCAATAAATCCCTGAAAATGTCGTTGGCTAAATGTTGAAAAGCAGCAGGAGCGTTACAGAGTCCGAATGGCATCACCAAATATTCAAAATGTCCATACCGGCATCTAAAAGCTGTCTTCCATTCGTCTCCGGGCCGTATACGGAGTAAATTATATGCCCCACGAAGATCTAATTTGGTAAATACTTTGGCCTGGCGAACTCTTTCCAACAATTCTGGAATTAGGGGCAACGGGTACCTGTTACGAATGGTTACCTTATTTAACTCCCGGTAGTCAATGCAGGGTCTTAGAGTACCATCCTTCTTCTTTACAAAGAATATTGGAGCTCCCGCTGGTGAAGAAGATGGTCGGATAAACCCCTTGGCTAAATTCTCATCTATATACTCTCGTAAAGATTTTAATTCCGGAGCCGCCAACGGGTAAACATGGCCGAAAGGAATCGCTGCTCCAGGAAGCAATTCTATGGGGCAGTCATACGGTCTATGTGGGGGAAGTTGATCTGCCTTCCTTTTATCACAAATGTCTGAGAATTCCTGATAAATCAGAGGGAGAGTAGGTACCTGTATCACCTCTTCCAAGTTCTGGGTAACTGGAGCCGCTACAGTTGGACTGATGGTAGAACTGCACTTCGGGAGAAAGGTTATCTCCTTGGTTTCCCAATTGATGATTGGATTTTGTGACCGTAACCAGGGAATTCCTAAAATTACAGGAAAATGAGGAGAAGATATTAACATGAATGAAAGGTTTCTTGATGGTCTGGTTCCATCTTACACTCCAGAGGCACTGTCTCCCGATCTACTGGTCCAGAAACTAATGGGGAACCATCCACCGTTTCCATAGTGATTGGTGAAGCTCTTAGTTGTGTCTTTATACCATGTTCCTTTGCAAAAGAAGAATCCATGAAATTCCCACCTGCTCCAGAGTCTATCATGGCAGAACTTGATATCCACTGTTCCTCCCACTGAATCTGTATAGGAAGAGAACAATGTGAATATTTCTCCCTTGATCTTTAGGGGAAGTCGGCATCAGTATTGGGGGAAAACCGCATCTAGATGTAGACTGGTTTCCGAAACTTCAGACTCAGCGTCTGTGTTATCATAATCCCCTACTACCGCCAACACCTTGTTGGGTCGCCTAGGACATTTAGGACAATTGATGAGGAAATGGTCCGATTGACCACAATAGAAACATAAGCGCTCACGGAGACGGTGTTCGCGGCGTTCATTATTCTCACGTCTCTGCAGTGAGTCCACCTGCATAGGCACCTCCTCAGCCTCTCGCGGGTTTTTGCCTGTGGTTTCCCTGGACGGAAGAGAGTAATTAGTAATGCGATTTACAGCGGCCCATTTTTCTTGTCTGCGTTCAGTTAAACGGATATCAATACGTACACAGTGCTGTATAAACAATTCAAACTCCTGTGGAGACTCTGAACGAGCTAGCTCATCCTTGATTGCATTTGACAAACCTTTTCTAAAGATTGGTAATAAAGCATTGTTTTCCCACTGGGTGTCCACCACTAACCTTTTAAATTCAGTAACATATTCTATGACTGACCGTTTCCCCTGGCGTAAGGAAAGCAAGGCAGATTCAGCGGTAGCACGGCGGTTGGGATCGTCGAACATTTGCGCCATGGCTGCCAGAAAATTGTCCAAATTATTTAGACGGGTATCATGACTTTCAACCATAGGATTTGCCCAAGCCAGTGCACGTGATGTCAACAACATAATAATACATAGAACCTTAGATCTATCAGACCGGTAGTAGGAGGCATGTACATCAAAAAATAATATACATTGATTAACAAACCCACGGAATTGACTTCGGTCACCATTAAAACGGAATGGAGGCAATTTGGGCATACTGGTGGATGAGGTAGGCTCAGTAGGTAAGGCCTCCAGGACTCCTAACCTAGCACGTAGATCTTGGAGAGCCTGACCAAACCCTGTGCATTGTGGTTAACCCGAGACTCCAAGTCTCTAATCTGATTGTGTGCAGCCGCCACCTCCTGCTGCAAGGAGTTAACTATGGTGAACAATTTGTCTGCCCGTGTCTCCGTCATTGCCCCAGCAGAATCCTCTTTTTTAGGCTGGATATCCTGTAATACTATTGTAGGAACTCGAGGATTCTGATAGCGTGGGGCAATGAACAATCAGAGACGGGTTTCTTTGAATGCAAATAATGTATTTGTGAAACAGCAAAACACCCAAAAACAATATTCAAACAACCCGTAGTGACATGCAATGAGTCCATATATATATACAAAGTCCAGTTATATGAATCCGGATATATAAGTCCTTGAACCTCTATAGCGAGGGTGGTAAAGTTCTTACGACGGAGTCCTCACACAAATGTGACCACAAGGTAAGTCTGATGCACGGTAACGTGGCTGGATTTACACACTGCTGGTGTGTGAAGAGTCAGATCCAGGTATGCAGAAAACACAGGGAGGTCCAGGAACAAGTTAATCTCAGTTGTGGCTTAATTCAGCGAAGTCCAACAACAAGTTCACATGTCAGAAGGTTCCAGTAACAGTTCCAACAGCTCTCACCAGAGGTAATGCACGAAGGGTTAAACAGCAACAGTTCAGAAACACAGTTCTTATCAGATGGAGTGAACCAAGGGTTAAATTCCCAAGTCAACAGTTTGTGATAAACAGTATGCAACTTAATATGCACACAAACATAGCTAAATCGCTAAAAAAACTCACTATTTAGGATCACCTTAGCGAATTGTTCAGGGAACGGACAGATATCAGCTGAACACAAGCTTCCATTGCGAATGAATCTCGGCAATCTGATAGTCCTCCGAACCTCTATTGTCATCGGAGCCGCTGGTAAAGTTCTTACGACTGATCGTCCTTTCATCTACGATTACGGTACTTTGACCTAAAGGTACGTTTTAGCAAGTATCATGGGTAAGTCCGGCAGGAGGGAGGTAGTTGTTGACTATACCCTATAGTTACGCTAAATGCGTGTATGATTGCCTGAGTTAGCGTATTGATATCGATTAATCGAATTCCGAGCTATGGATTTCACTTATGTATGTGCAACGTCTAACTGATTCTAGCTCGGATACTAATCATACTACTTTGCAGACAATGTCAAGCCATGGTAAGTATAAACTAGACTTTGACTGGAACACTGATACGTTGACTCCTGGTTACACAGATCTGTGAGGACTTGATAGCACTGTCAGGAAAGAGCGAATCCGCGTGAGCTACACTGAGCCTTTAACAACAACAGGAGTGCCTACACAAATCGCCTCACTTGGAGTACATAAGGAATCAGAGTCCAAGTTACCTAGCCTATACCCTGTCTCCTATCAGCCCTGAACCCTGTAATCAGTCCTAAGAAGGATTCTGATTACCACCAAAGGGATATGGGCGATTCTGCTAAATACACAGATAGACATAAAGACAGACTGGAGAAAACACAGACTTGCAACACACTCAAACACAGAAGGAACATAAATGATCTGGGAATAAACTCTAAGCAAGGTGAGCTTAAAACAACTAAGGAGCTCTTTAACTTAAGTCTATACAGATACAATCTATCTGTGGTCTGCATGAAGAATTTCACTGGCAACTCCCAAACAGACAACCAGAGATTTAAAGGAAACCAATCAACAAATAATTAATTGCAGCCGGGAGAAACTGCACCCAGTCCCAGAACTGAGCACAGACAGAATTAACTCCCTAACTGCCAAACACAAAGAAACAGCAACTCAGCTGTGAGAAGTCAGAATGTGCAACCGCGACGATCTTCGTGGCGATGCACACATGACAGTACCCCCCTTCTACGAGGGGCCTCCGGACCCTCAGGGCCAGGTTTGCCCGGGTGAGTTCTGTGGAAGGTCCGCACCAAACGATCTGCGTTAATGTCAAACGCAGGAACCCACGTCCTCTCCTCTGGACCATACCCCTTCCAATGCACCAAGTACTGAAGGGACCGGCGATTCAGACGTGAGTCAATGATCTTTGATACTTGAAATTCCAAGTTACCATTGACCAACACAGGAGGAGGAGGTAGAGGTGACGGTATGACTGGTGCCACGTACCTCTTAAGTAATGACTTGTGGAACACATTGTGGATTTTAAACGTAGGAGGGAGGTCCAGACAAATGCCACAGGATTAATTATGGAACTGATCCTGTACGGCCCGATGAATCTGGGGCCCAGCTTCCAGGAGGGAACTTTAAGTTTTATATTCCTGGTAGACAACCATACCAGATCGTTCACATTAAGATCTGGACCAGAAACTCTCCTCCTATCAGCCATACGTTTATAACGGTTCCCCATAGCACTCAGATTATTCAATACACCTCTCCACACTGAAGCAAGTGACGACGAGAAACGCTCCTCCTCAGGAACCCCAGAAGGGCCCCCCCCATTGAATGTACAAAACTGGGGATGAAAACCATATGCCCCAAAAAACGGGGACTTACCAGTGGACTCGCTCCGCCTGTTGTTAAGAGCGAACTCTGCCAGAGGCAAGAAAGAAGACCAGTCCTCCTGGTTCTCTGAGACAAAACACCGGAGATATGTCTCTAAGCTCTGATTCAGACGCTCTGTCTGACCATTGGTCTGCGGATGAAAAGCCGAGGAAAATGACAATTGCATCCCCCGACGTAAACAAAATGCCCTCCAAAACTTGGACACAAACTGAGACCCCCTATCTGACACCACATCAGAAGGCAACCCATGAAGTCTCACAATCTCCCCAATGAACACCTGCGCCAGAGTTTTAGCATTAGGGAGGGCAGGAAGAGCAATGAAATGTGCCATCTTACTGAACCTGTCAACAACCACCAGTATGACAGTCTTCCCTGACGACTGAGGAAGGTCCGTGATGAAGTCCATAGACAAATGAGTCCATGGACGCTCCGGAAGTTTCAAGGGTAAGAGGGTCCCAGACGGACGGGTATGAGGGGTCTTAGAGCGAGCACAAACCCCACAGGACGCGACAAAAGTTAAAACATCTTTATTAACGTTAGGCCACCAAAACCGGCGAGAAAGGAGATCTAAAGTAGCCTTACTCCCTGGATGTCCTGCTAAAGCAGAATTATGATGTGCCTCAATAACCTTTTGTCTCAACTGATTTGGGACAAACAGTCTCCCTGGAGGTCCTGCAGGGGCGTCCCCCTGAGCCTCTAACACCTCCTCCTCAAGCTCAGAACATACAGCCGACACTACCACCCCCTCCTGAAGGATAGGAATCGGGTCATCCATTTTCCCGGCCCCTGGGAAACTGCGAGACAAGGCATCCGCCTTAACATTCTTAGATCCAGGGCGATAAGTGACAACAAAATTAAACCTGGTAAAAAACAACGACCATCGAGCTTGTCTGGAATTCAGACGCTTAGCAGATTCCAAATACAGCAGGTTCTTGTGATCAGTAATGACGGTGACCGGGTGGACTGCCCCCTCCAAAAAGTGACGCCATTCTTCAAAAGCCAACTTAATGGCCAAAAGTTCCCTATTGCCGATATCATAATTCCTTTCGGCGGACGACAATTTTTTAGAAAAGAAAGCGCACGGATGCCATTTACCAGGGGACGGACCCTGGGACAATATTGCACCCACCCCTACGTCAGACGCGTCCACCTCCACAACGAACGGCTGTGATGCATCTGGTTGGATGAGAACGGGTGCCGAAGCAAAACATTTTTTCAAAGAGGAAAAAGCTTGGCAAGCTTTGTCCGACCATTTAGAAAAATCCGTCCCTTTTCTTGTCATGTCAGTGAGAGGTTTGACAACAGATGAGAAATTACAAATAAATTTCCGGTAGTAGTTAGCAAACCCCAGAAAACGCTGCAGAGCCTTAAGATCCCTGGCTGATCCCATTCAAGCACTGCTCTCACCTTTTCAGGGTCCATACGGAAACCGTAGGCTGACACCAAGAAACCCAAAAACTGAAGTTCCTGTACGGCGAATACACACTTTTCCAGTTTGGCGTATAGTTTATTGTCTCGCAAGATCTGCAACACCTGTCTCACATGCTCCTGGTGAGACACAAGATCTGGTGAGTAAATTAAAATGTCATCCAAATATACGACCACAAACAGCCCCACCAGATGACGAAAAATGTCATTAACAAAATGTTGGAATACTGCTGGTGCAGTAGTCAGACCAAAAGGCATGACAAGGTTCTCATAATGTCCCTCCGGCGTGTTAAACGCCGTTTTCCACTCATCCCCCTCTTTTATCCTAATCAGATTATACGC
Organism: Oophaga sylvatica; assembly: GCA_033576555.1. NCBI lineage: Eukaryota > Metazoa > Chordata > Amphibia > Anura > Dendrobatidae > Oophaga > Oophaga sylvatica. The sequence goes on from JARQOD010000006.1 coordinate 291,479,185, forward strand.
CCCCTGAGATCCAATTTAGAGAACCATTTGGCGCCAACAATTTGATTGAAGAGATCAGGAATCAGAGGGAGTGGATACGGATCTCGAACAGTAATCCGATTAAGTTCGCGGAAATCCAAGCAAGGGCGTAGGCCTCCATCTTTTTTCTTCACAAAGAAGAACCCCGCGGCCACTGGGGAAGATGAAGGTCTAATATGCCCTTTGGCCAGACTTTCCGAAATATAATCTTTCATAGCCTGCCTCTCAGGACCAGAAAGGTTATATAACCTAGCTTTAGGCAACTTAGCATCAGGAAGTAAATTAATAGAGCAGTCATACACGCGATGAGGAGGCAACTCCTGACACCCCTCCTCAGAGAACACATCCCCAAAGTCCTCCAAAAAAGGAGGCAAAGTACTAGGCACGACCGCACTGATGACTGTGTTCATGCAGTTACTTTTGCAAAACTCCCCCCATTGGCTTATATCTCTGGACTGCCAATTAATCACAGGGTTATGTTTAACCAACCAAGGAAGTCCCAACACAATAGGAGTAGGTAGACCCTCCAACAAATAACAAGATAATAGTTCCCTATGTATTGCCCCTACCCGAAGGTCAATGTTATGAACCTCATGAACAAAGCTACCTTGGCCGAGAGGCCTGGCGTCAATGGAGAATATAGGGATCGGTTTGACCAATACACTCAGATGCATACCTTGAGCCTGAGCAAACTGAGCATCAACCAGATTAGCCCCGGACCCACTATCAAGAAGAACAGAAAATCTCTCCACTCTCGTACCAACTACCACCTCCACTCGTACAAGGAACTGAGAAGAACTAGCGGACGAAATACATACTCCCAGGTTGTCGTCCACCACACAACCTGGGATTAACAGTTTTCCGGCGACTTTTTGCTCAACAAGGCACGGGATGGACATCCCCCAACAAAATGTCCCTCTTTCCCGCAGAAGAAACACCTTCTAGTCCTGCGGCGTACCGCCAATCCCCTCCTACGAAATGATGTCCCTCCCAACTGCATAGGCTCCTCCGAACAGACAAGGGGAACCTCAACATAAGGGACTTTAGTAGTAGGTGGAGCAACAACAGGGAGTGGGGTTACCTCGCACCTCTCCCGGAGCCGTCTATCAGTACGGATAGCTAGGGCCATAGCAGCCTCCAGTGATGGAGGAGAATCATACTGAGCCAAAACGTCCTTTAATTTGTCAGAAAGCCCATGACAAAACTGGCTTCTAAGAGCTGGGTCATTCCACTGAGTATCTGTGGCCCATCTACGGAACTCAGAAGCAAATTCCTCCGCCGGACGATCTCCCTGCTGTATCTTACGTAATTTTGTCTCAGCAAGAGAGACCCGATCTGGGTCATCATATACCAAACCCAGGGCAGTAAAAAATCGATCTACTGACTGTAGAGCCGGGGATCCCGGAGGAAGGGAGAAGGCCCAGGATTGAGGGTCCCCTTGTAGGAGCGAGATAACAATTCCCACTCTCTGCTCTTCACTCCCTGATGATCGAGGCCGAAGCCAAAAATACAATTTACATGCTTCCCTGAAGGTAAAAAATTTGTCTCGCCCACCAGTGAACCTGTCCGGGAGAGCTACTTTAGGTTCAAATCTGGTTTGCTCCGAGGGAGACAAAACTTTGGACTTAATGTCCGTCAGCTCCATGGATAATCCCTGCAACTGCAGAGCCAGCTGGGCTACTGGATCCATGGCAACTGGGAATAATTTTATTGGCCAGTGAAAATGTCACGCGGTCTTATGATATGTGTACGATGTCAGTAAACTATTCTTAAAAGAACAACACTCTATACAACATATAGATTAGCAACATCAGCATGTAAATATAGAATAGATTTACCTGACACGATATCCGTTGAACTCAGGGTTAATCTTGAGGACTTGATACACTGTCACAGGAAAGAGGAGGACCGGGGGTCTAACCTGACCCTAAACTGGGGTCCTAACTAATCCCTCACCTTGGAGGTACTGATAATGGTTCAGAGGTCCAAGTCTCCAGCCTAACCCTGTCTCCTATCAGACCCTGAACCCTGTAATCAGTCCTAAGAAGGATCCTGACTACCACCAAAGGGATATGGGCTGATCTTAGCTAAATACACAGATTAGACATATAAGACAGACTGGAGAAAACACAGACTTGCATACACACTCAAACACAGAAGGAACATAAATGATCTGGGAAATAAACTCTAAGCAAGGTGAGCTTAAAACAACTAAGGAGCTCTTTAACTTAAGTCTATACAGATACAATCCTATCTGTGGTCTGCATGAAGAATTTCACTGGCAACTCCCAACACAGACAACCAGAGATTTAAAGGAAACCAATCAACAAATAATTAATTGCAGCCGGGAGAAACTGCACCCAGTCCCAGAACTGAGCACAGACAGAATTAACTCCCTAACTGCCAAACACAAAGAAACAGCAACTCAGCTGTGAGAAGTCAGAATGTGCAACCGCGACGATCTTCGTGGCGATGCACACATGACATTTACACACTGCTGGTGTGTGAAGAGTCAGATCCAGGTATGCAGAAAACACAGGGAGGTCCAGGAACAAGTTAATCTCAGTTGTGGCTTAATTCAGTGAAGTCCAACAACAAGTTCATATGTCAGTAAGATTCCAGTAACAGTTCCAACAGCTCTCACCAGAGGTAATGCACGAAGGGTTAAACAGCAACAGTTCAGAAACACAGTTCTTATCAGATGGATGAACCAAGGGTTAAATTCCCAAGTCAACAGGTTAGTGATAACACAGTACGTGCACAAAAGGGTATGCCACACTAAACAATACGCTAACGGGATCGCTAAAAAACGTCACTATTAGCGATCCGTTAGCGTATTGTTCATGCGGCAGCTTCCAGCGACGAGCTTCCTGCTGTGATCTCGCTCGTCGCTGGAATCGTTCCGGACCCTATTCATCGCTGGCGCTCCCGCTGGTAAGTATCTATCGCTGTGTGGCACCTTTTCTTAGCGATTTAGCGGTACTTTTGTACCGCTAAGTCGTTAAGAAGATCGCTAACGGCGATAGCGTCGTTAACTATATCGCTAAATGCGGCAGCATTTAGCGATATAGAAACAATCCGCTAGCGATCTCATTAGTATGCAACGCTAACGAGATCGCTAGCGGGATTGCTTAGTGTGGCAGTAGTGTTAGGTATGCAGAGAATGTCCAGAGACATGGGTAGAAACTGCTGTGGCTGAGAAACGCCTGAAGATAAGGTTATGCACCTTCCTGGTAAATACACAAAAGATCTGTGAGGAACAAAGCAGCTGGGTTGCAGGGAAACGGAAGCAGAATACTCCAGCAGTGAAGCCAGCACCTGAGCCGGGTTTTAAACAAACGAACAGGAAGTAGGGCACACAAAACAGCAAACTCCATTTTAACAAAGGGCAAAATCATTGACAAAGTTACCTAGAAAACCCGGAATACTGACACCATGTATGAGTGCTGTTCACAAGTTTGGGGAGGGTCTTAAATAGTCAGAAAAGGCTGGCAAAAGAGATCATTAATCCACACATGTGAAGCTCATTGTTCTTGGTGCCTGAACTACTTCTTAATACTTTAGGGGGACCAAACAGAATTCTTGTGGTTTGAGGGGTTGAATAATAAATGACACTCTGAATTTACTTTTAACGTTTTTAAAAAAAAAAAAAAAATCAAAACAAAAATTTTGGCTGCAGTGCATTTCCCACTTCCAGGCTGATCTACAGTACAAATGTCACAATGCCAAGTTAATTCCGCATGTGTCAACCAGCTAAATCTGCAGGGGGTTGAATACTACTTGTAGGCACTGTATGTGATTTTCACTTTTTGTATTGAAGAACTGAAATAAATTAACTTTTTGAAGATATTCTAATTTTGTGAGAAGCACCTGCACATAGTAAGGGCTCGCTCACACTGCCATATATTCTCTCACGATCGATTATGCTAATGACACTCAGCTCAAACTCTGATCAGTGTCAGTTTAGTGTGATCCACTTCTCTCGCATACAAGAATCGCACACAGTTGCGGAGAAGACGGAGAACTTAATTTCTCTATCGTCTGAGTCTGCAGATGTCAAACTGCACTCAGATGACAGCCGAGTGCAGACTGATGTTTCACACATCCATAGACTTGAGTGGCTGCGCATGATCTGGATTTCAGAGCCACTTGCAGCATGCTGCGATTTGTTCTGATTTGGTCTGTAGAAAAAATAGCAGATGTGCCCTGGAACAAAGTATAACATTGTTCCGAGTGCAATCTGACAAAACACGGCTAGCACTCGTCCAAGTTATACGCTCGCCATAATAATATTAAAACTCTATTTCACTCATATGCAGAGGAGAACTGTAAATAATGAATGAATGCCACGTGTCATATCAGGAAGCAAACATCTAGTAAGTGAAATGTATCCATTGTCGTTTTAAATAATATTTATTCCGGTCTGTGTTTTTCCCCTGCCATACATGGTCATTTTTTATTTTGTTTTTTCATTCTCATTCCACAGCATATATGGAGTGTTACTGGTGAGAACAACATTCTGTTCCAATCTACACTAACAAAACTGCAGGAGATAAAGTCACACAGTGCAAGCAGGCTGAATGAATTTGATGATTTCACTAGAAATTGTATTATGTTTATAGCGTAGAGACACAACATATAACAAGCCGAGCATGACACGCTTTCTCCGCTGGACTCGTAATGTACTCGCATTCACATCGCAGGCTGGAATTTATCTTATTTCTGATACATTACTTTGTAGTGAATTGGAAATATTTAAATTCATGTCCCTGAACCTTCTCCCCTGAAGTTATTAAATCAAATACACGGAGTTATCATATCTCATTACTGCACACAAACTGGTCACACAAAAATGAATAAGGCACTTGTGTTAAATGAGACGTGAAATCTGTTCATTTTCCTTACAACAGTCAGAAGCAGTATACTAAATAATGCTGGGTTTAGCATAAAATATCGTAATTAGATATGAGAAGTCAATTAAAGGAGCCCACTCGGTTAAAACACCTTTTATTCTTGTATCACACATGCAGTTTACAGAGAAAATTGCTGATTTTATTTTCATGGTTGAAAAGCCAACTACTTATCTCTACATGGACTATGGATCAGGAAACATAATACTCTAACTGAACACTGGGATTTTGTCGTCAAGTTATAAGGAACGGAATCCATCTCAACAATAGGTATTGCCATAACCACTCAGGAAGCTGGTGTGCTCTTAGATTCTTACTAGTAAAGAACGATAACTAAAGTAAAATCCTGACAAAGTTAAAAATAATGTGAAGTGTAGTTGTTTTAATCAATTTTTCAAAAAGTATACAATATGACAAATAGTGAAATACCATTTTGCATTTTGTTGAATTGACTGTGATGAAATATATAAAATGCAATGTACAAATAGTTCTCAAGACAATACAATGTACTTTTCAACAAGGTTTCATCTCTCCACCAGCCTTAACCATCCAATTTCATATAAAAAAAATGGTGAACACTCAGAGTTATATTCAAGTGCTCATATTCAGGGGTGTTGGCACCCTTGACATTGTTCTAGAAAATGAAGTATTTCTCCCAGAACATGTACTGTATGCAATTACACATGTTTAGTTATACACATTTAATTCCTTTGTGCGTACTAGAACAACAACAAAAAAAAAACAGAAAAAAGACAAATTGGGCATAATTTCACACAAAAAACAAAAAAGGGCTGGAGAAAATTGTTGGCACCTTCAGCTTAACCCCTTCATGACCCAGCCTATTTTGACCTAAATGACCTGGCCATTTTTTGCAATTCTGACCAGTGTCCCTTTATGAGGTAATAACTCAGGAACGCTTCAACGGATCCTAGCGATTCTGAGATTGTTTTTTCGTGACATATTGGGCTTCATGTTAGTGGTAAATTTAGGTCGATAATTTTTGCGTTTATTTGTGAAAAAAAATGGAACTTTGGCCAAAATTTTTAAAATTTTGCAATTTTCAAATTTTGAATTTTTATTCTGTTAAACCAGAGAGTTATGTGACAAAAAATAGTTAATAAATAACATTTCTCACATGTCTACTTTACATCAGCACAATTTTGGGAACAACATTTTTTTTTGTTAGGAAGTTATAAGGGTTAAAAGTTGACCAGCGATTTCTCATTTTTACAGCAAAATTTACAAAACCATTTTTTTTAGGGACCACCTCACATTTGAAGTCACTTTGAGGGGTCTATATGGCAGAAAATACCCAAAAGTGACACCATTATAAAAACTGCACCCCTCAAGCTACTCAAAACTACATTCAAGAAGATTATTAACCCTTCAGATGCTTCACAGGAACTAAAGCAACGTGGAAGGAAAAAATGGACATTTTAATTTTTCCAACAAAATTTTTCTTTTAGCATCAATTTTTTCATTTTTGCATGGGCATCAGGATAAAATGGACCCTAAAATTTGTTGGGCAATTTCTCCTGAGTATACAGATACCTCATATGTGGTCATAAACCACTGTTTTGGCGCACGGCAGGGCTCAGAAGGGAAGGAGCGCCATTTGACTTTTTGAATGGAAAATATGCTGGAATATTTAGCGGTTGCCATGTCGCATTTGGAGAGTCCCTGTGTGCCTAAACATTGGAGCTCCCCCACAAGTGACCCCATTTTGGAAACTAGACGCCCTAAGGAACTTATCTAGATGCAGAGTGAGCACTTTGATCCCCCAGGTGCTTCACAAATTGATCCGTAATAAAAAGAAAGTACTTTTTTTTTCACAAAAATTTTCTTTTAGCCTCAGTTTTTTCATTTTCACATGGGCAACAGGATAAAATGGATCCTAAAATTTGTTGGGCAATTTCTCCTGAGTACACCGATACCTCATATGTGGTCATAAACCACTGTTTGGGCGCACGGCAGGCTCAGAAGGGAAGGAGCGCCATTTGACTTTTTGAATGGAAAATATGCTGGAATATTTAGCGGTTGCCATGTCGCATTTGGAGAGTCCCTGTGTGCCTAAACATTGGAGCTCCCCCACAAGTGACCCCATTTTGGAAACTAGACGCCCTAAGGAACTTATCTAGATGCAGAGTGAGCACTTTGAACCCCCAGGTGCTTCACAAATTGATCCGTAATAAAAAGAAAGTACTTTTTTTTTCACAAAAATTTTCTTTTAGCCTCAGTTTTTTCATTTTCACATGGGCAACAGGATAAAATGGATCCTAAAATTTGTTGGGCAATTTCTCCTGAGTACACCGATACCTCATATGTGGTCATAAACCACTGTTTGGGCGCACGGCAGGGCTCAGAAGGGAAGGAGCGCCATTTGATTTTTTGAATGGAAAATATGCTGGAATATTTAGCGGATGCCATGTCGCATTTGGAGAGTCCCTGTGTGCCTAAACATTGGAGCTCCCCCACAAGTGACCCCATTTTGGAAACTAGACCCCCAAGGAACTTATCTAGATGCAGAGTGAGCACTTTGAACCCCCAAGTGCTTCACAAATTGATCCGTAAAAAAAGAAAGTACTTTTTTTTTCACAAAAATTTTCTTTTAGCCTCAGTTTTTTCATTTTCACATGGGCAACAGTATAAATTGGATCCTAAAATTTGTTGGGCAATTTCTCCTGAGTACACCGATACCTCATATGTGGTCATAAACCACTGTTTGGGCGCACGGCAGGGCTCAGAAGGGAAGGAGCGCCATTTGACTTTTTGAATGGAAAATTAGCTCCAGTCGTTAGCGGACACCATGTCATGTTTGGAGAGCCCCTGTATGCCTAAACTTTGGAGCTCCCCCACAAATGACCCCATTTTGGAAACTAGACCCCTAAGAAACTTATGCAGATGCACAGTGAGCACTTTGAACCCCCAGGTGCTTCACAAAACTTTATAACGCAGAGCCGTGAAAATAAAAAATCATTTTTTTTTCTCAAAAAATTATTATTTAGCCCCATATTTTTTATTTTCACAATGGTTACTGTTATGTTTCGGTAGCTGAGGAGTGCAGGTAAAAAAGGCAATACACCAGAGCAGTTGGAATCTATGAGATTGCAGTACCCTGACTAACCACCACAACTAGAGGCAGCCGTGGAGCGTTCCTACGTTGGTCCTAGACGCCTCGTCACAGCCTGAGAAACTAACTACACCTAAAGATAGAAATAGGAAAGCTATCTGCCCCGGAGCAGAACCCCAAAGATAATAGAAAGCCCCCAAACAAGTAATGGCGGTTAGACAAGATGAAATACTGACACAGAAAGAAAATAGTATGAGCAAACGCTGGGGCCCAAACTAACAAAATAGAAAAGGATAGGAAGGGTACTTACTGCAATCCCAGAAAACCCTGAAAAGCACCAACTCTACTAATTTCAAAAACACCTGAGATCACACGACCTCTTCCACCTAAATTAGTTCTCTGGTGTAACAAAATCAAAACAGCAGCCACTGAAAAAACTGGAAAAAGCAAAAGTACAAACATCAGTGGCTGAACTAAACTGAGAGGGCAAAAGCCCCCGGAGGGGACCCTGAAGGCCCCCACAGAAGTGCAGGACAAAATGCAAAAATATAGCACAAAAACAAAAAGAAGAAAATGTCTTATCTGTTAACAGGAGATGCAGACACGACACAGCAGGCTACAAGGGAAACAGGAATGAAGGATTCAGACCAGAACAATTGATCACCGGCAACCCTGATGGGAAGGTGACTCCCTTATATAAGACCAGTCAGTAACACCTGATTCCCAGTCCTCACAATCTTCACTGGACAGACCAGCACCGCTTGTAACCACCAGAGGAAGCCTCTGCTCAGAACTCATCTCAAACCCATTCACAACAGGTTACAGGAGAAATTGGACCCCAAAAGTTGTTGTCTAATTTGTCCTAAGTACGCTAGTACCTCACATGTGGGGGAGAACCACTGTTTGGGCACACGTCAGGGCTTGGAAGGGATGTAGTGACGCTTTGAAATGCCGACTTGATGGAATGGTCTGCGGGCGGGCAGAGCCCCTGATGTGCCTAAACAGTAGAAACCCCCACAAGTGACCACATTTTGTAAACTAGACCCCTCAAGGAACTTAACTAGATGTGTGGTGAGCACCTTGAACCCCCACGTGCTTCACAGAAGTTTGTAATGCAGAGCCGTGAAAATAAAAAATCATTTTTTTCCTCAAAAACTGATTTTTTTAACCCGCAATTTTTTATTTTCTCAAGGGTAACAGGAGAAATTGGACCACAAAAGTTGTTGTACAGTTTGTCCTGAGTACACTGGTACCCCATATGTGGGGGGGAACCACTGTTTTGGCGCATGGGAGAGCACAGAAGGGAAGGAGCGCCATTTTGGAATGCAGACTTGATGGAATGTTCTGTGGGCGTCATGTTGCCTTTGCAGAGCCCCTGATGTGCCTAAACAGTAGAAACCCCCCACAAGTGACCCCATTTTGGAAACTAGACCCCCAAGGAGCTTATCTAGATGTGTAGTGAGCACTTTGAACCCCCAAGGGCTACACAGAAGTTTATAACGCCGGGCCATGAAAATAAAAAAATCATATTTTTTCCACAAACATGATCTTTTAGTCCCCAATTTTTTTATTTTCCCAAGGGTAACAGGAGAAATTAGACCTCAAAAGTTGTTGTCCAATTTGTCCTGAGTACGCTGATATCCCATATGTGGGAGAAAACTACTGTATGGGCACACTTCGGGGCTCAGAAGGGAAGTAGTGACGTTTTGAATTGCCGACTTGATGGAATGGTCTGCGGGCGTCATGTTACGTTTGCAGAGTCCCTGATGTGCCTAAACAGTATAAACTCCCCACAAGTGACCCCATTTTGGAAAATAGACCCCGCAAGGAACTTATCTAGATGTGTTGTGAGCACTTTGAACCCCCAAGTTCTTCACAGAAGTTTATAACGCAGAGCCGTGAAAATAAACAATCATTTTTTTTCCACAAAAATAACTTTTTTAGTCCCAATTTTTTTTCCCAACAGTAACAGGAGAAATTAGACCCCCAAAGTTGTTGTGCAATTTTTCCCGAGTACGCTGATACCCCATATGTGGGGGTAAACCACTGTTTGGGCACACGTCGGGGCTTGGAATAAAGGGAGCACTGTTTGACTTTTTGAACGCAAAATTTGCAGGAATCAATGGTGGCGCCATGTCGCGTATGGAGATCCCCTGATGTACCTAAATAGTGGAAACCCCTCAATTATAACTCCAACCCTAACCCCAACCCTAACCCCTACACACCCCTAACCCTAATACAAACCCTAACCATAACCCTAACCCCAACACACCCCTAACCCTAATCCCAACTCTAACCATAAACCTAACCACAAGCCTAACCCTAATCCCAACCCTAACCCCAAAACACCCCTAACGCTTATCCCAACCCTAACCCCAATCCCAACCTTAACCCTAATTCCAACCCTAACCCTAATTCCAACCCTAACCCTAGTTCTAACCCTTACCCTAGTTCTAACCCTTACCCTAGTTCTAACCCTAACCCTAGTTCTAACCCTAAGGCTGGGTTCATATTGCGTTTTACCAGCCCGTTCAACACGTAGCGTTGACGGGCTGGTAACGGTATAGCATAACGCGATCGCGTTATGCTATACCCGCTAGTGCAGAGGAATCAGCGATGATTCATCTGTGCTAGCGGTGATGGAGCCCAGACGCTGCAGCCTGCGTCCAAGGCTCCGTCACTGAATGACGACACGTCGCGAACGCATGCCGCTTCATGGCATGCGTTGCGATGCGCACACAAATGGGGTGAATGGCAGCGTTAACGGACTGCGTTACACCGCGTTATACCGCGGTGAAACGCAGTCCATCTAACGGACTGCCATAATGCAATATGAACCCAGCCTGACCCTAAGGCCCCGTGCACACGTTGCGGATTCACTTGCGGATTTTTCTAAAATCCGCAGGTAAAACGACCTGCCTTTTACCTGCGTATTTAGCGCGGATTTGCTGCGGTTTTTCTCTGCGGTTTTACGCCTATAATGGAATAGGTGTAAAATCGCTGCGGAATCCGCACAAAGAATTGAGATGCTGCGGATTTAAAACCGCAGCAAATCCGCGCTGAAAAATCTGCAGCATGTGCACAGCGGTTTTTTTTACCATTATTTGCATTGTACTGTACATGGTTTCTGGATCTGCTGTGGATCCGCAGCGCCAAATCCGCTGCGGATCCGCAGCAAAATCCGCTGCTGATCCGCAGCAAAATCCGCTGCGGATTAGCAGCGAAATCCGCTGCGGATCAGCAGTGAAATCAGCTGCGGATTAGCAGCGAAATCCGCTGCGGATCAGCAGCGAAATCAGCTGCGGATCAGCAGCGAAATGAGCTCTGGATCAGCAGCGAAATCCGCTGCTGATCCGCAGCTGATTTCGCTGCTGATCCGCAGCTGATTTCGCTGCTGATTTCGCTGCTGATCTGCAGCGAAATCAGCAGCGGATCAGCAGCGAAATCAGCTGAGGATCAGCAGCGAAATCAGCTGCGGATCAGCAGCGAAATCAGCTGCGAATCAGCAGCGAAATCAGCTGCGGATCAGCAGCGAAATCCGCTGCGGATCAGCAGCGAAATCCGCTGCGGATCAGCAGCGAAATCAGCTGCGGATCAGCAGAGAAATCAGCTGTGGATCAGCAGAGAAATCAGCTGCGGATCCGCAGCAAAATCCGCAACGTGTGCACAGGGCCTAATAGGAAAAAAAAAAAAATTCTTTATTATTTTTCCCTACCTATGACAGGGGGGGTTCACTTACTTTTTTTTATTTTGATCACTGTGACAGTTTATCACAGTGATCAAAATAAATTTTTTGACTATGCAGGGCGCACTGCGCATGCGCCGGCCGGCGGGCGCACTGCGCATGCGCCCGCCATTTTCCAAGATGGCGGCGCCCATGAAGAATCCCGGGCAGCCTCCGGGAAGGATCCAGGGACATCGGTGGACCGGGAGAGGTGAGTATGGGGGTCGGAAGTGAGGGGGGGGATCGGAAGGTGGGGGCAGCGGAGGCCAGGATGAGGGGAGCTTTTAGTGACGGCGGTGACCGACCGCTGCCATCTTTCGGTGGCGGCGGCCGATCGCCGCCGTGAATCCGTGTGGGGGGGTCAGGGCTCGGTGTCCAGCCATGGCAGATGCTATTGCAGCATCGGCCATGGCTGGATTGTAATATTTCACCAATTATATTGGTGAAATATTACAGATTGCTCTGATTGGCTGTTTCACTTTTAACAGCCAATCAGAGCGATCGTGGCTACGGGGGGGTTAAGCCAACCCCCCTGTGGTGAAGCACAAAGGGTCCTGTACCGGCGGGTCGGGTGACCTTTCAGTGACCCCGGTCACCCGACCCGCAGGGACGCGATCCTTTCATGACGCCACATAGGCGTCATGGGTCGGATTGGCACTGATTTTCATGACGCCTACGTGGCGTCATGGGTCGGGAAGGGGTTAATATCTGACTGCAAACCCTCTGGAATAAATAACTATAATCAATCATTAAAACCATCAACAAGCTTCTTACACATCTCAACTGAAATTTTGTACCACTCTTTTGCAAACTGCTCCAGGTTTCTCATATTTGAAGGGTGCCTTCTCCCAACAGCAATTTTAACAACTCTCCACATGTGTTCAATGGAATTTAGATCCGGACTCATTGCTTGCCACTTCAGAACTCTCTAGTGCTTTGTGTCCATCCATTTCTGGGTGCTTCTTGAAGTATATTTGGGGTCATTGTCCTAATAGAAGACCCATGACCGAGGTTAGAATGCAAACTCAGCTGTCTTCCACTGGGCACTACATGTCACCCAGTGCCAGGAAAAGCAAAACATTTCCCAAAAATCTTTGAACCTCCACCATATATGACTGTGGGTACTGTGTTCCTTTCTTTGTAGGCCTCATCCTGTTTTCATTAAACAGTAGAATGATGTGCTTTACATGAAAGCTCTATCTTGGTCTCATCTGTCCACAATATGCTTTCCCAGAAGAATTTTGTCTTACTCACGTATATTTTTTGCAAAATACAGTCTAGCTTTTTTGTGTCTCTGTGTAAGCAGTGGGGTCCTCCTGTGTCTCCTGCCATAACCTTTCATTTCATTCAAATGACAAATAGTTTGCACTGACCTTGATGTACCATGAGCCCCCAGAATAGCTTGAATTTCTATGGAACTTGATTGGGGTTGCTTATCCACCATCTGAACTATCCTGCATTGCAACCTTTCATTAATTTTCCTCTGCCATCCACGTCTAGGGAGATTAGCTACAGTGCCATGAGTTGTACACTTCTTGATTATGTTGCACACTGTGGACAAAGCAACATCAAGATCTGTGGAGCTGGACTTGTAACCTTGAGATTGTTGATATTGTTCAAAATTTTGGAACTCAAGTCCACAAACAGTTCTCTTCTCCTCTTTCTCTTCTCCATTCTTAGTGTAGCAGACACAGACACATAATGTAAGCATTGCAGCTACTTTATCTGGTTTCAGGTGTGATTTTTGGATTTACCACATCTTTTACTTGCCACAGATTTGTTTGGACGAGCATCACGTTTGAAACAAAGTTGTTTACTCACAATTTTAGAAAGGTGCCAATTTAGGATAGGTCATCAATGTCTGATCAGTGGAGTTGCGACACCCGACACCCCCATGATCACTTGTTCTCGGTGTTGTCACTGCTCAGTTACGGAGCTGCACAGCTCTGTCGACTGTACAGTGGCTGGAACCGGGTACTACACATCTGCCCCCCCCTATTCAAATCAATAAGGGGTGGATGTGGAGTACCAGGCCACGGCCATTATTCTGTTGATGGAGCTGCGCAGCTCCATAACTGAGCAGTTCTGGCAGCCGCCAACATCTGGAACAGCTGGTAGGCCATCTATGTTAAAGTCCCAGACACCCTCTTTAAATAATGCCCATAACAGCAGAATAACATCAAATAGTAGAGAAAGATAGTCAACCACGTGTATTTCCAAAGAATAGTGGAATAAGGAGTACGGTAATTCTTTGGAAATACACGAGTAATTATCTGTCTCTGCTATTTGATGTCATTCTGCTGTTATGGACACTATTTAATATATGCTGTATAATGAATATAACTGTGAAAATGCAATAGTTATTAATTTGAAATACAGTATACTTCCGAAATATATAAAAAAGAAGAGTAATAAAATAAATTAAAGGGATTCTGTCGGCAGGATTTTATACCCAAAACTATTGTTCTGTACATCTAACTCTTTCAAATGTGAACCAGCAATAAGTTTACATTGCCAGTTCCTTCCTCGATTACTGAGAAATCAGTGTTTGAATTGATATCCAAATGAGGTTAAAGGGCTATTTGTAGGTTTTAAGCCTCTGTCACTTCAGATCTATTCTCTGCCCACACCGTTTCCTTCTACATAACAGGAAGCCTCTATGCTGTGTGACTTCAGGCAAAGGAGCAGTCGGTCAAGCAGCAGGAGGCTTCACTGGGTGGAAAATAGAGCTGGAGTGACAGAGGCTGCAGATCTACCATAGCTATTTGCATATCATTTCAAATGCTGATTGATTAGTAATGGAGAAACAGTTGGAGGACTGGCTATGTAAAGGTATTGCAGAGCTAGATTTTGAAAGAGCTACATGCCCATATAAATAGTTTGGGGTGTAAAATCCTCCTGACACATTCCCTTTAATTTCTTTTATTACTCTTCCTCTTTATATATATCTGATTGTTATATCACAGATGTGAATTATACTGTATTTCATATAAATAGCTGGTGCATTCTCAAAGCTATATTCAATACTTTATCTAAATTAAATGAGTTTAACAGCAGAATGGCATCAAATAGTACAGACAGATAATCAGCCATGTGTATTTCCAAAGAATTGTGGAATATGGAATTATGCTTGCTATACTATTTGATGTTATTCTACTATTCTGAAATTTTCTGTACATTTTATAAGGGAATAAATAGAAAGTCCAATTAACTCCCTCTTTGGCTCCTGCAAATATTCTGCACAGAATCAACTTCTGCTTGATGTGATGTGTGTAAGGGTAGGTCCACATGACTGATTTCCCAATATCTGAGAGAAACGGTCTGATTTTTTTGATCCGACTTTTTTTCAGAGTTTGATCAGAGTGGCATCAGTTTTTCTCAGAAGTGGACAGGAAAAACAAGTACCTCCATCTTCTCCATTCTGTCCATTCCGTGAAAATCAGACCGATTTTTTTCAGGGACCCGTAGACTTGCATTGCCAGATATATACACAGCCCCTAGAATATTATGGGTATGAGTGCTGTCTGTGGAAACCACAGATAGCACTTGTATGAGAAAATTTGTGGTGTGCACAAGCCCTAACAGCGAACATAGAAATATTCCAGCACTTTTCGTTGTTTGAAACATGGCAAAAGCCAAGTCTCACTCAGAAATGACCAGCGGCTTCATAAAATGCGTATAATATCAAAGGTTAATTGTACTGAAAAGACATGTAAATAGAGTACAAGTTAATCAGATTACCTTGTTTCAACCAATGGAGAGTGTTAGACTGGAGTCAAACTAGCGATTTTAAAATTGGTCCGATTTTGATGGAGGAGAGTCAGACGAGTGTAATGCAATTGTCATGCGAGTGTCATGCATTTTTCATGCGAGTAAAATCCAATTTTTCACACCTAGCATCTGATTTACAGCCGAATGCAGTGTGATTGCTATCCGACTGCAATGCGATTTTAACATGAGCTTTTACATAGAGAAATTCTATGTCATTTACACATCATTTTCAAAGGAAATATTCTTCAAAACAGATATATATAATAGATAGATAGAATAAAAGCCGGCAATTCAGCAGGAGCATAGTGTAAAATCACAGCAGGAGCCGACAGTATAGAAGAGATGGATTGCATACAGTAAAAACACATAGTGACAAATACAATTAGTACACTTTGTGTGCAGCTTACTGTACATGTATTTAATTAATAAAAGATTATTTTTCAGAAAAAAATGGCATGGTCTCCCGCAAAATTTTCTTAACCAGCAGGGGTAAAGCCGATGCCTGGGTGCAGATGTTTATAGCCTGGGAAGGGGGTAATACCCATAGAGCTTCCCAGGCTATTTATATCATCTCACAGCTGTGTAATTAACCTATACTGGTTATTAAAATGGGGGACCCCCCAAAAAAATGATGTGGTGTCCCCCTATAATTAAAAACCAGCAAAGCTATGCAGACAGCTGCGAACTGATATTAATAGTCTAAGAAGGGGCCATGGATATTGGCCCCCAGGCTAAAAACATAAGCTAAAAACATCAGCTCTCAGCCACCCTAGTAAAGGCGCATCTCTAAGATGTGCCAATTCTGGCTCTTAGCCTCGCTCTTCTCACTTGCCCTGTTGCAGTGGCAAGTGGGGTGATAGTTGGGGGGTGTAACAATTATATAGGGAATCTGACACTGGGATAATATGACACTGAGACCAAAGTTGATGCAAATAAGTATATTTAACAAGTGTAACCAAACTAACAGGGCACATCCTGCAATAGTAATGAAAAACCAGCACAATATAGAATTGTGCAAGTAAAGCAAGACTAACAAAGCACTTCCTGCAATTGTAACATAAACACAGCAAATATGGAATGATGCAAGTAAACCAAAACTAACAGCGCATTTCCTGCAATAAGCGAATGCACAGCTCAATATAGAAATGTCCAGAGTAACTGAGGAGCAGGGTGCGACCGCTAATAACCAGTCCAACAGTAATATAACGCAGGCGTGTACAAGGCACTAAACGTAGGCCCAGCAGGAAGTATGCGAGTAAGCACACTGCATTTAATGAGGCAGTCCAGCGATATTAAGAATGAGCAAAGAGGAAGATTTGAGGGCACCACAAAAAATATTTTAAAAGGGATCTATGACGACACACTGTAATGCACATATGGAACAAACAGAGAGAAAGGCAGTGTGTATAAAGTCACGATCAACCTCAAAATTAATAATAATGAAATATATATGAAAATATAATCAAATTTTATTGATACAAAAGAACACACTGAAAAACAGAATGCAATTAAAAACAATTAAAAAGGACCAGAGACGGTCCATAATGAGACACAAAAAGATCCATATAAGGATCCACTGAACAAAACTCCCAGTAAGCGCTGGCTAAAACAGGAACAGGTGTGTAACACAATGAGTTTGCAGGTAATAGCACAATAGAGCAAATTATAAGATCATGTCAGATGATACAGACAATGAAACTTAAACACATTAAACCACCCAGATAAATTGTGTATGCAACACGAGTGCCAACAATTAATGCCGATAACAGTAAATGCATAAATGACAAAAACTCATAAATGAATAAGAATAAATATGACAATAAACCTAGATGAAAAAGCCGCAAAGGAATGAATGAGCAGCTAGTATGATTGGCCTGAATGAGAAAGCCATGTTGGAGAAAGAGCCAAATCTTCATAAAATAATGAAGACAGGAAAAATAAACCTGTAACCAGCATGAAATTAGACTGGGAGATTGTACCCCATGCGTATCGCCACTTGGGGGCGTGGCTTCCTCAGGGGAAAGTGAGTGACCTGTGAGACGGTGTGTCCTCTTATACCCAAAATAATTAGTAATGAATGACTTACACTCCCGCCTGGCGCTCGGTGAGACGGCGTCCGGATGTGGCAGCCGCGCTTGCGCAGCTGCCTGTCAGCCGAACGCCGCAACCACGAGCGTCTCCATGGATACAACAAAAATGCGGCGCATGCGCAATGTGTGTAAACAGGCAAATAGGAAAATAATTAACCATGAGTGTGGACAGCTCGATGATACGAATGAAAGATGTATGAAGACAATAACATACATATGAATTGAATGAATATTAAGGAATTAAATGCAATGTTAGACACATTCATAAATAAAGGAAAACAATGAACAAAAAAAAACAATGAACAAAAAAAACCATTGAATGTGAACAACTGCACAATGTGCATGAATATGCCAATTCGAAGAATAATAAACAAAAGTTGGATGTTGAGCACAAAAATCAGATGGCAAAAGGAAGAGGCAAAAAGAAGGCCATTGAATGTTAAAAAAGGGGGGGGGGAAGGGAGGGAAGGGAGGGGGAAGGGGGAGAGAGAGAAGGTGAGTTGGCACATGTGTAATAATGATAATGTACAATGACATAAATGTGCCAATTCAATGGATAATAAATAAAAATTAAATGTTAAACACAACCAAAAAATGAAATGGCAAAAGGAAAAGGACAAAGGAAGGCCATTAAATGTGAAAAAAATCCACACTATAAATAATCGACAGGCAAAAGGAAACAAATAAAGGAAAGCCAATCGATGGGAAATATACAAAAAAAAAAAAAATGTCTATGTATAAATATAATAATAATATAGTGTTGGAATGCTTGATACATTATTATTAATCTTTTCCCTTTTCCATTCTTCCCTTTTTCTTTCCTTTTCTATACCCTTCCTTCCTTAAGAATGAGCATGCACACAGACCTAGAGGAGATGGTGATGTCAGGATTCCTTACTGGCCACAGCAGTTCCAAAGGAGAATAGCTCCAACTAGAAGTACAGACAGTAGTTAAGCACTGACAGCATCAGGGAGAAGCACAGAGAACTGCAGGCAGCAGAATGTGGAGAGGCAGAGCACCAAGTAACGAGCAGCAGCAGCAGGGAATCGACCAGCAGATGAGCAATAGCTCAGGAGCCAACAGCAACAAAATATTCAGGCAAAGAGGAGCACATGACCTGGACTTAAATAATCTGGACAGACAGGAAGTTCCATGACAGGGCAAGATACGAGACTCCATCTTGGATCAGGGCAAACCGGCACAAAGGAATGTCAGGAATACTTACAAGCAGGGCCGGCGTCAGCACCCGGCACACCCGGGCAAGTGCCGGGGCCCTGAGCAGGCGGGGGGGCCCACTCGCCGTCTGGCACCCCCGCGCCCGTTAGCGGAGGCGAGCGGTGTCAGCGCCGCCACTGCCCCCCCCCCACTTGCTCAGGGCCCCGGCATCAGCTGGCACAATACTTACCTCTCCCGTGCCTCCGCTGCTGCAGCTCCAGGCTCCAGGGGGTGCCGGCGCTTCCTCTCACAGCAGCGCCGCTGAATGACGTCATCATTCAGCGGCCGGCTGTGGCAGAGAGCGCGGACGCTGGACAGGTAAGACGTGTGCGTGTGTGTCTCTGTGTGTGTCTGTGTGTATGTAGTGCGGTGCTTTGTGTGTGTGTGTATGTGTGTGTGTATGTATGTGAGAGAGTGCTTTGTTGGTGGCTGTGGGTTGCTGTCTGTGTTTGATGAATGATGTGGGCAGGCATTGATGATAATGGGGCAGGCATTGATAGATGATGATAGGGTGAAGAGAGATGATGATAATGGGCAGGATTGATGATAATGGGCAGGCATTGATGATGGGAGAAGATTGATGATGGGCAGGCATGCTGATAATGGGGAGGCATTGATGATGATGGGGAGAAGATGATGATAATGGGCAGGCATTGATGATAATGGGCAGGCATTGATGATGGGGAGAAGATGATGATGGGCAGGCATTGATATGATGGGGAGAGATGATGATGGGCAGGCATTGCTGATAATGGGGAGGCATTGATGATGATGGGGAGAGATGATGATAATGGGCAGGCATTGATGATAATGGGCAGGCATTGATGATGGAGAAGATGATGGGCAGGCATTGATGATGATGGGGAGGAGATGATGATGATGGGCAGGCATGATGAATGGGGAGGCCATGATGATGATGGGGAGGCAATGATGATGATAAGGAGGCAATGATGAAGATGGGAGACAATCATGATGATAATGGGGAGTCTTTCCACAGCGCCTTTCCTGAGCGTAACAGTGCAGAACGCAGTACAGCACAGAGGAGAGCTCCATATTTTGTATGGAGCATTATATGGGGACCAGTATCCTGTATGGAGCATTATATGGGACCAGTATCTGTATGGAGCATTATATTGGGTCCAGTATTCTGTATGGAGCATTATTTTGGGTCCAGTATCTGTATGAGCATATATGGGGTGACATCGCATGGGTATTATGGGTGATGAGGGGGAGACTGTGGTGCCCATAATATTGTATGGAGGACTGTACTGTCCAGTCTGTACTGTGCACTGTGAGGATTTGGCGGTTTTTGAGCTATTGTACAATTTACAATAGATATCACTCATGTAATGGAAGAAGTGAAGTATTTGGCATTGTACTGTACCCATATTTCTCTGCTGTATCTGTGCATCATGAATCGTGGTCTGTGTTAAAGGGGCCCACTGAGGCTCTTTCGCCCGGGCCCATAAAAACCTGGAGCCGGCCCTGCTTACAAGGAGTTGATATCGCCTTTGTATTGTCAGGTGACATCAAACCCCGAGGTTATTAATGGAGAGGCGTCAATAAGATGCCCCTATTACTAACCCCATAGTCACATTGTATGAAAACACAGACACCCAGTATAAAGTCCTTTAATTGAAAGAATGACACAGACTTCTTTAATAAATCTTAATTAAACCATACTTATGACCTCACCCATTCCCTTGATGCCCTTGTCATCTGCAAAAGAGTTAAAAAAAAACAAGTTTGTTTCCACCTTCATGACCAGGCCAAATTTTACAATTCCATACAAACCAGTGTAAATTTATGAAATAAAAACTCTGGAACGCTTCAATGGATCCCACTAATTCTGACGCTGCTTTTTTGTTACATATTGTACTTCATGATAGTTGTAAAACTTGTTTGATATGACTTGCATTTATTTCTGAAAATATCAGAAATCTGGAGAAAATTTAGAAAATTTTGCAATTTTAAAACTCTTATTTTTTATGCCCTTAAACCAGACAGTTGTGTCAAACAATGTACACTGCTCAAATAAATAAAGGAAACACTCAAATAAAACATCCAAATCTAAATGAATTAAATATACTCATTGAATACTTTGTTCTGTACAAAGTTGAATGTGCTGACAACAAAATCACACAAAAATCATCAATGGAAATCAAATTTATTAACCAATGGAGGCCTGGATTTGGAATCAGACATAAAATTAAATGTGGAATGTAATGTCCTTAAAACAAGTCAAAATGATGCTCAGTAGTGTGTGTGGCCTCCATGTGTCTGTATGACCTCCCTACTGTACAATGCCTGGGCATGCTCCTAATGAGGCAGTGGATGGTCTCCTGAGGGATCTCCTCCCAGACCTGGACTAAAGCATCCGCCAACTCCTGGACAGTCTGTGGTGCAACATGATGTTGGTGGATGGAGCGAGACATGATGTCCCAGATGTGCTCAATCACAATCAGGTCTGGGGAACGGGCGGGCCAGTCCATAGCTTCAATGCTTTCATCTTGCAGGAACTGCTGACACACTCCAGCCACATGAGGTCTGGCATTGTCCTACATTAGGAGGAACCCAGGGCCAACCGCACCAGCATATGGTTTCACAAGGGGTCTGAGGATCTCATCTTGGTACCTAATGGCAGTCAGGCTACCTCTGGCGAACACATGGAGAGCTGTGCGGCCCTCCAAAGAAATGCCACCCCACACCATTTCTGACCCACTGCCAAACTGGTCATGCTGAAGGATGTTGCAGGCAGCAGATCGCTCTCCACGGCGTCTCCAGACTGTCACGTCTGTCACATGTGCTCAGTGTAAACTTGCTTTCATCTGTGAAGAGCACAGGACACCAGTGGCGAATTTGCCAATCCTGGTGTTTTGTGGCAAATGCCAAGCATCCTGTACGGTGTTGGGCTCTGAGCACAACCCCCATTTGTGGACGTCGGGCACTCAGACTATCCTCATGGAGTCAGTTTCTAACTTTTGTACAGACACATGCACATTTGTGGCCTGCTGGAGGTCATTTTGCAGGGCTCTGGCAGTGCTCCTCCTGTTCCTCCTTGCACAAAGGTGGAGGTAGCGGTCCTGCTGCTGGGTTGTTGCCCTCCTATGGCTCCCTCATTTCTCCTGGTGTACTGGCCTGTCTCCTGGTAGCGCCTCCAGCCTCTGGACACTACGCTGACAGACACAGCAAATCTTCTTGCCACAGCTCACATTGATGTGCCATCCTGAATGAGCTGCACTACCTGAGCCTCTTGTGTTTGTTGTAGAGTCCGTCTCATGCTACCACGAGTGTGAAAGCATAACCAACATTCAAAAGTGACCAAAACATCAGCCAGAAAGCATTGGTACTGAGATGTGGTCTGTGGTCCACACCTGCAGAACCATTTCTTTATTGAGTGTGTCTTGATAATTGCCAATAATTTCCACCTGTTGTCTATTCCATTTGCATAACAGCATGTGAAATTGATTGTTAATCAGTGTTGCTTCCTAAGTGGACAGTTTGATTTGACAGAAGTGTGATTTACTTGGAGTTATATTCTTTGTTTAAGTGTTCCCTTTATTTTTTTGAACAACGTAGTTAATAAATAACATTTATCACATGTCTACTTTACATCAGTACAATTTTTGAAACATAATTTTTTGTTTGGAAATTAGAAGGGTTAAAAGTTGACCAGCGATTTCTAATTTTTTTCAACAAATTTTACAAAACCATATTTTAGGGACAAAATCACATTTGGGGGACTATATAATAGAAAATACCCAAACTTGACACCATACTAAACACTACACCCCTTAAGGTGCTCAAAACTACATTCAAGAAGTTTATTAACCCTTTAGGTGCTTCACCGGAACTGAAGCAATATGGAAGGAAAAATGAACATTTAACTTTTTCACATAACATTTATTTGAGACTCAAGTTTTTTCATTTACACAAGGATAACATGAGAAAATTGACCAAAAAATTTGTTGTGCAATTTGTTGTGAGCATGCCGATACCCCATGTGTGGGAGAAAGCTACTGTTTGGGCACACTGTACACTGCAAGGCTCAGAAGGGAATGAGCAACGCTTGACATTTTGAATGCAAATTGGCTGAGCGGAAACCATGTCACGATTGGAGAGCCCCTGATGTGTCTAAATAGTGGAAATCCCCTCAAATGACTCCTTATCTAGATGTGTGGTGAGCACTTTGAACTCCAAGGTGCTTCACAGAAATGTATAATGTTGAGACATAAAAATAAAAAAATCTAATTTTTTTCCACAAATATGTTCTTTTAGCCTTAATTTTTTATTTTTACAAGGGTAACTGGAGAAACTTGACCCCAAACATTGTTGTGCAATTTCATCTGATGCCGATACCCAATATGTGGAGAAAAACTACTGTTTGGGCACACGGCGGGGCTTGGAACGACAGAAGTACCAGGTGACTTTTTGAGTGCAAAATTTGCTTGAATCAGTGGATGCCATATCGCATTTAGAGAGTCCCTGATATCCGTATAGTTAAAGTGCACCTGTCACCTTATTTTTCGTATATAAGCTGCGGCCACCGCCATTAGGGGCTTATCTACAGCATTCTATAATGCTGTAGATAAGCCCCCGATGTAACCTGAAAGATAAGAAAAACAAGTTAGATTATACTTACCTGGGGGGGCGGTCCGGTCCGATGGGAGTCGCGGGTCCGGGTCTGGCGCCTCTCATCTTCATGCCATGACATCATCCTCCTTGCTTCTGTCGCGGCTCTGGCGCAGGCATACTGATCTGCCCTGTTGAGGGCAGAGTGAAGTACTGCAGTGTGGAAGGCGCCCGGCTTCTCTGACCTTTCCCGGCTCCTGCGCACTGCAGTACTTTGCTCTGCCCTCAACAGGGTAGAGAATTACACCTGCCAGGAGTCGCGAGAGAAGCAAGAAGAGGACTTCATTGCATGAAGATGGGAGGCACTGGACCCGGACCTGCGACGCCCATCGGACCGGACCGCCCCCTGGGCGAGTATAATCTAACTTGTTTTTCTTATCTTTCAGGTTACATTGGGGGCTTATCTACAGCATTCCAGAATGCTGTAGATAAGCCCCTAATGGCAGTGGCCGCAGCTTATATATGAAAAATGAGGTGGCAGGTTCCCTTTAAGTTATATTCGCTTCCATGACCTTCCTTGGGTCTGACATATAATCTCTTCATGACCTTTGACCTATTTATACGTGAAAAGTAATGTCCCTACTTTTGATGCCAAGCCCTCATCTTTCCCCACACATGATAACTGATTAATCAGCTATCATGTGCCTTTAACAGTCATGGATGTAGTGGAGCTCTGTCCATGGCTGTTAACCTGATAAATCCCTCTGTCAATTTCTGACAGCAGTATTTAACACACACTGGCAGGGGTGTGAATCCTTACATGCTTCCATTGGCATTTCCCTGATGTGATCGCAAGGCACCGATGTGTAGTCATGACAGCCAGGGATTTGAAGATGACCCCCGTGCCTATCACTACAATCCTCCTGTGAATGCCACCTGTTTATAGGAGGTCACAATTTTTGCTACACATCATCAGTATTTAGTAAATGTTTTTGATGTTGGGATCCAATTTGTAAGTCTTGCATTATATTTGATTCAATTGGTATAATAATATTATTATAATAAAAAAATTAAGAGGGAGAGGGCATACCCCTGCCTAGTGCCATTACTTATTTTAAATTAATTTGACATGATGTCACATGATGTCACATGTAAACATTTTGACTGATAGATCAGAATATAAATCCATAATAGTCACGCACATTTTGGTATTACATCTGAGCTGTTGTTGCTACATTTTTTGTACAGTGTGGCAGCATTAGTTGGTAAGAGATGACTGACACTTTCACATGTGTACATGTTCATGTGTATTCACGTGTTCATGGCCACATACCCTCGTTTTACAAATTCATGCTGCAAACCATTTTTCTTGTTTTCAAAGATACTGGAAACCCTAATGGACTTGCACTTAACAGTATTTCTATTTTAGCCAGATAATAATGAGCTCTAATCTCTTTGATCAGTATAATTGCTGTGCTACAGCACCTGATTTCAAAGTACTTTAAAAAATAAAAGGAACTTTGCATTGTTGAGCAATGGTATGATGTAGTCTTGTCGTGGGTTTTGCTGCTCATTTCTAAGTGTCTAGTCATTGATGACGCTGGTAGGAGAGCATTTACTGACATTGGCAGATTAAGTCATCCTCCTACAGAATCTGTTGAAACATCCTCATATAACACTACAAACAATGATTATGATAAACAACCTTCAGAAACAACTTTCTCCATGTCTGAATGAAATTACAAATATTATTAAGCCGGCATGGCACAGCTCATTGTTTAACTTGTCCACTTAAAATCAAGTGGGTGTTTAAAGAGATCCTTTCCCTGGATTTTTTATTTGAACTGTGTATCTCGTCCAATTGCCAATTACCGATTTTCCATTAAAGAAGCAAATTTTCCCATAAAAAAACTGAGTGTATACCAAAGAACTTCCCCCCCTTGGGCATTTACTTTCTCTCCTCTATGATGCTTACCAATCAAAACATGACCACACCCACAAGTTCTGTGGTTTACAACCAGTTGAGTGAAGGGTCAATTTGCTTCTTCATAAACAGGAGATGTAACTTTGCAAAGGAGGGACATAGAAAAGTAAACAAAACTGTTTCAAAATCAGTGGAACAGAAGCAATTGAATGAGGTATTTAATTTAAATAAAAAAAAGTAAGTGAAAGATCTATAACACTATGGGACCAAATATTCAGAGCCTGTTCAATACAGCAAGCTCAGCCCTGAAGGACATCTATAGCTACTTCAGGGCTATAATCTAAATTTTTCTCTGAAAAGGCTAAACCCCAAATCTGATGAAACAAGAATCTAAGCAGCTTTTCCTTGCATATGGCAATGTAATTTGCAGCTAGAAGGTCACAAGACCTGTAAAGACAAAAGAGTAGTATTATCTCCTATTAGACCCAGCTGCTGACTGGAGCAATACTGAATGAATATATTCTAAACATTCCTTTGCTCCAGTGAATGAGGGCTCATGAGACTCTACTAGTATCTGGAGCAGCCATGTACACACTGCTACCTACATGGCAGACTATGAAAGGCACCTTTATGTGTAAGAAGGAATATGCCCTTGCAAGCGTGCAGATGTTCAGCAGATATACACCACCGTTACCAACCAGAAACAGGCTCTAAGTGAGACTTGTTAATGATTTCCTTTCAAAAACTGATTTCTAAGGAGAATTTCTTCAGCATGTGAGGATGTTAATTTGGACTCAACAGCTGCAACCAGGTTGACAGATGTGTTGCAACTGAGCTTAAACATAATGCTACATCTCAAACGCTTCACACATATCACAAGTTTATAATGTTCCTCATAAGGTTTCAGACCTCCCATGTCGCTGAACGCCTACACTGGAATAATCGTTACTTCTATGGTTTATTGTAAGCCAGAAATTATCACTTTTTATAAGTGTTAATTATCAAATTGTTAACCTTGGCTTGTAAAAGTATATTATATCCAGCCTGTAAAATTCAAGAAGCTAATAAAGTTGACTAACATACCAGCTGTTTAAAAAAGCAGTATCCCTGATCAATGACTATGTTTCCAATGAGACATTCATTGTTGCAACTGGATCGCCCATCAAGGCAGTGGGAATACTCGGTACCGGGCCACTTCTTAAAGGGGCAATGTCACGGCAGCAGTGACCCAGTCCGTGGCCCTGGGCGTCCAATAAAAGGGGATGATGATGACAAAAGGGTTAAAATAAAGAGTTTGTAATAAAGTGTTTGTGACGCCACCTGTGGTACTCAGCAATAAAGATATTAGCCGACGCTGCAGATTCAGTCCACTGGGACAGTTGTTGATGCAGCAGAGTTGGTTCAGGCCTCTACAGGCAGGGCTATGTCCCAGGGCAGATGTAGTATGTTCAAGATGGTAATGTATTATTTGGCAAGGGATGTAGCAGTGCTGAGTGGGTGTTGCAGGAAGAACTTGAAAGGACACAGTCAGGTGCTTGGTGCCGTGTACTCCAGGTGAGGGGTCCAGCAAACTCCCATTTCGTTTAGGATACACCTTTCCAGAACTCCCCTCAATATGTTCCTTTCCTAGCAGTCTCACTGTGCTGACATTCCACCCTTCCTGTCCAGAACCTCTCAGTCAGTGTCCCAAGCCACTAGCCGTGGACCTTGTCAGGCGACGTTCTCAAAGTCCCCTTGCTCCCTTATGGCTGCCTTTTCAGAGGAGATAACTGTGGTTTGTAGCTGAAGCAGCTAGAGGTGCCCCTGCCTCCGGCTTGCTAGCTGAGTCTGGTGATTTCTCCACTAGTCTCGGGGGCCGTTACCCCTCTCCGACCTGGACTCTCCACTACTGGATCGAGCCCCATGGATGGATTGCTCACTATCCGTGCCCATAGGACCCATTCTGCTTTCTGGGAGCTTCCTTCTGTCTCTCCCTTTCAGCTTTCTCTCTGCTGCTCCTTCTGACAGGGAGCTGCCTGACAGCACCTCTGCTTACTTTCACTTTCTCCTGAGGTCTGACTTACTCTCTCTGCACTGTTCTTTCCCCTTCTGTTAGCTCCTCCCCTCTTCCTACCTTCTCCACCCACTCCCCCAACACCCTTTACTACCCAGCCTGGGATGAGACCATCCTCCCTTAGGGTACATCCAGGGTGCCAGTCTGTGTTGGGTGCAGGTGTTAGAGTCCTGAATGGTGCTCCCTCCTTACATGAGAGTGAGGTACCACACCTCTGGATGAGATGCAGTACCTCTGTGGTGACTGAACCCTCAGGGGCGCCACACAACCTTTATGTACATGTATTCTTTTATGCAGCTACCCAAGATATTTTTTTGTTTCTGATTCTCTTTCAGAGATTTGTTTAAATGCCATTAAAAGGTGAAACTCGAACGATTTGGAATCGGGGATGTCGGCCATGTGAGCAGATCATGATATGTCCTGCATAGGGAGGCTCATGTGGGCATTACAATGTGAGCCGGGCTGCTATAGTATCTTTATAGAATCTTTCTTTCTCTCTCTGTTTCTTTCTCTCTCTCTCTGTTCTTTCTTTCCCTCTCTAATCTTTATTTCTCAGGAAAACACCCACCCACCTACCTAGGAAAACACACACCCACCCAGGAAAACACACACAGGAAAGCACACACACACCTAGGAAAACACACACCCAGGAAAGCACACACACTCAGGAAAACACACACGCACCCAGGAAAACACACACACATGCTCACACCCAGGAAAACACACACACCCAGGAAAACACACCCACCCACACACATACAGGAAAACACACACACACCCATGAAAACACACAAACACACAGGAAAACACACAGGGAAACACACTCACCCAGGAAAACACACACCTACCTTGGAAAACACACACACACAGGAAAACACACACACCCAGGAAAACACACACACACAGGAAAGCACACACACACACCCACACACCCAGGAAAGCACACACCCAGGAAAACACACACACACACCCAAGAAAACATACACACCCAGGAAAACACACACCCGCACACACCCAAGAAAACACACCCACCCACACACACAGGAAAACACACAAACACGCAGGAAAACACACACAGGAAAACACACACCCAGGAAAACACACACACAGGAAAACACATACTCTAATCTGCCAGGTTTAATTTGTCAAATGCCCCCCTTCCCCTGCTACTTAGCACAGCAAAAGTTGAGATAGGCAGCTGGAGAGGTTACCTGGAATGTGCTGGGCAGTGGGCACACAGGGCAGCTACCTCTCATCTTGTCCTGCTGTCCTGAGCTGCTGCTCTGCACGCTGATGCTCCTCCCCTTCCAGGTCCTGGCTGATCGGATATCGGAGACAGAGCAGCACATAGAAGTGATAATATGTGTAAACTGTAAAGCGCTGCAGAATATGTTAACGCTATATAAAAATAAAGATTATTAAAAATTATTAAGAGGAGGATGCTGCATCCGATCACTATGTAAGTAACGCACTCTCCTCTTCTTAGTTGTGTGACAGGAGCTGCCCCCTCTCACCGCTGCGTTCCCCCTTCCACCGCCTGCTCATCACATACTGCTGCAGCCGGGATGACATGACTACGCACCAACAGGTGCGCTATGTATTAAAATCACTTCAGGTCCTCCAGCGGCCCCGTGCAGCTGCTTAGGCACCAGCTAGGGGGGCATATGCATTCCTGCCACCAGGCCCAGCCTGTTCCTGTTAATAGTTAATATCGGACCTCAATAGAGGTGCAGGGAGAGTTACCCCTTTGATAGCTGTAATTTTTTGTTATTTATGTTGTGTAATTCGCATCCCTTTAACAGATGGCATTCCATGAATTGAAGCTCGCCCTATACAAACAGCCAGTCTTGGTTGCACCTAACTTCACTAAGGAGTTAGTACTCCAGATGGAGGCATCAGAGGTCGGTTTGTGGGCTGTGTTGTCCCAGTAAATAGATGGAGCTGAACAGCCAGTCCTATACTTGAGTAGGATACTTTCCTCCTATGAGAAGAACTATGTCATATCATAGAGAAAGAGTGCTTTGCCATCAAGTAGACAATCGACAACTTGAGATACGACCTGTTAGCAATGAAGTTCAGGCTAGTATCAGATCATGAGATCCTGAGATGGAAGAGGGAAAAGAAGGGAAAGAATGCCGGGTGGTTTCTAGTGCTCCAGGACTTCAGTTTTCATGTGGAGCACAGGCCCGGAAAGTTACATGGGAACGCAGATGCCCTGTCCAGACTCCCATGCTTAGCTAAGGAAGGTGCCAAAAACCCTGGCTTTGTGCAAAGTCATTGGTAAAATAATGGAAGGGAGATATGTGTTACTGCACTTAATGGCATGAGTGATGTGAAACCAGAGAATTTTCCTCCAGCACAGTGCGTGTTATGAGGGTTAAGTTAAAATTGCATACATGGGCTGGTTTTATGTGGATATCTATACAGCGGGTGGGAAGGTGTCCACCTTATCTCCACCAGCAGGTGCTGACACGACCTGCATGATATCATAGTTATGTAATCAGCTACATGGGTGAGGAATCACATGGTCTGGGTTTAAAAAGCTGGACTCGAGAGCCAGTCTGGGTGTTGTGTGTCTGGAGAAGAACACTCTAGAGAACTGATTTTGTGCTGTGCTCTGTGCTTGAACCGTGGGTGTGCTAACCCTGAGTGGGCTGCCCCCTCTACTACAAGGATTGTACCTAGAGTTACCGTTTTGTTTTACTTTGCTGTTTTGCCCAGAGGGCCGTGGTTTATTTTGCTTAACCCTTGATTTTATGCCGTACTTAATAAACCAAGTGCATCTTTAGAGCCGCAGTGTTCTCGTGTCTACCTCCATGTGCCCCCGAGTGAGCCGATCTACTACAATATAAATATATGTTTCACTTATATTATATATTTAAATTTCACTTAAATTATATGTAGATAAAACTATTTCACCTACGTCATATTACTATGCTATTGGTAACTGTAGCAGTTAATGATATACAGTACGATACACAAAGACAATTACACCCTATTAACCCTAAGTAAAGCAGCTGCTGCTCTCTATACTTTTATTAACACTGCTGCTGACTCTGGTTTATAGGTTTTCTGTTTGTTTTTTGTCTTTGTCTACAGATCATGGGAGGATTGAAGGCTGCTATTAAAACCAGAGCCAGTGAGTGTCAGAAGGAATTGTTTTTCACTGTAGCCCGAACCGAAGATATATACTAAAGTTCCTTTTAATTATCCACACACTTGCCGAAGAGCAGCCTGCTGGGAGTTCAGCATTATAGTGTAACAATGATTTAAAGAAGAATTTGTAAAAGAAGGAGCACATATTGGAGACACAAAGGAAGACGAGAATCTCAGAACTAGAACACAGTTATTTTCCTATATATGTAGCATCTATTATTTATACGTTATATTCCATGGATTGCTGTTTTCAATATTTTTTTAAATCCATTGAAAAGCTGTTGCAACACCCCACCTTAAAGCCGGTATCACACTTGCGAGTGTGATGCGAGAAACTCGCACGAGTTTCTCGCATCAACATCCGGCACTGTCGCAGGCACTCGGACCAGTGCATGCGGCTACATGTATTTCTATGCAGCCGCACGCTCCGGTCCAAGTGCCGGTAGCAGTGCCGGATGTTGATGCGAGAAACGTGACACCGGCCTAAAGGTTATTCTCATCTTCAATCGTAAACGCCATCATTGTCTGATAGAGCTGAGTTCCACCTCTGCTACCTTCATCCATTTTTTAGAGGTGGATCCTTGAATGCAGGTGACTGTATCACAGTGATAGGCAGTTTGCTTCCTGCAGGACCTAGTAGGAATTTACATATCACTTTAATAGAATATTGTCAAGACACCATAAATGCTTGAAATTGAAATCTTTGATTAGGACCCTGTTTATTGTTTGAACAGTCCAGTCCATGCTCTCCACCTTTATGTGTCTCACAGGTTCTCCCATCAAGAACCTATCTCCTGGAGATCTTTGACCCCGAGAACCAGCTCTCTTAATTCTGTACCCCTTACTACAGGCGACAGGAGCAGTGGGAGGTGTTGTGAATGGACTTGAAATGAGTTCTGAGCAGAGGCTCCCTCTGGTGGTTACAAGCGGTACTGGACTGTCCAGTGAAGATTGTGAGGAGTGGGAATCAGGTGTTACTGACTGGTCTTATATAAGGGAGTCGCCTTCCCATCAGGGTTGCCGGTGATCAATTGTTCTGGTCTCAATCCTTGAGTCCTGTTTCCTTTGTAGCCTGCTGTGTCGTGTCTGCATCTCCTGCTAACAGATAAGACATTTTCTTCTTTTTTTTTTATGCTTGATTTTTGCATTTTGTCCTGCACTTCTGTGGGGGCCTTCAGGGTCCCCTCCGGGGGCTTTTGCCCTCTCAGTTTAGTTCAGCCACTGATGTTTGTACTTTTGCTTTTTCCAGTTTTTTCAGTGGCTGCTGTTTTGATTTTGTTACACCAGAGAACTAATTTAGGTGGTAGAGGTCGTGTGATCTCAGGTGATTTTGAAATTAGTAGAGTTGGTGCTTTTCAGGTTTTTTGGGATTGCAGTAAGTGCCCTTCCTATCCCTTTCTATTTAGGTAGTTTGGGCCCCAACGTTTGCTCATACTATTTTCTGTCTGTGTCAGTATTTCATCTTGTCTAACCGCCATTACATGTTTGGGGGCTTTCTATGTTCTTTGGGGATCTGCTCCGGGGCAGATAGCTTTCCTCTTTCTATCTTTAGGTGTAGTTAGTTTCTCAGGCTGTGACGAGGCGTCTAGGACCAACGTAGGAACGCTCCACGGCTGCCTCTAGTTGTGGTGGTTAGTCAGGGTACTGCAATCTCATAGATTCCAACTTCTCTGGTGTATTGCCTTTTTTACCTGCACTCCTCAGCTACCGAAACATAACAGTATCACCGGCCTAAAAATTGAAAATTGTATGGTACTCACAGAAGGGAAAAAATATTGTGAAAGAAAAAAGGTTGTCAGAGATATTTTTCTGTTTGTTGCATTTTTTTTTTCCCTCTGTATCTGTGGGTGCTGGGGAGGATTTTTTTTTTTTCTCTCAATGGAGTTTGCACAGTTGTCTGGCCGTGTGGATCAGCTTGCCACTGAGGTTCGGAGTATTGCTGCCTATCTTGCTAGGTTGCCTGTTGTGGAACCTAGGATTCCCATGCCAGATTTGTTTTTAGGGGATCGAGCTAAGTTTCAGCATTTCAAAAATAATTGTAAATTGTTTTTTGCCTTAAAATCTAAGTCCTCAGGGAACGCAGCACAGCAGGTTCAAATTGTCATCTCTCTCCTGCGCGGCGATCCTCAGGATTGGGCTTTTTCCCTGACACCTGGGGATCCTGTTTTGAGTGATGTTGTTGCATTTTTTCAGGCTTTGGGGTTATTGTACGATGAGCCTAATGTCACTGATCAAGCTGAAAAAGCCTTGTTGGCATTAAATCAGGGTCTTGATGACGCTGAGTTATACTGTCAGAGATTCCGTAGGTGGGCAGTCCTGACCAAGTGGAATGACGACGCTTTGGCGGCCCTTTTTCGGAAGGGTCTGTCAGATAATGTAAAGGATGTTATGGTGGGATTCTCTGTCCCCTCTGGTCTCAATGATTCTATGTCATTAGCGATTCAAATTGACAGACGTTTGCGTGAGCGGAGAAGTATGCGTGGAATGGTATTGCCTTGTGAACCTGCTTATGAACCCATGCAGTGTGATAGAGTGGTGTCTGGGGCACAGCGTCATGAGTTTTCGAAAGCGCAATGGGTTATGTTTCTACTGTAGTGATGCCTCTCATGCTATTTCAGTCTGCCCTAAGCGGGGAAGACGTTTTGCACGCTCAGTTGTCTTGGGTAGTGTTCAGACTAAGTTTTTATTAACTGTCACTCTGATATGCTCTCTGTCCTCATTTTCTGCTCAGGCTTTCGTTGATTCTGGAGCAGCTATTAACCTGATGGATTATGATTTTGCTAAACGTTGTGGGTTTCCCTTGATACCCCTACAGAAGTCTATTCCCCTACTGGGGATCGATTCTACCCCTTTGGCTGAGAATAAACCTCAGTTCTCTACTCAGGTGATAATGAGGGTTGAACCTGATCATCAGGAGTGCTGTAAATTTTTGGTTCTGTATAATCTGCATGATATTATCGTACTGGACTTCCCTTGGTTGCAGTCTCATAATCCTGTTTTGGATTGGAAATCTGTGTCTGTAACCAGTTGGGGCTGCCAATGTGTTAATACCAACACTCCTGTTTTTTCTGCCTCCCCCGAGGCTCAGGATGTTCCTGACTTTTTGATTGATTTTTCTGATGTGTTTAGCGAAAGTAAATCTGCATCCTTGCCTCCCCATAGGAGCTATGACTGCGCTATTGAATTAGTGCCTGGTAGTAAATTCCCTAAAGGTCGCCTTTTTAACTTGTCTGTACCTGAACATGACGCTATGCGGTCTTATATCAAGGAATCATTGGAGAAGGGTCATATCAGACCATCCTCTTCACCCTTAGGTGCCGGTTTTTTCTTTGTGGCCAAAAAGGATGGTTCATTAAGGCCGTGTATTGATTATCGTCTTTTGAACAATATTACTGTAAAATATCAATACCCGTTACCTTTGATTTCTGACCTGTTTTCCAGGGTGAAAAACGCTACTTGGTTTACCAAGCTTGACCTCAGGGGGGCATATAACCTTATTCGCATTAAGCACGGGGATGAATGGAAGACGGCATTCAATACCCCTGAGGGGCATTTTGAGTACCTTGTGATGCCCTTTGGGCTCACTAATGCTCCTTCTGTCTTCCAGTCCTTCATGAATGACATTTTCAGGGATTTTGTGGCTAAATTTCTGATTGTTTATTTGGATGATATCTTGATTTTTTCTAATGATTGGGACTCTCATGTGAAACATGTTCGAACTGTATTCCAGATTTTGAGAGCGAATGCTCTGTATGTGAAGGGATCAAAGTGTCTTTTTGGCGTACAGAGGATCTCATTTCTGGGATTCATTTTGTCCCCATCTGTTATTGAAATGGACCCGGTCAAGGTTCAGGCCATCTGTGATTGGGTCCAACCTACTTCATTAAAGGCTCTTCAAAGATTTTTGGGTTTTGCCAATTTTTATCGTAAATTTATTGGTAATTTCTCGGTTATTGTTAAACCATTGACTGATTTGACCAGAAAGGGTTCTGATGTGGTGAATTGGCCTCCTGAGGCAGTCTCTGCATTTCAGGAACTTAAGCAGAGATTCACTTCTGCTCCTGTTCTACGGCAGCCTGATGTTTCTCTGCCATTTCAGGTGGAGGTTGATGCCTCTGAAATTGGGGCAGGTGCCGTTTTGTCCCAAAAAGATCCAGAGACCTCTAAAAGTAACCCTTGTGCCTTTTT
>JARQOD010000006.1:291513976-291567013 GCA_033576555.1 Oophaga sylvatica
TTAAAGGCTAATGATGTTATTGCTTCATGTTAAATGGAGCATTTAGATTGAGCAATCACTCTACGTTGAACACAAACCTCAAACTGTAAAATACATTTTTGAACACTGATTCAGTAAGCAGTTTTGACATTGGGAACAATATTGGATTGACATATGTATGTTTCAGTGGAGGAACTAGTAAATTAACCTAAGGACTCACCTTCTTCATCCTTCTATGACCCTAGAAAACAAACACTGGTGTATGATGGATGGAAAAGTCATCAGTATCTGCCTTGTGTGTATAGATAAACTCGTAGACCATTTGTAAAATCTGGCAACATAAATCTATTTTGTTTGTCATTCAATTTTCAGGATCTCAATATACACAACAATTTACACATATATAGCACCATCATATTCCACAGAACTTTACAGACATTATCATCACTGGCCCCTTGGGTCTCACAATATAAATTGCTTACCTAAATGTTTTTGCGCTAATCTATATATATATATAAACTAGTGATGAACCCGTTCTACGCCCGGGTGGCAAGCATTTTTATTGGTATATGGTCTCCCATCCTGGTATGTGCTTCCCCCTCCTATCCTGGTATGCATGGTCCCCTCACCTCACCCAATCCTGGTATGCATGGCACCCAATACCTCATCCTGGTATGCATGGTCCCCTCACCCCCCAATCCTGGTATGTAAGGTATCCCCTCATCCCTATCCTGGTATGCATGGTACCTGCTCATCCACATCCTGGTATGTATGGTCCCCTCACCCCCAATCATGGTATGCATGGTCCCCTCCTCCCAATCCTGGAATGCATGGTCCCCTCACCACCCAATCCCGGTATGTATGGTGCCCTCACCCCCCAATCCTGGTATGCATGTTCCCTCACCACCCAATCCTGGTATGCATGGTACCCTCACCCCCAAATCCTGGTATGCATGGTGTCCTCACCCTCCAATCCTGGTATGC
Source organism: Oophaga sylvatica (assembly GCA_033576555.1). Lineage (NCBI taxonomy): Eukaryota > Metazoa > Chordata > Amphibia > Anura > Dendrobatidae > Oophaga > Oophaga sylvatica. Next base: position 291,514,940 of record JARQOD010000006.1, read on the forward strand.
ATGGTCCCCTCACCCCCCAATCCTGGTATACATGTTCCACCCTCATCCCTATCTTAGGATGTATGGGACCCCCTCACCCCCCAATTCTGGTATGCATGGTTCCTTCATCCCCAATCCTGGTATGCATGGTGCCCTTCACTCCCTATTCTGGTATGCATGGCACCCCTCATCTCCCAATCCTGATATGCATTGTCTCCTTACCCCCTATCCTGATATGCATGGTCCCCTCACCCCCCAATCCTGATACGCATGGTCACCTCACCCCCTATCCTGATATGCATGGTCCCCTCACCCCCCTATCCTGATATGCATGGTCCCCTCACCCCCCAATCCTGATATGCATGGCGCCCTCAGTCCCCTATCCTGATATGCATGGTCCTCTCACCCCCCTATCCTGATATGCATGGTCCCCTCACCCCCCTATCCTGATATGCATGGTCCCCTCACCCCCCAATCCTGATATGCACGGTCTCCTCACCCCCCTATCCTGATATGCATGGTCCCCTCACCCCCCAATCCTGATATGCATGGTCACCTCACCCCCCAATCTTGATATGCATGGCCCCCTCAGTCCCCTATCCTGATATGCATGGTCCCCTCACCCCCCAATCCTGATATGCATGGTCCCCTCACCCCTATCCTGATATGCATGGTCACCTCACCCCCCAATCCTGATATGCATGGCCCTCTCACCCCCCAATCCTGATATGCATGGTCCCTCACCCCCTATCCTGATATGCATGGTCCTCTCACCCCCCAATCCTGGTATGCATGGAACAACTCAGTCCCCTATCCTGATATGCATGGCCCCCTCAGTCCCCTATCCTATTATGCATGGCCCCCTCAGTCCCTATCCTGATATGCATGGCCCCCGCAGTCCCCTATCCTGATATGCATGGCCCCCTCAGTCCCCTATCCTGATATGCATGGCCCCCACAGTCCCCTATCCTGATATGCATGGCCTCCACAGTCCCTATCCTGATATGCATGGCCCCCGCAGTCCCCTATCCTGATATGCATGGCCCCCTCAGTCCCCTATCCTGATATGCATGGCCCCCGCAGTCCCCTATCCTGATATGCATGGCCCCCGCAGTCCCCTATCCTGATATGCATGGCCCCCGCAGTCCCCTATCATAATATGCATGGCCCCCTCAGTCCCCTATCCTGATATGCATGGTCCCCTCACCCCCAATCCTGATATGCATGGTCCCCTCACCCCTATCCTGATATGCATGGTCACCTAACCCCCCAATCCTGATATGCATGGCCCTCTCACCCCCCAATCCTGATATGCATGGTCCCCTCACCCCCTATCCTGATATGCATGGTCCTCTCACCCCCCAATCCTGGTATGCATGGAACAACTCAGTCCCCTATCCTGATATGCATGCCCCCTCAGTCCCCTATCCTGATATGCATGGCCCCCTCAGTCCCCTATCCTGATATGCATGGCCCCCGCAGTCCCCTATCCTGATATGCATGGCCCCCTCAGTCCTCTATCCTGATATGCATGGCCCCCGCAGTCCCCTATCCTGATATGCATGGCCCCCTCAGTCCCCTATCCTGATATGCATGGCCCCCGCAGTCCCCTATCCTGATATGCATGGCCTCCACAGTCCCTATCCTGATATGCATGGCCCCCGCAGTCCCCTATCCTGATATGCATGGCCCCTCAGTCCCCTATCCTGATATGCATGGCCCCCGCAGTCCCCTATCCTGATATGCATGGCCCCCGCAGTCCCCTATCCTGATATGCATGGCCCCCTCAGTCCCCTATCCTGATATGCATGGCCCCCTCAGTCCCCTATCCTGATATGCATGGTCCCCTCACCCCCCAATCCTGATATGCATGGTCCCTCACCCTATCCTGATATGCATGGTCACCTAACCCCCCAATCCTGATATGCATGGCCCTCTCACCCCCCAATCCTGATATGCATGGTCCCCTCACCCCCTATCCTGATATGCATGGTCCTCTCACCCCCGTATCCTGATATGTATAGTCCCGTTCACCCCTATGAAACTGCACACATACAAAAAAAAAATATTTATACTCACCTTTCTTCCCCGTGCTCCAGCGTTGTCCCGTTCTGCCAGAGGCTGGGGGAGGAGTGTGGCGCAGGAGTACGCGCATAAAAGCGCCATTTTCTTGAAGACACTGCAGTGTGTGTTCCACAAAATGGTGCCGGAAAGCGCGGACTGGGAATGCGCCGATGACGGCGAAATCGGCGCATGCGCAGTCCTCGCTTTCCGGCGCCATTTTCTTGAAGACACACTGCAGTGTGTCTTCCACAATATGGAGCCGGAAAGCGCGAACTGGGCATGCGCCGATTCCGGCGCCACAACCCGCCCTCTCCAGTCCTGACATCCCAGCAAGACCCCGCAGCGCCGGTAACACGGGATCGGTGGGATCGGTAAGGGGTAGTGGCGAAGATCGCGGTATGCGTTCAGTGCTTACGCATACCGCGATCTTCTGGGCCACCCTCCTCATCGCTGGGAGCATTAGGGCCTGTGCACACATTATGGATTTGCCTGCGGATTTTTCCGCGCCGAAACCGCACCTCTTGGCAGAAAACGCAGGCTCGGTTTTGACGCGGTTTTGACTCGGTTTTTCACGCTTTTTCTCATGCGTTTTTGTATGCGGTTTTGACAGCTAAATAAAGATATGTTGTTTAACAAAAAAAAGGATTTGTGATGTCATTTCTTGTCCAACCTCCTCTTTTACATTTGTCCAACCCACACTCCATTACACACACACAGATAGAGATAGATAGATAGATAGATAGATAGATAGATAGATAGATAGATAGATAGATAGATAATAGATAACGATAGATAGATAGATAGATAGATAGATAGATAGATAGATAGATAGATAGATAGATAGATAGATAGATAGATAGATAGATAGATAGATAGATAGATAGATAGATAGATAGATAGATAGAAAATACATAGGTAGATGGATAATAGATAGTTAGAAATATATATAGAAAGATAGATATATAGATAGACAGAAAGATATATAGGTAGATAAATAGATGATAGATAAAATGGTACATAAATAAAGACACACGCGCACACACACAAAATCTTAACGCAATATAGTTAATAAAAAAAATAGGAAAAAAAATGGCGTGGGCTCCCGCGCAATTTTCTGCGCCAGAGAGGGAAAGCCGACAGCCGGGGCCAATATTTCTAGCCTGGAAAGGGGTTAATACCCATGGATCTTCCCAGGCTATGAATATCAGCCCGCAGCAAGCCTTCACTAGCTATTAAAATAGGGGGACCCCCCAAAAAAAATGACGTGGGGTCCCCTATAATTTATAGCCAGAAAGTCTAGGCAGACAGCTGCTGGCTGATATTCATAGCCTAGGAAGGGGCCATGGATATTGGCGCCCCCCTGGCTAAAAATACCAGCACCCAGCCACCCCAGAATTGGCGCATCTGTACGATGCGCCAATTCCGGCGCTTAGCCCCTCTCTTCCCACTCCCCTGTAGAGGTGGGATATGGGGTAATAAGGGGTTAATACCTCCTTGCTATTGTAAGGTGATATTAAGCCGGTTAATAATAGAGAGGCGTCACTAAGACGCCTATCCATTATTAATCTTATATTAATAAAGGGTTAAAAAACAACACACGCATAAGAATAAATTATTTTAATGAAATAAAACACAACAAGGTTTTCATATCTTTATTACACGCTCAGATCCAAGCGACTACCTCGATCTCCTGTAATAAAACGTAAAAAAATAAAACAACCGTATACTCCCTGTCCGACGCAGTCCAATTAATAACGAATGTCCCACGACGGTCTCCCCTATAGAACAGTGACATTAGGTGATGCCACTGTTCTGTAGGGCCTCCCAGTGATGCACTGACAGGAGACAATGGCTCCTGCAGTGCATCATTGAGGTTACCTAAGTTCATTCTCTCACTTTATGGCAATGCTGCGTGGGAATTTTCTCACCCAGCATTGCCGTGAGAGAATGAATGGAAGTGACGTCATTCTCTCCCGGCGGCAGAGCGGTACACAGATGGATGGCATCGGGGAATAGGTGAGTATGTGCTCTATGTTATGTGTTGTATGTCATTGTATGTTCTGTATGTCATTGTATGTTATATGTTCTGTATGTCATGTATGTGTTATATGTTCTGTATGTCATGTGTATGTTATATGTTCTGTATGTCATGTGTATGTTATATGTTGTATGTCATGTGTATGTTATATGTTCTGTGTGTCATGTGTATGTTATATATTCTCTATGTCATGTGTATGTTATATGTTCTGTATGTCATGTGTATGTTATATGTTCTGTATGTCATGTATGTGTTATATGTTCTGTATGTCATGTGTATGTTATATGTTCTGTATGTCATGTATGTGTTATATGTTCTGTATGTCATGTGTATGTTATATGTTCTGTATGTCATGTGTATGTTATATGTTCTGTACGTCATGTATGTGTTATATGTTCTGTATGTTATATGTTCTGTATGTCATGTATGTGTTATATGTTCTGTATGTCATGTGTATGTTATATGTTCTGTATGTCATGTATGTGTTATATGTTCTGTATGTCATGTGTATGTTATATGTTCTGTATGTCATGTGTATGTTATATGTTCTGTACGTCATGTATGTGTTATATGTTCTGTACGTCATGTGTATGTTATATGTTCTGTATGTCATGTGTATGTTATATGTTCTGTATGTCATGTATGTGTTATATGTTCTGTATGTCATGTGTATGTTATATGTTCTGTATGTCATGTGTATGTTATATGTTGTATGTCATGTGTATGTAATATGTTGTATGTCATGTGTATGTTATATGTTCTGTATGTCATGTGTATGTTATATGTTCTGTATGTCATGTATGTGTTATATGTTCTGTATGTCATGTGTATGTTATATGTTCTGTATGTCATGTGTATTTTATATGTTCTGTATGTCATGTATGTGTTATATGTTCTGTATGTCATGTGTATGTTATATGTTGTATGTCATGTGTATGTTATATGTAGTATGTCATGTGTATGTTATATGTTCTGTATGTCATGTGTATGTTATATGTTCTGTATGTCATGTGTATGTTATATGTTCTGTATGTCATGTGTATGTTATATGTTTTATGTCATGTATGTGGGTTTTTTTTACATTCAGCACATTAGTCGGATGATGGGACTACTACTGTCCCATCATTGGCTAATGTGTCAGTCACTGTCACTGTAGCAGGCATAGCCGGATGGGACTTGTAGTCCCATCCGACGATGCCTGCATATGCGAAGACACACACACAGCCCCGCACACACACACAGCCCTGCACATACACCGATCCCGCACACAGCCCCGCACACTGCCGCACATACACCGATCCCGCACACAGGCCCGCACACCGATCACGCAGACAGCGGCACACAATCACCGCCCACACACATAGTGCCGCACACTATACACGCCCACGCACCGCCCACACTCATAGCGCCGCACACTATACATGCCCACGCACCGCCCACACACATAGCGCCGCACACTATACACGCCCACGCACCGCCCACACACATAGCGCCGCACACTATACATGCTCACACTCCGCCCACATACTTCCCTCCTCCCGAACTGCAGAGTTTCACCCGCAGCAAAACCACAGATCTTTTTTAGACCTGCGGTTTTGCTGCGGAAGTGCCCGACTCAATGCAAGTCAATGGGCGCCGAACCGCTGCAGTTCCGCACAAAGAATTGACATGCTGCGGAAAATAAAGCGCGGCAAAACCGCACTTTTTTTTCCACAGCATGTGCACAGCGGACCTGCGGTTCCCATTGGATTGCATTGCATGTGCACTGTGCTGCGGGTTGGATGCGTTTCCGCACGTTGAAAAACACAGCGGAAACGCATCTAAAAACGCAAAGTGTGCATGGGACCTTACTCTGTCCAGACTGCGCAGGCGCGTCACGCTTGCGCAGTCTATAAAGGCTTCAGACAGAGTGACGCTCCCAGCGTTATATTGCAGATGAGTGTATGTGTGTATGTGTGTGTATATAAGCCATGCCCACTCCACATAGCCCCACCCAATCACTAAGCCTCTTTCATTTCACCAAAGCTGTTTAAAAGAAGCTGAGCTGTGATTGGTTACTATGAGCAACAGTTTTCCTTGTAGATAGTTGTGGTAACTGAGGCCTATTATTACATTAGTGTATGTGTGTGTGTATCAGCCACGTCCAATCCACATAGCCCCACCCAATCACTAAGCATCTTTCATTTCACCAGAGCTGATTAAAAGAAGCTGAGCTGTGATTGGTTGCTATGAGCAATAGTTTTCCACAACACTCCACAAAACCTCAGCAGACGCTGACCGGGTGGGAGAAATCTAGCATCCCCGGGAACATAAGCTCCAGCCATTATCTGCCCCCCAGAAAGAAGCAGAGAGCACATGACAGAAATGAATCACCCCCTCCTCTATTACTGCCGCGCTCTATTGTTACCGGCATAGAAAATCATATCATCAGCGGCCGCACACAGAGCCGCACTGCCAGGTTACATAACAGCACATCTCAAGGAGCTCCCTGCTCAGCGCACCCAGCTCGGGACTATGGGATGGAGGATGTGATGGGTATATGGGCACGGGACCATGGGATGGAGGATATGATAGGTATATGGGCACGGGACTATGGGATGGAGGATGTGTGATGGGTATATGGGTACTGGACTATGGGATGGAGGATGTGTGATGGGTATATGGGCACGGGACTATAGGATGGAGGATATGTATGATGGGTGTATGGGCATGGGACTATGGGATGGAGGATATGTGTGATGGGTATATGGGCATGGGACTATGGGATGGAGGATGTGTATGATGGGTATATGGGCATGGGACTATGGGATGGAGGATATGCATGATGGGTATATGGGCACTGGACTATGGGATGGAGTATATCTGTGATGGGTAAAAAAAATTGACTTAAATCTTATAATGTAATGAGTATATGTGTTGCTTAATGTGGGCATTCTGGTAAACTACAAAACTTAATTAGTTGACTGCACTTTACATCGTGGCTTGCCATCACAATACTGTTGCACATCTGTCAGATGTCAGATACCAACGCCACCCAACTCCATTGCCTTACAGATGTGTCCTTCATTACCTTAGGATTGGCTGAAATAGTCCAAAACTTGTAATACTCTGTCATTAGGCGACATGTTCATTTAATCCTGCCTATAAACTGGTTCTAAAACGCGTTTCTAAGAGTGATTAGCTGCAAACTCCTCTGAAACTGGCGCATCTCCATGTCAAACAAAAGGATCGACTGTTGAAATTTAAAAAACTTTTAAACTTGGGAACACCCCTTTAAGTGTTCCTAACAGATGTTGTCATCTGATGTCTATTACAATTGCCATTGAAAGAATTGCAGCACATGGAACTCAGTAACAAAATTGTCATGAATTTCCAGTTGACCTCTGGGGGGAGTGCAGTACCTAAAATTTAGTTATTAGACCATAGAAACATATAGACATAGTATTATGAGGCCATGAGAGGTAAAAGTGCTCTGTTCTTGAGTACCTATTATGCACCCAACCATTAAAAATCCTATATTGTTTATTACATTTTTTTATGAGAAAAACATGTATTCCTATTCAAAACGAAAACAATTTACAGTAAAATACTTAGGTCATTAACCATAATTTGACTGGAGCAAACATTACCTCTTAGCGTTAATGGAGAACACTTATAGCAAAGCAGACCAGAAACAGTAACAGTAAAACTAATTATTGGTGGAAGCAAAAACATGCTATGACTAATGGCCTTTTTTTCATCCTTTTTCTTTTCAGAAGAATCTTGATTTAAATACTTTCCTGTTTGTGAACGCCCACATGTGATTATATCAACTCTTAAAGCATCCTTATTTGGTTTGAAGTCGGTTTGATTGCCCCAGATTAAAATGTCATCAGAAAAAAATAAAGGTTAACATTGCTCACTTTTTTCCAATTCACACAGCTTCACGTAAAACTAAAATCTTACAAAACCAAATGTACAGCAAAAAATAGCGTGGTAACGTGTTAATCAGAAATAAAGACAAAAACTACTAAATACATTGCAAGTGATATCTTTATTGGCTAACCTGAAAAATGTTGTTTGCTAGCTATCAAAGCAAAAGCCCTTAAGGTACTGTCACACTAAGCGAGATCGCTAACAAGATCGCTAAAGAGTCACCGATTTTATGACGCAGTAGCGATCTCGTTAGCGACTTAGCTGTGTGTGACATGTAGCAGCGATGTGGCCCCTGCTGAGATGTCGTTGATCGCTTATGAACGTTCTGAGCCGTTTTTTCAGTCGTTGGTGTCCCGCTGGTGAGCCTGAGGAGCTGAGTGTGACACCCTTTATGAACGACTTCACCAGCGTCGCAGGTGGGACTAGGTTTTCCCAACGACCGCAGAGGTCATTATACAGATCGCTGATCTCTGATGAGATCTTTGTGTTTGGCAGCTAACTAGCGACCACATAGCGATCCAATCCTGGTATGCATGGAACAACTCAGTCCCCTATCCTGATATGCATGGCCCCCTCAGTCCCCTATCCTGATATGCATGGCCCCCTCAGTCCCCTATCCTGATATGCATGGCCCCCGCAGTCCCCTATCCTGATATGCATGGCCCCCTCAGTCCTCTATCCTGATATGCATGGCCCCCGCAGTCCCCTATCCTGATATGCATGGCCCCCTCAGTCCCCTATCCTGATATGCATGGCCCCCGCAGTCCCCTATCCTGATATGCATGGCCTCCACAGTCCCTATCCTGATATGCATGGCCCCCGCAGTCCCCTATCCTGATATGCATGGCCCCCTCAGTCCCCTATCCTGATATGCATGGCCCCCGCAGTCCCCTATCCTGATATGCATGGCCCCCGCAGTCCCCTATCCTGATATGCATGGCCCCCGCAGTCCGCTATCCTAATATGCATGGCCCCCACAGTCCCCTATCCTGATATGCATGCTACCTCTCACCCCCGTATCCTGATATGTATAGTCCCGTTCACCCCTATGAAACTGCACACATACAAAAAAAAAATATTTATACTCACCTTTCTTCCCCGTGCTCCAGCGTTGTCCCATTCTGCCAGAGGCTGGGGGAGGAGTGTGGCGCAGGAGTACGCGCATAAAAGCGCCATTTTCTTGAAGACACTGCAGTGTGTGTTCCACAAAATGGTGCCGGAAAGCGCGGACTGGGAATGCGCCGATGACGGCGAAATCGGCGCATGCGCAGTCCTCGCTTTCCGGCGCCATTTTCTTGAAGACACACTGCAGTGTGTCTTCCACAATATGGAGCCGGAAAGCGCGAACTGGGCATGCGCCGATTCCGGCGCCACAACCCGCCCTCTCCAGTCCTGACATCCCAGCAAGACCCCGCAGCGCCGGTAACACGGGATCGGTGGGATCGGTAAGGGGTAGTGGCGAAGATCGCGGTATGCGTTCAGTGCTTACGCATACCGCGATCTTCTGGGCCACCCTCCTCATCGCTGGGAGCATTAGGGCCTGTGCACACATTATGGATTTGCCTGCGGATTTTTCCGCGCCGAAACCGCACCTCTTGGCAGAAAACGCAGGCTCGGTTTTGACGCGGTTTTGACTCGGTTTTTCACGCTTTTTCTCATGCGTTTTTGTATGCGGTTTTGACAGCTAAATAAAGATATGTTGTTTAACAAAAAAAAGGATTTGTGATGTCATTTCTTGTCCAACCTCCTCTTTTACATTTGTCCAACCCACACTCCATTACACACACACAGATAGAGATAGATAGATAGATAGATAGATAGATAGATAATAGATAACGATAGATAGATAGATAGATAGATAGATAGATAGATAGATAGATAGATAGATAGATAGAAAATACATAGGTAGATGGATAATAGATAGTTAGAAATATATATAGAAAGATAGATATATAGATAGACAGAAAGATATATAGGTAGATAAATAGATGATAGATAAAATGGTACATAAATAAAGACACACGCGCACACACACAAAATCTTAACGCAATATAGTTAATAAAAAAAATAGGAAAAAAATGGCGTGGGCTCCCGCGCAATTTTCTGCGCCAGAGAGGGAAAGCCGACAGCCGGGGCCAATATTTCTAGCCTGGAAAGGGGTTAATACCCATGGATCTTCCCAGGCTATGAATATCAGCCCGCAGCAAGCCTTCACTAGCTATTAAAATAGGGGGACCCCCAAAAAAAATGACGTGGGGTCCCCTATAATTTATAGCCAGAAAGGCTAGGCAGACAGCTGCTGGCTGATATTCATAGCCTAGGAAGGGGCCATGGATATTGGCGCCCCCCTGGCTAAAAATACCAGCACCCAGCCACCCCAGAATTGGCGCATCTGTACGATGCGCCAATTCCGGCGCTTAGCCCCTCTCTTCCCACTCCCCTGTAGAGGTGGGATATGGGGTAATAAGGGGTTAATACCTCCTTGCTATTGTAAGGTGATATTAAGCCCGGTTAATAATAGAGAGGCGTCACTAAGACGCCTATCCATTATTAATCTTATATTAATAAAGGGTTTAAAAAACAACACACGCATAAGAATAAATTATTTTAATGAAATAAAACACAACAAGGTTTTCATATCTTTATTACACGCTCAGATCCAAGCGACTACCTCGATCTCCTGTAATAAAACGTAAAAAAATAAAACAACCGTATACTCCCTGTCCGACGCAGTCCAATTAATAACGAATGTCCCACGACGGTCTCCCCTATAGAACAGTGACATTAGGTGATGCCACTGTTCTGTAGGGCCTCCCAGTGATGCACTGACAGGAGACAATGGCTCCTGCAGTGCATCATTGAGGTTACCTAAGTTCATTCTCTCACTTTATGGCAATGCTGCGTGGGAATTTTCTCACCCAGCATTGCCGTGAGAGAATGAATGGAAGTGACGTCATTCTCTCCCGGCGGCAGAGCGGTACACAGATGGATGGCATCGGGGAATAGGTGAGTATGTGCTCTATGTTATGTGTTGTATGTCATTGTATGTTCTGTATGTCATTGTATGTTATATGTTCTGTATGTCATGTATGTGTTATATGTTCTGTATGTCATGTGTATGTTATATGTTCTGTATGTCATGTGTATGTTATATGTTGTATGTCATGTGTATGTTATATGTTCTGTGTGTCATGTGTATGTTTATATTTCTCTATGTCATGTGTATGTTATATGTTCTGTATGTCATGTGTATGTTAATGTTCTGTATGTATGTATGTGTTATATGTTCTGTATGTCATGTGTATGTTATATGTTCTGTATGTCATGTATGTGTTATATGTTCTGTATGTCATGTGTATGTTATATGTTCTGTATGTCATGTGTATGTTATATGTTCTGTACGTCATGTATGTGTTATATGTTCTGTATGTTATATGTTCTGTATGTCATGTATGTGTTATATGTTCTGTATGTCATGTGTATGTTATATGTTCTGTATGTCATGTATGTGTTATATGTTCTGTATGTCATGTGTATGTTATATGTTCTGTATGTCATGTGTATGTTATATGTTCTGTACGTCATGTATGTGTTATATGTTCTGTACGTCATGTGTATGTTATATGTTCTGTATGTCATGTGTATGTTATATGTTCTGTATGTCATGTATGTGTTATATGTTCTGTATGTCATGTGTATGTTATATGTTCTGTATGTCATGTGTATGTTATATGTTGTATGTCATGTGTATGTAATATGTTGTATGTCATGTGTATGTTATATGTTCTGTATGTCATGTGTATGTTATATGTTCTGTATGTCATGTATGTGTTATATGTTCTGTATGTCATGTGTATGTTATATGTTCTGTATGTCATGTGTATTTTATATGTTCTGTATGTCATGTATGTGTTATATGTTCTGTATGTCATGTGTATGTTATATGTTGTATGTCATGTGTATGTTATATGTAGTATGTCATGTGTATGTTATATGTTCTGTATGTCATGTGTATGTTATATGTTCTGTATGTCATGTGTATGTTATATGTTCTGTATGTCATGTGTATGTTATATGTTGTATGTCATGTATGTGGGTTTTTTTTACATTCAGCACATTAGTCGGATGATGGGACTACTACTGTCCCATCATTGGCTAATGTGTCAGTCACTGTCACTGTAGCAGGCATAGCCGGATGGGACTTGTAGTCCCATCCGACGATGCCTGCATATGCGAAGACACACACACAGCCCCGCACACACACACAGCCCTGCACATACACCGATCCCGCACACAGCCCCGCACACTGCCGCACATACACCGATCCCGCACACAGGCCCGCACACCGATCACGCAGACAGCGGCACACAATCACCGCCCACACACATAGTGCCGCACACTATACACGCCCACGCACCGCCCACACTCATAGCGCCGCACACTATACATGCCCACGCACCGCCCACACACATAGCGCCACACACTATACACGCCCACGCACCGCCCACACACATAGCGCCGCACACTATACATGCTCACACTCCGCCCACATACTTCCCTCCTCCCGAACTGCAGAGTTTCACCCGCAGCAAAACCACAGATCTTTTTTAGACCTGCGGTTTTGCTGCGGAAGTGCCCGACTCAATGCAAGTCAATGGCGCCGAACCGCTGCAGTTCCGCACAAAGAATTGACATGCTGCGGAAAATAAAGCGCGGCAAAACCGCACTTTTTTTTCCACAGCATGTGCACAGCGGACCTGCGGTTCCCATTGGATTGCATTGCATGTGCACTGTGCTGCGGGTTGGATGCGTTTCCGCACGTTGAAAAACGCAGCGGAAACGCATCTAAAAACGCAAAGTGTGCATGGGACCTTACTCTGTCCAGACTGCGCAGGCGCGTCACGCTTGCGCAGTCTATAAAGGCTTCAGACAGAGTGACGCTCCCAGCGTTATATTGCAGATGAGTGTATGTGTGTATGTGTGTGTATATAAGCCATGCCCACTCCACATAGCCCCACCCAATCACTAAGCCTCTTTCATTTCACCAAAGCTGTTTAAAAGAAGCTGAGCTGTGATTGGTTACTATGAGCAACAGTTTTCCTTGTAGATAGTTGTGGTAACTGAGGCCTATTATTACATTAGTGTATGTGTGTGTGTATCAGCCACGTCCAATCCACATAGCCCCACCCAATCACTAAGCATCTTTCATTTCACCAGAGCTGATTAAAAGAAGCTGAGCTGTGATTGGTTGCTATGAGCAATAGTTTTCCACAACACTCCACAAAACCTCAGCAGACGCTGACCGGGTGGGAGAAATCTAGCATCCCCGGGAACATAAGCTCCCAGCCATTATCTGCCCCCCAGAAAGAAGCAGAGAGCACATGACAGAAATGAATCACCCCCTCCTCTATTACTGCCGCGCTCTATTGTTACCGGCATAGAAAATCATATCATCAGCGGCCGCACACAGAGCCGCACTGCCAGGTTACATAACAGCACATCTCAAGGAGCTCCCTGCTCAGCGCACCCAGCTCGGGACTATGGGATGGAGGATGTGATGGGTATATGGGCACGGGACCATGGGATGGAGGATATGATAGGTATATGGGCACGGGACTATGGGATGGAGGATGTGTGATGGGTATATGGGTACTGGACTATGGGATGGAGGATGTGTGATGGGTATCTGGGCACGGGACTATAGGATGGAGGATATGTATGATGGGTGTATGGGCATGGGACTATGGGATGGAGGATATGTGTGATGGGTATATGGGCATGGGACTATGGGATGGAGGATGTGTATGATGGGTATATGGGCATGGGACTATGGGATGGAGGATATGCATGATGGGTATATGGGCACTGGACTATGGGATGGAGTATATCTGTGATGGGTAAAAAAATTGACTTAAATCTTATAATGTAATGAGTATATGTGTTGCTTAATGTGGGCATTCTGGTAAACTACAAAACTTAATTAGTTGACTGCACTTTACATCAGTGGCTTGCCATCACAATACTGTTGCACATCTGTCAGATGTCAGATACCAACGCCACCCAACTCCATTGCCTTACAGATGTGTCCTTCATTACCCTTAGGATTGGCTGAAATAGTCCAAAACTTGTAATACTCTGTCATTAGGCGACATGTTCATTTAATCCTGCCTATAAACTGGTTCTAAAACGCGTTTCTAAGAGTGATTAGCTGCAAACTCCTCTGAAACTGGCGCATCTCCATATCAAACAAAAGGATCGACTGTTGAAATTTAAAAGTTTATATCCTTCTTTTCTCTGACATCATCTGATGTGGGAGAGTGAGAAGGCCCCAAATACATGAGATGATTGGTCGATTCCAGTGAAATTGGTAGGTTTGGCTGACTTTTGTCTGTATGTGGCCTTATCAGTAGTAGCCTTTTTGAGTTGACACCACACTTGTATCACTTCTATGAGACAAAAACACATCAGCAACACCAGTTTCTCAATTGTCCTGAGAATTGTTACAATGTATCAGTGCAGATGGCATTTATTAACCTAACAAGACTGCTTGATTCACACATTTTACTAGACCACTACAGCGAATTGTCCGCTGAGAGAAGTATTAGCAAGCAGAAATGGTAAAAATAATTAATTAAAATAGGAAGTGTATTAGAAAGTTGCAGAACAATGTTTTAATAGAAAGCAGAATATTATTTAGGAATGGAACAAACGTGGTTACCAGACACCAGATAGAAAATCTTGCAGAAGCAACAATTAGAAACATGGTGATAAATATAACAAACATATTTAATTCATTAACACCTATTCTATTATTTCTAAAGACTGTTTTTCGGTGATTACTTTGTACCTCTGTTCATACTGCACCCATACACACAATTGATACACCATTTGAAAGGTAAACTTGCCCCCTTTGGCAAGAAAATAGCCAAACAAACCACACATCCACGATTTGATCACAAAATACAGTTTAAACATTAATTTTCATAAACCTGCAGTAATGAAAAATGACCTGCAGGTGGTAAAACAGTACCCCAAAGCACACTACCACAAAGCTGCTTACAAACAAATCCAAACATTTGCCTTGGGGTTTTTCCAGCTTGCTCAAGTGCTTGCCCAGCCTATTTCTGGCACATTGGAGGATTGCATACTTCACTGCAGGTGAGTCACATATGCAAACACATTTGTAAACATGCACTGCTTTTTCGCTGATTACTTCGCCCCACACACACAAATGATACACCATTTGAAAGGTAAACTTGCTCCCTTCAGCAAGAAAAGAGCCAAATAAACCACACATTCACGATTTTATCACTAAATACAGTTTAAACATTTATTTTCATAAACCTACAAAAAGACACAATGACCTGCAGGTGGCACGTCAACCGGAAGACATTTTTTGGCCTCTACTTATCAAACCAATTTATTGTATTACCAATCTACATATATAAATACCTGTCTGTGTTCATCATCTCATGAAAGACATTTACATTTGACCAGTTGCTTTTTCTGAAATTGCCTATGCCCCCGACGACCAATGTGCGAAAATTTCGTATGGGCCTAGCTAGTATGCATATAACAACAAAATAACAAATACCTACACATATACACACACACACACAAGAGGATTTAGCAGTCTGTCTCCTCTTCAGTTCCTCTAGCCACATGACGCTGATGTCCCAAAGGTCCTTTACAGTCTTAAACTCAGAAGCTAAATTGATAGTAAAGAATTTGTATTATCACTGCAGTGTCTGCTTGAATCACTTGGGGCCCCCGAAGAGGATGAGGGCCCTGGGCAATTGCCCAGTCCTCCAACACATCTCATTGCATTTCATATCGATGTATATATAATACTGCCATGCTGTGCATAAACAGCTACTTGAGTATCACTAATTGGGTGCCACTTATACCATGAGACTCTGTTTCTCTAACAATAATAGGTTGTCCCTATAATACTGCACTATATCTATTCTTTTGTATAGATTTAATGGTTAGTATGCCGCATTATCTGGGCTAACATGCCAAAATGTGCATTGATTTGCATTCAGCCTAGCTTTAATATGGCTTCATCAACATAATTTTACAGTTAATACAATAGCATCCAATGACTTATTTGTTTGATCAGATTGTCTAGTTTAGAAAGATATATTAGAAGATGGATGTTCTTAATTAAAAAAGCACTCTTCCTCCCATCAAAGTTTTTATCCTTTTAATATATTGCAGTCATCATATTATATTGGACTGTGTACTTACAATTTCTCATTTTGCCTTTCTACCCAGCTAATTCTTCTCTTTTTTCTGCTCTTTGTAGAAACAGGAAGTTTCTTGTCCCTGCATTTATCATCCACTCTTAAGCTCCACTCCTCCCCTCCATAAACTTTTGCAGTGACTCATAACTTGTGCAGAGAAAATGACCTCCTGTTTCTGCACCAATCTTAGAAGGAATCAGCTAGTCAGTGTTTAATCACCTGATGTCACAGACCTAATGGAAAAGAGAAGAATTAGCTGGGTAGAAAGACAAAATGAACAACTGTAAGTACACAGTGCTATATAATATGATGACTGCAATATACCAAGAGGATAAAAACTTTGATTGGACGGGGACTTCTTTAATGATTCAAAGCAATTGATAACTAGGATTGGATTACTGGACTCATACAAGAACAGTTGAAATATATTATAACATATATTGACAAATCATGCAACACCCCAGTTAAATACTGTATTACAGAATGAAGATAAACAGTACTTGCAGAGCAAAGAAAAGAACGTTATACAACATCCATTGTACAGTTACAGGTAAATAATGTTACTCTTCATCCAGCCAAACAAACCACATAAAATCCTGGTAATGAAATAAACCGAACACCATCCAGACAACATACATAAAGGATAGCATTGTGCATAGTGCCCAGATGAAGAGTGCATACAGCACCCACAAACGTAGTGAAAGTAGCATTCAGACAGAGAGCAATATGCAGCAATTAGGCAAAATCGTGTCATACAGGATCCTAGACCAATGTCTTTTGCACATTAGAGGATAGAATTTTCTTATGGGCGGGGGAACGGGTGAATACTCATTTGGCATTTACATATGATTGTCTTTGCCAACGTGCATGTAAATGCAAAATTAATATTCACTGCATGTATTACTATGCAGCTGTCAGTCTCAGGTCAGTAGAGTAGCCAGTCAGTCCGAGGATTGCGATATGATTCTTGGACAAATGGTCAGTCTTACGGAATCAGTGACGACAGTGCAGAAGGATGGGCGGGGGAAGGGTTGAATATTCATTTGCAATTTACATATGCGTGACTTGTGGGCGCGAGATAATACATTTGTCTGGGGCTTACAGGAACACAACGGGGCCACGTAGAGAAATAAAAGTTACATATCTTGAATGGGCTGCTGAAGCCCTATTTCAGGATACTATTAGTATACTACACAAAAATGACCTGACAGATGCCCTTCAACAGGAAAATATTCAACTTTACTAAAGTTGCAAAATATTCCACAAGGAACTATGCTGTAATATATGAGGAAGAATGATTTAACCACATTCCTGTCCTGAGTTCACATTCACCCTTAAATGAACTAACCAAGTCTAAGTCTTAAAGGGACAACAATTATCCAGAATTGTCAGGCAGCCTAATCACTAGCACAGTCTCAGACATGACCTCAATCGTGACACCAACTCATGTGTTCATTCACACCTGCTAAAGTACATAAAAGAAAAACTGATCTTAATGTTTAACTACTCAGTCATTCATTGAAAACAGCTCAAAGTATGCATTTAGGTAAGTGTAAAATTGTCAACACAAGACTGGAAGATTACAAGGGTAATTAATCTATCTTCCCTGAGCAGGGCTTTCTACAATCCTTATTTGTCTTTGCGGAGGTTGTTTTAGGACAAGGCGTTTTAGTACGACCTAAATATATCACAGCAGCTGGCAGCAATGGGAGGCAGCTAAATGTGCTGGGTTCTTCTCTGCTCTGTAATAAATACAACGGAATATTTTTGTAAATTCTGATGTAATGATATCTCTATTATCCATCCGTGGATGACAATAATAATATACCCATGGGAAAAAAGCCTTGCTTTATGATGATCAAAAATGAAAACAAAGAAGGTGAAAAAAAAATAGAAAGAATGCAAGGCAAAGTGAAACTTAAAAGACAGCACAATATACTTATATGATCTATACTTAAGAACAAAGGATTACGTATTTTGTTTTTCTGTATGAAATTCAAATTCACCAGCTTCAATTAATTTTTCCCCAAAACTTGATTTTTTTTGGCAATTACATTGTGAATCACAATACTGAAAAGACTATAAATGCACAGAAAATATGTGGATAACTCTGAGGTCTCCTAGGACTATACTGAACTACTTTTGAACTCTTTAGTGCAAACACAGCCTTATTAATATAATATACTTATATAAGGTGCACCACCTCTTAAAAAAAGATTTTTTTTCTTCCTAAAAACTTGCTTAAAACTGTGTCTTATAAATTTAAAAATATTTTGTAGGCTATGTGCACAAGGAGATTTTTAGGAGGATTTAGAGTGGAAACTAAGTGGAAACTCTTCAAATCCTACTCCAAATTTCAATACTTCTCAAAAACTTTGAGTTTCTGCTCAGCAGTATATATTTACCCTTCTAAGGCTAGTTTCACACTAGCGTTTCACTGACCTGCATCAGTCTGCGCACGGCCGCCGCTAAGCTCTGCCCCGGCCGCGCCTCCTCCCCGCATCTCCGCCTATGGGCGCATGATGCTGCATGCGACCTACGTACCCTATCTTTAGCATTGGGTATGCAGGCCATGCGCAGGTATGCCTTTGCTGGCGCATGTGTCCTTTTGACGGCACACCAAAATGCATCATGCTGCATTTGCCGCAGGTCGGCGCACTGTCAAAAGGACGCATGTGCCAGCAAACGCATACCTGCGCATGGCCTGCATACCCAATTCTAAAGATAAGGTACGCAGGTCACATGCAGCGTCATGCGCCCATAGGCGGAGCGGCCGGGAGGAGGCACGACCGAGAGGAGGCACGGCCGGGGGCGGAGCTTAGTGGCGGCCGTGCGCAGACTGACGCGGGTCAGTGAAACGCTAGGTGTGAAACTAGCCTAACTTACTGCAGCTACAGCGCCATGTTTCTGATGCTTCTGTTTACAATAGCTGAAGATGGCACTACATGGATACCCTGTGAGTCTTCTGCAGCTCTTTTGTGGTATATGGCTCAAGACCCTGAGGTCAGTGATTGGCTGCAAATGTCAAATGCGGCATTCTGACTATGACATCTGCAGAGTCGCTCATTACCGGGGGGGGGCAGGTAAATATAAATAACATAAATCTTACTCACATGCTGTCATCCTCCTGGATCCAGCAGTGGCTGCTTGTAACACACGTAAGACTGATGCAGCTTGTGCTCGTCACGTCCTCAGATAGATATCCATTGACATACAGCTCAAGTCACCTGACCGCTGCAGCCTATCACAAGCTGCAGTGGTCCTGTAACTGGTAGAATGGTGACATTATTGCTACTGCCTGCCCTGGATCCAGGAGAGTGAAAGCAGAAGAGTATAATTTATCTTGTCATTTTTACAAAATTTAACCCCTATGTAAAAAAAAAACTTTTTCCCAGACAACCTCTTTAAAGTACACTTATTACTGCCTGAGTGCAGCACTATCTTTATTTTAGATATCTCCTTTAAGCATCGCTCTATATCAAAGGTGGATAGAAGCACATAGGAAGAGACTGTCCAGAGGAAATACAACATAAACAGCTCTCCCAAACACAAATGTATTTATTCAGCTATGTGTTCACATGTGGCTTTTCAGCCCCACCACACAAGGACTTTTTAAAACTTTTAATTAAGCTAAAATGCCATTTGTTAACATATATGAATACATGAATGTACATACAGATACATACATGTGAATCACGTATACATATGTACATAAATACATGACTACATGACACAAATTTGAATAGAAATATATGTATATGTAGTGTCCCAGAACCTCCTCTTATCTGTTGCAAAATATAGTTGTTGCGTGGTTACCAAAAACCTATGTCCTGCTATGTGGTTTATTCGATAAATTGTCCTATACTACAATCTACTGTCCAAAGTGTAAAGGTGCATGAGTTTTGGTCACATGACACTCAGCCTGGTTTCTGGCGGAAACCTCTAGAAGCTGCTGAGGTAAAAGTCAGAGAGGAGTTCCTCTCCTTCCTGTGAGGAGCGACATGAGGAGAGGTTGACTTCCTAGGCTGCTCTGCCTTCAGATTAGGTCCCGCTTCCCTTAATCTTAATCTAATAGAGAACACAACAATGGGAATCCCAATTCCTGTCGGCCTGCATGTACATAACTGTGTGTATTAATGGTGTTCCATTGCATGCTCTAGTGGACACTGGATCACAGGTGACCACCATTGAAAAGAGTGCTTTTGAGATGTATTGGGATCATAGTGAATTAAGTACTGTACCTAAGGTCAAATTGTGTCTGCTGGCTAGCAATGGAGAGCCTATTTCTCATCTGGGTTATTGGGAACCCACCATACAAGTGGTGACCACAACTTGTCTAGGCAGGGAGTGACTGTCACTGAGGCAGGAGAAGGAGTTACTTCAGCTGTAGTGTTAGGAATAAATGTAATTCGTCACTATTTTACTGAATTGCTTGATGCTTTGCATGCCTCTCTCTCTACTGCTTCCCTCTCCTGTAGGAAATCAATTAAACATACCATCCAAAAGCTCTGTGCCCAGCAGAAGTTTGCCACCCAGTATGGAAGGATTTTCCGTGTCCACATACAGGATGCATATCCAATGAATCTGTCACCCAACAGTGAGACTCTTAGCTGGTGCCGTGCCCATCCAGGCATTGAAAACAAGGACTATGAAGCCTTCCTTGACTCCATCCAAATTGATGGTCAGCCATTGGTTAAAGCAGCAAGAAGTATTGTTATAGTCTCCAATGGTAAGGTTCCAATATGTCTTGTGAACCTCAGTGATGCGCCAGTAGAATTGCACAAGTTCCGCCCTGTTACTTAGACCTGCATTTCTAGCTTAAACCTTCATCAGTAACAGGCGAATGAGTGACAGATGTAGAACTGGTGCTCTGAGAGCCCTGCCAAATTCAGGCAATACACATGAAGGAGACTTAACTTGGAGTCCAAACATTACCAAAAATTAGGGTCAGACATCAAGAAAAGTGGCATCAATTTACCCACAGTAGAAATTCTATAATGGCACTGCAGCAGTCAGGCATGGACCATGCATG
The DNA here is from genome assembly GCA_033576555.1 of Oophaga sylvatica. Classification (NCBI taxonomy): domain Eukaryota; kingdom Metazoa; phylum Chordata; class Amphibia; order Anura; family Dendrobatidae; genus Oophaga; species Oophaga sylvatica. Next base: position 291,536,214 of record JARQOD010000006.1, read on the forward strand.
AGACAGGGTTCTGGATCAGCCTTTACAGCTTTGAAATTAAGTTGAAATTAAGAGTTGGGTGAGGGACTGGTGTAGGCCTGCTGTGCTGGGAGCCCTGATGCCTCATGCAAAACTTCAAACTGCTTTTCGTCTAAGCCACACTCAAGTGGCACAAATATAGTTTCGTAAACTACTACTGTTAGCAGTCAGGCATGAGACAGGGTCTGGGCCAGCATGTACAGCTTTGAAATTAAGTTGAAATTAACAGGTGGGCGAGGGACCGGTGTAGGCCTGCTGTGCTGGAGCCCTGCCAAATTCAGGCAACACATTTGATGGAGACCCAACTTGGAGTACAAACATTACCAAAAATTAGGGACCAGGAAAAATGGCATCAATTGACCCACAATAGAAATTTTATAATGGCGCAGCAGTCAAGCATGGGCCATGCATGAGACAGGATCTGGTCCAGCATTTACAGTTTTTAAATTAAGTTGAAATTAAGAGGGATCGGTGTAGGCCTGCTGTGCTGGGAGCCCTGATACCACAAGCAACAGCCTAAACTGCTTTTCTGCTCAGCCACACTCAGGTGGCAAAAATATCAGCTTCGTAGATTACTATTGTTAGCAGTCAGGCATTGGCCATGCATGAGACAGGGTCTGGGCCAGCATTTAAATTTGAAATTAAGTTGAAATTAAGAGGTGGGTGAGGAACCAGTGAAGGCCTGCTGTGCTGGGAGCCCTGCCATATTCAGGCAACACACATGAAGGAGACTGCCTAACAGCCAACCTCTTTAACTATGTAGATACACATCTTCAAAAATTCCAACGCTTTCCTGTCTGTTTAAAAGATATGGAGCACATGTTACAGATTTTGAAACCAATTGAATGGAAGAATAACTACATTTTAGGCATTCTTGGCATCAAGTCCCTCTGCACAACAATTAATCAAGAGATATGTTGTGAAGCAGCAGGTCATTTATTATGTGCATCAAGCAGTTATGTTGAAACCCAAATTAAATTCATCCTAGACAGCATTCGGTTCATTCTAACACACAACTACTTTACGTACGATCAACAGTTCTACTTACAAACATGGGGAACTGCTATGGGGACTAGATTTGCACCCAGCTATGTGAATCTGTACTTAGCCAAATGTGAGGAGTCATGTATCTTTGATCACGGAAAATTGTGAAAGGGGTTAATTTTTTGGCTTTGATTTATCAACGACATTTTATTTATCTGGGGAGGGTCCCTGGATGACCTTAAACTATTTTTAACAGAACTAAACAAAAAATATTTTGGCCTCAAATTCACCACCACTATCAGCAGAACTAGTGTTAACTTTTTAGATCTAACCATCTATGTACATCAGAATCATCTTGCTACAAAGTGCTATCGGAAAAGCATGAATTCCAATAGTTTTATCCACATTACCAGTTGTCACTTATCTATCTGGCTCACTAACATTCCCAAGGGCCAGTTCACTCATATTCACCCAAACTGTATCAACTTGGAGGATTACACTACAGAAACAGAATATGTCAAACAACAGTTCATGAATAAAGAATACAGTGAAACACTTTTGAAAAAATCCAGAAGTGAAGTCCAGTCTATCACAAGAGGTAATCTGGTACATAAAGAAAAAGCAATAAAGGAACCATCAAGTATTGCTCATCAAATTCACCAATTGCCAATAATCACCCAATACCACACCAATCATAATATATTCAAAAACATCATTAATAAATATTGGCCAAATCATAGACAGGATACGATAATTGGGGGGCTTCTACCAGATCACAAAAGGTTTGTATATAGGAAAGCCCAGACCATAGTCAACCTTATAGCTCTTACAGTCAAGACTGGAATCTTTTCAAAAACTCAGTCCAGGATGGTCGTAAGAGATCTCTTACCCTTAAAAAAATACAAACGGTCCAACAAAATTGGTGACCAGATTTGAATCTAATGTCCAGATTTGAATCTAAGTGGATTTTCACACTGGACAGTCTAGCCCCAAAAGGGTTAAACCACAAGATTGAGCTATACGCTTTTTAAATCTCTATGGGCCTAGATAGACCAATCACCAATCACTAAGTAGCAATACTAATCAAGTCTTCATGTACGCATACCAGTAATTTTTATCATTGTATTCATCTTTACTGGTTTATACATGCTCAAGCATCACAGCACTGTTGTTTCACTGATGGGAGTGTGAACATACATGTACATTTTTATTGTTCTCCAATTTAAGGCATTTGATTTTATCTAAACATTAAGAGCTCTGGCAAAAATTAAGAGACCACTGCAAAATGTTCAGTTTGTCAGTTTGTCATTTTAGGTATATTTTTGAGTAAAATGTAAATTGTTCTTTTATTCTATAAACTACTGACAACATGCCTCCGAATTTCCATGCAATAAATTTTGTATATTTTTTCTAAAAATGAAAATTGGTTAAAATTAAATAAAAGAACCAGTGCTTTCAGACCTCAAATAATGCAAAGAAAACAAGTTCATAATAATTTAGAAACAACAATACTAATGTTTTAACTCAGGAAGAGTTCAGAAATCAATATTTTGTGGAATAACAATGATTTTTAATCACAGCTTTCATGCATCTTGGCATGCTTTCCACCAGTCTTTCACACTGCTCCTGGCACAAAAATGTAATCAGTTCTTCTTTGTTTGATGGCTTGTGACTATCCATCATCCTCTTGATTACATTCTAGAGGTTTTCAATGGGGTTCAGGTCTGGAGATTGGGCTGCCCATGACAGGGTTTTGATGTGGTGGTCTCTAAATTTTTGCCAGAGCTGTATATATATACATATATATGTATATGTAAATATATATATATATATATATATATATATATATACACATGTATATCAATATTCGGGCCCGCTTGGTTTTATTGGCACTTCCAAGCACAATCAGCAGGTGTGTCTTTGATGCCTGTTCCTCAGGCAGGTAATTATTTCCCCAACTGGAGCTATAGGAGCTACAAAATTCTTGCTGGACTTTTCTGACATTTTATAGTGTTTTTATGGTATATTTATATAGTGCCTGTTCTCAGTGAGTATTAAATCCCTCCCTTTCTCCCCCCTTTTTGCTATCTTGTTTTACCATTTCTAGTTGAATGTGAAAAAAAAAAAATACTAAAAATACAAAAACATTTTTTATTAGAACAGACACCAATACATTTACTGATTAATTAAGAGTGTAATTCATGATCACACTTTAATAAATTAAATACACATTTAGATCTTAGTCATTTACTTTAATTGTACATATTTTAACTTTGTGAACTTGCAACCTACTTCCTTCGGTACCATGTCTATGAGTTCTTATTGGCTGCCCTTCCCCCCCTTGCAACATATGGCCATCCAAGTTAGTGAGGCTATATAGAGTACATTCCATGTACCTGGGTGGGCCACATCCTGAGGAAGAAGGACTGCGTCTCCTTCGAAACGCGTCGGTTTGTGGCTGCACCGAGTTCCCGTAGCTTAGCCTTCAGTGACATCACACTATTCATGGCTAAAGATGAGCGAATTTATTCAGATTCGGTTCCGAATACGATCGGAATCGAATATTGTTTTTGCAATATTCGTCGAACACAGCCAAACGTCATTAGAGTCAATGGGAGTAGAAATCACCGAATATGTTTGTAACCGATCATTAAACATACATTCAGCACGAATATTGTTCGAATATGGCGCGAATATGTCAAAATCAGATTCAGGCACAAAAACTGAACAAATTTGCTCATCTCTAATCATGGCCCCAGCTCATTCTGCGACTCAGTAGAAGCGCTTGTGGCTGAAGCGCGTCAGCGTTACCATCACCCGGACAGGCAAAGCAGAGGGGCAGAAACGGGAGGACGCTCCCACAATGGAACTACTTTGCCAGAGGATCATGCCATCGTTAAACCTGTGGTATGGAAACTGGAGGATTGTGAATCAAATTCATGGACCAGCAAGTGTTTCATTGATCTAAGTACTAGAACCAACTGTGCTTCATGCAGTAAATGCAACCAAACTTAGCTAGTTTCCCTGAATCAGATTAGGGGACACTCTTTGACTACTGATCCCCTGAACCCAACATCATTCCCACTATATGTCATTGTGGGCACAAGCTACCTTGCACTCTTGGGGAAGGTACTTATTAACTAATGGGCTATATCACACCAATTGCTGTTGCTATAGAGTTTGTTTCTTCTATACATATATCATATCTGTACTCAATAAAGGCGTTAGCGAGGTAGTATATAGTTAGATCTCCTATTAATCGTCTGCTTAGAAGATAGCACACAGAGCCTGTGTTACTATCAGCAGCTTCACTATATCTGCACTTCGTAAGCGCCAGTGTGTTTTCTTCTCTTCTTTCTTTCAGCTTTTCAAAACTGGCTGGATAATTTCCTCAGTACACACAACATTTCGGGTTACATAGATAATTAAGAGACAAAAAAATAGAATTGGTGGAGAAAGGTTGATCTTGATGGGCCTAAGTAACTATGTAACAATCTATGTAACTATGTAGATTGATCTTCATGGATTGATCTTTGTGTCTCTGTTGAATTACAATATTGGGAAAAGCTGTTCTTTGCTTGAGATTGAATCTGTTTTTAGATGTGTGAATATATTTTGCTTTAATAAAATTTTACATTTTTGTTATTTTTTGAGTGTGTGCAGACTATATTTAATGTGTTTCAATTCTTTTGGTGTTTCATCAATGATAGCAATCAGCCCTGGCCTGATGCAGCAAAATAGGCCTAATCCATGATTCTACCACCAACATGTTTCACATACGGTATGAGTTTGTTATGCTGTAATACAGTGTTTCTTTCCCTTAATAGTACACTTCTGATTTAAACCAAAAAGCTCTATTTTCATCTCATTTATCCATAAAACATTGTTCCTAAAGCCATTGTTCCTATAGCCTTAAAGGTACTGCCACACTTAAGGGTATGCCACACTAAACAATATCGCTAACGGGATCGCTAAAAAACGTCACTATTTAGCGATCCCGTTAGCGATGTTGTTGTGTGCGGCATCTGCCAGCGACGAGCTTCCTGCTGTGATCTCGCTCATCGCTGGAATCGTTCCGGACCCTATTTCATCGCTGGCGCTCCCGCTGGGTAAGTATCTTATCACTGTGTGGCACCTTTTCTTAGCGATTTAGCGGTACTTTTGTACCGCTAAAGTCGTTAAGAAGATCGCTAACGGCGATAGCGTCGTTAACTATATCGCTAAATGCGGCAGCATTTAGCGATATAGAAACAATCCCGCTAGCGATCTCATTAGTATGCAACGCTAACGAGATCGCTAGCGGGATAGCTTAGTGTGGCAGTACCTTTAGTGATCTCGTTAGCGATCTCAATAACGACGCAAGCTAATGAGATCGTTTTTGTGATCGTTTTAATGTCTCTAGTAGCTGCCACACTTAGTGATCTCGTTAACGACTCAAAAGCGGTTAGCGATCTCATTAATGACTTTAACGGTCATTGCGATGTAAAAAACAGCGCACATCGCTCAAAAGGTGCCAGACAGCGATATAGGCTCACCAGCGGGACGCCAACGATCAAAATACGGTCCAGAACTCTAGTGAACGATCAGCGAGATCACAGCAGGGGCCACGTCGTTGCTACATGCCACACACGTTAGCGTCACGAACGAGATCGCCAAATAGTGACGTATTTTAGCGATCTCGTTAGCGACGCTGTTTAGTGTGGTATACCCTTTAGACTTATCCAGGTAATCTTTAGCAAACTGCAAATGGGCAGCAATGTTCTATTTGTAGAACACTCGTTTCTCCTTGTAATCCTGCTTTGCAAACCATTGTTGTTTAGTGTCTTCATTATGATCGGCTCATTATCATTTACATTAGCTAATGTAAGACTGGCCTTTAGTTGCTTGAAGGTTACCTTGGGTATCTTTGTAACCACACATACTATTATACATTTTTCTCTTTGAGCGATCTTTGTTGATTGACCACCTCTTGGAAGGGTAATAATATTCTTGAATTACTCCAATTGTGCACAATCTGTCAAACTGTGGATTGGTGGTGTCCAAACTTTTAGAGATGGTTTTGTAACTTTTCCAGCATGGTGAGCATCAACAACTAATTTTCTGAGGTCCTCAGAAATTTTCTTTGTTCTTGCCTTGAAACACTTACATAAACATGTACTATAAAGATCAGACTTTGATAGATCCCTGTTTAAATAAAAAAAAGCTGCCCACTCACACGGTTGTCATCTCATTGATTGAATACACCAGATTTTAATTTCACATTCAAATCATCTGCTAATCAAAGGTTTACATACATTTTCCACTCACAGATGTGATTTTGGATCATTTTCATGATTTAAAAAATAATGAAGACGAGTATGTTTTACTCATTTGTTTGATTTGGTTCTCTGAATCTACTTTTAGGACTTCTTTATCTACTTTACTAAAATCTAATGTCGTTTCAGGCCAAAGTTTTGCAGAAATGTAAAAATTCTGAAGGTTTCACAAACTTTCAAGTAATGCTATAGCTGCAGTGTTATTGTTATATATACTGGAAAGGAGAGGAAGTGTTGACTCACTCTTTTTACATGTCAACCCTGATCAGTAATGTAACCTAGGTCTGTGATGACCCTTTTTGCTTGGCTGCTCTTTAAGTAATCAATCAGTTTCAGCAAGCAATCAGCAAGGAAATCCATTAGGCATCATGATGAAATGTTTATTATGATGTCATTTAGCATCCAGAGGGCTTTTAAAAAGGCTTTTTGTAACTATTTCTTTCTACAGTGATGTAGTAGCAAGGATCAGTTGATGACTAAAGTCATCTATATCCCTGTCTGTGGCAATTGAAAGCCTTTAGAACAATGTCACATGTCATGATTCTGATGAATGATAAACATTTTACTAGTATTATGGTTCTCTTAAGCTGTGTTCCATTCTACTGCTGCTCCATGTCATTTTACAGCTTTTTACAAATTTGTATTTGAATGGATCATACCTAATCAAAAAAGAAATCAATTACTCTTGTGCCTTTTACATTCTCTTTCTATTGACAATTCATTTTTAATTCATCTGAAGTGGACTCAAGTAGAAAGCCGCTAACAGCCAGCAATAATTTGCTGCAATGAGAAAAGCCAAAAGTCATTCTAAATCAGATAAGGTAACTGACAGTTGATTTTGTGCAAGTTATGTCATGGAGAAAGGGATTAGTGCTGGATTAATTAAATCTACAGTTGAGAGGATCTTTCCTTGGTTTACAGAGTAATTTGAACAGCTGAAAATAGTCTAGATTAAATTTAATTTGGGGTTATCTATATATGTTGTTAACAAAGAGTCTATCTTTAGATGATGATGTCATCTTTTGGGGCACTTTATTGATTTGTCCTCCTTGTCCTGGAGCTTAAACTGAACCTGTCACCAGGTTTTTCCCATATAACCCAAGGTCACCATTTTTCAGGCCTGTATAACTGCATTCTGGAATGTTGTATACAGTATAAGTCTCCAAGCCGCCCTGTAAAACAAAAAAATACCTTTTTATTATACTCACCTATGGTGTGGTCCGGTTTGATGAGCGTCAGTGGTTTATGCATACTTCTATCTGCCCAGCTAAGGGGAGAGCAAAGTGCGTTCTGTGCGGGTAAAGGTCAAAGAGTGTCGGTGCATACGCACTACAATACTTTGCACTCAGCATGGCAGGGAGATGTGCACCTGCACAGGAGCACAATGAGGAATACCATGCGGATGATGTAGGATGTATCATCTACATGAAATGGAGAAGCAGGATGGCTTCGTAAGAAGAGAGAAGACGCCAGACCAAGATATGTGATATCCATCGGACTAGGCAGCCACGTAGGTGAATAGAATAAAATGTCTTTTTTTGTTTTGCAAGGCGGCTTGGAGACTTATATACAGCATTCTAGAATGTTGTAGCACAGGGCTGAAAGGTGGTGACTGAAGGCTATTTGGGTAAAAAGGGGTGACAGATTCCCTGTAACCACTTAACCCCCAAGGGTGGTTTTCCCATTAATGACCGGGCCAATTTTAACAATTCTGACCACTTTCCCTTTATGAAGTAATAACTCTGGAACGCTTCAACGGATCTTGGTGATTCTGAGACTGTTTTCTTGTGACATATTGTACTTCATGATAGTGCTAAAAAATATTCGATATAACTTGCGTTTATTTATGAAAAAAATGGAAATATGGCGAAAATTTTGAAAATTTTGCAATTTTCAAACTTTTAATTTTTATACCCTTAAATCAGAGAGTTATATCGCACAAAATAGTTAATAAATAACATTTCCCACATGTCTAATTTACATCAGCACAATATTGGAAACACATTTTTTTTGTTAGGAAGTTATAAGGGTTAAAAGTTGACCAGTGATTTCTCATTTTTACAACACCATTTTTGTTTTAGTGACCACATCACATTTGAAGCCACTTTGAGGGATCTATATGATAGAAAATACCCAAAAGTGACACCATTCTAAAAACTGCACCCCCAAGGTGCTCAAAACTACATTCAAGAAGTTTATTAACTCTTCAGGTGCTTCACAGCAATTTTTCGAATGTTTAAAAAAAATGAACATTTAACTTTTTTGCACAAAATATTTACTTCAGATCCAGTTTTTTTATTTTACCAAGGGTAACAGGAGAAACTGGACCGCAAAAATTGATGTGCAATTTGTCCTGAGTAAGCTAATACCCCATATGTGGGGGGAACCACTGTTTGGGCGCACGGCAGAGTTCAGAAGGGAAGGAGCGCCGTTTGAGTTTTCAATGCAAAATTGGCTGGAATTGAGATCGGACGCCATGTTGTGTTTGAAGAGCCCCTGATACGCCTAAACAGTGGAAACCCCCCACAAGTGACACCATTTTAGAAAGTAGACCCTCCTAACGAACTTATCTAGATGTGTGGTGAGCACTTTGAATCCCCAAGTGCTTCACAGAAGTTTATAACGTAGAGCCGTAAAAATAAAAAATCATAATCTTTCCTCAAAAATGATCTTCTCGCCCCCAATTTTTTATTTTCCCAAGGGAAATGACTTTTTCAATGCAGAATTGGCTGGAATTGAGATCAGATGCCATGTCACGCTTGGAGAGCCCCTGATGTGCCTAAACAGTGGAAACCCCCCAATGCTAACTCCAACCTTAACCCCAACACACCCCTAACCCTAATCCCAACCCTAACCACAAACTTAACCCTAACAACCCCTAACCCTAATCCCAACCCTAACCCTAATCCTAACCCTAACGGGAAAATGGAAATAAATACATTTTTTTAATTTTATTATTTTTCCCTAACTAAGGAGGTGATAAAGGGGGGTTAAATTTACTATTTATAGTGGGTTTTTATATCGGGTTTTTATGATTGGCAGCTGCCACATGCTAAAAGACTCTTTTTATTGCAAAAAATATTTTTTGCATCACCAAATTTTTTTAGAGCTACAATTTTTTCCATATTTTGGCCCACAGAGTCATGTGGGGTCTTATTTTTTGTGGGACGAGTTGCCATTTTTATTGGTACCATTTTTGGGCACATGTCATTTTTTGATTGCTTTTTATTATGGTTTTTGGGAGGCAGAATGAACAAAAACCAGCAATTCATGAATTTCTTTTGGGGGGGCATTTATACCGTGCAGCGTGTGGTGAAATTGATAAAGTAGTTTTATTCTTTGGATCAGTACGATTACAGCGATAACTCATTTGTATCTTTTTTTATCTTTTGGCGCTTTTATACAATAAAAAAAATTTTCTACAAGAAATAATTATTTTTGCATTGCATTATTCTGCGAGCTATAACTTTTTTATTTTTTCGCTGATGATGCTGTATGGTAGCTCAATTTTTGCAGGACAAGATTACGTTTTCAGCGGTACCATGGTTATTTATATCCGTCTTTTTGATTGCGTGTTATTCCACTTTTGTTCGGTGGTATGATAATATAGCATTGTTTTTTTGCCTTGTTTTTTTTAAGGGGTTCACTAAAGGGGTTAACTAGTGGGACAGTTTTATAGGATGGGTAGTTATGGACGCGGCGATACTAAACGTGTGCTTTTATTGTTTTATTTATTTTTTATTTACATAATAATAATGTGCTTATTGGGGACATATTTTTTTATTACTATTATTTTTTATTTAGGGATTTTTAAAAAATATTTTTACACATGTTTATTTTTTTATTTTTTTTACAATTTTACATTGTCCCAGGGTGGGAAATCACTATATAGTGTCAGATCACTGATCTGACAGTTTGCAGAGCACTCTGTCAGATCAGTGATCTGACAGGCAGTGCAGGAGGGCTGGTTGTCAGTCGGAGCTGTGGGCATTGATACAGCCACTGCTCTTTATGCACAGAGTGGTGACTGAACCTGCGCTGGCGCCACTCCTGTGACTGAACACTGCAGGGAGGAATAAAGGTAATTTCCTCCCAACTGAGGTCTAAGGGGCAAGGTTTCTCCTTGTGGAGAGTGACATACCAGCTCTGACTATAGAGTTCAAGTCCTCTTTTTCTCCTAAGAGGCAATTTGCATATTAAATTTCCCAGAGGAGCATTGCACGGCGAATAAGCCTCCTTACTTTGACAAGCCAGAGCTGGTATGTCACTCTCCACAAGGAGAAACCTTGCCCCTTAGACCTCAGTCCAGAGCCTCTCATCTAGCCAAATCATATCTCATACTTTGCACTGACCAGGACCAATAGTCCGAAACACCGTGTCTGCAAATTGAGATACTGATTTGGCTTTTATCCTAAGTCACATTACAAGACTCGTTAAAGGGTTAATTGTGACTTGTAGGATTGCTACTTCCAATAGGAGGCGCTATAGAGTTCAAATCCTCATTTTCTCTTAAGGCCGGCGTCACACTTGCGAGTGTGATGCGAGTAAGTCGCACGACTTTCTCGCATCAACATCCGGCACGGCCGCCCGCTCTCGGACCCGAGTGTGCAGCTGCATACTCGGGTCCGAGAGAGGGCGGCCGTGCCGGGTGTTGATGTGAGAAAGTTGTGCGACTTACTCGCATCACACTCGCAAATGTGACGCCGGCCTAAGAGGCAATTTGCACATAGCAAGTGAGTAATTCTGCTACATACAGGCGATCTGCTCATCACCTATATGTAGCAGAGCCGATCGGACAAGTGCAGCTTCTAGTCCCCATGGAGACTATTTAAGCATGTATAAAGTAGAAAACTGTTTTAAATATTAAAAAAATTTAAAAAAAAGTTTGTCGCATTCAAAATAAAACAATTTTAAAAAATCAAACATACACATATTTGGTATCACTGCATTCAGTATCGCCCAATATATCAATATAAAAAAAGAATTAACCTGATCGCTAAACGGCATAACGAGAAAAAAATTCTAAAAGCCAGAATTACATTTTTAAAATGCAATAACAGGTGATCAAAAGATAGTATCTGCACCAAAATTGTATCATTAAAAATGTCAGCTCGGCATGCGAAAAATAAGTACTCATTCAACCCAAGATCACAAAAAATAGACACACTACAGGTATCGGAAAATAGCGCAATTTTTTGGGGAGCAAATTTTAAAAAAATTTTTACCACTTAAAAAAAATAACCTAGACATGTTTGGTATCTGCGAACTCGTAATGACCTGGAGAATCATAATGGCAGGTCAGTTTTAGCATTTAGTGAACACTGCGAATAAAAAACTACTGCGTTTCCAGGTACTACTATCCCTCTTCATCAGAGTTCTAGCTCCCTGCACTACTTGGCTCCTATATATACTGCTAATATGTTCATCACATATTGGTGTGTATTTTTATACTGTTCAGGACCACATAGGTAAAAACCCACCAGCACACTGATCACAGGTCTACTCCCCCTTTTCTCAAAGCCTCCATTCACTCATCTATACTCAGGTGCACATGTAAGGAACCCTCATTAGCATTTCTGTATATATAGGAGCCAAGTAGTGCAGGGAGCTAGAACTCTGATGAAGAGGGATAGTAGTCCCTGGAAACGCGTCAGTTAATCCTAGCTCCTGCATTTTTCATGAACGTGCGACCAAGTGGTGACGTCACCTTCTTGTCCCGCCCCTTCCTGTCGTCACCTCAGCGTTGCTTCCGGCCGGAGCACGCTGAGTGTTTACCGACATCAGTGTGACAGCGCTCTATACAGCGGTCTCCTCTGCAGTTACACACAGTGAGTACAGCGATTATTCGCCACCCTTGAGCGGATGTGACAGTGCCTTACACAGCGGTCTCCTCTGCAGTTACAGCTGCTCTAAGCATTAGTACGACCCTGATTTGGTATTAACCCATCACATACCCGTACTAGCAGTCACACCAAGGCTCCATGAATCAGCTCTCCTTGCAACCAATTTATATTCAGTGAGTACAGCGGTTCATTTGCCTTTACAACTGTACTCCCTGCACAGTTATATAAATATTTATCACACTCTTTGCAGGGAGGCTCTGAGTACCAATGAGACCTGAGAACACCATAATTCCATTACCTGTCCATACAGCACTCTGCCTCATTTTTGGCATCACTTCACTTGTGACCCATCGTCTAGGGGGAGACACTACTTACTAAACTACCATCTTCGACCAAGGATCACTATTGTGCAAACATATGGTTGTAATAACAGTGAGTATAAATACACGAGGTAAAATCTATAAACAAGTTATATACTGTTTAGAAACCAACTAACCTCTGATCATTTCACTATTTTAGCACGAACATCACACTATTTCCTGGGAAACTCTGCAACCAATAGTGAGTTACCATTTTTCTTTCCTTTTATCGATTTTATACTCACATTTCAGCTTTTATAGGTACATTTGAGTAGCGCTGTGGTCAATTATTCATTTTCACCTAAACATATCCCTTAAATAAAGCCATGAAGTTAATACAAAGATAAACCCAAACAGAAAACTTCACACAAGGCCAAATAAAATGAACATAATCTTTATTAGGCCGGCGTCACACACAACTACAAAAAATCGGTCCGTTTTAGTCGGTCGATTGTCGGATCAAAATGCAAACATCACACATCCTTCTGTCATCCGATTTTCCTTCAAAGATGCGATTTAGTCGCATGTGTGTGTACCTTGTAACATCCGATTTTCATCCGACTTGCGAGAATTTCTCGCAGGCTTGCAAAACTGACATATAATGGATCCAAAAGAATAGTATTTCAATCACAAAAGAAAGAATAGATATATACACATAGAACACATATATATATTTATATATATATATATATATATATATACATGTCATTGTGACATGTATATATATTTATAGTTCCTAGACTTCTACATACTGTAATAGCCGCTAATTCAATTGCCGGCTTTTGTGAAATCACAGAAGCCGACATGAAATGATACATTGTTTCCACACAGTTAACCATATCATTTCCTGTATTTTGATATTTGTTTAGAACTTACAATTACATGAGTGTATTTGTGCAAAATTTCAGACATGTAGGGGATAATTAAAGGTGTAAATTTGTTGAAAAAAAATGCGTGGGCTCCCGCTGTATTTTCTCCAACAGACAGACAAAGCAAGCGAGTGGGGGCAGATAATAACAGCCTAGGGAGGGTACATTTTTTTGTGCCCCCCCTGGCTACTAACATCTGCCCCCAGACACCCCAGAAAGGGCAAATCTATAATTAGATTCGCCCTTTCTGGCACTTTGCCCGTCTATTCCCATTGCCCTGTAGCGGTGGCGAATGGGTTAATAATGTCACCTTAATGTCACCTTAGTATTGAAAGGTGACCTAAAGGCAGGTTAATAATTGAGAGCTGTCAATTAGACAACTATCAATTATTAATCCTATTGTATGATAGAAAAATCAAACACACACAGTTTAATAAAAAAGAAGTTTAATGAAATAATCACACAGTTTTTGACCATATTTTATTTTCCTGCTAAAACCATTTCCTGTAATAAAAATAAAATAAAAAAGCAAAATGATTCTTACCAATCCGATGTACAGTCAGGTCCCACGGTGTAATCCATCAGAAAGGGTTAACAGGTTACAGGTCGCAGAGAGCTAATAATGCTGTCTCAGACCTGTATTTCCCTGAATGAATAAGTTACTCTCCCAGCAAAAGGAGAGGAATAGATTCATGAATGGAGCTTAATTGATTTATTGCCACTTTCACTTCAGTGACCTGACCTAAGGTGAAAGTGGGATACAATCAATTAAGCTTCATTCATTAATCACATCCTCTCCTGTCGGCAGGAGATAAGCTCATTCATTCAGGAGCTATCAGATGAGCATGCAGGATTACTTGCGCTGCTTATCTGATTGCTAGTTAACCCTTTGTGAAGGATTACATCGTGGGACGTGACAGATTGCCAGATAGGTAAGAATAATGTTGTTTTATTATTTTATATTTATTTTAGAAGAACAAGGGCTTCGAACGGATTAAGAGTTAAATAAAAGATGGTCAAAAATATGTGTTTTTATTTCATTAAAATTATTTATTCTTAAAGTGTGTGTGTTTTTTTATTTACTTCAATAGGATTAATAATTGATAGTTGTCTAATTGACAGCTCTCAATTATTAACCTGCCTTAAGGTCACCTTTCAATACTAAGGTGACATTAAGGTGACATTATTAACCCATTCGCCACCGCTACAGGGCAATGGGAATAGACGGGCAAAGTGCCAGAAAGGGCGAATCTAATTATAGATTTGCCCTTTCTGGGGTGTTTGGGGGCAGATGTTAGTAGCCAGGGGGGCACAAAAAAAATGTACCCTCCCTAGGCTATTATTATCTGCCCCCACTCGCTTGCTTTGTCTGTCTGGTGGAGAAAATACAGCGGGAGCCCACGCATTTTTTTTCAACAAATTTACACCTTTAATTATCCCCTACATGTCTGAAATTTTGCACAAATACACTCATGTAATTGTAAGTTCTAAACAAATATCAAAATACAGGAAATGACATGGTTAACTGTGTGGAAACAATGTATCATTTCATGTCGGCTTCTGTGATTTCACAAAAGCCGGCAATTGAATTAGCGGCTATTACAGTATGTAGAAGTCTAGGAACTATAAATATATATATATATATATATATATATATATATATTATATTACATGTCACAATTACATATATATATGTATTCTATGTGTGTATATCTATTCTTTCTATTCTTTATTAAAGCTGTCAGTGTGATTTTACAGTATAGCCGGGGATGAATTGCCGGCTTTTCTAAAGGACACCGATGCGATTTAATCGCAAGTCACACGTGCGGTCCGTTTGTAATCCGATTTTTCATCGCTCCCATAGACTTGCATTGGCGATAGTCGACCCACAATCGGTGACAATCGCAGCATGCTGCGATTGCACACGGACGTTTAAAACGGACCACAAAAAATCTGATACTAGGAGCTGCTCCATAGATTAACATAGGGCAGACTGCAATGCGATATTTCATCGTATTGCAGTCGTCCGATTCTGTCGCCAGTGTGACGCCGGCCCTAGAGTAACAAAATCTTAAAAAAGTTCAAGGCAGGTACCACAAGAGCAGGCAAAAAAAAAGGGGTGGGTAACCCTGCAAGTAACCAACAACTATACATATATGCGTACACTATAGATGTAGCAAAACAAAATAGAACATATATGTGCATATCAAAAAAGTTAATAAATTGTCTATGTAACAAAAAATAAAGACACATAAATGTATATAGTAGTTCTATGTCACCATGCACATAGGGCACAAATAAAAATGGAAAAAGCAATATATGTAGATAAATCAAACAATGAAATACATTTGTCTGCTGGAAGTGCTACAGGGCACAGAACAAAGTAACAGCATGAGTTGCATCAGTAAAAGGCCTATATATGAAGGCAATGTATAGGCACCCTGAGCAAGGAACAGCAGACAAAGAGAGATCAATATTAACTAACAGTACAGTGCCAAATCATATATAGTAATTACAACAGTGTATAATAATGGATGCACATAGTTATCTACAAGCTGCTAGCAGGGGACCCACCACACCCGACGCGCGTTTCGCATTGAAATGCTTCGTCAGGGGTAACGACGAAGCATTTCAATGCGAAATGCATGCCACACCAGAGAGGCAAAGGGAGATTAGGGAGGTTAATAAGTGGCTCAAGAATTGGTGTAGGAAGGAGGGGTTTGGGTTCCTGGAGAACTGGGCCAACTTCTCAGTTGGCTACAGGTGCTATGCTAGGGACGGGCTGCACCTCAATGGGGAGGATGCAGCTGTGCTGTGGGAGAAAATGGCTAGAAGGTTGGAGGAGTCTTTAAACTAGAGATTGGGGGGAGGGTATTCATTTTATAGGAGGGGAAGACAGTGCAGATAGAGTCCTGGGCACAAATAATGAAATTGGGAGTGGGGTTAAAATAGTTAACAATTTAAGGAAGAATAGAGGTACAGAGAGATACATAAAGTGCATGTATACTAAAGTCAGAAGCCTCATCAACAAAATGGAGGAATTGGAATTAATTTTGCTGGCACATAATTATGACATAGTGGGTATATCTGAGACTTGGCTGGATGAGAGCCACGACTGGGCGGTTAATATACAAGGCTATAGTCTGTTTAGAAATGACTGTAAAAATAAGCGATGTGGGGGGGGTGTTTATATGTAAAATCATCCTTAAAACCCATCCTGCGCGATATCTGTGAATCTAATGAAGATGTAGAGTCCCTGTGGGTGGAGATAAGGGGAGGGGAAAAAATGGTAAATTACTGATAGAGGTTTGTTATAAATCTCCAAAAATAATGGAAGCAACGGAGAATATCCTTGTAAAGTAAATAGATGAAGCAGCGACTTAAGGAGAAGTCATTATTATGGGGGACTTCAACTACCCTGAAATACATTGGGGAACAGAAACCTGCAGCTCCAGTAAAGGTAATAGGTTTTTTTGACAACTATGAGAGACAATTACCTTTCACAACTAGTTCAGGACCCAACAAGAGGGGGGCACTGCTAGACCTAATATTAACCAACAGGCCAGACCGCATATCAAATATAAGGGTTGGGGGTCACTTGGGTTATAGTGATCACAAAATAATAAGCTTTCATGTATCCTTTAATAAGATGTGTAGTCGAGGGGTTACAAGGACACTAAACTTCAGGAAGGCAAATTTCCAACGGATGAGAGATGATCTTAGTGCAATAAACTGGGACGATATCCTGAGACATAAAAATACACAAAGAAAATGGGAGACGTTTATCAGCATCCTGAATAGGACCTGTGCACAGAATATACCCTATGGGAATAAACATGCTAGAATTAGGAGGAAACCACTATGGCTAAATAGAGCTGTAAGGGGCGTAATAAGTGACAAAAAGAAAGCATTTAGGGAATTAAATCAAGTAGGTAGTGATGAGGCATTAAATAAATACAGAAGATTAAATAAACTCTGTAAAAAGCAAATCAAGACAGCAAAGATTGAGACAGAGAGACTCATTGCCAGAGAAAGTAAAAATAATCCCAAAATATTCTTTAACTACATAAATAGCAAGAAACTAAAAAATGATAGTGTTGGTCCCCTTAAAAATAGTCTGGGTGAAATGGTGGATGAGGATGAGGAAAAAGCCAATATGCTAAATGCCTTTTTTTCATCAGCATTTACACAAGAAAATCCCATTCCAGCTAACATGATCAGTGAAAAAAAAATTCTCCATTAAATGTCACCTGCTTAACCCAGCAGGAAGTACGGCGGCGTCTAAAAATCACTAAAATTGACAAATCCCCGGGCCCGGATGAGATATACCCTCGAGTACTGCAGGAATTAAGTACAGTCATATATAGACCATTATTTGTAATCTTTAAAGATTCCATAATAATGGGGTCTGTACCACAGGACTGGTGTATAGCAAATGTGGTGCCAATATTCAAAAAGGGGGCGAAAACTGAACCTGGAAATTATAGGCCAGTGAGCTTAACATCTACTGTGGGTAAAATCCTGGAGGGTTTTTTAAGGGATACTATATTGGAGTATCTGAAGAAAAATAACCTCATGACCCAGTATCAGCATGGGTTTACGAGGGACCGTTTTTGTCAGACTAATCTGATAAGCTTTTATTAAGAGGTAAGTTTCGGACTGGACCAAGGGAACGCAGTGGACGTGGTGTACATGGACTTCTCAAAAGCTTTTGATACAGTGCCACACAAAAGGTTGATACATAAAATGGGAACAATGGGGATAGGGGAAAATATGTGTAAGTGGGTTAAGAACTGGCTCATGGATAGGAAACAAAGGCTGGTTTATCAATGAAGCACACTCGGACTGGGTCACGGTTAGCAGTGGGGAACCACAGGGGTCAGTATTGGGGCCGCTTCTCTTTAACATATTTATTAATGACCTTGTAGGGGGCATACAGAGTAGTATTTCAATATTTGCAGATGACACTAAACTCTGAAGGGTAATCAATACAGAGGAGCACAATTTTATATTATAAGAGGATTTATGTAAGCTAGAAGCTTGGGCTGATAAATGGAAAATGAGATTTAATGGGGATAAATGTAAGGTCATGCACTTGGGTAGAGCTAACAAGATGTATAATTATGTGCTTAATTGTAAAACACTGGGTAAAACTGTCACTGAAAAAGACCTGGGTGCACGGGTGGACGACAAACTCACATTTAGTGGCCAGTGTCAGGCAGCTGCTGCAAAGGCAAATAAAATAATGAAAATAATGGGATGCATTAAGAGAGGCATAGATGCTCATGAGGAGAACTCTCATCTAGCCAAATCAGATCTCTCCTACTTTGCACTGAACAGGACCAACAGTCCGAAACACCGTGTCTGCAAATGGAGATTCTGATTTGGCTTTTATCCTAAGTCATATTACAAGACTCGTTAAAGGGTTGATTGTGACTTGTAGGATCGCTACTTCCAATAAGTGGCGCTATAGAGTACAAGTCCTCTTTGTTTGAAGAGGCAATTTGCATATTAAAATTTCCCAGAGGAGCATTGCACGGCGAATAAGCCTCCTTACCTCGACACGCCAGAGCTGGTATGTCACTCTCCACAAGGAGAAACCTTACCCCCCCAGACCCCAGTCCAGAGCCTCTCATCTAGCCAAATCAGATCTCTCCTACTTTGCACTGACGAGGACCAACAGTCTGAAACACCGTGTCTGCAAATGGAGATTCTGATTTGGCTTTTATCCTAAGTCATATTACAAGACTCGTTAAAGGTTGATTGTGACTTGTAGGATCGCTACTTCCAATAGGTGACGCTATAGAGTACAAGTCCTCTTTGTTTGAAGAGGCAATTTGCATATTAAAATTTCCCAGAGGAGCATTGCACGGCGAATAAGCCTCCTTACCTCGACACGCCAGAGCTGGTATGTCATCTCCCCACGAGAAACCTTACCCCCCAGACCCCAGTCCAGAGCCTCTCATCTAGCCAAATCAGATCTCTCCTACTTTGCACTGAACAGGACCAACAGTCCGAAACACCGTGTCTGCAAATGGAGATTCTGATTTGGCTTTTATCCTAAGTCATATTACAAGACTCATTAAAGGGTTGATTGTGACTTGTAGGATCGCTACTTCCAATAGGTGGCGCTATAGAGTACAAGTCCTCTTTGTTTGAAGAGGCAATTTGCATATTAAAATTTCCCAGAGGAGCATTGCACGGCGAATAAGCCTCCTTACCTCGACACGCCAGAGCTGGTATGTCACTCTCCACAAGGAGAAACCTTACCCCCCAGACCCCAGTCCAGAGCCTCTCATCTAGCCAAATCAGATCTCTCCTACTTTGCACTCACGAGGACCAACAGTCCGAAACACCGTGTCTGCAAATGGAGATTCTGATTTGGCTTTTATCCTAAGTCATATTACAAGACTCATTAAAGGGTTGATTGTGACTTGTAGGATCGCTACTTCCAATAGGTGGCGCTATAGAGTACAAGTCCCTTTGTTTGAAGAGGCAATTTGCATATTAAAATTTCCCAGAGGAGCATTGCACGGCGAATAAGCCTCCTTACCTCGACACGCCAGAGCTGGTATGTCACTCTCCACAAGGAGAAACCTTACCCCCCAGACCCCAGTCCAGAGCCTCTCATCTAGCCAAATCAGATCTCTCCTATTTTGCACTCACGAGGACCAACAGTCCGAAACACCGTGTCTGCAAATGGAGATTCTGATTTGGCTTTTATCCTAAGTCATATTACAAGACTCGTTAAAGGGTTGATTGTGACTTGTAGGATCGCTACTTCCAATAGGTGGCGCTATAGAGTACAAGTCCTCTTTGTTTGAAGAGGCAATTTGCATATTAAAATTTCCCAGAGGAGCATTGCACGGCGAATAAGCCTCCTTACCTCGACACGCCAGAGCTGGTATGTCACTCTCCACAAGGAGAAACCTTACCCCCCAGACCCCAGTCCAGAGCCTCTCATCTAGCCAAATCAGATCTCTCCTACTTTGCACTGACGAGGACCAACAGTCCGAAACACCGTGTCTGCAAATGGAGATTCTGATTTGGCTTTTATCCTAAGTCATATTACAAGACTCATTAAAGGGTTGATTGTGACTTGTAGGATCGCTACTTCCAATAGGTGGCGCTATAGAGTACAAGTCCTCTTTATTTGAAGAGGTAATTTGCATATTAAAATTTCCCAGAGGAGCATTGCACGGCGAATAAGCCTCCTTACCTCGACACGCCAGAGCTGGTATGTCACTCTCCACAAGGAGAAACCTTACCCCCCAGACCCAAGTCCAGAGCCTCTCATCTAGCCAAATCAGATCTCTCCTATTTTGCACTCACGAGGACCAACAGTCCGAAACACCGTGTCTGCAAATGGAGATTCTGATTTGGCTTTTATCCTAAGTCATATTACAAGACTCGTTAAAGGGTTGATTGTGACTTGTAGGATCGCTACTTCCAATAGGTGGCGCTATAGAGTACAAGTCCTCTTTATTTGAAGAGGCATAGATGCTCATGAGGAGAACATAATTTTACCTCTATACAAGTCACTAGTGCGACCACACTTAGAAAACTGTGTACAATTCTGGTCTCTGGTGTATAAAAAGGACATAGCTGAACTGGAGCGGGTGCAGAGAAAAGCGACCAAGGTTATTAGAGAACTGGGGGTCTGCAATACCAGGACAGGTTATTACACTTGGGGTTATTTAGTTTGGAGAAACGAAGGCTTAGGGGTGATCTTATTACAATGTATAAATATATGAGGGGACAGTACGAAGACCTTTCTAATGATCTTTTTACTCTTAGACCTGTGACGGGGACGAGGGGGCATCCTCTACGTCTGGAGGAAAGAAGGTTTAGTCATAATCACAGACGCAGATTCTTTACTGTAAGAGCAGTGAGACTATGGAACTCTCTGCCGTCTAATGTTGTAATGAGTGATTCCTTACTAAAATTTAAGAAGGGACTGGATGCCTTTCTTGAAAAGTATAATATTACAGGCTATATTCACTAGTTTCCTAGATACTGCGTTGATCCAGGGAGCTAGTCTGATTGCCGTATGTGGAGTCGGGAAGGAATTTTTTCCCCAATGTGAAGCTTACTGTTTGCCACATGGGGTTTTTTTTTTGCCTTCCTCTGGATCAACATGTTAGAGCAGGTTAGGATAGGATATGGGTTGAACTAGATGGACTTAAAGTCTTCCTTCAGCCTTAATAACGATGTTACTATGTTACTATGTTCATTGTTTGATTTATCTACATATATTGCTTTTTGTATTTTTAATTGTGCCCTCTGTGCATGGTGACATAGAACTACTATATACATTTGTGTCTTTATTTTTTGTTACATAGACAATTTATTAATTTTTTTATATGCACATATATGTTCTATTTTTGTTTGGCTGCATCTATAGTGTACACATATATGTATAGTTGTTGGTTACTTGCAGGGTTGCCCACCCCTTTTTTTTTTGCCTGCTCTTGTGGTACCTGCCTTGAACTTTTTAAAGATTTTGTTACTCTAATAAAGATTATGTTCATTTTATTTGGCCTTGTGTGAAGTTTTCTATTTGGGTTTATCAAAAAAATAAAAAAGTTATAGCTCTGGGAAGAAGGGGAGCAAAAGATGAAAATGCAAAACCAAAAATATCTCTTATCGTTAAGGGGTTAAACTGCAGATTAATCCCGTATGTGCAAGTTAATAGCATTTTTTTCAGCAGTATTGGTACTGACCCTCCCGATATCATGTGAGATTGTCATGTCACGCTATCCTTTCGGTCATTCTACGTTGATTTCACCCTCCCAGCCTTTGGACAAATCACATACATTGGGAGGAAGTGAGTACTGCTGCCTTCTCCCTTCTTCCGGATAAAGCTAGTGGTGATTGTACACAGGGATCGTGTCACATAACAATGTCACGTGATCCTCGGGGAGCCAGTGCCGACACCGCTGGAACAGCACCATCACCGAAGGTGTATATATAGTGGGTACGGAAAGTATTCAGACCCCTTTACATTTTTCACTCTTTGTTTCATTGCAGCTATATGGTAAATTTAAAAAAGTTCATTTTTTTCTCGTTAATGTACACTCTGCACCCCATCTTGACTGAAAAAAACAAACATGTACACATTTTTTCAAATTTATTAAAAGAGAAAAACTGAAATATCACATGGTCATAAGTATTCAGACCCTTTGCTCAGTATTGAGTAGAAGCACCCTTTTGGGCTAGTACAGCCGTGAGTCTTCTTGGGAATGATGCAACAAGTTTTTCACATCTGGATTTGGGGATCCTTTGCCATTTTTCCTTGCAGATCCTCTCTAGTTCCGTCAGGTTGGATGGTGAACGTTGGTGGACAGCCATTTTCAGGTCTCTCCACATATGCTGTAACGAATGGAGGTGGAGGCACAGGTGGTGAAGTTCACATTCATTCTTTATTGTATTTATAGAACCTCGGGACCACGGTCCGGGGGGCTCTGAAAGGGGCATGACTAAGTGAGCCCCAGACACCCAGAGTAAGTCCCCTCGAACAGGGTCAGAATGGAATGTCTGGGGGACACAGGTTCTACCTCCAGTTTAACCCCGGACACATGGCAGCTGTCCCAGCGAGACAAACGGATAAACAGGTTAACCCCTTACTGCCATCGGACGTACTATCCCGTCCATGGTACCTGGGCCCAAATGACCATGGACGGGATAGTACGTCTCGTGCGATCGGACGCGCTCCCGGGGGGAGCACAGCTGATCGCGGCCGGGTGTCAGCTGATTATCACAGCTGACACCCATGACTGTGTGTCAGGAGCGGTCACGGACCGCTCCCGGCACATTAACCCCTTGCACACCGCGATCAAACATGATCGCGGTGTACTGGGGGCACAGGGGAGGATCGCGCAGGGTGGGGGCTCCCTGCGCGCCCCCCTGAGACCCTCAGAGCAGCGCGATATGATCGCGCTGTTCTGAGGGCTTCCTCCCTCCCAGGACCCGGATCCAAGATGGCGCCGGGGTCCTGGAGGGAGGCGGCTTCCTCAGTGCCTGCTGAGAGCAGGCACTGAGAAGCCTGCTGCACTGCCTGAGCGATCGCTGGTGTGACAGAGTGCTGTGCACACTGTCACACCAGCGATCTGACAAAATACAGTGATGTCCCACCCTGGGACAAAGTAAAAAAGTTAAAAAAATAAAAATAAACATGTTTAAAAAAAAAATCCAAAAAAAAAAAAAAAATATTCCCCAATAAATTCACTTCTTCCTGTAAATAAAATAAACAAAGCAATAAAAGTACACATATTTGGTATCGCCACGTCCGTAACGACCCCCCCTATAAAATTGTCCCACTAGTTAACCCCTTTAGTGAACCCCTTAAAAAAAAAAAAAAAACGAAGCAAAAATCAATGCTTTATCATCATACCGCCGAACAAAAAGTGGAATAACACGCGATCAAAAAGACCGATATAAAAAACATAGTACCGCTGAAAACGTCATCTTGTCCCGCAAAAAACGAGCCGCCATACAGCATCATCAGCGAAAAAATAAAAAAGTTATAGCTCGCAGAATAAAGCGATGCAAAAATAATTATTTTTTATATAAAATTGTTTTTATTCTATAAAAGCGCCAAAACATGAAAAAATGATATAAATGAGGTATCGCCATAATCGTACTGACCCGAAGAATAAAACTGCTTTATCAATTTTACCACACGAGGAACGGTATAAACGCCTCCCCCAAAAGAAATTCATGAATTGCTGATTTTTGTTCATTCTAACCTCACAAAAATCGAAATAAAAAGCGATCAAAAAACGTTACGTGCTCAAAAATGGTACCAATAAAAACATCAACTCGTCCCGCAAAAAATAAGACCTCACATGACTCTGTGTGCCAAAATATGCAAAAATTATAGCTCTCAAAATGTGATGATGCAAAAACTATTTTTGCAATAAAAAGCGTCTTTTAGCGTGACAGCTGCCAATCATAAAAACCCGCTATAAATAGTAAATCAAACCCCCCTTTATCACCCCCTTAGTAAGGGAAAAATAATAAAATTAAAAAAAAGTATTTATTTCCATTTTCCCATTAGGGTTAGGGTTAGGGTTGCGGCTAAAGTTAGGGTTAGGGTTGGCGCTAAAGTTAGGATTAGGGTTAGGGTTGGGATTAGGGGTGTGTTAGGGTTAGGTTTGTGGTTAGGGTTGGGACTAGGGTTAGGGGTGTGTTGGGGTTAGGGTTGGAGTTAGAATTGGGGGGTTTCCGCTGTTTAGGCACATCAGGGGCTCTCCAAATGTGACATGGCGTCTGATCTCAATTCCAGCCAATTCTGCGTTGAAAAAGTCAAACGGTGCTCCTGCACTTCTCAGCTCTGCCATGCGTCCAAACAGTAGTTTATCCCAACATATGGGGTATCAGCGTACTCTGGACCCCAAAAATTATTGTGCAATTTGTCCTATTTCTTCTGTTACCCTTGGGAAAATAAAAAACTGGGGGCGAAAATATCATTTTTGTACAAAAAAAATTATTTTTTTGTTTTTACGGCTGTAAACTTCTGTGAAGCACTTGGGGCTTCATAGTGCTCACCACACATCTAGATAAGTTCCTTGTGGGGTCTATTTTCCAAAATGGGGTCACTTGTTGGGGATTTCCACTGTTTAGGCGCATCAGGGGCTCTCCAAATGCGACATGACGCCCCCAGACCATTCCATCAAAGTCTGCAATCCAAAACGTCACTACTTCCCTTCCGAGCCCCAACGTGTACCCATACAGTAGTTTTCTCCCACATATTGGATATCAGCGTACTCAGGACAAATTGGACAACAACTTTTGGGGTCCAATTTCTCCTGTTACCCTTGTAAAAATAAAATATTGGGGCAAAAAAATCATTTTTGCAAAAAAAAAAAAAGATTTTTTATTTTTACGGCTGTGCGTTATAAACTTCTGTGAAGCACTTCGGGGTTCAAAGTGCTCACCACACATCTAGACAAGTTCCTTGTGGGGTCTATTTTCCAAAATGGGGTCACTTGTGGGGGTTTCCACTGTTTAGGCGCATCAGGGGCTCTCCAAATGCGACATGACGCCCCCAGACCATTCCATCAAAGTCTGCAATCCAAAACTTCACTACTTCCCTTCCGAGCCCTGACGTGCGCCCATACAGTAGTTTTCTCCCACATATTGGGTATCAGCGTACTCAGGACAAATTGGACAACAACTTTTGGGGTCCAATTTCTCTGTTACCCTTGTAAAATAAAATATTGGGGCAAAAAAATCATTTTTGCAAAAAAAAAAACGATTTTTTATTTTTACGGCTGTGCGTTATAAACTTCTGTGAAGCACTTCGGGGTTCAAAGTGCTCACCACACATCTAGACAAGTTCCTTGTGGGGTCTATTTTCCAAAATGGGGTCACTTGTGGGGGGTTTCCACTGTTTAGGCGCATCAGGGGCTCTCCAAATGCGACATGACGCCCCAGACCATTCCATCAAAGTCTGCAATCCAAACGTCACTACTTCCCTCGAGCCCTGACGTGCGCCCATACAGTGTTTTCTCCCACATATTGGGTATCAGCGTACTCAGGACAAATTGACAACAACTTTTGGGTTCCAATTTCTTCTGTTACCCTTGTGAAAATAAAATATTAGGGGCGAAAAAATCATTTTTGTAAAAAAAAAAGATTTTTTATTTTACGGCTGTACGTTATAAACTTTAGTGAAACACTGGGGGTTAAAGTTCTCACCACACATCTAGATAAGTTCCTTGAGGGGTCTAGTTTCCAAAATGGTGTCATTTATGGGGGTTTCCACTGTTTAGGCAGATCAGGAGCTCTCCAAACACGACATGGCGTCCAGCCAATTCTGCATTGAAAAAGTCAGATGGCGCTCCTTCCCTTCCAAACTCTGCCATGCACCCAAACAGTGGTTTACCCCCACATATGGGGTATCAGCGCACTCAGGACAAATTGCACAATAACTTTTGGAGTCTTGTTACCCTTGGAAAAATAAAAATTGGGGTGAAAAGATCATTTTTGTGGAAAAAATATGATTTTTAAATTTTACGGCTCTACATTATAAACTTGTGTGAAGCACTTGGGGGTTCAAATTGCTCACCAAAGATCTAGAAAAGTTCCTTAGGGGGTCTAGTTTCCAAATGGGGTCATTTGTGGGGGGTTTCCACTGTTTAGGCACATCAGGGGCTCTCCAAATGCAACATGGCATCCAATCTCAATTCCAGCCAATTTTGGTTGGAAAAAGTCAAATGGTGCTCCTTCCATTCCGAGCTCTGCTGTGAGCCCAAACAGTGGTTCCCCCCCACATATGGGGTATCAGCGTACTCAGGACAAATTGGACAACAACTTACGTGGTCCAATTTCTCCTGTTACCCTTGGGAAAATAAAAAATTAGTGACTAAAAGATAATTTTTGTGGGAAAAAAATAGGATTTTTTATTTTCATGCCCAGGCATTATAAACTTGTGTGAAGCACTTTGGGGTTCAAAGTGCTCACCAAAGATCTAGATAAGTTCCTTAGGGGGTCTAGTTTCCAAAATGGGGTCACTTGTGGGGGGTTTCCACTATTTAGGCTCATCTGGGGCACTGCAAACGGAACATGACCCCCATCAACGTCTGCATTCCAAAACGTTACTACTTCCTTTCCAAGCCCTGCCGTGCGCCCAAACAGTTTCCCCCCCCCACATATGGGGTATCAGCGTACTCAGGACAAATTGGACAACAACTTTTGGGGTCCAATTTCCTTGGGAAAATTCAAAAATTTGGGACTAAAAAATCATTTTTGTGGAAAATTGTTTGTTTTTTTTTCACACCCAGGCATTATAAGCTTTTGTGAAACACTTGGGGGTTTAAAGTGCTCACAACAGATCTAGATAAGTACCTTAGGGGTCTAGTTTCCAAAATGGTGTCACTTGTGGGGGTTTCCACTGTTTAGGCGCATCAGGGGCTCTCCAAACACGACATGGCATCCAATCTCAATTCCAGCCAATTTTAGTTTGAAAAAGTCAAACGGCGCTCCTTCCCTTACGAGCTCTGCCGTGTGCCCAAACAGTGGTTTTCCCCCACATATTGGGTATTGGCGTACTCAGGAGAAATTGCATAACAACCTTATCTGTCCATTTTCTCCTTTTACCCTTGTCAAAATAAAAAAAAAGTTTGTAAAAGATCATTTTTTGGCTAAAAAGTTAAATATTCATTTTTTCCTTCCACGTTGCTTTAGTTCCTGTGAAGCACCTGAAGGGTTAATAATCTTCTTGAATGTGGTTTTGAGTACCTTGAGGGGTGCAGTTTTTAGAATGGTGTCACTTTTGGGTATTTTCTGCCATATAGACCCCTCAAAGTGACTTCAAATGAGAGGTGGTCCCTAAAAAAAATGGCTTTGTAAATTTTGTTGTAAAAATGAGAAATCGCTGGTCAACTTTTAACCCTTATAACTTCCTAACAAAAAAAAATTTTGGTTCCAAAATTGTGCTGATGTAAAGTAGACATGTGGGAAATGTTATTTCTTAACTATTTTATGTGACATATTTCTCTGTTTTAAGGGAATAAAAATTCAAAGTTTGAAAATTGCAAAATTTTAAAAATTTTTGCCATATTTGCGTTTTTTTCAAAAATAAACGCAAGTTATATCGAAGAAATTTTATTTCTAACGTGAAGTACAATATGTCATAAGAAAAACAATCTCAGAATCGCGAAGATCCGTTGAAGCGTTTCAGAGTAATAACCTCATAAAGAGACAGTGGTCAGAATTGTAAAAATTGGCCCGGTCATTAACGTGCAAACCACCCTTGGGGGTGAAGGGGTTAAACGGTTATGATGGAGCTGACCGGCGAGTTCGGGGTACACGGGTATAAGCTGGTACTGGCGTTGTCCAGAGTTTCGGATGGCTGAGTGGCAGAATGGAATGGAGTTGGCATTGAATGTACAGACGTTGTCCTGGACAGCTGGGTAACAGGTAACTGATAGTCTGCGGAGACAAACAGTGTAAGCGGAACAGAAGGCAGAACACTGCAGAAACACAGGCACAATCACAGTGGAACTGGAAGCTAGCAACAGTAGATACTTGTTGCTCTGGTGCCCTCCCTATGGCAGAAGAGCCAGAAATAGTAATCAGTACCACACCTTTGGTCAAAGACATTTTTGAAAAATGCGCGCTGTCTTTTTAAGAGATCGGGAGCGCGCATGCGACCTAAGCACTCTCACCAGGGACCTGATGACAGCGTGCCAGGAAGCAGAGGGGAGGGCAGGAACAGAAGCTGCAGCAGGACGGCGTGAGGCCGAGACAGAGAGGGAGTCCCGATGGGGACCCCGCAGAGGTATGGGACCGGGGCCAGGTGTAAGAGATGCTCAATTGTGTTTAGGTCAGGGCTCTGACTGGGCCAGTCAAGAATGGTCATAGAGTTGTACGGAAGCCACTCCTTTGTTATTTTAGCTGTGTGCTTAGGGTCATTGTCTTGTTGGAAGGTGAACCTTCAGCCAAGTCTGAAGTCCAGAGCACTCTGGAGAAGGTTTTCATCCAGGATATCACTATACTTGGCCGCATTCATGTTTCCTTAAGTTGCAACCAGTCATCCTGTCCCTGCAGCTGAAAAACACCCCCATAGCATGATGCTGCCACCACCATGTTTCACTGTTGGGATTGTATTGGGCAAGTAATGAGCAGTGCCTGGTATTCTCCATACATACCACTTAGAATTATCTTCAAAAAGTTCTATCTTCTTCTCATCAGACCAGAGAATCTTATTTCTCATAGTCTGGGAGTCCTTCATGTGTTTTTTAGCAAACTCTATGCGGGCTTTCTTAAGTCTGGCACTGAGTAGAGGCTTCCATCGGGTCACTCTGCCAAAAAAAGTCCCGACTGGTGGAGGGCTGCAGTGGTAGTTGACTTTGTGGAACTTTCTCCTATCTGCCTACTGCATCTGTGGAGCTCAGTCACAGTGATCTTGGGGTTCTTTTTTACCTCTCTCACCAAGGCTCTTCTCTCACGATTGCTCAGTCTGGCTGGACGGGTCTAGGAAGACTTCTGGTGGTCTCAAACTTATTCCATTTAAGGATTATGGAGGCCACTGTGCTCTTATGATCCTTGAGTACTGCAGAAATTATTTTGTAACCTCGGCCAGATCTGTGCCATGCCAAAATTCTGTCTCTGAGCTCCTTGGCCAGTTCCTTTGACCTTATGATTCTCATTCGGTCTGAAATGCACTGTGAGGTCTTATGTAGACAGGTGTGTGCCTTTACAAATCAAGTCCTATCATTTTACTTAAACACACCTGGACTCTAATGAAGGAGCAGACCCATCTGAAGGAGGATCACAAGGAAATGGACAGCATGTGACGTAAATATGAGTGTCTGAGCAAAGGGTCTGAATACTTATGACCATGTGATATTTCAGTTTTTTCATTTTAATAAATTTGCAAAAATTTCTTTATTTCTGTTTTTTTGCAGTCAAGATGGGGTGCAGAATGTACATTAATGAGAAAAAAAATAAACTTTTTTGAATTTACCAAATGGCTGCAATGAAACAAAGAGTGAAAAATTTAAAGGGGTTTGAATATTTTCCGAATCCACAGTAGGTGTTATTATTTTACGTGGGGAAACATAGGAATAGAGAAGAGTTTGTCTGAGTAATGGACAGTCCCTTTATTTAACCCCTTTCTGACATCAGACGTAATATTCTGTTTATGAGACCAGGGCCTATTTGACCTTGGGCGGAATATTACGTCATCACTGTCGCCGCCGTGTGTCAGCTGATCCTGACAGCTGACACCCGGCACTAGGTGCCAGGAGTGTTTACTGACCGCTCCTGGCACTTTAAGGCCGGGATCACACTTGCGATGAAGTAGTCCGACACTTGCATGTGAAATCCCAGCTCTGGCGCCGGCACTCGGGAGTGGAGTGCGCGGCTGCATGTAGTTCTATGCAGCCGCTCGCTCCACTCTCGAGTGCCGGCGCCAAAGCTGGGATTTCACATGCGAGTGTCGGACGACTTCGTCGCAAATGTGATCCCGGCCTAACCCCCAAAATCGCGTCATTCCGGAAGCCGGCAGAGAGCTGAAAGCCCCTAAGCCTTTGGATCGGAGACCCTGCGGCGTGACGCGGGGTCCCAATCGTTACCATGGTGACCCGATGTCGTCATGACGACATCCAGGTTAACAGAGCTAGGAAACTTGCTGATCATGTGCAGTACATGATCAGCAAGTCTCTCTGTCAGTGCAGAGCTGACAGTTTCTATAGCCGTGCTGAGCTGCGGTGAGATCCAGTGAGATCCCGCTAGCACCTTGAGCGCTCATGGCTTACGGTGCTAGAGGGGATCTAACTGAAGTCACCGCAGTTCAGCCTGGCTGAGAACGGAGCCTCAGTGACAGGAGGTAACCTCTATGACGTCACCGCCGGTCACTGATGCTCCGTTCCCAGCAGCTCATTCACTAGTGGTTCTCAGCCT
>JARQOD010000006.1:291567113-291608445 GCA_033576555.1 Oophaga sylvatica
AGGTGTGTTAGGGTTAGGTTTGTCGTTAGGGTTATGGTTAGGGTTGGGACTAGGGTTAGAGGTGTGTTGTAGTTAGGGTTGGAGTTAGAAATGGGGGGTTTCCATTGTTTAGGCACATCAGGGGCTCTCCAAATGCGACATGGTGTCTGATCTTTATTCCAGCCAATTTTGCATTGATAAAGTAAAACGGCACTTCTTCCTTTCCGAGCTTTGCCATGCGCCCAAACAATAGTCTACCCCCACATATGGGGTATCAGCATACTCAAGACAAATTGTGCAACAACTTTTGGGGTCCAATTTCTCCTGTTACCCTTGGTACAATAAAAAATTGTGGGCAAAAATATAATTTTTGTGGAAAAAATATGATTTTTTATTTTCACGACTCTACGTTATAAACTTCTGTGAAGCACTTGAGGGTTCAAAGTGCTCACCACACATCTAGATAAGTTCCTTGGGGGGGTCTCATTTCCAAAATGGTGTCACCAGTGGGGTGTTTCCACTGTTTAGACAAATCAGGAGCTCTCCAAACGGGACATGGCGTCCAATCTCAATTCCAGCCAATTTTGCGTTGAAAAAATCAAACAGCGCTCAGTCCCTTCTGAGCTCTGCCATGCGCCAAAACAGTGATTTACCCACACATATGGGGTATCAGTGTACTCAGGACAAATTGCACAACAACTTTTAGGGTCCAATTTATCCTGGTGCCCTTGGGAAAATAAAAAATTGGGGGAGAAAAGATTTTAAAGGAAAAAATATGATTTTTTATTTTCACGGCTCAACCTTATAAACTTCTGTGAAGCACTTGGAGGTTCAAAGTGCTCACCACACATCTAGATAAGTTTCTTGGGGGTGGTCTAGTTTCCAAAATGGTGTCACCTGTGAGGAGTTTCTACTGTTTAGGCACATTGTTGCGCTTCCCACGGCTGCGGGGCGTCGGGACATGGCATAGTTTGCCTAACTAGCCAATGCTCCCAGGACAGACGTCATCACAGGGTAGACCACGGAGGAACCGGCAGGACATCGGGACATCAGGAACACGGACTGGATCTCCGGTACTCAGGAACACAGACAGGATATCAGGAACACGGATTGGATCTCAGGGACACAGGAACACGGACAGGACATCAGGAACACGGATTGGATCTCAGGGAGTCAGGAGCACGGACAGGACATCAGGAACACGGATTGGATCTCAGGGAGACAGGAACACGGACAGGACATCAGGAACACGGATTGGATCTCAGGGAGTCAGGAACACGGACTGGACATCAGGAACACGGACTGGACATCAGGAACACGGATTGGATCTCAGGGAGTCAGGAACACGGACTGGAACACAGGAACACGGACTGGAACACAGGAACATCAGAACTCTGGCATCGGACTCCAAACATCTGGCAACGATCGGCAGGATCCGGACACCAGACAGGAAGGATAGGATCCGGACATCTGGCAGGAAGGATAGGATCCGGACATCTGGAAGTGGTCATCGGACATCGGATATCAGGCCGTGGTCATCAGGGAGGACACTGTCCTCGGACTCCGGACATCTAGTATCGATCTGAAAAGGAACCCCAGTGGTCTGGTGCAAGCCCCGCCAGGCTCAACGGGAGCTGGCCGGGGATTGCACAGAAGCTGAGCACAGAGTAACAGAAACTCAGCACACACACCGGACTCCTCCTTCCACGATGAACTCAGGTTATATAGCAAGGAATCACAGTCACTGGTACAGGGTTCAGGACACAGAAGGACTTCAGGAACATAACAGGACACAGTTCAGACAGTCAGGTACAGGATCAGATACAGGATCAGGGATTCGGGTAATAAGACACAGCAGGAACAGGCCTGGATATGCAGCCTCCAGGAAGGGCGATCTGGGTACTCAATCCCCAGCATAGGTGGAAACACAAGACAGGACAAAGGGAATCAGCTCTCCAGAGCTGATCGCACTAAGAGCAGGAGCTGAACACACAAACACACAGGCTAGGTTCAGGAACTCAATGCAAAGCTCTGGCAACGCCCCACAGGGCTGGGGAACTTTATATATGAACTGCTTCACAGCGATAGGCTGGAGCAGTAATTCTAGTACACACCCATTCCTCATAAAAGCAGGACAGGTGTGGGCCGCGCCCCCTATGCAGAGCCAGACAACTCATCACAGAGGGACACCTGACAGTGGCTGCTGCCACACACGTAGTAAGTCATGCACCACTGCAGAGGACTTTGCAACCTACGGATGGCTTCTACAGCAGGTCAGGGACCGCACATGCGGGTGGTCATGCAACGCAGTGGAGACACTCACGCAAGTACGGCTACGCAGCAGAGCTGGGAACTGAGCAGCATCCATGCAGGTAACAGACAACAGTATCCCAGCTGGTTAGGGGGAAAGGAGCAAAAGGGTTAAAGCAAAGACATGCAGAATAACGCTGGAAAACAAAGTACAGACAATACCAGCGTTACACACATCAGGGGCTCTCCAAACGCGACATGGCATCCAATGTCAATTCCAGCCAATTTTGCATTGAAAAAGTCAAAAGGCTCTTCTTCCCTTCCGAGCTCTGCCATGCACCCAAACAGTGGTTCACTCGCACATATTGGGTATCAGCGTACTCACAAATTGCACAACAACTTTGGGGGTCTAATTTTTCCTGTTACCCTTGGTAACATAAAAAAATTTGGATCTGAAGTAAATTTTTTATGAAAAAAGGTTAAATGTTCATTTTTTTTAAACATTCCAAAAATTCATGTGAAGCACTTAAAGGGTTAATAAACTTATTGAATGTGGTGTTGAGCACATTGAGGGGTGCACTTGTTAGAATGGTGTCACTTTTGGTCATTTTCTATCATATAGACCACTCAAAGTGACTTCAAATGTGATGTGGTCCCTAAAAAAAAGTGGTGTAAAAATGAGAAATCGCTGTTCAACTTTTAACCCTTATTACTTATAAAAAAAATTTGGTTCCAAATTATGCTGATGTAAAGTAGACATGTGGGAAATGTTACTTATTAAGTATTTGTGTGACATTGCTCTGTGATTTAAGGGCATGAAAATTCAAATTGAGAAATTTGCGAAATTATCAAACTTTTCGCCTAATTTCCATTTTTTTCACAAATAAACGCTAGTCATATCAAATACATTTTACCACTATCATGAAGTACAATATGTCCTGAGAAATCAATCTCAGAATCACCGGGATCCATTATTCCAGAGTTATTACCTCAGAAAGGGACAGTAGTCAGAATTGTAAAAAGTGGCCCGGTCATTAACGTGCAAACCACCCTCGGGGGTAAAGGGGTTATTACCAACCAAAAATATATTAAGAAATTAAATGTATTTTTTAAGTATTATACGACAGCACAAACTGGACCAGATTTATTTAAAGAATGGAAAATAATAACATGTGCTTTAAGTAGTCTTTTAGAATTATGTAAGTAATATAGAAATGCATTGAGTTTCCCTGTCCCATATAGTTATATGTCTTTCAGGCACCATCTGTTTTATGAAATAGCCTTTTGGCAAAGATACAGACACAGAAGTGTTTCATAAGAACTTCTTTCTGCTGCCTTTTGTATTACCTAGTTCTTGAGATTGCAATGGCCATAGAAAAAATTGAGATCAACCATTCTAACCATGTGTTTTGAAAGGAAATGCAAAATAATTCATTTGCTCTGTTAGGCTGCTCCTTCTTATAAGTTACTTGTTAGAGAAAATGAGAAGTGTTTCCCAGTGGAGAATCGTGTAGCACAGGCACAGGGGTTATTATCCCAATTCACAAATAAGTGAGAACTGGGTTATGTTTCATGTGGGATATTCTGAACTCACTAAAGGAGTGTCAGAAAAAAATGAACTAAACTCTTGAAATGTAGTAAACACGAGTGAATAAACTATTTATGGTGAAGATTCCCCCTGTGGCATTTTGAGTATTTGCCCTTATCTCAGGTGTCAGACAACACTTAGCAGTCACTTATCTTCAATCAATATGTGATATTTCACATAAAGGTACATGTCACACTAAGCGAGATCGCTATCGAGATCGCTAAAGCGTCAGCGATTTTATGACGCAGCAGCGATCTCGTTAGCGACGTCGCTGTGTGTGACATGTAGCAGCGATGTGGCCCCGCTGAGATGTTGCTGATCATTCATGAACGTTCTGAGCCATTTTTTGGTCGTTGGTGTCCCGCTGGGGAGCCTGAATCGCTGAGTGTGACACCCTTTATGAACGACTTTACCAGCGTCGCAGGTGGGACTAGGTTTTCCCAACGACCACAGAGGTCGTTATACAGATCGCTGATCTCTGATGAGATCTTTGTGTTTGGAAGCTAACTAGCGACCATATAGCAATCGCACCAACGATCTCGCCAGGTCGTGTCGTTGTCGTGATCGCTGGTGCGATCGCTAAGTGTGACAGTGCCTTAAGGAACCACAAGGCTGTTTGGATGAATACTGCATTTATCTATGGTGGAAAGTTACTTTTTGAACCTTTATGAAAAAGTATTTTGATGCAATATGTAATGTTTTTTTTCCACTAAAGTATGTAATGGAATACCGCTACTATACACCATCACTTACAAATTTATGAGCGTTTTAGGTACTTGACTAGCTTAAGGACCTGTCCCGATGAGCGTATAATATGAGCATGTGGTGTCCAGGTAAAAATCGGACTGAAAAATATAATTGAATAGGGTTATTCAGATGAGTAGAGATGAACGACTTTCCCTTTTTTAGGGTCGAGTCGGGTTTCATGAAACCCGACTATCTCTAAAGTCGGGTCGAACGAAATCGGCTGTCTATCGGGAGAAGACGGGAGTCCGACTGAAACACGAAACCCAATGCAAGTCAATGGGGAAGCAAAGTCGCCATAGAGTGTAGTACAGTAAACACACCTACAGTGCCCATTTCAATGCCAAGAACATAAATTCTTATTACGTAAGCTTGTCAACCTTAATTAACTTTATAATAATAGTTACGCATTGAAAACTGGGGGTTATTTGGCTAAACTTGTGGGGGGTAGGGCTGGCTCCAGGTTTTCGTGGGCCCCGGGCAAAAGTCTCAGTGGCCCCTTTAACTCATACCACAATTCATCATGCTCAGATACGGCACAGAAATATAGGTATAGTACAATGAAAAATACTTCACTTCTTACATGACATGACTGATATCTATGTTAAAATCTACAATAACTCAAAAATGGGACAGTATATTCCTCCTTACAGTATTATGGCCACCACATTGTGCGCCATACAGAATAATGAGCCCCATATATTGCTCCATACAGAATAATTGGTCCCATATAATGTTCCATACAGTATATGATGAGCTCCACATACTGTTTCATTATATAATAGTCCCCATATAATGTGCCATAAAGTATAGGACGGTCCCCATAGAGTACAATGAGCCCCACATATTGCTCCATACAGTATAATGAGTCGCATATAAAGCTCCATACAGTATATGATGGGCCCCATATATTGCTACATGCAGAATTGGCTCCATATAATGCTCCATACAGAATAGGCCACATATGTGCCCCATATGATGCTCCATACCCTATATGATGCCCCATAAATAGTGAACCCCATATGATTCTCCAGTATATGATGGGCCCCATGGATGATGCTCCAGGGTCTTATGGGCCAAAATAATGCTCCATATATAATGGGCTCCATTTATAATGCTCCATTATATAATGGTCCCGTAAAT
Source organism: Oophaga sylvatica (assembly GCA_033576555.1). Taxonomy (NCBI): domain Eukaryota; kingdom Metazoa; phylum Chordata; class Amphibia; order Anura; family Dendrobatidae; genus Oophaga; species Oophaga sylvatica. Next base: position 291,572,818 of record JARQOD010000006.1, read on the forward strand.
GCTGCTCCAGTGTCTGTTTTCCCCCTTTTAAAATGCTCCAGTATATGATGGGCCCCATGGATGCTGCTCCAGTGTGTGATCTGCCCCATTTAGAATGCTCCAGTATATGATGGGCCCCATAGATGGTGCTCCAGTGTCTTATGGGCTAAAATAATGCTCAATATATAATGGGCCCCATTTATAAAGCTCCATTGTATAATGATCCCCGTAAATGCTGCTCCAGTGTCTGTTTTCCCCCTTTTAGAATGCTCCAGTATATGATGAGCCCCATGTATGCTGCTCCAGTGTCTGACCTGCCCCATTTAGAATGCTCCAGTATATGATGGGCCCCATGGATGATGCTCCAATATCTTATGGGCTAAAATAATGCTCAATATATAATGGGCCCCATTTATAATGCTCCATTGTATAATGGTCCCCATAAATGCTGCTCCAGTGTCTGTTTTCCCCCTTTTAGAATGCTCCAGTATGTGATGGGCCCCATAGATGATGCTCCAGTGTCTTATGGGCCAAAATCATGCTCCATATATAATGGGCCCCATTATTAATGATCCAGTGTATAATGGGCCCCGTAAATGCTGCTCCAGTGTCTGATGTCCCCCATTTAGAATGCTCCAGTGTATGATGGGCCCTATCTATGATGCTCAACTGTATGCTGGCCCCCATATATAATTCTCCAATGTATAATGCTCCCCATATATTGCATATTGCTCGCTGTGCACTGCTCTACTCTGGACTTCTCAGCGTCACCATCTTACAGCTCTCTGCACTTGGACTGTTTAGGCAGAGGGCGTACAGATGTGATGTCATCGCGCTCTCTAACCTGAATGTCACTGTCAGGAAACGCGGAAGATGTCACCGCGGTGGAGCATGGAGAGGTAAGTATTGCAAGTGCTGGGGCCCTGAGCAAGCATGGGGGGCCGACTTGTGGGCAACTGCACTGGCACAGGGCCCCTCATAGTACGCCGGTGTGTCTGACGGCGAGTGGGCCCTCCCACCGTCAGAGACACTTTTTTGTACTATGAGGGGCCCTGTTCCAGTGCCGTTGCCCACGAGTCGGCCCCCCCACCTACTCAGGGAAGCGGCACTTGCACGGGTGCGCCAGGTGCTGACGCCGGCCCAGGGGGGGGATTTGTAGGTTTTGTAGTCGGTCCACGCTTGCAAGTGCATGTTCATTAAATATCTAAGCATGCAACTGGCATTCAAATTTCTGAGATTTTTCCCTCGGCTAAAGGTCCTTCCGCACTTCTTACAGATAACCTTTGCCTCATCAATAGGATTTTGGTCAAAAAAGTGCCACACTGGACTCTTTCTACTATGGTATAAATTTTCAGGGAACGCACGCTGTGCTAATTTGACCATCTGGCCAAGCTGTCCTGCAACTCTTTTCATTTTTTTAACACTTTTTGTACTGCTACGGGCCTGCGAAATAACCGCTGCTGCGATGTCGATGCCTGCTGCGGATCCTTCTCCTCTTCTGAGCTATTGCCAGCGGCACCCTCTTCCCCCAATGGATGCCAATCCGGGTCAAGAACTGGGTCATCCATCACTTCCTCTTCAATTTCATCTGCACCTTCCTCTGTGTCACCGTGTAAGGTGGTATAGTAGGCGGGAACGGGCACCTGAGTTCCATCAGGGTCAGATTCTGGCTCAGTAGACTGCGAGGAAAATGTAGTGCTCTGGGTGAATGTACCAGCAGAATCATCTAGCAGTGGTTATGCATCAGTGCACTCCATCTCTGATTCATGTTGGACTGGGGAATTCAGGATTTGACTTGATAACCCAGGCATAGTATGTGAAAAGAGCTCCATGGAGTAATCTGAAGTGTGGGCTGCCGCATCCTTCACTTTTGGTGGGGGCGAAGCACACAAGGAAAGGTGTTGTTCCTGACCAGGAGCCTGCACTGACGACTCAGTGCTTGCATTTTTTGAAACTTCAGAAGAGGAGGCGATAGAGCTGGAGGATGTATCGGCAATGTAAGCCAAAACCTGTTCCTGATGCTCCGGCTTTAAAAGCAGTTTACCTACTCCCAAGTAAAGGGAGCCTTCCAGGCCTTCTTGAGCCAGACGATGGCGCCGGCTCAACACCTCCTGCCTTAGGTGCTATTTTGCTTATGGCACTTCCAGCAGATGCACCACCATCAGTACCAGCTGTCCCCCCACGCCCACGTCCGTGGCCTCTTCCACCATACTTCCTCATTTTTGTGAAAATGTACCCAAAATACCAGCAGATATATGTTACTGTATCAGAAGTGTACAGCTGTATACAGTCTAGGGATAATTGTAAATCTCCGTATATATTTCAGGAGGCAGACAAAGATGCTCGCAGGCTCAGTATGGATTACACAATCATATAAAAAGATGAAAAAGGGGTACTGTATCACCAGGTACCAGGTATATATAAATCCAAATGAACCATAGGAAGCTTTTCACCATAAAAACAAGAATTTTATTTGGAATATATTTTAAAAAAACATATATGGATAAAAAATTTCCAAATAGGGACAACAATATGCAAAAAATGGCCTAAAATGAATAGGTACAAGCAAATGGATGGAGGTATTTAGCAGTGCATATACATTTATCCTACATTCAAAGCCACATTGACTAGAAAGGAGCTAAATGCCAAATAACTTCCACGTATATTATGATGTATCAAGCTACCGTATATACTCGTGTATAAGCCGAGATTTTCAGCACCTTTTTTTGTGCTGAAAATGCCCCCTCGGCTTATACACGAGTCATAGGGCAGAAACCAGCGGGGGAGGGGATGCGGCGGCAGGAGCCAGTGGCTGGGACATTATACTCACCCTCCCCGTGCCATCGCTGAAGGTCCCTGCAATCCTGCGTTCTCCCTGGCTTTCTGCAGCTCTCCAGCGCTGAGCGGTGACGTAATACCCGCTCATTAAGGTCATGTAATATGGACGCGACGCCACTCCCATGGGCGTGGCCTCCATATTCATGGACTTAATGAGCGGTATTACGTCACCGCTCAGCACTGGAGAGCTGCAGGAAGCCGGGGAGAATGCAGGATTGCCAGCCGGGACGTTCAGCGATGGCACTGGGAGGGTGAGTATGATGGAGGAGGATGGGGGAGCATGGAGGAGGACAAGGAGCATGGAGCAGGACGGGGGGGAGGACGGAGAGCACGGAGCAGGACGGGGGAGGACGGAGAGCACGGAGCAGAACGGGGGAGGACGGAGAGCACGGAGCAGAACGGGGGGAGGACGGAGAGCACGGAGCAGGACGGGGAGGACGGAGAGCACGGAGCAGAACGGGGCGAGGACGGAGAGCACGGAGCAGAACGGGGGGAGGACGGAGAGCACGGAGCAGGACGGGGGTGGGCACAGAGGAGAATGGGGGAGTGCAGAGCTGGATGGGGGAGCATGGAGCAGAACGGGGGGGAGGACGGAGAGCACGGAGCAGAACGGGGGGGAGGACGGAGAGCACGGAGCAGAACGGGGGGGGGACGGAGAGCACGGAGCAGAACGGGGGGAGGACGGCGAGCATGGAGCAGGACGGGGGTGGGCACAGAGGAGAATGGGGGAGTGCAGAGCTGGATGGGGGAGCACGGAGCAGAACGGGGAGGACGGAGAGCACGGAGAAGAACGGGGGGGAGGACGGAGAGCACGGAGCAGGACGGGGGTGGGCACAGAGGAGAATGGGGGAGTGCAGAGCTGGATGGGGGAGCACGGAGCAGGACGGGGGAGGATGGAAAGCACGAGCAGGACAGGATAATGGAGCAGGAGGAGGGGAGCACAGAGGAGAATGGGGGCGCACAGAGCTGGATGGGGGAGCACAGAGCAGGACGGCAACTTATACACCCGGCTTATACGCGAGTCAATACGTTTTCCAAGTTTTTTGTGGCAAAATTAGGGGGGTCGGCTTATACACGGGTCAGCTTATACATGAGTATATACGGTAATACAAAATATCCATAGAAAAAATGTTGCACAAAATCCAAAAAGAAGTCAAAGAAATTGCTCTCCCACCAGAAATGCCAGCTCTATTATACTATTATGCAAGTGCAGAGCATGCAGCAAGTGCTATAATATATGCAGTAATCAGTGCAGTGATACACAGAGAAATCGATATGGTAAGCTGCTGGTAGGAGACCGTACCTGGATATGGCCGTGGCACCCCTGACGCACGTTTCGCGTTTAGTTTGTTCACAAGGGAGCGTGTATATACATATGCTCTTTGCTAGATATATTTATAGGACTCAGCGTTTTAATTGTGGCGCTTCCGCTGACACACACCGCCTGACGTCAGCACGGACCAGCGTCACATGACGCCCGGTCCAACCCCCAGTTCGACGCGTCAGAGCAGGGGCAGGCACTGGCGGCAGAGGAGGACGCGTTGCCATGGCGATCGTAGAAACAGGAAGTCAGCTGAAGCGCTCATCGCCGTTATTAAGAACTATGCCACATGTCTGCAACTTGCATGTAAGTAAGAATGAGATGGATAGTACGACACATTGCCTTGATGACCCTGAAGTCAAATAGGCATCATCATAAAAAAGAGCCATACAGGCTATCCGTAATCTAGATGAAACATAGTATATCTGATATTAAAGGGGCTAAAAAAAGGGGAGGAAAAAACAAATCACACATAAAAAAATCAAATATAAATAAATATAATACAATACAATACAATATCATTATTTTCCTTCCTTTTGCACTCATTCGTATATTTTTTGCACTCTTTTCCTATATAATTTTCTTTACTTTATTTTGTATTATATTTATTTATATTTGAATTTTTTATGTGTGATTTGTTTTTTCCTCCCCTTTTTTTTTTAGCCCCTTTAATATCAGATATACTATGTTTCATCTAGATTACGGATAGCCTGTATGGCTCTTTTTTATGATGATGCCTATTTGACTTCAGGGTCATCAAGGCAATGTGTCGTACTATCCATCTCATTCTTACTTACATGCAAGTTGCAGACATGCGGCATAGTTCTTAATAACGGCGATGAGCGCTTCAGCTGACTTCCTGTTTCGGCGATCGCCATGGCAACGCGTCCTCCTCTGCCGCCCGTGCCTGCCCCTGCTCTGACACGTCGAGCTGGGGGTTGGACCGGGCGTCATGTGACGCTGGTCCGTGCTGACGTCAGGCGGTGTGTGTCAGCGGAAGCGCCACAATTGAAACGCCGGGTCCTATAAATATATCTAGCAAAGAGCATATGTACATACACGCTCCCTTGTGAACAAGCTAAATGCGAAACGCGCGTCAGGGGTGCCACGGCCATATCCAGGTATGGTCTCCTACCAGCAGCTTACCATATCGATTTCTCTGTGTATCGCTGCACTGATTACTGCATATATTATAGCACTTGCTGCATGCTCTGCACTTGCATAATAGTATAATAGAGCTGGCATTTCTGGTGGGAGAGCAATTTCTTTGACTTCTTTTTGGATTTTGTGCAACATTTTTTCTATGGATATTTTGTATTAACTTGATACATCATAATATACGTGGAAGCTATTTGGCATTTAACTCCTTTCTAGTCAATGTGGCTTTGAATGTAGGATAAATGTATATGCACTGCTAAATACCTCCATCCATTTGCTTGTACCTATTCATTTTAGGCCATTTTTTGCATATTGTTGTCCCCATTTGGAAATTTTTATCCATATATGTTTTTTTAAAATATATTCCAAATTCAATTCTTGTTTTTATGGTGAAAAGCTTCCTATGGTTCATTTGGATTTGTCAGTAACTGGAAGTGCCATTGAGCTAGGCAATATATATATTGTGATTACCAGGTATATATAGTATAGTGAAAATATTCTAAATCTCTTTATATATTTCAGGAGGCAGACAATGACGCTCACAGGCTTAGTATGGATTACACAATAATATAAAAAGATGAAAAAAGGGTACTGTATCACCAGATACCTGGTATATATAGTATAGTGAAAATATTTGAAATATCTGTATATATTTCAGGAGGCAGACAAAGACGCTCACAGGCTCAGTATGGATTAGATAAGAATATAAAAAGCAGATCCGCAAGAAATAATCACACATGTGGTCCAGTGTTCCAGGTGTCAATGATGCACTTAGAGTGGTGGGTGGAGGAGGACTTTCTTGCAAAAAGGGTACTGTATCACAAGCGTACAGCTGTATACAGTCTAGGGCTCATTGTAAATCTCCGTATATATTTCCGGAGTAATAGACAGACTCTCACAGGCTCAGTATGGATCACACCAGAATATAATAAGAAAAAGGGGTACTGTATCAGCAGATACCAGGTATATATAGTATAGTGAAAATATTCTAAATCTCCGTATATATTTCAGGAGGCAGACAATGACGCTCTCAGGCTCAGTATGGATTACACCAGAATATAAAAAGCTGAAAAAGGGTACTGTTTCACCAGATACAAGGTATATATAGTATAATGAAAATATTTGAAATCTCTGTATATATTTCAGGAGTCAGACAAAGACACTCTCAGGCTCAGTATGGATTACACAATAATATAAAAAGATGAAAAAGGGATACTGTATCACCAGATGCCAGGTATATATAGTATAGTGAAAAAATTCTAAATCTCCGTATATATTTCAGGAGTCTGACGCTCTCAGGCTCAGTATGGATTACACAATAATATAAAAAGATGAAAAAGGGGTACTGTATCACCAGATACAAAGTATATATAGTAGACTGAAAATATTCTAAATCTCCGTATATATTTCATCAGGCAGACAATGACACTCACAGGCTCAGTATGGATTACGCAATAATATAAAAAGATGAAAAAGGGGTACTGTATCACCAGATACAAGGTATATATAGTATAGTGAAAATATTCGAAATCTCCGTATATGTTTCAGGAGGCAGACAAAGACGCTGACAGGCTCAGTATGGATTAGATAAGAATATAAAAAAGAGATCCGCAAGAAATAATCACACATGTGGGCCAATGTTCCTGGTGTCAATGATGCACTTAGAGTGGTGGGTGGAGGAGGACTTTCTGGCAAAAAGGGTACTGTATCACAAGCGTACAGCTGTATACAGTCTAGGGCTCATTGTAAATCTCCATATATATTTCAGGATTAACAGACAGACTCTCACAGGCTCAGTATGGATCACACTAGAATATAATAAGAAAAAGCGGTACTGTATCAGCAGATACCAGGTATATATAGTATAGTGAAAATATTCTAAATCTCTGTATATATTTCAGGAGGCAGACACTCTCAGGCTCAGTATGGATTACACCAGAATATAAAAAGCTGAAAAAGGGTACTGTTTCACCAGATACAAGATATATATAGTATAGTGAAAATATTCGAAATCTCCATATATATTTCAGGAGTCAGACACTGACGCTCCCAGGCTCAGTATGGATTACAGAAGAATATAATAAGAAGAAAAAGGGGTACTGTATCAGCAGATACCAGGGATATATAGTGTAGTGAAAATATTCTAAATCTCCGTATATATTTCAGGAGGCAGACACAGACGCTCTCAGGCTCAGTATGGATTACACAATAATATAAAAAGAAGAAAAGGGGCACTGTATCAGTAGATACCAGGTATATATAGTCTAGGGAAAATATTGGAAATCGCCGTATATATTTCAGGAGTCAGACAATGACGCTCACAGGCTCAGTATGGATTACACAAGAATATAAAAAGCTATGCAAGAAATAATCACACATGTGGGCCAATGTTCCAGGTGTCAATGATGCACTTACAGTTGGGGGGAGGATGACTTTCTGCAAAAAAGGGTACTGTATCCCAGGCGTACAGCTGTATACAGTCTAGGGGTAATTGTAAATCTCCGTATTTATTTTTCGGATTAACAGACAGATGCTCACAGGCTCTGTATTGATCACACCAGAATCTAAAAAGTAGAAAAAGGGTAATGTATTACAAGCGGACAGCCGTATACAGAGTTGGGGAAATTGTAAATCTCCGTATATTTTGCCAGAGTCAAACACTGGCTCTCACAGGCTCAGTATTGATCACACCAGAATCTAAAAAGTAGAAAAAGGGTAATGTGTTACAAGCGGACAGCTGTATACAGGGTTGGGGAAATTGTAAATCTCTGTATATTTTGCCAGAGTCAGACACTGGTTCTCACAGGCTCAGTATTGATTACACCAGAATATAAAAAGTAGAAAAAGGGTAATACATTAGAAGCAGACATCTGTATACAGGGTTGGGGATATGGAAATCTCCGTATATTTTGCCAGAGTCAGACACAGGCTCTCATAGGCTCAGTATGGATCACACCAGAATATAAAAAGTTGGGGGGTGGAGGAAGGGGCAGGTAGCCCAGATAGGGAGGTGGCAAAAATGGCATATGTTGAGGTGTATAATGGACATAAAGCAGCTGCAAATGAAGGAATTGGATAAGTCAGAGGAAGAGGAGGACAAAGCGAGCCATTTTGCTGGCAACCTATGTGTCATCAGGGGAAGGTGGGACAAAATCCTTTGCAACCCATGCATGGTTCATTTTAATGAAGGTTAGATCATCAACATTTTGCATCAACAGACGGGTCCTTCTTTCTGTCAGGATTGATCCAGCAGCACTGAAGACTCTTTCTGATAGCACACTACCAGCAGGGCAAGCGAGCTCCTGTAAGGCATATTGTGCCAATTCAGGCCAGGTGTCCAGTTTACAGGCCCAGTAGTCAAAGGGGAATGACCGGTGAGGGAGAACATCGATAGGGGAGGAGAAGTAATTTTTAACCATAGTTGACAACTGCTATCTCCTGTCTGTTGCTATAGATTCACTATTACCAGGCGTGTGAGCTCTCCTGGAGAAATCAGTCCACAACATGGTCATGAAACCTCTGTCTCTAACGCCACTTTGGCTGTTTGCACCACGAACACCTCTTCCATTTGGCCCAGTACGGCTCGTGGTAGAACCTGCACCGCTGCTGTTTGCTGGGAATGCCTCTAACAAACGGTTTACCAGAGTTGCTTGTTTGTTCGCCAATATTAGCTCTAGGTTCTCCTGTGGCATGATGTTCTGTAATTTGCCTTTATAGCGTGGATCGAGGATGCTGGCCAACCAGTAGTCGTCATCCTTCATAATTTTGGCAATGCGGGGGTCCCTTTTTAGGATCCGCAAGACATAACCACACATGTGGGCCAATGTTCCAGGTGTCAGTGATGCACTGCCAGTGGTGGGTGGACGAGCACTTTCTGCCAAAGCCACATACCTCCAGTCACGCACAAACCCTGGACCTGAACATGGCAAGCCAACATTTTCTCTTGCCCCCTGAGAAGCATCCTCCTCCCCAAAATAATCATCCCCCTCATCCTCCTCCTCCTCTTCCTCTTCTTCCTCCACCTCGTCCAGGATAGTTCCCTGAGCAGACAATGACTGACTGTCATCAAGGCTTGCCTCGTCCTCCTCTGCTGCAGACGCCTGATCCTTAATGTGCGTCAAAGTTTGCATGAGCAGACACATAAGTGGGATGCTCATGCTTATGATGGCGTCATCTGCGCTTACGAGCCGTGTGCATTCCTCAAAACACTGAAGGACTTTACAGAGGTATTTCAGCTTTGACCACTGCACACCCGACAACTCCATGTCTGCCCTCAAACTGCCTGCCCATGTATCCTCCCATAGATGCATTACAGCCTGCCTCTGTTCACACAGCCTCTCAACCATGTGCATGGTGGAGTTCCACCTTGTTGCAACGTCTATGATTAGGCGGTGCTTGGGGAGGTGGAGCGATCGCTGCAGCCTCTGCATACGACTGGAGTCTACGGGCGAGCGACGGATGTGCGAGCACAGTCTTTGCACTTTATAGAGCAGGGCTAACTCCGGATAATTATTTAAGAAGCACTGCACCACCAGGTTCAAGGTGTGAACCAGGCAAGGTATGTGTCTGAGTTTTGCCAGGGCTATGGCCGCCACAAAATTACGGCCGTTATCACTGACTACCTTGCCTGGCTCAAAGAAAACAAAAAACAAGAAACAAATATCCTAAAATAAAATAAAAAATATATTGCAAAAAATGCATGAAGGTAGTAATAATAATAATGGTATTTGGTAAACATAATTTTGATAAAAAGAATGTACAAGCCATCCCGCCACGTCAAGGCAACCCATTGTGGGACAGTCCTAACTCTTGTATTAAAAACCTTTCCACTTGTCAAGTGACAAATGTGAACAAGGACAGAGAGACTGAACCCACCAGTAAAAGCATAGGCCAGACAGGATGGATTTCTCAGCTCAGAAGCAGGGCGGTCACACCCTTATGTGCACAAGATACACTAAGAACTAAATGGAAAACTAGGTCTGAGCTGAAAAAGTAAGTTAATGTGTATGCAAAATGTAAATGCATATTAACACATGACCATTACACAGAGAAAACAAAAAACAAGAAACAAATATCCTAAAATAAAATGTGTTTCTTGTTTTTTGTTTTCTCTGTTTAATGGTCATGTGTTAATATGCATTTACATTTTGCATACACATCAACTTACTTTTTCAGCTCAGACCTAGTTTTTCTTCTTGCCTGGCTCAAGATACTGCCCAGCCATGACTCAGTTTCTCGCTGCAAGTAGTCGGCCAGTACCTCCGCGGTGTGTCTGTTGTCGCCCAAAAGACATAATTTTTAAAACAGCCTGCTGATGCTTACCACTAGCTGTTCGATAGTGAGACGCCTCATGTGCAACACTGGCAGTTGCGGATGGAGTGCTCGTGCGACTGTGCTCTGTTAACGAGCTTTCGCTTCAGGAGGAGGAGGAGGGTCGAATGCCTACAGCCAACTGTTGCCTATATCGTGGGCTAGGCAGCACTGTCCCACCGCCGCTGTCCCCTGTGAACCCTGCATCCACCACATTAACCCAGTGTGCAGTCATGGACACGTAACGGCCCTGGCCATGCCTACTGGCCCATGTATCTGTTGTGAGGTGCACCTTTCCACTCACTGATTGTTTGAGTGCATGGACAATGCGGTCTTTCACATGCAGGTGGAGGGCAGGGATGGATTTTCTAGAAAAGAAGTGCCGACTGAGTAGGTCATAGCATGGGACAGCATAGGCCATGAGGTCTTGGAACGCTGCGCTTTCAACCAAACGGAAGGGCATCATCTCTTATGAGACCAGTTTGGCAATGTAGGCATTCAAACCCAGTGTACGCGGATGAGAGGATAAGTACTTTCTTGTCCTACTCAGAGTGTCTGGTAGGGCGAGCTGGACTTGAGAGCTGCATATGGTGGAACTATCGGTGGACATGATGGACTGAGAGGAGGTTGGTGATGGTGGTGGTGGTGGTGAGGTGATGGCCCAGATGCAGTCTTTCGTTGCAAAAACATTGTGATTCCTTGACTGCTTTGGCCTTGCAACGACAACTCAACATTTCTTGCTGGTGGTGTGATGGACTGAGAGGAGGTTGGTGATGGTGGTGGTGTGGTGTGGTGATGGCCTAGATGCAGTCTTTCGTTGCAAAAACATTGTGATTCCCTGACTGCTTTGGCCTTGCAATGACAACTCAACATTTCTTGCTGGTGGTGTGCCAACTGGTGGGCTTATAGTGTGGGAAGCGATAGAGCGTTGCTGGCTAACTTCAGTCGGAGCCGGTGTGCATGTGCTACCTGAGGTTTTGTAGTCCGTCCACGCTTGCAAGTGCATGTTCATTAAATGTCTAAGCATGCAACTGGTATTCAAATTTCTGAGATTTTTCCCTCGGCTAAAGGGCCTTCTGCACTCCTTACAGATAACCTTTGCCTCATCAATAGGATTTCGGTCAAAAAAGTGCCACACTGGACTGTTCCTACTATGGTATAAATTTTCCAAGCTGTCCTGCCACTCTTTGTTTTTTAACACCTTTTTGGACTGCTACGGGCCTGCCAGATAACCCCAGCTGCGATGTTGATACCTGCTGCGGATCCTCTTCCTCTTCTGAGCTATTGCCAGCGACACACTCTTCCCCCACTGGATGCCAATCCGGGCCAACAACTGAGTCATCCATCACCTCCTCTTCAATTTCATCTGCACCTTCATCTGTGTCACCGTGTAAGATGGTATAGTATGCAGGAAGGGGCACCTGAGTTTCATCAGGGTCACATTCTGGCTCAGTAGACTGTGAGGGCAATGTAGTGCTCTGGTTGAATGTACGAGCACAATCATATAGCAGTGGCTGTGCATCATTGAACTCCATGTCAGATTCATGTTGGACTGGGGAATTCAGGATTTGACTTGATAACCCAGGCATGGTATGTGAAAAGAGCTCCATGGAGTAATCTGAAGTGTGGCCTGCCGCATCCTTCCCTTTTGGTGGGGGTGAAGGACACAAGGAAAGGGGTAGTTCCTGACCAGAAGCCTGCACTGACAACTCAGTGCTTGGAGTTTTTGAAACTTCAGAAGAGGAGGCGATAGTGCTGGAGTCTGTTTCGGCAATGTAAGTCAAAACCTGTTCCTGATGCCCCGGCTTTAAAAGCGGTTTACATAGTCCCAGAAAAGGGAGCCTTCCTGGCCTTCTGGAGCCAGACGATGACACAGGCTCAACACCTCCTGCCTTAGGTGCTATTGTGCTTTTGGCACTACCAGCAGATGCACCACCACCATCAGTACCAGGTGGCCCCGCACGCCCACGTCCGCGGCTTCTTCCACCATACTTCCTCATGTTTGTGAAAATGTACCCAAAATACCAGCAGCTATATGGTACTGTTTCAGAAGTGTACAGCTGTATACGGTGAGGGTGAAAAATTTTAATCTCCGTATATATTTCAGGAGTAACACACACGGTTACAGGCTCAGTATGGATAACACCAGAATATGAAAAGCAGAAAAAGTGTACTGTATCAGTAGCGTACAGCTGTATACAGTATTGGGGTAATCTGAAATCTCCGTATATATTTCAGGAGTAACACACACGGTCACAGGCTCAGTATGGATAACACCAAAATATGAAAAGCAGAAAAAGTTTACTGCATCAGTAGCATACAGCTGTTTACAGCGTTGGGGTAATTTTAAATCTCCGTATATATTTCAGGAGTAACACACAGACGCTCACAGGCTCAGTATGGAGTAGACCAGAATATGAAAAGCAGTAAAAGTGTACTGTATCAGTAGCGTACAGCTGTATACAGTGTTGGGGTAATTTTAAATCTCCGTATATATTTCAGGAGTAACACACACAGTCACAGGCTCAGTATGGATACCACCAGAATATGAAAAGCAGAAAAAGTGTACTGTATCAGTAGCGTCCAGCTGTATACAGTGTTGGGGTAATTTGAAATCTCCGTATATATTTCAGGAGTAACACACATGGTCACAGGCTCAGTATGGATAACACCAGAATATGAAAAGCATAAAAAGTGTACTGTATCAGAAGCGTACAGCTGTATACAGTGTTGGGGTAATTTGAAATCTCCGTTTATATTTCAGGAGTAACACACACGGTCACAGGCTCAGTATCGATAACACCAGAATATGAAAAGCATAAAAAGTGTACTGTATCAGTAGCGTACAGCTGTATACAGTGTTGGGGTAATTTGAAATTTTCGTATATATTTCAAGAGTAACACAAACACGCTCTCTCAGTATGGATTTGACCGTAATACAGAAGACAGAAAAACGGTACTGTACCAGAAGATACCAGCTGTATACGGTTTTGGGGAAAATTGAAATCTCCGTATATATTTCCGTAGTCACACACAGATAGTCAGCATGTATTTGTCTGTGATACCAGCCGGTACACGGTAGTGTGAGGAGCGTACAGCTCTATATGGTGTGGGAAAAAATTAACGCTCGGTAGCTGTGCAGAAAAAAGTATTAGTGCTGTGTAGGTGCTGTGTTAAAAAGCACTCTGCACAGCAGTGTACACACAGCAATACAGGTAGCAGGCAGCCTAATAATCAGCTCTACTGCTGCACACAATAAATTCCTCCCCGGTCACTGGCAGGCAGCCAATAATCAGCTCTGCTGCTCCACACAAGAAATTCCTCCCCTCTCACTGGCAGGCAGCCTAATAATCAGCTCTGCTGCTGCACACAAGCAATTCCTCCCCTGTCACTGGCAGGCAGCCTAAAGACCAGCACTGCTGCACACAACAAAATCCTCCCCTGTCACTGGACGCTAACTGTACAGCTAATCGCTATCAGCACAAGCACAGAATTATTGTTTTTTTCCTGCCTAATGCTCTCCCTACTGATAACCAGCGCCAGCAACCTCTCCCTATGCTAAGATCGGCAGAAGTAAAATGGCGGTCGGCGATGAGGGCTTTTATAGGCACTGTGACGCCACACAAAGCAAGCCAATCACTGCAATGCCCTTCTCTAAGATGGTGCTAGCCGCTGCCCATGTCATCGCATTGCCCACAGTCTGCGTTCTTGCTCATTGGCTGAGAAAAGGCCCTTCAAGCATTATGGGAAAACCGACTTTGGCGCTCGGGTCGCCGAATGCATGGCCGACCTAACACTATGGTCGGGTTTCGCTCGGCGAAACCCGACTTTGGCGAAAGTCGGTCTTTTTTGAATCTGACCGACCTGTTTCGCTCAACTCTACAGATGAGTATTTTCATATAAACCAAGTGTCCGCATGAAAAAATTGCAGCATGCACCATTCTCTTCTAAGGATTGGATGACATTTGAGGTCTATGGGTGCATAAAAAAAATCAGATCTCATACGGATCATCTGTGTAGCATCTGATTCTTATGGATACATTGCCATTATTAACACAGGAAACTGTATTTGATCATGGATATTTTAAACTATTAATGTAGAAAGTCAGAAACCACATGGATGTCACACTGATATAAAAAACAAGCACACAGATTATTATTATTTACTGTAATAGCGCCATTTATTCCATAGCGCTTTACATATGAAAACTGGTGTACATAAAAAGCAAGTACAATAATCTTGAACAAAACGAGTCACCGTCTGGTACAGGAGGAGAGAGGACCCTGCGCCCGAGGGCTCACAATCCACAAGGGATGGATCAGGATACAGTAGGTGAGGATAGAGCTGGTCGTGGAGTGGTTTGGTAGATTGGTGGTTACTGCAGGTTGTAGACTTGTTGGAAGAGGTAGGTCTTCAGGTGCCTTTTGAAGGTTACCAAGGTCGCGTTCGGGTTTCGATCACAGGGATGGCGCCACCACGAGTTCAGTCACTGCTCAGTGTATAGAGAGCGGCGGCTGTAACTGTGCCCCCAGGCACTGACTGACAGCAGCTCAGTATCAGACCCGGATGTCAGTCAGTGCCAGGGGTGTGGTTACAGCTGAGTTGTGACTGACTCGCACCAGTGCCACCCCCGTCACTGACACCCGAATGCTAACGGGGGAATAAAATTAATTTCCTC
This sequence comes from Oophaga sylvatica, assembly GCA_033576555.1. Taxonomy (NCBI): domain Eukaryota; kingdom Metazoa; phylum Chordata; class Amphibia; order Anura; family Dendrobatidae; genus Oophaga; species Oophaga sylvatica. Next base: position 291,588,103 of record JARQOD010000006.1, read on the forward strand.
CCGGCAGCGGGGATCTGGATCTAAGTGTAAGCGCCAGGCTATTAACCTGCAGATTAACCACATATCAGCAGGTATTTTTTCACGTGATGGGTTCCCTTTTAATGTTCAACTGTACACACATTGCTGATGGCTATTTGGAGGGTACAAAATAAAAAGTGGAGTAGTCCTTTAAAAGATTTAAAAAGCAACAAAATCTTCTTTTGTAATAAAAAATGCTTATTGTCAAATAAAGAAAAAAGTAAGAATATAAAAATATATAATAGCTGCATGAAAGACTTGATCTATAAATCTATCACATAATTTAAAATGCATGAGTTAACAAACAATTCGAGAACTACTGTTTTTGTTCTTTCAGCCTCCATAAACAGAAATAAAATCAATAAAAAAGTGATATTACACATAGTTTCAACATATGAATTGTGTGTAACTGTAAGGGGTTAATCTATTTTCACTCACTTGCATACATCTTCCCCTTAGGTTGAAAATTTAATGGGAATCTATCAGAACAGAATGATTGTTCAAATCAAGTACATGCATTCAGCGCACACTTGGCATGGCAAAACGTTTAAGCACACCTTCCCACCTACTTGTTCTCCATCTATCTCCACCCTCCACCCTTCTTTGATTGACAGATCTGGCTTTATAGATCCAGAAAAGCACTCTCATCAAAATGTTTATCCCCAAAACATTGCAGCTATCATATTATACACTCCCTGACAGAAGTTATGTCGCTTATCCATGTTATGTAAATAAAAGCTTATACGTAAGCTGACGTTTAATTCATCCACTGATTGTATAAATTATTCTTTTGAAAGCTGAAACCCTCCGAAATGTGGTTTAGGTTAAGAAAACAAATTGGCATCAATGCAGAAATATTGATCATTTAATGGACACAGAATGGTCAGATTTTGGCAAGACAAAAGTTTTGTCGCCCACAGAAAGTAATGTGATATTCAAACAAATAATTAACTTAAAATACAAATATATGTTGCATAAAATTTTTGAATGAAGTTGTGGTGCTATTAGAGTCATATTTAATATTTTGTGTGACTTCTATGAGCTTGAAGGACTGCATCCATGCGGTTCAACAATGATTCATACAACTTATTAATGAAGTCATCAGGAATAGCAAAGAATGCATTCTTACATGCCTCCCAGAGTTCATCTAGATTCTTTGGTTTTGTCTTTCAAGCTTCCTCTTTCATCCTACCCCAAACATGCTCAATGATGTTCATGTCTGGTGACTGGGCTGGCCAGTCCTTGAGCACCTTGATCTTTTTTGCCTTGAGGAACTTTGTTGTAGAGATGGATGTATGAGATGGAGCACTATCCTGCTGCAGAATTTGACCCCTTTTATGATTTGGAATATAAGAAGTAGCTAATACTTCTTGATATTTTAGGCTATTGATATTGCCTTCCACCTTGCAAATGTTTCGCACACCCCCATACTGAATGTAACCCCAGACCATGATCTTTCCACCATCAAATTTAACTGTTTTCTTGGCGTATTTTGGTAGGTCTCCTGCAGTATTTGCGGCGACTGTGGTATAATTCTACTGAAAATTCATCAGAGAAATCCACCTTCTGCCACTTTTCCAGCATCCATCTGTTTAGCTGGCTGTGGGACTTTGCAAATGCCACACTGTTTTTATTTGCCTTTTATTTAGTGCTGGCTTCTGGGCACTGATTTGACCATGGAGGCCATTTCAAGACAGAATCCTACAAACTGTTCAAGTTGACACAGGGACTTGAGGTGACCAGGCCTGTTGGAGCTCTGCTGCAGTGGAAGAGGGGCTTGCTTTGGATTTTCTAACCAACAAACGTTCCTCCTGAGCAGTTGTCTTGCGGGGTCTGCCGGACGTGGGCTTGTCAAACACATCTCCAGTCTCTTCAAATCTTTTAATTCTTTGTACTTGCCACTGAGACACATTAAAGGTGCCAGCCACCTCTGCAGTGAATCTGGTCTTCAGCCTCTTGATAATCCAGGCTTTGGTCGCAGGGTGGATTTTTGGCATGTTGTCAGAGTTCAAGTTGCAGTTCAAGTGAAGGTCTGGGGTGCTGGGTTTCTTTTTATTAAACGATCATTTACTGAGCATAGGTGATGATGTAACCTAGGATTGGGTGCATTATATGACCAGGTGACAAAACTTTTGTCATGCCAAAATCTGACCATTCTGTGTCCATTAAATGATCAATATTTCTGCATTGATGCCAATTTATTTTCTATCTCTCTGATGCGGAGATATTAGCAATCAAATATTTTCACCTAATGAATTAACTTTTGTTAGCGGGAACCTTCAGGTTAATAGTGTTCTGAACCTGCCTGGAGCCCACATATAGACCCACGCTACCAGGTGGAAGATTAGTTTATCACGCCTGGCAGCATTTCGGTCTCAGTCATGAGGATGATGCAGGCATGGTTTCAGTCACTGCTCTGTGTATAGCGAGTGGTGGCTGTAATTGCACCTCTTGCATGACTGACAGTTCACTCCGCATTAGAGACAGTTGCTAGTCAGTGCCAGGGGCTGCGGTTATAGCCATTACCCACTATACACAGAACAGTGACTGAAACCATGCCAGCATCACCCTCGTGACTAAAACCCGAATGCTGCCATGAGGCGTAAAGTTCATTTCCTCCCAGGAGCAGGGCTCTAAGTGTGGGTGCCAGGAAGGCTCAGAACGTTATATTAAACTGCAGATTAGCCCTATATTTGCAGGTTAATAGCATTTTTCACATGACATGTTCCCTTTAAGTTTAAGTGGGTGTAATTTGATAGTTTTCACTGGGGGTGCGTACTTCTCTAATTATGATGCTGACCAATCATAAGCAGGCAGCAAAATAGAAGTGCATAAAGACCTATGATGATGTCATCAGTGTCACATGACTAGAGTCCTCAGGTCCTGCCAATGGGAGTGTACAGCCTAAATAAGCAATGAACACATATTGCAGAACACAGAAATCTAGAGCTATAAACTCCATATAATATTTACACACTTCTGTGCTGTACTGCATTGTCCTGGTATATCTGTATGTATCAATCCTTTATGCCTGTGAAGACTAATAATCATCTGATGCAGGTAGGGAGAAAAATTCAGATCACCAGGGAATTTGTTTTACAATCCATGTCACCTTAATTCCAAGATACATTTAACTAATATTTATTCTAAACAGATGGAAATTTCTTTCCTGGGATTTTCATTTCATACCCCTCTAAATTAGAAGGGTATGAAAGTGCAGACTGTTGGTCACTGTTGGTGTTTCTGGCTCTTATACTTCAAGTCTCGAATTTGAGACCCAGCTCTGAAGGCAAAGGGAGAGTCTTAAAAATAATGTAAAATAGTGTCATCCCCTGAAAATCTAGACAATAAAGTAGTTATTAGTAAGTTTCTACAAGAACAATGTGTTTATAGTATGTATTATCAAAGGAAATCAAGACACATAGATGGATAGATAGACCTAAATTTGGTTGATATGACATCACAAAGGTAAAGTGCCCTTAATATCAAAAGAAGCAAACCAATTTAACAAGGGCACTATTTTTCTGAAACTTTCTCTGAGGGTTTTCATATATGTGGCCATAAAAGTAATGATGCTTGTTTTGGACCTCATCCACAAATTCCCTCCATTTGTTCCTGATGGAGCAAATACAGTGGGGGAAATAAGTATTTGATCCCTTGCTGATTTTGTAAGTTTGCCCACTGACAAAGACATGAACAGTCTATCATTTTAAGGGTAAGTTAATTTTAACATTGAGAGATAGAATATCAAAAATAAAATCCAGAAAATCACATTGTATACATTATATAAATGTATTTGCATTTTGCAGTGAGCAATAAGTATTTGGTCCCTCTGGCAAACAAGACTTAATACTTGGTGGCAAAACCCTTTTTGGCATTGTAAGGCGGCGGTGTTCACACCGTGCAGTAACTGAGGCAGTGACCCAAGCAAGTCCAAAGTAAACAGCTTTTATTCAGCAACTCACGGGTAAAACAGGAAAAGTCCTCCGGTACGCAGCCGGGGTAACATGAGTCCATAAACACTGGTTGCCGGGGACAACGGCCGCGCCGGGCCGAACAGAGCCTGACAGGTGCAGAGCCGCGCCAGGTGTGGGTTCAGCTACACACCATCCTGCGTAGCTTTTCTGCTATGCTCCTCGCAGGGTCCAAACATAGAACAACACTAATCCTTAGTGCAGGAGTTTTAAAGACCTGTGGCAAAAACCACTGGAAAACCCGGGTTGGAGGGAGGAGGCCGCCCCACTGCCTCCTGTGACCTCCTCCAAGAAATGAAGGCCCTGCCGGATTTTACTTAATCTGCCTTAGCCAGGTAGTCTGACTAGGTCATTGCTCACCTTCATTCCTGCATTGCAGCCGCAGCTGTGTGTGTGACTGCAATGCACTCCAATGGCTTTAATAGGTCTCTGTACACATTCTGGGGGAAATATAACGTCCCTCGTAAACGATCCCGGTCACTGCCTCACAGCATGCACAGCAGTCAGATGATTTGGTCCACTCCTCATTGCAGATCATCTCTAAATCATTAAGATTTTGAGGTTGTCACAGAATACTTATTTCCCCCACTGTATGGTTAACCTATCAAATCTCCTCATTTAAAGGGCAAGCATAAAATAATGAATTGCTGAACTCTAGGCATCCACGTGCCACTTACCTTAAATATGGGTTAAAGTTGTCATAGATAAGGATCTAAATGAAGCTTCTTTGTCATTTACTTTTAATGTGTGTGTATATAAATCTGATCACCAGGGAATTCATTTTACAATCCATGTCACCTTAAATCCAAGATACATGCAACTAAAATCTCTTCTAGTCAGACTGACAATTTCTGTCCTGGGGTTTTCATTTCATATCCCTCCTAAATTGTATCTGCCTTGCAATGAAAAAAAAGGATATGTTTTATTTCTCTAGTGACAAACACGCATTTTTCAAGAAAATTAGATCTCTACAGGAGCCAGGACACATTGAATCCAGTGAGTTAGGTTTCTACTGGGTGTCTGAGCTGCTCCAATTTATGATTTGTAACTGAGAAGAGGAGAGGTGGTGGGGCTGTTACTGAGCTGCTGATGATGAATGTGCCCGAGCCCTGGTGTTGAAATGACTTTTTTAATCATAGCTTTTTCTGTGCCAAGGTAAATTATTGTGTGAGAATAATAAGAGCATGGGTACTCAAGCACGAAACCTTTCACCACAGGTATGACTATAAGAGTATAATAGTACCTATATAATACACTGAGACATTAAGACGCAAAAGGAGTTGCGTTACATTCCCAGTTTTTTTTTATAATTGGTTTTCGCAAAAAAAGTTTTCTACAACATTATTTTTGCTAATTTTCTATAAATTATGCATATTTCTAAGCTTAAGTTGGGGTTGTCCAGGGTAAGAAAAAGGATCAGCTTTATCTGTTTTTTTATTTTTCCACAATCAGCACATGTACATTAAGTTAAGCAAACTCTTTGATTAGTTCTTATTATTTTGCTATTGCACTCTAAGGTGCTCAGGGTGGTAGTCATGGTCGAGGGGCTGCCTTCCCATGTAAGGATGTAGCAGGTCCCCTCAGTTGCGCCCGCTCCTCCTTCCGTATGCACTTTTAGTGTAAGTGTTTCTGCATTAAAGTAATATATATTAATATGGTGTTGCCATGCCAGTTATGTAATGCACATAATAGAGGCAGGGACAGAAACAGCTAAACTTGTGGGCTGGGTCAGCACCAGAGAGGGAAGAGGAAGCTGCTGTCCCGGTAAGAAAGCCCAGGTACTTTGGCCAGGGCAGACGTTGAATACAGACGGGGCACTGCCAGACCCCCCGGACAGGAGAGGTCTGTTGCCCGAGCCAAGGACTGAGCACCAGGACCTAGGACTACAACACAGGCCCTCAGGACTCTGTAAGGGCCTTCGCTGAAGGGGTCTCAGGCACCCAGATTCCAGCTATTGGATTTCTGCGAACTTCAGCCGTTGTGGGTATTGCCGTAGCAAGAGTCACATAAATTACATTATACATTAATCATGATAGATTACATTAACTGAGTACATTAGTACCTATAAAACTATGCAGTTTCACTTATCATAACTATCACAAAAATGCAATAAAATCACACACATTGCACAAACGCTGTCTCAAGAGGAAGAGGAATATGACAGCCCCTGTCACACCCTTACAGTACATCTGTTATCAAGCTAAATGCTTTTACAGAAATTTTGCAAATATGTCAGATCTCCTGATTAGAGATGAGCTGATCTTTTGAAATTTTGAAGCTCCGGAAAAATTGTAATTGCTTGGAAAATACATTTGGGGGAGATGAGTGAGAGAAAAATCCCCCCACCCCTGGTTGTAAGAGCTTACATTCTACAGTATAAATAGAGAGAATCGCTCCACTGTAACAAGGGAACATGGGGGGGTAGTTGTGGCCAAGTTATTTAAAGGCATAGTTCACAGGCAAAGCCCACTGAGCACAATGTCAGTGAGTACCCCCCGGCCCCTTGTTCATGCAATACTGGCTTGATGCAGTTTTTCCCCACGAGTTACCTTTTCTCCTGGTTACCGCAGTCCAGGCGATACAGAGTCCATAAAGGCAACTGTTGTCCAACAGGGAAAATAATTCTTTAATGAACAGTGGTAAAGTAGAAAGGCACGAGTACAACACAGGTTTTCCTGCTCTCTCCCTGTCACTCTCTCCAACCGCACCCACAGCAGCTGCAGCAGCCAAAGATTAGAGGAATTCCACGTGCTGGGATCTGGGTGCTTAAAACCCCTTCAGCGGGGGCCCTTCCGGAGTCCTGGGGCCCGTATTGCAGTCCTTAGCCTTACTCTTCAGCCCTTGGTCCCGGGCAACAGACATCTCCCGTACAGGGGGTCTTGCAGTGCACCGTCTATAAATCACTTCTGCCATGGCCAGAGTATCAGACAGTTCTGAGGAAACAGTAGCATCCTCTCTCCTCTGGCTGCTAGTCCAGTCCCCCAACATTAACTATTTCTGCCCCTAACTATGTACAGTATTAAAGGGAAACATACACAATACAATGGATTACAATAGGAGCAATACAGACATTACATTACATGACAAATACAGGGATACACAGTACAATTAAGGCAGTCTACACATAAGAGGCACGAGGGTGACACTGAAGGAGGAGAGGGCGAAACTGAAGGGACATGCCACCCCCTTACACAACCAGAAGAGCTCACACTGTTCAGGAGAGAGAAACCCCCTGACCATAAGGGTTTGCACTCTACAAGAGAGAGAGAGGACCCCACTGACCATGAGAGCTTACACTCTTGATGACCCTGCAGTCTATGGGATCTAACACTTTGCAGGCAATAGAGATAGAAAGCACTTTGCTGAACATAAGAGCTTACAATTTACAGGGGAGAGAGAGTACTCCACTGACCATAAGAGCTTACACTCTACAGGAAAGAAAGAGAGAGGACCAAGTTAACCATATGAGCTTGCACTCTACAGGAGACAGAGACTTAACCTGTAAATCTCGGAGGCTTCAGTGATGTGGGAAATTGTGCTGTTTTTTTTTTATGTTGTGAACTGTGAATCAAATCTAAAAATGTTCGAAATTCATGTGAAAATATAAATTCCAGGAAACTAGACTAGCATTAATCATCCGTGTATCAATGCGCTCATCTCTACTCCGGACTGCTTTCTCTCTGCTTCTCTATATAGTGGAAAGCAAGTTAGTCAGAAGAGACACAATTCAGACCTGATTTATCAGATTCATCAAGCAGTTTACCCTAGTTTTCTGGAATACAACTGCTTGAAATGTAACAACATTTTAGAGCATCTTGTAGTTGCGAATTTTGGTGCTTTTACTCTGTCCCCAGCCAGCTCCGCCAAATTTTTAAAATGAGGCAAAGAAGGGCGAAGCCGATCACATTAAAATAATTCATGATCATTTATGCACCAAAAGTAGCATAAATTACAAGAGAAAATGAGAACATTTCTTGCGGTAAGCAGCTGAAAACTGCACCAAATTCATTAAGAGGCGCACGCCACTTGCAAAATTTGACGCATCTTACTCTAGTGCACATGTAAACAAAACTGGCAAACAAAACACCAGTTTTGTTTAATCTGGGTCTTAATGTCCAGAGCTTAGGAATGATTTTTTAGGGGTAAGACAGCATAATGTTTGAATTAAGTGATTTGAGATCAGTTTTCCAAAAAACAGTGATGATTGAAGTATATGGCAATGCTCAGTGGCTTTCAGGTTACACTTCAAATGTTAGATGATGATGCATGATGTTTTTTTTACTGAGGAGAGTTATTGGTTGTTGCCAGACAAAATGTAATCATTTTTCATTATGACTATATAAAAAATGAGCGATTTATATTAAGTGATACAATATGGTGTTGAAGAGTGAGCATTAAGTTTTGGCTACATTTCCTGACAACCCATCTATGACAGCAGACTATCAATAGTCTCTTGTACCTAAATTTGTAAGATACTTTTTATAAAAAAAATCTGTATCTATAAATTTCTTACATTTTTATTTAATGCAATTAAAGAGAACCTATCACTTCTGGTAATGCTATTTACCTGCAGATATATGGTTAATTTGCAGGTAAATAGTGCTACAAAGCTGTCTGTCTGCCTTAGAAAAAATGAACCTTATTACTCCCGCTAGCCGCCGGCTTTAAGTCATAGAGGCAGTGCCCAGAGAGGCTTCAGTCACTGCTCACAGCATTGTAAGTGGTGGCTATAAGCAGGGTCGGACTGCCACATCGGAGAACCGGAGGATTCCCCGGTGGGCCCAGGCAATGACATCTGCTGGAATATAGGGCCGGAAGCTGCCTAGGGCCTCCGCTGCCCCAGGGACCCCCAGGGAGTGGTATAACGCTAATTACGGCACACCACGCAGATGCTATGGGGCACGTGAGTCAGGGGGGCCTGCCCCGTGCCAGCAGAGCAGCAGCGAAGGAACAGCAGGTGACCAGAGGCAGGAGCCGGCTGATACGGCTAAAGCCTGTGCCTGCTGCTAAATAGACATGAATATTCACTGTTCCCTATTCCCATGGGCATGGATAGCAATGAATATTCATTTCACTTTAATAGCAGGCAGAAGGGCCGGTGTCAACACCCAGGCAAGTGCCGGAGCCCTGAGCCGGGGAACCCACTTGCCATCAGGGACACCGGCAAGCTATGGGGGCCCTTTGATTGTGACGGCGCCCGCGAGTGGGCTTCCCCCACTTTCTCAGGGCCCAGGAACTTGGATACCTCTCCCAGCTCCACCGCTGCTGCGTTTTCTACGTCTCCTGACTCTGACATTTCTGGTCAGAGGGCGCGATGACGTCAGGTCTGTGCGCCTTTTGCCTGAACAGTCAGTGCAGAGAGCTGGAATACAGCGACGCTGAGGAGTCCAGAGCAGAGCCAGCGAGGAGAGGTATTTAATTTTTTTTTTATGTTTGGAGCAATATGTGGGACCAATATATGGGGCCCATTATTTATGGAGCATTTTATATGTGGCCCATCATACACTGGAGCAGCATATATGAAGCCCATTATACACTGGAGCATCATATATGGGGCCCATCATACACTGGACCATCATATATGGGGCCCATAATATATGGAGCATTATATGGGCCCATCATTCACTGGAGCATCATATTTGGGAGCCATTATATATGAAGCATTATATGGGCCCATTATACACTGAAGCATCATATATGAGACCCATTATATATGGAGCATTATATGGGCCCATCATACACTGGAGCATCATATTTGGGGGCTATTATATATGGAACATTATATGGGCCCATCATACACTGAAGCATCATATATGGGGCCCATTATATATGGAACATCATATGTGGCCCATTATATATGGAGCATCATATGGGGCCCATTATATATGGAGCATCATATGGGGCTCATTATATATGGAGCATCATCTGGGGCCCATTATATATATGGAGCATTATATGTGGCCCATTATATATATGGAGCACTATATGGGAACTATTCTGTATGGAGCAATATATGGGGCTCATTACTGTATGGAGCATTATATAGAATCCACGGTCTGCATGCAACAAGCTATCCTTCCTGCACAACTACTTTCTGAACAACTCTCTTCATCTGTTGGCCCTCACGGAAACGTGGATTCAGGATTCTGACACTGTCTCCCCTGCTGCCATTTCCTATGATGACTTACAGTTCTCCCATTCCCCAAGACCTGCAAACAGACATGGTGGTGGGGTTGGCATACTCCTGTCCCCACAATGCACTTTCCAGGTCATCCCCCCAATTCCATCACTCTCATTCCCTACTTTTGAGGTCCACACCATCAGGCTCTTCCGTCCCCTCTCCCTCAGAGTAGCGGTCATATATCGGCCCCCAGGCTCGCCCACCCGGTTCCTTGACCACTTCTCAGCCAGGCTGCCGCACTTCATATCCTCAGAACTACCAACCCTTATCCTTGGAGACTTCAACATCCCCATTAACAGCCCTACTTCCACATCTGCATCTCAGCTTCTATCACTAACCACTTCTCTAGGCCTCTCACAGCTTTCAACCTCTGAGACACACAAGGATGGTAACACCCTTGACCTGGTCTTTGTCCGCCTCTGTTCAATCTCCCACCTAAATAACTCACCGCTTCCACTCTCTGACCACAACATTCTCTCCTTCATCCTCACAAATCCTCGACCACCCCAGCGCACTCCAGCTCACTCCTACCTACCATACATTCAGAAATCTACAAGCCATTAACCCTCAGACACTTTCAGACTCCCTACACTCATCGCTGTCCCCAATCTCCTCTTTTTCTTGTCCTAATCTGGCTGTTCAGCACTACAATGACACTCTTAGAAGCACCCTTGCCCAAGTAGCACCCTCAGAACTTCCAAACACACAGTAAAACAGCCCTGGCTCACATTGCAAACTCAACTTCTTCAGCGATGCTCTAGGAGTCCTGAACGCCTCTGGAGAAAAACCCACACACCAGAAGACTTCATCCACTTTAAATTCATGTTAAGAACTTATAATGCTGCCCTTCACCTCGCCAAACAGACCTACTTCACCACCCTGATCTCCTCACTAGCCAACAACCCCAAGAAACTTTTTGACACTTTTCACTCCCTCCTCAGGCCAAAAGCACAAGCCCCTATCACAGACATTTGTGCTGACGACCTGGCCTCCCACTTTATAGAAAAAATAGATACTATCCGTCAGGAAATCTGCTCTCAACCACCAAGTGCTGTGACTCCCATCCCACCCTGCATTTCCCTGGCTCACTTTCCACATTTGATCCCATCACAGAAGAAGAAGTCTCCAGACTCCTCTCTTCCTCCGTCCGACTACATGCACTACCGACCCCATTCCCTCACATCTCCTCCAGTCTCTCTCTCCAGTTGTCACAACTCACCTAACTACAATCTTTAATCTCTCACTCTCCTCTGGCATTTTCCCATCTTCCTTCAAACACTCCATCATTACTCCACTACTAAAGAAACCCACTCTCGACCCTTCTTGCACAAACAACTACAGACCGGTCTCCAATCTCCCCTTCATCTCTAAACTTTTGGAGCGCCTAGTCTACTCCCTCCTCACCCGTTACCTCTCCGCTTACTCCCTTCTAGACCCTTCACAGTCCGGCTTCCACCCCCTACATTCGACTGAAACTGCACTCATCAAAGTGACCAATGACCTTCTGACAGCAAAACGTAAGGGCGACTACTCGCTGCTCATTCTTCTCGACCTTTCTGCAGCTTTCGACACAGTTGACCACTGTCTCCTACTGTCTAGGCTCCAGTCACTAGGTATTAAGGACACTGTTCTCTCCTGGTTCTCCTCCTATCTTTCTGACCGCTCCTTCAGTGTTTCGTTCTCTAGCTCCACGTCATCTCCTCTTCCTCTCACTGTCGGTGTACCCCAGGGCTCAGTCCTTGGCCCCCTTCACTTCTCTCTCTACACGGCCCCAATTGGACAGACCATCAGCAGATTTGGCTTTCAGTACCATCTTTACGCTGATGACACACAACTATACACTTCATCCCCCGACCTTACCCCCACTGTTCTACAGAACGCCACTGACTGTCTGTCCGCAGTCTCCAACATCATGTCCGCTCTCTATCTGAAACTTAACCTCTCCAAAACTGAACTCCTTCTGCTCCCGCCATCTACTAACCTCCCTAAATCTGACATTTCCCTCTCCGTGGGTGGCACCATAATAACACCCCGGCAGCAGGCTCGCTGTCTGGGTGTTATGTTTGACACCAATCTCTCCTTCACCTCTCATATACAATCTCTTGACCACTCTTGCCGCCTACACCTAAAGAACATCTCCAGAATCCGCCCTTTTCTCACCATGGAAACAACAAAAACCCTCACTGTAGCATTGATCCACTCCCGCCTGGACTACTGCAACGCTCTATTACTTGACCTCCCCATTACTCAACTATCCCCTCTCCAGTCCATCCTTAATGCAGCAGCCAGGGTCATCCATCTGGCTAATCGGTACTCGACGCGTCCGCCCTTCGCCAGTCCTTACACTGGCTGCCCATTCATTATAGGATCCAATTCAAAGTACTTGTTCTCACCCACAAAGCTCTCCACAGTGCAGCACCCCCCTACATCTCCTCCCTCATTTGTATCTATCGGCCTAACCGACTGCTGCGCTCTGCAAACGACTTTCGACTAACCTCTGCACTAATCCGTACCTCCCACTCCTGACTCCAAAACTTCTCCCGCGCTGTGCCAATCCTCTGGAATGCTCTACCTCAAGAAATTAGTACTATCCACAATTTGCATGGTTTCAGGTGGTCCCTCAAAACACATTTGTTCAGAGCGGCCTATCACATTCACTAATCAAAGTCATTCTATGTGTAAGTGTGTATGTGTAGCCCATTCACTATCTCCATCCATCCCTCACTCCCTCAAGATGGCTGGACCATCATTGTAAATGCACCATTGTATATACACACCTGTACTCTGTATCTCCCCCACCTCATTGTAGATTGTAAGCTCTCACGAGCAGGGGCGGCTTATTTTGCTTTAATTATTGTATTGTTAACGTTGTTACTTATGACTTGTGTTTTGAAACTGTTAAACTATAAAGCGCTGTGGAATATGTTGGCACTATTTAAATAAAGATTATTATTATTATTATTATTATATGCAGCTCGTCATACTATTCGGAGCATTATATGGGGCTCATTATACTGTATGGAACAAATATAGGGGCTCATTATTCTTTATGGAGCATTTTATGGTGATGAGGGGGCCATGTATACTAGGATAGGGATGAGGGGGCCATGCATACCAGGATGGTTATGAGGGGGCTATGTATACCTGGATTTGGAACAAATATATATACCAGGATGGAGGATATTAGAACAGAATTTACCACATTTTTTACTTCATTTTTTTCTATTTTCCTCTTTTAAAGCCTAGAAACGTCTTACGGTCTGAAAAATACGGTATATATCAGTGAGCGAGTGAGTACGTGGTGGCCATAATACTGTAGAACTGCATTATATTCTATGGGGGGTTGCATTACATTCTATGAGGGGGCTGCATTATATTCTATGTGGGGGCTGCATTATACTATATGAGGGCTACATTATATTCTATGAGGGGTGCTACCCCTGTTATATGATTAAGACATGTACTACCTTATATTATATCCTGATATTAGCGTGTTTTACGGCACAATTGCTGGTCTTGTATTTATTTCTATATAGCTGCATAGTGAATGATTTTCTCTGGTGGGCCAAAGGTGCTCCAGTCCAATGATGGCTATAAGCAAGCCTCGGGACTTTTATAACAGCTTATACACTGCAGAGCCAGCTGTCAATCGAAGTGTCAGATGTGATTACAGCCTACACTGACAGCATAGTGATCAGTGACTGCAGTTGCTCTATGTATGCCCTTATTACTGAAAGCTGACAGAGCGGCTCCAGTTTTAGCTCATTATACTGTGAGCAGAGGCTGTAATCATGCCCACTACTTTGATCGACAGTGGATTCTGCAGAGTATCAGTACACAGTGGATGTCATTTAAGTTCCAGGGCATGCTTACAGCTGCCTCTCTCTGCGCTATGAGAAGTGACTAAAGCTGCTCTGCCTCTATTATTGAAATCCAGTGGCTACTTGGATAAATAACCCTATGTCGGCAGGTAAATAGCATTATCTGTGGTGACAGGTTCTCTTTAAAGCGGTTGACCACTATTTGGACAACCCTGTCTTAGTCAGCATGCTTGCCACCAGTTAAATAATGACACTTATACCCAGCTACAGCTGTGCCGGATCTCACTCTCCTGGGGATCACATGGTATGATAATGTGACTGTTATGTCACGCTATCCCCGTGGCTAATCAGCGTTGGTTTCACTCTCCCCGACCTCGGTCAAATTAGACATTGACTCTTTTGCACCAGAGCCTGTTTTTGACTTCGTGACCAGGCCAATTTTTTCAATTCTGACCAGTGTCAATTTATGAGGTAATAACTGTGGAACGCGTCAACGTATCCTACTGATCTTGAGAAAGTTTTTTTATGACATATTGTACTTCATGGTAGTGGTAAAATTAGTTTAATATAACTTGCGTTGATTTCTGAAAATATTGGAAATTTGGTGAAAATTTTGCAATTTTCAAACTTTTCATTTTTATGCCCTTAAAACACAAAAGAGATAATAAATAACATTAACCACATGTCTACTTTACGTCATCACAATTTTTGAAACATAATTTTTCTTTTGTTATGACGACGGTAGAAAGGTTAAAAGTTGATCAGCACTTTCTCATTTTTCCATAAAATTAACAAAACCATTTTTTTACACACCACCTCACATTTGAAGTGACTTTGAGGGGCTTTACCCAAAAGTGACACAATTCTAAAAACTGCAACCCTCAAAGGGGCTCAAAAAAAATTCAAGAAGTTTATTAACCCTTCAGGTGCTTCACAGGAATTAATGGTATGTAGAAGGAAAAAATGAACATTTAACTTTTTCCCAGGAAGAAGCATCAGCGAAACACGCGTCGGGGTCTGAGGTGTCAGCGTGCCACTTGGCACTATATTTGTAAAACAGCTTAAGTACAGGTAATATGTGTGGGGCATGGGATATTTATGGTTTACTATTACCATATGGTGGCAATTACTAATGTGGCTATTCATACATATGTTGGAATTAAATGCACTGTACCACTTTATAAATCATAGTTAATTTAGCTACTAGTGTGCCAAATTATTTGGATTTCATTACAACCGTTGTGGTTTTACTTAGTGATTGTATGGACATAAAAACATGGCTTTGAAGTGGTGATTGGTCAAATACATAATGATATGATATAGCACTAACTAGGATGTGTTAAACATTAAGTGATATTGTGATGACCACACCATAGTTCTCTGTAATTGGGGGCACACTACAATTAGATATAATCTACAATTAAGTCCTATTACCACGCAATATATATTCCTGTATATTTTTGTACTGTTTAAGCTGACCTTTTTGTGTGTTTATTGGTTTGAGGCATCCTATTTTTATGTTTGTGTTTTTAGCATTGACAAAATAAAATAATACATTTATAATTATATACACTTTTGACCCCGGCATGGTTTATTTACTACAGGGGTCAGTATGTTTAAGTTTTATAAGTGCAGACTGAACTGAATTGAATACTTTCTGAATGATACTAGCATATATCATATTTTGTCACGCTGAGGTAAGAATAAGACAGACTTGTAAAACACTGGGTCACAGATGGAATCTCTATTGAATGTTCAGTCAAATGGAAGCGAGTTTACTGGGATTGCATCGTATGCTTTTATAGATACATATAGTGGTTACTTGAGATGTGACGCTGTCCCTGCTAATGTAACTAATATAAGGATCTGATTCCATCCAGATGTGTTTTGCAATGTGCAATACTTGTATATCTGGAAACAAGTTACTCCCAGGGCTTAGTCAGCAAAGTGTTCATTTCTCACAATAGCACAATGCTAAGCAGGAAAAGTTGTTGATACAAACAAAACATATGAGATCTGTCAGTTCACTTTCCAAGAATGGGAGGATCCAATATCTTTACCCTGGTGCCACATTTCTTCAAAAGAATGTTTATCAAGAAAAAGATTATGTGAAGAAGCATTGCGTGCATCTACATGTGCTGCAGCCTCTCAGGCACTGCCACTCCAGTGTGTTTTAGGGTTTCATGTACAAAGTATCATTCGGGAAGAGAAATGTTGTAATTCTTACTACTTGAAGACTGCTAAACAAATTTGAGTGACAAGACACTCCTGCATTTAATTCTGATAGGAATGTCCTGAAGAGAGATTGTCAAGATGCCAAAGTGTGGAGAACCAGAGAAGTTTGTTATCATCACTTTCATACTGAAAGAGCAATGCATATTGTAAGAGGTGTGGACTGTTCCTACCCCTGAAGACACCAATTACGTTGTAATGTGTATTATGTCTTGCATCTTTGTATATATTGTGTCATGTGAAATGTAATATGTTTGCATGTATAGTGTATAAGTAATGCAGGATAAGCATAGGAGAAAACATAGGTTAGGGCTTAGGTCCTAACATAGGTAGAATAAGGTAGTGTTGTAATTGTAGTTAGATAGTGACGTTAGGGCAAGTTAGGACTGGAGTTAATTTTTAGGACTATCCCACAGTGGGAGGGGCTTAATGTTAGGGAAAGTGATCACTTCCTGTAGTAAGGCAGATAGGGACAAGTTCATGATCAAGTAGGGAGTGTCTGTGAGCAGTGCTGTTGTTAAGGGTGAAAAACAACAAAGGGGACTAAGAGATAAGGGGTAGCGTGAACTGGAACAGACCAAAAACAAGTGGCCTTCCACCTTAAAGGGGACCTTGTATAGGAAAACTTGTCACGAGAAACCCTGATCTTGCAAAATGCCGTAGGTAAAGGACCTAAACAGGACTGAATTTGTGGGACTAGTGGTTGGTCCTGAGTGGTAGACTATCGTGAAAAATTAAAATGTTTCCCTCCTGGTCAAAAATACCAGGTCATCAGGGCATGAAATTGGCCCAGGCTTTTTATCTGTGTACGCCTGTCTCTTCAGTACCTGATGTGTGTTCTCCTTTGCATCTCCTCTTTGGTTGGGCAAGGAAGCTTGCTCCCTGCCGCTAGCATTGTCTAATGGGAATTTTTTCAACATATTCTTAACAATGGCCTTCTGCTATAGCGCCATTTTAGTAGATCTCTCCGCCTTAGGAAGGAGAGATGCATGGTTTTCCTTGTAGCATGGGACTAGCAGGGTGAACAACCATTACTTTTTTTAAGCCAAGATGAATATAACGTGAGCATCATGGGAAAGGCAGTGGTACATTTAGGCTAAGTGCACACGTTCAGGAATATTTGCGTTTTTTTCGCGTTTTTTTCCGCGATTTTCCACAGTAAAAACGCGAAAAAAACGCAAGCATTAAGCATCCTATACATGTTAATTGATTCCGCATGTTTTGGCCACAGTGTTGTGTTTTTTTCCGCGAAAAAAACGCTTCGCGGAAAAAATAGCAACATGTTCATTAATTTTGCGGAATGTAAGTGGTTCATGTGCGATGGTACCCAGGGTCTGGAGGAGAGGAGACTCTCCTCCAGGCACTGGGTACCATATCCCTGGTAAAACAATAATTAAAATAAAAAATAATGATATTCTCACCTTCCGGCGGCCCCCACAGCCTTCCCGCCTTCAGCGACGCTCCCGGTCCCAGGAGTCCTTTGCGAGAATCACCCAGATGGCGTAGCGGTCTCGCGTGATGCTACGTCATCGGGGTGATTTGTCGCAAAGGACTCCTGGGAACGGGAGTTGCTGGGAGCGTCGCTGAAGGCGGGAAAGCTGCGGGGGCCAATGGAAGGTGAGAATATCATTATTTATTATTTTTTTTATTATTTTTACATTAGATCTTTTTACTATTGATGCGGCATAGGCGGCATCAATAGTAAAAAGTTGGTCACACGTGTCAAACACTATGTTTGACTCGTGTGTAGAGTTGAGCGATACTTTCCGATATCCAAAAGTATCGGAATCGGAATGGTATCGCCGATACCATTAAAATATCGGCGATACCCGATACCGATACCGGAAGTCCCATGTAAGTCTATGGGAACAAAATATCGCAACTAAAAAAACCTCTTTCTTTCCTTGTAAACACTAAATATACACACATAGAATACATATATATATATATACATGTCATTGTGACATATATATATACATATATGTATAGTTTATACACTTCTACATAGTAAAATATCCTCTGATTCAATTGCGGGTAAAGTCGGCTTCTGTGAAAAGACAGAAGCACCCGACATGAAATGACACTTGGTGTACATAGGGTTAACCATGTCTTTTCATGTCGTTTGCTATCTGATTTGCACATACAATTACATCAGTCTATGTGTGCAAAATTTCACACCTGTAGGGGTTAATTAAAGGTGTAAATTCGTTGTAAAAAAAACGGACTTTTTTGCTACGAATTTACACCTTTAATTAACCCCTACAGGTGTGAAATTTTGCACACATAGACTGATGTAATTGTATGTGCAAATCAGATAGCAAACGACATGAAAAGACATGGTTAACCCTATGTACACCAAGTGTCATTTCAAATGACACTTGGTGTACATAGGGTTAACCATGTCTTTTCATGTCGTTTGCTATCTGATTTGCACATACAATTACATCAGTCTATGTGTGCAAAATTTCACACCTGTAGGGGTTAATTAAAGGTGTAAATTCATTGTAAAAAAAACGGACTTTTTTGCTACGAATTTACACCTTTAATTAACCCCTACAGGTGTGAAATTTTGCACACTTACACTCATGTAATTGTTTGTGCAAATCAGATATCAAACTACATGAAAAGACATGGTTAACCCTATGTACACCAAGTGTCATTTCATGTCGGGTTCTGCATTTTCACAAAAGCCGGCAATTGAATTAGCGGCTATTATACTATGTAGAAGTGTATGAACTATAAATATAAATATATATATATATGTGTCACAAATTCAATGACATGTATATATATATATGAGGTGTAAAATTGCTGAAAAAAAATGCGTGGGCTCCCGCCCTATTTTCGCAACCAGACAGACAAAGCCAGTGAGTGGGGGCAGATAATAATAGCCCAGAGAGGGACCATTTTTTTTGGCCCCCCCCGGCTACTTAACATCTGCCCCCAGACACCCCAGAAAGGGCAAATCTCTAATTAGATTTGCCCTTTCTGGCACTTTGCCCGTCTATTCCCATTGCCCTGTAGCGGTGGCGAATGGGTTAATAAGGGGTTAAAATGACCTTGCAATTGAAAGGTCACTTTAAGCCAGGTTAATAATTGAGAGCTGTCAATTAGACAACTATCAATTATTAATCCTATTGTATGAAAGAAAAATCAAACACACACACTTTAATAAAAAAGAAGTTTAATGAAATAATCACACAGTTTTTGACCATATTTTATTTACCTGCTAAAACCATTTCCTGTAATAAAAATAAAATAATAAAGCAAAATTATTCTTACCAATCCGATGTACAGTCAGGTCCCACGGTGTAATCCTTCAGAAAGGGTTAATGTTTACTGCAGGGACCGCAGCTAATGCTGCAGCCTCACAGTAAACCCCCAAATGAATGAGTTCCTCTCCTGGCTGACAGGAGAGGAAGTGGAAAGCTTAATTGATTGCTTTCCACTTTCACTTCAGGTCAGCCAGGGACACCATCAGTGACGTCAGAGGGAACTGATTAACAAAAATAGGGGTTCCCTTCGAAAAAAAAATGGCGTGGGGTCCCCCCTATTTTTGTTAACCAGCCAGATGAAGCAGACCGCTGAGGCCTGGATTTTCAGGCTGTTAAGGAGACAAGATCCATGGACCTTGCCAGCCTGATAATACCAGGCCACAGCAGTCTGCATATCTTGGCTGATTAACAAAAATAGGGGATTCCCTCGAAAAAAATTGGCGTGGGGTCCCCCCTATTTTTGTTAACCAGCCAGATGAAGCAGACCGCTGAGGCCTGGATTTTCAGGCTGTTAAGGAGCCAAGATCCATGGACCTTGCCAGCCTGATAATACCAGGCCACAGCAGTCTGCATATCTTGGCTGATTAACAAAAATAGGGGATCCCCTCGAAAAAAATTGGCATGGGGTCCCCCCTATTTTTGTTAACCAGCCAGATGAAGCAGACCGCTGAGGCCTGGTTTTTCAGGCTGGTAAGGATCCAATATCCATGGACCTTGCAAGCCTGATAATACCAGGCCACAGCAGTCTGCTTAGCTTGGCTGGTTAACAAAAATAGGGGATCCCCTCGAAAAAAAAACGGCGTAGGGGTCCCCCTATTTTTGTTAACCAGCCAAGTAAAATG
>JARQOD010000006.1:291608545-291684544 GCA_033576555.1 Oophaga sylvatica
CTCTTAGGTATTAAGGACACTGTTCTCTCTGGTTCTCCTCCTATCTTTCTGACCGCTCCTTCAGTGTTTCGTTCTCTGGCTCCACTTCATCTCCTCTCCCTCTCACTGTCGGTGTACCCCAGGGCTCAGTCCTTGGCCCCCTTCTCTTCTCTCTCTACACCGCCCCAATTGGACAGACCATCAGCAGATTTGGCTTTCAGTACCATCTTTATGCTGATGACACACAATTATACACGTCATCCCCCGACCTTACCCCCGCTGTACTACAGAACGCCACCGACTGTCTGTCCGCAGTCTCCAACATCATGTCTGCTCTCTATCTGAAACTCAACCTCTCCAAAACTGAACTTCTTCTGCTCCCGCCGTCTACTAACCTCCCTAAATCTGACATTTCCCTCTCAGTGGGCAGCACCATAATAACACCCCGGCAGCAGGCTCGCTGTCTGGGTGTTATGTTTGATACCAATCTCTCCTTCACCTCCCATATACAATCTCTTGCCCGCTCTTGCCGCCTACACCTAAAGAACATCTCTAGAATCCGCCCTTTTCTCACCATGGAAACAACAAAAACCCTCACTGTAGCATTGATCCACTCCCGCCTGGACTACTGTAACGCTCTATTACTTGGCCTCCCCATTACTCGACTATCCCCTCTCCAGTCCATCCTTAATGCAGCAGCCAGGGTTATCCATCTGGCTAATCGGTACTCGGACGCGTCCGCTCTTCGCCAGTCCTTACACTGGCTGCCCATTCATTATAGGATCCAATTCAAAGTACTTGTTCTCACCCACAAAGCTCTCCACACTGCAGCACCCCCCTACATCTCCTCCCTCATTTCTATCTATCGGCCTAACCGACTGCTGCGCTCTGCAAACGACTTTCGACTAACCTCTGCACTAATCCGTACCTCCCACTCCCGACTCCAAGACTTCTCCCGCGCTGCGCCAATCCTCTGGAATGCTCTACCCCAAGAAATTAGGACTATCCACAATTTGCATGGTTTCAGGCGCTCCCTCAAAACACATCTGTTCAGAGCGGCCTATCACATTCACTAATCAAAGTCATTCTATGTGTAAGTGTGTGTGTGTGTGTGTAGCCCATTCACTATCTCCATCCATCCCTCACTCCCTTAAGATGGCTGGACCATCATTGTAAATGCACCATTGTATATACACACCTGTATTTTGTATCTCCCCCACCTCATTGTAGATTGTAAGCTCTCACGAGCAGGGCCGTCTTATTTTGCTTTAATTACTGTATTGTTAACGTTGTGACTTATGACTTGTGTTTTGAAACTGTTAAACTGTAAAGCGCTGCGGAATATGATGGCGCTATATATAATAAAGATTATTATTATTATTATTATTAAATCCAATGTGGTGGCATGCAGAGCCCAACTCGCGAAAATTGTGTCACTGTCCAAATATTTCTGGCCCTGACTGTATTTTACTACAATATAGATATGAATATGTAATTTTGGCCCAGGGTATACCCACCTTATCAATTATACTTGTAAGTTGGTCTCCTGCTTTTTAATTAATTTTTATTGTTGTACTGAATAAAATTATATAATTTTTATCTCTGGCATTTCTGTAAAGTTTTTTTGGGTGTTTTGTAATATTTAGTGTGCCTATTCATTTGACCACTTTATACATTATTTTCATGCTGTATGTGGTATCTATTCTTACATGTTGCTCTGCTGCCACCTACTGGCCTTTTTCCGCATAGCAGTATGTAATTAATTAATTCTTATGGGTGTGCCTTCCACTTCCAGTTCAAGGGTCACCTTTTCCTCCTAGCAGCCATGTAATTTTTAGTTTCACTTTCTGTGGGAGAGACACCCTTGAACCGACCTGATGAAGGCATCAGTTTTCGACCACACATTTGCTGTCACACTCTGTTTCACTTTGTTGTTTACATCTGCATTCCTGGAGAAGTTACTGTGTTACCAATCATACACTGTATGTCCAGATTTCCAAATAAACAGTCTGGATTGCACAATCCCTTGTATTCATCATCTCTCTGGATGCTGAACAGCATCGGTCCTGTCTGCTCTGCATTGAGGAAAAGGAGGTAGGAACTCTTCCAGCCCCTATTAATCAACCACATCTCCATTCGCGTCATGCGGAGACAGAACAGTCAAAAACTGCCTTGAAGGGAGCATTGCCTGCTAGCAAGTGTGGCAGCTGCATAGATACAGAGTTCCTGCAGCCCAGGACCTTTAGCAGCCCATCCCAGCTCAACTCAGCACTCAGCTTCCTCCAGCTACTCACCCAAAGCACCTACAACTGCCCAGGCACATGATGACACGCAGCAGATCACAAAAGAGGGGAGCCCCGTCGTGATTGCCCGACTTCTTTGAGAGGGGGAAGTCCACCAAAGCAACAGGTAAAATGGTGCCTGCGTCCCCTTCAGGCTCCTCTGGGAACTCTGATGAGAGAGGTGCAGACACAGAGGGGATTCATCAACACCACTCTGCCCCGCTCACTAGGGAGGATATGCAGGAATTTCTTTCCTCTTTGAAGGTTTCTTTAAAAGAGGACATGCATATTATGCTTAGAGAGCTGAAAGGAGAAATCTCAGCTCTGGGAGAGCATACCTCTCATTTAGAGAAGAAAATGGCTGAATATGCCACTTCTTTCAATGCACTAGTCGACGAAAATGAAGCCCTGAAGGAAGAATTGGCTCGTGCCAGTGATAAAACATACAACTTGAAGGATAGATCGCGCAGGAATAACATTCGGGTGAGAGGGATCCCTGAGAAGGTCTTGTATAAGGATTTGCCTGCTTTCCTGCATAACTTTTTAAAGGTTGTTCTCCTGAAATGTCCACTAGTCTACTAGAGATTTAGTGGTTGATAGGGTCCATAGAACCCCAAACCAAAACACGTGGATCAAGATCTGCCTAGAGACACGCTGGCAAGAATACAATTTTTTACAACCAAGGATGCATTCATGCAAAGAATGAGGAAAAATCCGACTCTGCCCCAGGAGATGCAATCCCTACAAGTTTTCCCGGGCTTGTCTGCAGTGACTCTGGCTAAAAGGTGTGAATACGCACATGTATATAAAGCTCTGCGTGATGTGGGCACCAAATATAGATGGGGCTTTAACCCAGTGAAACTGTTGATTATGCATGAGGGGAGAATAATTGCTTGCCGTACCCCTAAACAAGCTGAATACAGACTTAAGGATTGGAATATCCCTTTTGCACAGCGACAAGCGCCTAGGGGGAAAAAGTTGGACACAGAATGGTCTCAAATATAAGGTGGAAGACTGGAAAGGTCCGTCTGCTGGAGCTGGTGGAAGATTGCTCGAACTTTTATCCTGTTCTCACTGTTCCTAGCAACCTGTGACTGTGGACAACTCTGCTGAGGATCTCAGTAGAGTTAGAAGAGCTTACCAACCCCATTGCAGTCATTTCTCTGCATTCTTTGGATGGTACTTGAGGATGTGCATATTTTTTTGTGCATCCAGTTGTTTGGATTATATTCTGACTACTGCTGTTTTTATCTATTTTTTTCTTTTACTTATCTTTTCTCTTTTTTCTTGAATATTGTGTATACAAATGTGATAATTGGCACTTGCATCTATGCTCAGTTCATAAGGATATATAACTTATGGTTTTATATTTATGCAGGGGACTTGATTAGCTGCCATGGTGGAGGGGTTTGATGTGTTGAGGCCTGCTGCATCCATAGGAAGTTTGTTATTTAGACATGAGTATACAGTTTATGTTCTTGAATGTTAGAGGCCTCAATTCACCTATGAAACGTTCCATGTTATGGAGTGACATTAAAAAATCAGTGCTGACGTCATATATTTGCAAGAAATGCATGTATTGGAAGCTGATAATAGTAGACTCCACCATACACAGTTTCCTCATAGGTTTTTCGCTAAAAACGCAAGTAAAAAAGCAGGAGTCTGTATATTGATTAAAAACACTGTGGCATTTAGAAATATAGAGATATATGCGGATCCTACGGGCAGATTTTTAATCCTAGTCTGCTCCCTCAATAGTAGAGATGAGCGACTTTGCCTCCGGGAGGGTTGAGTCGGGTTTCTCAAACGTCAAGTCGAATGAAATCGGCCGACTATCGGGAAAAGTCGGGGGTCCGACTGAAACACGAAACCCAATGCAAGTCAATGGGGAAGCAAAGTCGACAGGAAGTGAAGGACAGTAAACACATCTACAGTGCCCATTTCAATGCCAACGACATCAATTCTTATTACTTAAGCTTGTCAACCTTAATGTACTTTATAATAATAGTAACGCATTGAAACTGGGGGTTATTTGGCTAAAGTTGTGGGGGGGGCAGGGCTGGCTCCAGGTTTTCGTGTGCCCCGTGCGAAAGAGTGTCAGTGAGCCCCTTTAACACATACCACAATTCATGATGCTCCGATACGGCACAGAAATATAGGTATAGTACAATGGTAAATACTTCACTTCTTACATTACATGACTGATATCTATTTTAAATTCTACAATAGCTCAAAAACCGGACAGTATATTCCTCCATGCAGTATTATGGCCATCACATAGTGCGCCACACAGAATAATGAGCCCCATATATTGCTCCATACAGAATAATTGGTCCCTTATAATGTTCCATACAGTATATGATGAGCTCTACATAATGCTACGGTATATGATGGTCCCCATATAATGTGCCATACAGTATTGGACGGTCCCCATAGAGTAGAATGAGCCCCACATATTGCTCCATAAATAATGAACCCATATGATGCTCCAGTATATGATGGGCCCCATGGATGATGCTCCAGTGTATGATGGGCCTATATAATGCTCCATATATAATGGGCCCCATATGATGCTGCAATATATGATGGGCCGAATGGATGATGCTCCAGTGTATGATGGGCCTATACACTGTGTGCAGAATTATTAGGCAAATGAGTATTTTGATCACATCATCCTTTTTATACATGTTGTCCTACTCCAAGCTGTATAGGCTTGAAAGCAAACTGCCATTTATGTAAATGTGATTTGCATCTCTGTAATGAGGAGGGGTGTGGTCTAATGACATCAACACCCTATATAAGGTGTGCTTAATTATTAGGCAACTTCCTTTCCTTTGGCAAAATGGGTCAGAAGAGAGATTTGACGGACTCTGAAAAGTCAAAAATTATGAGATGTCTTGCAGAGTTATGCAGCAGTCTTGAAATTGCCAAACTTTTGAAGCGTGATCACGAACAATCAAGGTTTCATGGCAAATAGCCAACAGGGTCGCAAGAAGCGTGTTGATAAAAAAAAAGGCGCAAAATAACTGCTCATGAATTGAGGAAAATCAAGCGTGAAGCTGCCAAGATGCCATTTGCCCCCAGTTTTGCCATATTTCAGAGCTGCAACGTTACTGGAGTATCAAAAAGCACAAGGTGTGCCATACTCAGGGACATGGCCAAGGTAAGGAAGGCTGAAAAACGACCACCTTTGAACAACAAACATAAGATAAAATGTCAAGGCTGGGCCAAGAAATATCGTTAAGACTGATTTTTCTAAGGTTTTATGGACTGATGAAATGAGAGTGACTCTTGATCGGCCAGAAGGATGGGCCCGAGGCTGGATCAGTAAAGGACAGAGAGCTCCACTCCGACTCAGACGCCAGCAAGGTGGAGGTGGGGTACTGGTATGGGCTGGTATCATCAAAGATGAACTTGTGGGACCTTTTCGGGTTGAGGATGGAGTGAAGATCAACTCCCAGACCTACTGCCAGTTTCTGGAAGACACCTTCTTCAAGCAGTGGTACAGGAAGAAGTCAGTATAGCTCAAGAAAAACATGATTTTCATGCAGTACAATGCTCCATCACATACATCCAAATAACATCTCTAAAAGGAAGAAAAAAATAATGACATGGCCCCATTGTTCACCTGATCTGAACCCCATAGAGAACCTGTGGTCCCTCATAAAATGTGAGATCTACAGGGAGGGAAAACATTACACCTCTCGGAACAGTGTCTGGGAGGCTGTGGTGGCTGCTGCACGCAATGTTGATCGTAAACAGATCAAGCAACTGACAGAATCTATGATGGAAGGCTTCTGAGTGTCATCGTAAAGAAAGGTGGCTATATTGGTCACTGACTTTTTTTTTTGTTTTTGAACGTCAGAAATGTTTGTTTCTAAATTGTGTGTTGTTATATTGCTTTACCTGGTGAAAATAAACAAGTGAGATGGGTATATATTGTTTTTTATTAAGTTGCCAAATAATTCTGCACAGTAATAGTTACCTGCACAAACAGATATCCTCCTAAGATAGCCAAATCTAAAAAACCCCACTCCAACTTCCAAAAATATTAAGCTTGGATATTTATGAGTCTTTTGGGTTGATTGAGAACATAGTTGTTGTTCAATAATAAAAAGAATCCTCTCAAATACAACTTGCCTAATAAATATGCAAACAGTGTATAATGCTCCATATATAATGGGCCCCATTTAAAATGCTCCAGTGTATAATGGGCCCCATGGATGATGCTCCAGTGTATGATGGGCCCATATAATGTTCCATACATAATGGGCTCCATATGATGCTCCAGTATATGTTGGGCCCCATAGATGATGCTCCAGTGTATGATGGGCCTATATAATGCTCCATATAAAATGGGCCTTAATGCTCCAGTGAATAATGGGCCCCGTATATGATGCTTGTTGTGAACGTTTTGAAGACGACTTCGGAGCTGAAGCTCCCTCTGGTGGTTGCTGGGGTATTGAACCTATCTTGAATACCAAGAGTCCTACACCTGCAGATAATGAGTGGGTGTCAGGTGGTACTGACTGGCCTGATATAAGTGAGCTGATCTCCCATGATCCTCGCTGGTGATCAATTGTGCTTCCTGGTTTAGTTTGGAATTCAGCTTGCTTTCCTGCTGTTTCCTGCTTGTGTTCAGATAAGTTCTTTCAGTTTTTTTTTCTTGTGGTTTGAATTCCTTGCTTTTTGCTGCATTGCTTTTTGTCTTCAGCCGGGTCCCCTATGGGGGGCTTTGGCTGGTCTCCATTTTTTTGTATTTGTTCATTTGCTCAGTTCTTGTGATATTTTTCTGCTGGGTAGCTACGTGTCCACACCAGAGATCTGATATAGGTGGTCAAGACCGTGTGGTCTCAGTGTTTTTGGATTCAGAAGTGTTGGAGTTTTTCCTAGGGTTTTTCTGGGTTGCAGAAAGCATTCTCTCCTGTGCTGTCCTATCTAGTCATTTTTGGGCCCCAGCGTTTGCTCAAGTTATTTTCTGTCTGTGTTCGTATTTTAATCTTGTCTAACCGCCATTATATGTTCGGGGCTTCCTACTCTTTTGGGGTCTACTCCGGGGCAGTTAGCTTTCCTCTTTCCATCTTCAGGGATAGCTATCTCTCCGCTGTGCCGAGGCGTCTAGGACCACCGATAGGTACGCTCCACGGCTGCTTCTAGTTGTGTGGTTAGTTTAGGGGTCTGCAACCTATTAGTTTCCAACCTCTCTGGTGTTGGCTGCCTATGCGGTTTTTTGCTCCTGCCTCCTCAGCTACCATAACATAACAGAATCACTGAAATGTCTATGGTACTCAATAGAAGGGAAAAATAGTAAAGGAAAAAAAAAAGTTGTCAGAGTTGTCAGAAATTTTTTTTTTTCCTGTTTGTTGCATTTTTTCCCTCTTTTTCTATGGGGACTGAGGAGGAATTTTTTCCCCAATGGAGGTCAAGCATTTATGACCGATCGTGTGGAGCAGCTTGCTGCTGAAGTTCGGAGTACTGCTATCTATCTTGCTGGGTTGCCTGCTGTGGAACCTAAGATCCCTCTGACGGATTTATTTTTGGGGGATCGGTCTAAGTTTTTGAATTTTAAAAATAACTGTAAGTTGTTTTTTGCTTTGAAGCCTAAATCCTCAGGGAACACAACGCAGCAGGTTCAAATTGTCATCTCTTTGTTGCGCGGTGACCCTCAGGATTGGGCCTTTTCCCTGACACCTGGGGATCCTGTTTTGAATGATGTTGATGTGTTTTTTCAGGCTCTGGGGTTATTGTACGATGAACCTAATGTTACTGATCAAGCTGAAAAAACCTTGTTGGCATTGAATCAGGGTCATGAAGCCGCTGAGCTGTATTGTCAGAAATTCAGAAAGTGGGCAGTCTTTACTAAATGGCATGATGATGCTCTGGCAGCTCTTTTTCGGAAGGGTCTGGCAGAGACTGTAAAGGATGTTATGGTGGGATTCCCTGTCCCCTCTTGTCTCAATGACTCTATGTCATTAGTGATTCAACTTGACAGACGTCTGCGCGAGCGTAGAAATATGCGTGAAATTGTGATGCCTTGTGGGCCAGCCCCTGAGCCCATGCAGTGTGATCGAGTAACTTCTGGGACACAGCGTCATGAATTTCGTAAGCGTAATAAGTTGTGCTTCTATTGTGGTGACGCTTCTCATGCTATTTCCGTCTGCCCCAAGCGGGGAAGACGTTTTGCGCGCTCAGTTATTTTAGGTAGTGTTCAGACTAAATTTCTGTTGACTGTTACCTTGATTTGCTCCATGTCCACATTTTCAGCTCAGGCTTTTGTTGATTCAGGGGCAGCTATAAACCTGATGGATTTTGATTTTGCCAAACGTTGTGGTTTTCCTATGATACCCCTGCGGAAGTCTATTCCTTTGCTGGGCATTGATTCTACCCCCTTGGCGGAGAATAAATCCCAGTTTTCTACCCAGGTGATAATGCGGGTTGACCCGGACCACCAAGAGAATTGCAAATTTTTGGTGTTACAGAATTTACATGACATTGTTGTACTGGGGTTTCCTTGGTTACAGACTCACAATCCTGTTTTGCATTGGAAGTCTGTGTCTGTGACCAGTTGGGGTTGTCAATGTGTTCGTACTGACAATCCTGGTTTTTCTGACCCCCACCAGTCTCAAGATGTTTTTTCTGCCTCCCCCAGTCTCAGGATGTTCCTGACTATTTGACTGATTTTTCTGATGTGTTTAGTGAGAGTAAGTCTGCATCCTTACCTCCTCATAGGAGATATGATTGCGCTATTGACTTAGTACCCGGTTGTAAATTTCCCAAGGGTCGGCTCTTTAATTTATCTGTACCTGTGCATGATGCCATGCGATCTTATATCAAAGAGTCTTTAGAGAAGGGTCATATCATACCACCTTCTTCACCCTTGGGTGCCGGCTTTTTCTTTGTGGCCAAGAAGGATGGCTCATTGAGGCCGTGTATTGATTATCGTCTCCTGAATAAGATCACTGTTAAATATCAATATCCGTTACCCTTGATTTCTGACCTATTTTCCAGAGTGAAGGGTGCTTGTTGGTTTACCAAGCTTGACCTCAGGGGGGCGTATAATCTTATTCGCATCAAGCACGGAGATGAATGGAAGACGGCGTTTAATACCCCAGAGGGGCATTTTGAGTAACTAGTGATGCCTTTTGGGCTCACTAATGCCCCTTCCGTCTTCCAATCCTTTATGAAAGATATTTTCCGGGATTTCGTGGATAAATTTCTGATTGTTTATTTGGACGATATCTTGATTTTTTCCAATGACTGGGATTCTCATGTGGAACATGTTCGGACTGTATTCTGGATTTTGAGAGTAAACGCATTGCATGTGAAGGGATCAAAATGTCTTTTTGGCGTACAGAAGGTTTCCTTTTAGAGATTCATTTGTCTCCGTCTGTTATTGAAATGGACCCGGTCAAAGTTCAGGCCATTTGTGATTGGGTTCAACCCACTACACTGAAGGCTCTTCAGAGATTTTTGGGTTTTGCTAATTTTTATCATAAATTTATTGGTAATTTCTCTGGTATTGTGAAGCCACTGACTGATTTGACCAAGAAGGGTTCTGATGTAGTGAATTGGTCTCCTGAGGCAGTTTCTGCGTTTCAGGAGCTTAAGTGGAGATTCACTTCTGCTCCTGTTCTGCGGCAACCTGATGTTTCTCTACCATTTCAGGTGGAGGTTGATGCTTCTGAGATTTGTGCAGTAGCTGTTTTGTCCCAAAGGGATCCGGAGACCTCTAAGAGTAACCCTTGTGCCTTTTTCTCTCGAAAATTTTCCCCAGCGGAACGTAATTATGATGTGGGAAATCGGGAGTTATTGGCTATGAAGTGGGCTTTTGAAGAGTGGAGACATTGGCTGGAAGGAGCCAAACATCAGGTGGCTCACGGACCATAAGTTTATCTTGAATCAGCCAAGCGACTTAATCCTAGACAGGCCAGGTGGGCCTTGTTTTTCACGCGTTTTAATTTTGTGGTCTCTTTTCTCTCGGGCACTAAGAATGTTAAGGCGGATGCCCTCTCGAGGAGTTTCTTTGCGGATTCTCCTGAGGTAACTGAGCCTGCTGTTATTCTGAAGGAGGGTGTGGTTCTTTCCGCTATCTTGCCCAATTTGAGACTGGCTTTGGAGGAATTTGAGGAGGATAAACCTGAATGCTGCCCTGTTGGGAAATTGTTTGTCTCAGACCAATGGAGGAAGAATGTGATGTCTGAGATTCATTGCTCCATGTTGGCAGGCCATCCTGGTATTTTTGGTACCAGAGATTTGGTGAGTCGGTCCTTTTGGTGTCCCACTTTGTCTCGTGATATCAGGAACTTTGTGCAGTCCTGTGGAACTTATTCTCGGTCCAAACCTTGCTCTCGCTCTAGTGGTTTGTTAATACCATTGCCTGTGCCCAAGAGGCCATGGACCCATATCTCTATGGATTTTATTTCCGACCTCCCTGTCTCTCAGAGAATGACCGTTATTTGGGTGATCTGTGATAGGTTTTCCAAGATGATACATCTTGTGCCGCTACCTAAGTTGCCATCCTCCTCCGAGTTGGTGCCCTTATTTTTTCAACAGGTGGTTCGGTTGCATGGCATTCCAGAGAAAATTGTGTCTGACAGAGGAGTCCAGTTTGTTTCCAGATTTTGGAGGACATTTTGTTCCAAACTGGGAGTTCAGCTGTCTTTTTCCTCTGCGTTCCACCGTCAGACCAATGGACAAACTGAGAGAACAAACCAGACCTTGGAGATTTATTTGAGATGTTTTGTGTCTGCTGATCAAGATGACTGGATCTCTTTTTTGCCTTTGGCTGAGTTTGCTTTGAATAATACTAGTTCTGCCACCTTGATGTCTCCATTTTTCTGCAATTTCGGGTTTCATCCTCAATTTTCTTCAGGGCAGGTGGAGGCTTCTGTCTGTCCTGGTGTTGACTCTATTGTGGAGAGAATGCAGCAGATTTGGGATCAAGTAGTGGATAAGTTGTCTCTCTCTCAGGAGAAGGCCCAGCGGTTTGCCAACCGGCATAGGACTGATGGTCCTCGGTTTAAAGTGGGTGACTTGGTTTGGTTGTCCTCAAAAAATATCCCTATGAAGGTTGCGTCTCCAAAATTTAAGCCAAGGTTCATTGGACCTTATAAGATCGTGGAAATTCTTAATCCTATTTCCTTCCGTTTGCTTCTTCCAGGAACATTTAAGATTCACAACGTATTCCACAAATCTTTATTGAAGAGGTTTGTCGAGCCAGTGGTTCCTATGGCTGCACCTCCTGATCCTGTTTTGGTTGAGGGCAATTTGGAATATGAGCTTGAGAAGATATTGGATTCTCATTTGGCTAGGCGGAGACTCCAGTACTTGGTTAAGTGGAAAGGCTATGGTCAGGAGGACAATTCTTGGGTGTTTGCTTCTGACATTCATGCTGAAAGACTTGTCCATGCCTATCACCGAGCTCATCCTGATCGGTCTGGTGGCGCACGTGAGGGTTTGGTGACCCCTCCTCAAGGGGGGGTACTGTTGTGAACGTGTTGGAGATGACTTCGGAGCTGAGGCTTCCTCTGGTGGTTGCTGAGGGTATTGTACCTATGTTGAACAGCAAAAGTCCACCACCCGCAATTAATGAATGGTTATCAGGTGGGACGGACTGGCCTGATATAAGTGAGCTGACCTCCCATGATCCTTGCTGGTGATCAATTGTTACTTCCTGGTCTTGGTTGGAATTCAGCTTGCTTTCTCCTGTTATCATTCAGATAAGTTACTTTCTGTTTTTTTCCCTGTGGTTTGATTTTCCTTGTTTTTGCTATCTTGCTTTTTGAGTTCAGCTGGGTCCCTTTGGGGGCTTGTGCTTGTCTCTGTTCTCTTTTTGTATTTGTTCATTTGCTCAGTTCTTGTGATTTTTTACTGCTGGGTAGCTGTGTATTCACACCAGAGATCTGATATAGGTGGTCGAGACCGTGTGGTCTCAGCATTTTTGGATTCAGAAGTGTTGGAGTTTTTCCTAGGGTTTTTCTGGGTTGCAGATAGTTTTCTCTCCTGTGCTGTCCTATCTAGACAGTTTTTGGCCCCAGCGTTTGCTCATTCTATTTTCTGTCTGTGTTCGTGTTTTCATCTTGTCTAACCGCCAATATATGTTTGGGGGCTTCCTATTCTTTTGGGGCTTTACTCCGGGGCAGTTAGCTTTCCTCTTTCCATCTTCAGGGGTTGCTAATCTCTCTGGCTGTGACGAGGCGTCTAGGGCACCGTAGGAATGTACCACGGCTGCTTCTAGTTGTGCGGTTAGTTTAGGGGTCTGCAAACTAGTAGTTCCCAACCTCTTTGGTGTTTGGCTGCCTTTGCGGCTTTTTGCTCCTTCCTCCTCAGCTGCCAAAACATAACAGAATTGTATCTGAAATACATCAGAAATAGTAAAGGTTTTTGTTAATTACTATAAACATCTCTATAATCTAGTGACTGATCCCGCCACTCCGCAACCCTCCCAAGCTAATATTGATAGATATCTTCAATCTATAAACCAACCCCAAATATCACAGGAACAACTGAACATACGCAATGCCCCATTTACAGAGGAGGAAATTCAGAACACTATCAAACTTACAAAATGTCATAAAGCCCCTGGCCCAGATGGGTTATCAAATGAGAACTATCGCCAATTTCATCAATATTTGACTCCCTACCTCCTTCGTATATTTAATTCATGGCAAAATTCAGAATCTGTATCTGTCACAAATCTAAAGCCACTAAACCTCTGATATGTCCCGGTAATTTTTGACCCATTGCACTCTTAAACTGCAATGTTAAAATTTTCTCTAAAATGCTTGCAATTAGATTACACCATGTGATCCCATCCTTGGTTTCGTCTGATCAAGTAGGATTTGTAGCAGGTCGGGACGTGAAGGACCGAACACGCAGGATGATAAATTTAATCTGGATAGCAGAATTGAGTGGGGTCCCCAGTGCATTCCTGTCCCTAGATGCTGAAAAAGCGTTTTACAGGGTTTTCTACGAAAAATTGGTCTGAAGGGCCCCATTTACTCAATGATATGTGCTATGTACTCGAATCCCTCTGCCAAAGTTTTAACATCAGGGTTCCTTTCAGAATCGTTTTGTATATCTAATGGTACATGTCAAGGCTGCCATTGACTCCTATCATTTTTGCCTTGTGCATGGAACCTTTGGCGGAAAAAATAAGGAATACCCAGGATATAGCAGGTATTAGAGTTGGACATGTGTCTCACAAAATTGAATTAGACGCAGATGATGTAATTATCTCTTGTACTAATGTACAGTCCTCCTTCCGTGCTATTATTCTTGCTTTGAAGGAGTTTGCTAATATCTCATACTATAAACTAAATGCTGCTAAATCTTTGGTCTTTCCTGTATTGGTTCCACCCGCAACTCAAGAATTTTTGGAGCGGGAGTATCCCTTTAAGTGGTTGAGTGATGAACTCCCATATTTAGGCATAGTCCTCACTAATTCTACACAATTGGTGGCAAGGAATTTCTCAAAATTGATACAAGAATCACAATTACGTACAGCTACTATGTCATGGATAGCAAGGATTAACATTTATAAGATGTTAGTACTTCCCAAGTTTGTATATTATTTTCGGTGCATCCTTGTCCAAATTCCTCTTAGGATAATTAAATCCCTTCAAAAAGTAGCTAAGACTTCATTTGGGCATGTAAAAAAACCAGAGTGGCTGGTAAGTTACTATATTATCCTTATGAATTTGGGGGGATGGGTGCCCTAACTTACATGCTTATCATAAAGCGACTGTATTAACGGGTATTAGAGACTGGTGGTATTGGATAAGACACATAAGTGGCTTCAGATTGAGTCATTTTATTCTAAATTGACCTTGACGCAGCTTACGTTGGAAATGGAAGCTGTTAAATTTAGTAACTATACCCTGTGTCTACCTACCATATTAACAACAATACGTTATTGGAGGAATTTTGCTTCAAGCCTTCTAACTATTCCTTTAACAAATATTTCCTTAAAAGCTTTGGAAATACATATCCCCTTTATTAACTTACAACACTGGTCCACAGCAGGAGTTGAATCCCTCCAAGACCTGATAGATGGCTCTCTTGTTATCCCATTCAATCAACTCTATTCCAAATTCCCTGGTATTAGGCATCTTTTTTACCAGTACCTACAGATCAGACATCTACTCCAAACTATGTCCGACTTCCTCTTTCTTAAACCCCTGTGAATCACAAAGCCATGGGATTCCTCCTACAACCTGAATCAGGCCCAAAGGTGATCAATCCTCTATAGTGTATTAAATGATCCAGAGGTGGATGCTAAATTATCGTATATGCTAAAATGGGAGGAGGAATTGGGGACAACGTGGGATCCAGAGGAATGGAGGGATAGTTTAAGAGAAATGAGTAGAGTATCATCTTGTATTGGTCACCTAGAACAGTTAAAAAAGATGCATCTTAGGTGGTATAGGTGTCCAAGACAACTAGTACATTATGGCCAAACCAGACTTCGGCTTGCTGGAGCGGTTGCGGTGGTTTGGAAACATTGAACCACATGTGGCGGTCCTGTCCGGTGGCAATCGGTTTTTGGAATACTATAAATATGTTGTTAAGAGAGGTGACTGGGATTCAGGTTAACTTGACACTATCAATGGGACTGTTGCATTTAGAGACAACTGATTTTACTTTAGATATCAGGGGTATAGTGTCACATATTCTGATTGCGGCTAGGCTCACCTTTGCATCTAAATGGAAGAGGACGTCTCTCCCCACCATGAGAGAAGTGGTGGACAAAATCAATATACATTGTCAATATGAACAAACTCTGGCGCACTCATCAGTTACCAAGAAAAAGGTTGATCGAATATGGGAACTGTGGTTACTTAGTCAGACGTCTGCCCCTTTGCATTGAAGATATATATCTTTTCATATGCTTTTTCATGCAAGTGTCGATATCTTTTCTGTTTTATACATTATGTCAATCTATGTGTATGCGCATTTCTACATATGTTTCCCTTGTTTAAAGCCCTACGTTGGGGGTGTTGTTGCTTATATGTTTTCTTTTTTGAAAATATGCAATAAAAATTTATTGATGTTAAAAAAAAAAAAACCTGCCGTGAAGCCCGGCCAGAATCACCCATATATCCCTCCTACTGCCGCGTCTTCCTGCTCACATACTGCATCCCTGCTCTGCAGCGTCATCACAGACCGCATTGTGCATAGAGACTCTCTGTGTATAATACCACAAAATGGCCAATGAACATCCCACGCAGCTCCTCCGAAGTACAGCAGGCGCCAGTCCGACCATGAAGCACTGGAAGCAGAGCGCGCTCCCACTAGAGCCCAAGACGCACGACCAGTACACTCCCTCAAGCCAACGCTAAAGGCCCTCGAGAACTACCATTCCACAAGGGACGAGTTCAATGACAACCTAGACAACTTATGGGAACGAGTCTCCTCCCTCATGTCAAGCGTCCAACACCACAAAGATGATGCAGTGAGTTTACAGGATGCTATAAGACGGCTTAGACATGGCCCACGGTAGATACAAGAGACTGTCCACAAGGTACACCGCCTTCCTAAAAGACTCTAATATTGACAAAGCCTTATCAGAGTTAAGCAAGGCAGATTCCACAGACAGAGTAAGGGACGCGCTGTGAAAGACGCCACCGATGAAGCGGAGCTTCGTATCGCTCATCTTCAAGAAACTAGATTGCACAGGTCAGGCTCATCCAAACACTCTGCTCGGTCATACAAATCATCTTGCTCAAGAACTTCAGCCTTCAGCGACAGAATTCTAGAGGCTCGTTTAAACGCAGAGCGATCCAAACTAAGATGTTCCTTCACAGGAAATAAAGCAGAAGCAGAGGCGGAAGTCAAGAAAGCAGAGGCAGACCCAGAAGTAAAGAAAGCAGAAGCAGAGCTCGGGCAAAGATTCTTCAAACAGAAATGGAGGAAGAAATCGTGCTAGCCGAAGTAAAAATACTCGAGCAAGCTTTGAAGCAAAACCTCAACCTGATTTGCCTACCACCACAGGAAGAAGATGACCCAGCGTTCATAACAGCAACTACGTGCAGAAACAGATTACTGCAGCGCATACCTTCTCCAGTGACGTTCAACCTAACATTGCAGAAACATCCAAGTCAGCCCAACTTACGATGCCAGTGTCACAAACAGCATCCACAGAGACCCACGACCAACACCATGATGTGTACCCTCAGGAGCAGTCATCACCGCAAGATGACCACAAGTCGCACTCCAGCCTGCCTCCATAGTTCAAGCAACAGTCACCAGAATCTCCAGAGGTTAAACCACAGCTCAATCCTGCAGCGACATCATTTTACCCGGGAACAATTCACCCCTTCATGCCACACAGCTTATATGCCCGAGGCACACCACAAGCTAATACTGTAACAAGGAGTGAAAGATCAGACTTGTCTGAGTTTGCCAGGTTCACGGTGAGCAGAGAGCTAATCAACCCCAGTCTCTCAAAATTCGATGACCATGCAGAGAACTACAGAGCCTTGAAAGCAACCTTCAAGGCCGCCATTGCTGACCTCAACTTATACGGGGATCAGGAGCTCAACCTCATGGTCAAATGGTTGGGTCCTAGAATCTACAAACTGTATCAAGAGTCTTAGGACATCTATGTGGGACAAGCTGAAGCAGGTCTCGCTGCTGCCTGGCAGAGACTCGAAAGAACTTACGGCAGTGCTGAAGCCATAGAAAAGTCCTTTTTCAAGAGACTGTAGAATGTTCCAAGGATCAACCTTAATGAAGCCCACAAGCTTCTGGATTTAAGTGATCTGCTTATGGAGCTGGAACATGCGGAAAGAGACCCTGCCTGTCTGGACTCTGCTACATGGACACTGCCCATGGGGTGAACCCAATTGTCTCAAAGCTGCCATACAGTCTGCAAGAGAAGTGGGCAGTGTGCGTCTCCAGGTACAAAAGATCACATGATGTCACCTTTCCTCCGTTCATTCAGTTCTGCAAGTTCATAGACAATCAGGCCCAAATCAGGAATGATCCTAGCCTCGATTTCCTGGAGTCTAACACTGCAACTCCAGCAACACCGTCATCAAGGTATGAAAGCATCACACATAGATGCAAAGACTTGAGGAACAGTGTAAGCGTCAGAAAGACTAACCTGCCACCACCCGCAGCACCTGCCAATAAACAGTAGCTACATAGTGGGCCCCAAGAATGATTTTCTCTGGTGGGCCCAAGGTGTTCCAGTCCGACGCTGTTTACAGCTACAAAAGATCAGGGCGGATCCGGCAAAAAACCTGATCCGTTTCATCAGTTTTTTCAAAATCAACGCCGGATCCGTCCTTTCCGGTTTTGGTCGGATTGTGCCTGACGGCAAAAAGACGGATGTGTGAAAGAGGCCTTAGGAGGGTTGATCCTGCTGAAAGATTCTTTTTCAACCTCTGGTTATAAACCATTAAAAGTTTTCATCCACATATTGCAAGCAAGTCCTCAGCAAGTCAGTTACATAACTTATTCATACAGTAATTAGGCTTTATGTGTATAAACTCTTTAAAGTATGGATATAAATGTGGACATATCCATGAATGATGCAAGTATTGCTGCACAATTCACCCTTTGTTATGCAAAAGGTGAAACCTGCTGCAATTGTAACACAGTTTTGCCACTAACATCTAGTGATCAACTATTTGTTTGCTGACATGAGGTCATTTAATAGCCTGTTTACATGTGCAAACTGCTCTTTAGATGTGCAGTGATTGATCTGTAATAGATCGATCATTGCGCATTGGCTGTCCCCAGGCTCACCCACCAGGTTCTTGACCATTTTTCTGCCTGGCTACCGTGCTTCATATCCTCAGAATTACCTACTCTTATCATGGGATACTTCAACATCTCCATAAACAGCCCCACCTCCCCATCTGTATCCTAGCTTCTATCTCTAACCACTTCTCTTGGCCTCTCACAGCTTTCAACCTCTGAGACACACAAAGACGATTTGACCTGGTCTTTGTCCAACTATATTCAATCTCCTACCTAGATACCTCACCTCTTCCCCTTCCCCTACCTCACAACATTTCTTCACGTTCACACCATCCTCGCCCACTCCAGCCCCCTCCTACCTATCACATATTCAGAAATCTACAAGCCATTAACCATCATACACTTACAGACTTCCCTACACTCATCACTTTCCCCAATCTCCTCTTTTTATTGTCCTGATCTGGCTGTCCATCACTACAATGACACTCTCAGAAAGACCCTGGACCAAGTAGCTCCCCTAACCTCAGAACCTCTAAACACAGACTAAAACAGCCCTGGCTCACATCGCAAACATTGATTTCTCCAGCGATGCTCTAGGAGTTTCGAACACCTATGGAGGAAAACTCACACACAGAAAACTTTATCCACTATAAATTTATGTTAAGAACCTATAACTCTGCCCTTCACCTCACCAAACAGAACTACTTCACCACCATGATCTCATCACGGGCAGCACGGTGGCTCAGTGGATAGCACTACAGCCTTGTTTGCGTGGGTTTTCTCCAGTTTCCTCCCACATTCTTAAAACATACAGGTAGGGAATCTAGATTGTGAGCTTCTTCGGGGACAGCGACGATAATGTGTGAAAACTGTAAAGCGCTGCGGAATATGTTAGCGCTATATAAAAATAAAGATTATTATTATCACTATCCAATATCTCAAAAAAACTTTCACTCCCTCATCAGTTCTAAAGTGCAGGCCCTATCACAGACATGTGTGCTGATGATCTGGCCTCCTACTTTACAGAGAAAATATAAAAGATCCATCAGGAAATCAGGTCCCAACTATCAAGTGCCGTGACTCCGATCCCTCCCCACATCTCCCCCGGCTCATTCTTCACATTTGACCCACAGAAGAAGAAGTCTTCAGTCTCCTCTCTTCTTTGTCCTACTACATGCACTACTGATCCATTCCCTCACATTTCCTTCAGTCTCTCTCTCCAGTCGTCAATACTCGCCTAACTAAAATCTTCAATCTCTTCCTCTCTTCTGGTACTTTCCCCTCCTCCTTCAAACACTCATTACTCCATTATTTAAAAAAAAAAACCCTCTTTTAACCCATCCTGCACAAATAACTACAGACCAGTCTCCAATCTCCCCTTCATCTCTAAACTCTTGGAACGCCTGGTCTACTCCCACCTTACCTTTTACCTCTCCACTCACCCTCTTCTAGACCCATCACAGTCTGGCTTCCACCCTTACAGTCTGCAGGAACTGCACTCATCAAAGTGACCAATGGCCTCTTAACAGCAAAACGTAACGGTGATTACTCTCTGCTCATTCGTCTTGACCTCACTGCAGCTTTTGAAACTGTTGACCACCATCTCCTACTCGCTCTGTCTGCTGTAAGGGGGTGAGACAGAATTACCTCCTTGCTTCCCTTCATCCAATTGTTCTCAGTGTATTGATTTTTTTTTATATGCTAAAGTTGGTAATGTCTATGTAAATATTTGTGGTACTGCTACACAGTAATATGTATTACTGCTCACTTTTATGGTACTGCCACATTCATACATGTGTTATCATTCTCTGCAGAACTGTATTATATTATGTTGTGTTCCTTCTAATGTAATATTATAACGTGTTGTCATGCTCTTCATTATATAATGTTTACTAATTCTCATGTACAGTTTAGGGAAAGTGAAGTGCATCCTTTTGGGACATTAGAGGAGGGCACTGTAGTATATAGTTCCCTAGATAAGGGTAGATGTAGTTTCTTTATGGGACACTTGATGGGGGCATACTAGGGTGCACTGTTAGGTATAGTAGATAGAATGTTTGTAGAGGGTTAAGTGTAGGAGGGGCTGCCGGGTAGTAAGAGAGAAGTTTCTAGGAAGTTACTCAAGACGGAACAGGGCGCCCTAGTGTACACATGGGCTAAAGGCCTGGACAGCTTGGCAGTCACGTAACGTTAAGCCGATAAAGCCCATGTTACCCACGGCCACTGCAGGTCTTAGCAGTAGGCCAAAACAGGAAAAGGAAGATGTGGCATCTTCCCACCTGGACCAATACTTTTAGGGCAGATGTTGGCTGGAATAAGGAAATGAAAGGAGTTGGAGCTTCAACGAGATCGGTACAGACGGGCCGGATGCTTCACCGGGGGTCACCAAACGTTGTGATTGATGAATTCATGTCTGGGGCGAAACAGCCTAAGGAAATGTCATTACAGTGAGGTCCGACCTGGAAGGAACTGGCAAGCAGTCTAGTACGGTCCGGTCCAGGCGTGTATTGCACAGAAAGTGACAACAAGCAAGGGAAAGATCAGGAAGCAAGCAATTGTTATAATGTACCAACTGTGGATGTAACATGCAAAATCCTAAGTAAAGAAAGTGTTAAAGTTGTCTCGGACTGTGTCTCCATTGATGGCGGTCACTAGAAGAGGACCGTTATGGCCTGGGAGGTGCCCGGGTGAAGCTGAATCTGGAGATGCAGGTATGCCGCAAAGAATAGTATTGTTTCATGTAGAGGAAGGACTGAACACTAGAGTTGAGCGATACTTTCGATATCCTAAAGTATCGGAATCGGAATGGTATCGCGATATCACTAAAATATCGGCGATACCCGATACCGATACCGGAAGTCCCATGTAAGTCTATGGGAACAAAATATCGAAATTAAAAAAAACCCATTCTTGCCTTGTTGGTTAATTGTACATGAAGGAAAACAAGAAAGAGTAATGTAGAATGTATTGGGGAAGGTTGAGGAGACATTAAAGGCATAGATGTTTAACCAATCAAATGGAATAGCATAAATATTTTTTTTTTTAAAGATGTTCGGATTGACGAAGAAATTGACATGTTAACGTTTTTTATATTTTGGCAAATATGTATATTACACAACTTCCATGCTCTTCATCTTCACCTTTTTAACTTTTCACACACTTTCTCCTTCATAATCTTCTGCAGCATCATCTTTTTCATCAAATTATTCTTCATCTTCACCTTCTTTATCTTCTTCTTAAACGTCTTGCTATTCATCTTTGTTAACATTACTCATATTCTTCTTATTAAACTATTATTCTTATTCATATTCTGCTTCATCTTCTTCATCATATTCTTATTTGTGACAGAGAATCCTGTACTTGTAATCTGTCAAAGTATGAATTTTTCATCCTTCCGTTCTTGCTGTCACAAAAGATTTAAATTACAACAGTATTTGTCCGTGTTCAGTTTAGCCTGCAGCAGCAGGCATTTTCCAGGGGCACCACGAGGAGGAACGGACTCACCCCATACACTGCTTAGTCTTCTTCTGCTTAGAATTTAGAGCATATATTTTGCTCTTCATTTTGGTCTTATACTTCATGTTCTTCTGCTTTTAGATCTTCTGCTTATTGTTCTTGTGTCTCTTGTTCCGTATCTTGTATTTGTAGCACAATCTTGTACCAGC
This sequence comes from Oophaga sylvatica, assembly GCA_033576555.1. Classification (NCBI taxonomy): domain Eukaryota; kingdom Metazoa; phylum Chordata; class Amphibia; order Anura; family Dendrobatidae; genus Oophaga; species Oophaga sylvatica. The sequence goes on from JARQOD010000006.1 coordinate 291,630,180, forward strand.
TGATGTTACTGGGACACGGTTACTAAGCAGGAGGTACCTGTGCTCCAAAGCACTACAAGGACCAGCAGACGTTGCTGGAACTCGGATACCGAGATGGAGGCACCTAGGCCAAAGGCACTGCGGAGAACCAGTTGACGGTACTGGAACCCGGAGGGGCAGCAGAAGGAAAAGAGCCAATGGCACAACCGAGGACCAGCTGACGTTACTGGGACACGGTTACTAAGCAGGAGGTACCTGTGCTCCAAAGCACTACCAAGGACCAGCAGACGTTGCTGGAACTCGGATACCGAGATGGAGGCACCTAGGCCAAAGGCACTGCGGAGAACCAGTTGACGGTACTGGAACCCGGACGGGTAGCAGAAGTACAAGAGCCAATGCAAGTAACGAGGACCAGCTGACTGTGCTGGAACCCGGAGGGGCAGCAGAAGGAAAAGAGCCAATGGCACAACCGAGGACCAGCTGACGTTACTGAACCCCAGTAACACAGGAGCAAGTGTTGACTGTGCTAACAGCACTTCCGAGCAACAACTGGCGGTGTTGGAGCCCAGGGTCAAGGAGGATGTTTAAATACTAGATCAAGTAATTTCCTTGTTACCTGTCAATTTTAAATGTCTATACTTCAAACAGAGAAAGATAACCTTTACTACCATAAGATGATGATTTCATTTAAACTAATATCTAGATAAATAAAGAATTGACAAACATAAACACATACATTAACATGTTGAACAGCAATGCAAACCACAAATAAATTAGTTAAGGAATCTGCTATACGGTTGTACATAAAAGCATACAAGTACATATCTGAATCCATTAATGATGGATAAGTAACAGTATGTACACCATTTTTATTGTATAGACAATGAATGTCTGACTTCAAAACATCATCAGCATTACAAGTTATCTGTGACATTACTAAAATGTTACATTTGCTGAATAATGTCACTAAACAGTTTATACAAAATTATACAATTTCCATCATGTAATACTCATAATATGTGGCAATAATCATGTTTATTAACAAACATAACCTTTAAAAAGTGCATAGTGCATAGTGAAAATTGCTATTTATGCCTGACTGTCGACTTGCAAGCATGACAACGGATAGATAAGGTATATATAGATGAGACTGCATAGCCACAGATGGTGAATGGCGATGTAATACTGTACCTCAATAAAGTGTGCGTCACTACTACATAATTTTTTTTATATAGCTTTATAAAACAGGGTACGTGGATGTATGCTTGCGCCTTTGTTTTGACGCACGACTGCCTTCCTGCTGAGACGCGTTGGGTAGTGAACAGTTGTGTGCAGTGTTCACTGTAGTCTGAGGTTTTCCTTTTTGGAGTGCAGATCACGCTCCAGTTAGTTCTTCAACCACTGCTGGTTGTAGTCTGCTGAGCGTGTGTCACTGGCACATCCTTGAAATTTTTCTCTAATTGTTGCTGCTCCATTCTATTACAAATAAATAAAATCTATTAGTGTGACGCGCTTCCATCCGTATACAATACATTGGTTGCAAACACTATAGAAGTACACAAAGGGGCCTTTCACACCTACTGAACAGTTGTGTGCAGTGTTCACTGCAGTCTCTGCGGAATAACCACACTTAGGCCTTATAACTTTTCAGACTTTCTTTATCAATCTACCAAGATGAAGAAGGCAGGGAGTAAGGCACGTGGTCGTGGAGTTTCTTCAGGGAGAGGACGTGGGGATTCTGTGGCTGCTGCGGCCCCCAGTGACACAGCATCCACCAGTTTTCCCCGGGCGTGAGCGTTCCTTTATGCGCACTTTTGTAGGAGCTCGGAGTACCCCCTGCTGCGGGAAGAACAAATTGAAGCCGTTGTTGTTTGGATCTCAGCCAATGCATCGACTTCAATTGCTTCCACCTCCTCTCAGGACCACAGCACTGTTGGGCAACCATCTGTCTCTTCACCGCCTGGCAAATTGCCCAGGCAGTCAGAGAGTTCTGTACAGGAGCCAGCTGAGTGTCTGCTTCTGTTCTCAGAATCTATTGGCTTGCAAACAGGGCCCAGCCAAGCAGCATTCTGTAATGTGAAGAAGAGGGAGTATGCAGTGATGCGCAACAGCTGTGTCTCTCTGAATCTGAAGAGGCGGGTGAGACAGTGCCGATGGTCAGCACACCGCAGAACGCATCTGATGATGATGATGAGACCCAGGTGCCAGTTTCTGTTGAGCATGGTGCTGGCCAGACCACCCAACAGCAGGTGTTGGAAGAGGGTAGTGGAGATGATGAGGTCCAATACCCAACATGGCATGAAGAACAGGAAGGTGGTGGGAGCAGCTCAGAGGAATAATAATAATATTTATTTATATAGCGCCATCATATTCCGCAGCGCTTTACAGTTTAGCAGTTTCAGAACACAAGTCATAAGTAACAACGTTAACAATACAATAATTTAAGCTAAATAAGTCGCCCCTGCTCGTGACAGCTTACAATGTACAATGAGATGGGGGAGATACAAAGTATAGGTGTTTATATACAATGGTGCATTTACAATGATGTTCCAGCCATCTTAAGGGACTGAGGGATGGAGATAGTGAATGGGCTAGAGACACACACACACTTACACAGAATACATAGAATGACTTTGATTAGTGAATGTGATAGGCCGCTCTGAACAAATGTGTTTTGAGGGAGCGCCTGAAACCATGCAAATTGTGGATAGTCCTAATTTCTTGGGGTACAGCATTCCAGAGGATTGGCGTAGAGCAGGAGAAGTCTTGGAGTCGGGAGTGGGAGGTACGTATTAGTGCAGAGGTTAGTCGAAAGTCGTTTGCAGAGCGCAGCTGTCGGTTAGGCCGATAGATAGAAATGAGGGAGGAGATGTAGGAGGGGTGCTGCACTGTGGAGAGCTTTGTGGGTGAGAACCAGTACTTTGGTTGAAAGCTGGGAGAGGCCTAGAGAAATGGTTAGTGATAGAAGGAAGATAGAGGAAGACATTGCCCCAACGGTACAAACAGGAGGGAGAGTTAGGCTGCAGACTCGGTTGCCTGTAGCCTCCAGTTTGGCACCTGTTCGGAGCAGTTGTCTTCCAAAAGTCAAAACGTGCGCTCCCAGGACTTGCACTGTGTGGTCCTTTTTTCACACACTTGCACATGATATTTGCTATGTGAAATGCAAGCTGTGTAATCAAAAATTAAAATTAGCTAAAAGTGTCAGTCACCTCAATACCACAAATATGTGGAAACATGTGCGGACAAAGCACGTAGTTGAGTTACAAAGACACACTGGAGATGTAGGCCACCTACAGCAGCACCTACATCTTCAGGTTGTGTTGAAGCCTCTTCATCGAGCTCACACACAGCTGGTTATGCTTCCTCACAGGATCGCCATGGAAGAACCTCGGCCACTGTTGTCCAGAGACAAACTGTTATTCCACACACAGCAGCAAGTTCCCTGTCATCCTCACACTCCCAGGCCACAAAACAGCCAGCGGTAGCACAGGCATGGGATAAAAGACGGCCATACTCCGCAAACCATGCACGAGCACAGGCTCTGAATGCTGGCATTGCAAAACTCCTGTCCCTTGAAATGCTGTGATTCAGGCTGGTGGAGACAGACAGTTTCCGTAACTGAATATCATTGTCAATCCCACAATACAATGTGCCAAGCCGATTTCATTTCAGCAGGCAAGCCGTCCCTGGTCTGCAAAAGCATGTTGAGGGAAAAATTAAACATGCGCTACTAAAAGCCCTCAGTAGCAAGGTCACCTGACCACCGATGCGTGGACCAGTACCCATTGTTATGATCTGCTACAACCAGTAAGGAAAGAAGGGAATTCTGTCCCTACAATACAACTAAGCTGAATCCCTACGATGTAACGGGGAACCTGATCCTGCGACCAGACCCGCTAAAGTCCTCATCTAGTGTGAACGAAGACCTATAGTTGCGAGGGAGTAATCCCTACAAGATCTAGGGACTGGGAGAAAAGGTGGACACCTCCTAACATAAATTGTAGCATGGATAATTAAACAGAAAAATAAATACTTTGTGATCCTAACATCAAGCAAAACTCACAGATTAAGGCACCTAAGCACCCGGCTAGCTTAACAGTAGATAATACAATGAAGTCAAGCAAAGCCAGAAGGGCGGAGCCAGACTAAATAGGGAAAAAAAGGTCATGTGACCAGCAAACTGAAACAAAACCTAACAAGAGGGTTCTAACACCCATGGCCAGGGACAATACCTTTCCCTCACTGCCCATTGGGTCAATGTTGTGCAGCCGGGTACTGATCTTGCGAGTGGCGCTGTACGTGTTCTGCCAACTCCAAGGATTGCAGGAATCAAGTCTGTACACATTGATTCCTCCTCCTATTCCAGTTCCTCAGAATTCATCGCTGCAGGAGCCGTCACGGTCTACCTCCACATGGACCCGTGAACGTTTACCTGTTGCGACCGATTATGAGCACAGCCGTGTCAAATGTCAACAGGCCATCCTGAAATTAATTTCCATGGGGAATCTTAGCCACACAGCGCAGGAGCTCTGTAATGCCATAAAGCAGGAGAGCGACGTTGTGGTTTTTGGAAGAGAATCTACAGGCAGGCTTGGTAGTGTGTGACAATGGCCGAAATCTGGTGTCAGCTCTGGGCCTTGGCAACCTCAGTCACATACCATGTCTGTCATATGTGCTCAACTTGGTCGTGCAGAGTTTTTTGAGGGACTATCCGGATCTTGATGCACTGCTGCACAAGGTCCGCCTAGAGTGCGCTCACTTGCGACGTTCCAGCATGGCCAGATCGCTGATTGCAGCTCTGCAACGCAGATTTCACCTTCATGAACATCGCATTATATGTGACGTACCCACCAGGTGGAATTCCTCGTTACATATGTTGGAGCGGTTGTGTGAGCAGCAGCCAACAGTAATGGAGTATCAGCTGCATCAGGCGCAGTCAACTCGCAATTTGCGGCGTTCACACTTCACCACTACTGAGTGGGCCTCTATAATAAGAATAATAATATTATTTATTTATATAGCGCCATAATATTCCGCAGTGCTTTACAGTTTAACAGTTTCAAAACACGAGTCATAAGTAACAACGTTAACAATACAAAAATTTTAAAGCAAAATCAGCCGCCCCTGCTGGTGAAAGCTTACAATCTACAATGAGGTGTGGGAGATACAAAGTACAGGTGTTTATATACAATGGTGTTTTTACAATGATGGTCCAGCCATTTTAAGGAAGTGAGGGATGCATGGAGATAGTGAATGGGCTACACACACAGAATTACACATAGAATGACTTTGATTAGTGAATGTGATAGGCCACTGTGAACAAATGTGTTTTGAGGGAGCGCCTGAAACCATCGAAATTGCGGATAGTCCTAATTTCTTGGGGTAGAGCATTCCAGAGGATTGGCACAGCGCGGGTGAAGTCTTGGAGTTGGGAGTGGGAGGTACGGATTAGTGCAGAGGTTAGTCGAAGGTCGTTTGCAGAGTGCAGCAGTCGGTTAGGCCGATAAATATAAATAAGGGAGGAGATGTAGGGGGGTGCTGCGCTGTGGAGACCTATGTTGGTGAGAACCAGTAATTAGAATTGGATCCTATAATGAATGGGCAGCCACTGCCAGTGTAATGAGTGGCGAATAACTCTATGAAGGATATCTGCCACGTTTTGCGTGCGTTTGATGAGTCAACGCGGATGGCGAGTGCAGATGATGCACTAGTCAGCCTGACTGTCCCCCTTATCTGCCTGCTTCAAAAAACACTGCAAGCACTAAGGCATGAGGTTTTGGAAGAGGTGGAGGATGAGGAGTCACAAATTCCATCACCTTCTGGACAGTCAGCGCAACGTGGTTCCTCACAAAGGGCTGGAGGACTTTCAAAGTACCATGCTGTATCAACAATTGAACCTCCAGAGTCGCTGTCTATATTTTCATAACCATTACAAACTTTTAATGTATTTACAAAGCACATAATGTACATTTTTTGTCTATCCTTTTGTAATGCTATTGTGTTTCCATAAACTGATGTTACAGAATTATGATACAAAGTTTTTAAATTTTGAGTTTTAAATTTTGTAAATTTATATGTATTTGAAGGACTTTGTGAGGAGGATGAGGAGGAGTCAATGGAGGAGGAAGACATCGCTCCAGAGGGAGGTAGACAATGCTCTAGTCAGTATGTAGACCAAGGGTGGGGTGATGCACAGCAGGCGGAGATGACGCCTCTTGCAGGGGACAACGTTTCTTGGCCAGTTGGGAGTCTGCAGCACATGGTTGATTTCATGCTGCAGTGGCTGAGAAACGACCGCCGCATCGAACACATTCACACCACGTCTGATTATTGGGTGTACACCCTCCTAGACCCTCGCTACCGGGACAACTTACAAAGCCTCATCACACCGTTGAACCGGGAGCGTAAAATGCGGAAGTACCAAGACACACTGGTGCAATCCATAATGTTCTCCATTCCAGCCGAGAGCACTGCTGCTGCTACTGATTTACAAAGCAGCTCTGTGCGTCGAGGCAGTGGAGACAGCTCTGCAACAAGAGGGAGCACAAGCAGCGCCTCTGCACAGGGCAAGAACAGTATGTTCCAAATGTGTCGAAGTTTTGTGGCAGCGCCACCAATGTCTACACCATCCGAGACGGCTCCAGTCAGCAGGAGGCAACATTTCCGTAAGATGGTGACAGACTACATGTCTTGCCCTCTCAGTGTACTCCCAGATGGCTCTTCCCCATTCAAGTTTTGTGTCTCTAAGCTGGATACATGGCCAGAGCTTAGCCAGTATGCATTGGAGGTGCTGGCTTGATCTGCTGGCAGTGTATTATCGGAGCGCGTCTTTACTGCTGCAGGTGGTGTACTAACAGACCGTTGCATGCGACTATCCTACGATAATGTAGAACGGCTTACTTTTCTGAAAATGAACTAGGCATGGATCTCGCCTGAATTTGCCTGTCCGGTTTCAGATTAACTAACTGGTTGACAACGTTTTCCATGTCTCCTGTTATGTTCATCTTTCTACCACCTGAGCTATACTCCCTGGGCTACAACACTGCCAGTTGCTGCTCAGAAGTGTCGTGTCCACAGACCAATACACAAGCTATAGTGATAGTGGGGTTCAGTAACGCCTGCTGTTCCCCTGCTGTGTGTCCGGCAAAAATTACTGCTACCTAGCTACACATGTTTAAAAAAACATGACATGTTAAAGTGGCTAGTGCTACACATAGATATCAGGCTACACCCTTATTTCTAAGCTGTAAACAAGTGAAACGTCAAATTTAAAACCATTCAATGATTAGTGTTGGTAACAAATCTGTAACTAAATAATTGTGACATATTATGGCAGAATCCACATGTCTAACACAAATGCTAACACAAAAGCATACTTATGCTATAGGGTACTGATGGTGAACCTTCTCACTCCATAACTTTGACCAATCCAACTCACATCATGCCTCAAATGCTGCAATGTTGGAAGTGCATAATGTGGGTTGAACTTTGACAACAGCTGCAGTGCGAAGGTTATCCTTCTGTGTTCTTGGCTTTTAAATAAAAGCATACAAGTAAATATAATAATACATTGTTGATTAAGGGACATGATGTACACCTGTAATATTGTGCAAACAATGGATGTAGGACTATTCCTCTTCAACATTACTTATATTTGTGTCATTTGAAAAAATACATATTTTAGTTAAAAATTAAAAACCCATGTTCAGTAGCTGTGAAAGGCCTGTTTGTGTACTTCTATATTGTTTGCAACCAATGTATTGTATACGGATGGAAGCGCGTCACACTAATAGATTAGATTTATTTTAAATGGAATGTAGCAGAACCAATTGGAGATAAATGAAAAGGATGAGCCACTGAGACACGCTCAGCAGAGTACAAGCAGCAGTGCTTGAACATGTAACTGGAGCGTGATCTGCACTAAAAAAAGTAAAAAACACAGACTGAAGTGAACACTGAAACACAACTGTCCACAATCTGTGAAAAGCTCCTTTCTGTACTTCTATAGTGTTTGCAACCAATGTATTGTATACGGATGGAAGCGCGTCACACTAATAGATTAGATTTATTTTAAATGGAATGTAGCAGAACCAATTGGAGATAAATGAAAAGGATGAGCCACTGAGACACGCTCAGCAGAGTACAAGCAGCAGTGCTTGAACATGTAACTGGAGCGTGATCTGCACTAAAAAAAGTAAAAAACACAGACTGAAGTGAACACTGAAACACAACTGTCCACAATCTGTGAAAAGCTCCTTTCTGTACTTCTATAGTGTTTGCAACCAATGTATTGTATACGGATGGAAGCGCGTCACACTAATAGATTAGATTTATTTTAAATGGAATGTAGCAGAACCAATTGGAGATAAATGAAAGGATGAGCCACTGAGACACGCTCAGCAGAGTACAAGCAGCAGTGCTTGAACATGTAACTGGAGCGTGATCTGCACTCAAAAAAGTAAAAAACACAGACTGAAGTGAACACTGAAACACAACTGTCCACAATCTGTGAAAAGCTCCTTTCTGTACTTCTATAGTGTTTGCAACCAATGTATTGTATACGGATGGAAGCGCGTCACACTAATAGATTAGATTTATTTTAAATGGAATGTAGCAGAACCAATTGGAGATAAATGAAAAGGATGAGCCACTGAGACACGCTCAGCAGAGTACAAGCAGCAGTGCTTGAACATGTAACTGGAGCGTGATCTGCACTCAAAAAAGTAAAAAACACAGACTGAAGTGAACACTGAAACACAACTGTCCACAATCTGTGAAAAGCTCCTTTCTGTACTTCTATAGTGTTTGCAACCAATGTATTGTATACGGATGGAAGCGCGTCACACTAATAGATTAGATTTATTTTAAATGGAATGTAGCAGAACCAATTGGAGATAAATGAAAAGGATGAGCCACTGAGACACGCTCAGCAGAGTACAAGCAGCAGTGCTTGAACATGTAACTGGAGCGTGATCTGCACTAAAAAAAGTAAAAAACACAGACTGAAGTGAACACTGAAACACAACTGTCCACAATCTGTGAAAAGCTCCTTTCTGTACTTCTATAGTGTTTGCAACCAATGTATTGTATACGGATGGAAGCGCGTCACACTAATAGATTAGATTTATTTTAAATGGAATGTAGCAGAACCAATTGGAGATAAATGAAAAGGATGAGCCACTGAGACACGCTCAGCAGAGTACAAGCAGCAGTGCTTGAACATGTAACTGGAGCGTGATCTGCACTCAAAAAAGTAAAAAACACAGACTGAAGTGAACACTGAAACACAACTGTCCACAATCTGTGAAAAGCTCCTTTCTGTACTTCTATAGTGTTTGCAACCAATGTATTGTATACGGATGGAAGCACGTCACACTAATAGATTTGATTTTTTTCTAATATAATGGAGCTGCACCAATTCCACTAAATAAAATAAAAAAAAAAAAAAAAAGTGACACGTGCAGATGCCTACAAACAGCGGTGGATGCAGAGCAAACTGCAGCGTCACCTGCACTGTCACACACACACCTTGCACAGAGCTGTTAAAACAACACTGGCAAAATGAAGCTTTACACAGCGGTTGGTAAACTAGCCTGCCTCAAGCACAGTAGTACACAAAATCGCAATATCTAACTGTCCCTCAGAGTCAGCACAGCAGCGTTCTGTCCCTAACTGAGTTCACAGCACAGTGACGCTAAAATGGCTGCGGCGCCTTTTATAGTGCATTCTGACATCATTTCAGCAGCCAATCACAGCCATGCCATTAGTTAAGATGACCGCATCATTACAGGATGTGCCCACACTTCGTAGGATTCCTCATTGGCTGACTAAAATCACATTGCCTCTCAAGAATTATGGGAACTTCCGATTCCGGTATACGATATGGAAAAAGTATCGGAATTAAGTATCGGAATTCCGATAACGCGAATATCGGCCGATACCCGATACTTGCGGTATCGGAATGCTCAACACTACTGAACACAGCTGCCACCGGAATACAGGTCACGACTACAGTCCCATCCTCTCTTTACACTGCTCCACTCAATCGGTATAAAGGACATTGCTCTCTCCTGGGTCTCTTCCTATCTTTCTGACCACTCCTTTTGTGTATTATTCTTTAGCTCCACGTCATCTCCTCTTCCTCTCACTATTGGGATACCTCAGGGTTCAGTCATTGGCCTACTTCTCTTCTCTCTCTACACGGCCCCAATTGGACGGACCATCAGCAAATTTAGCTTTCAGCACCATCTTTATGCTGATGACACACAACTATACATGTCATCCCATGACCTTATCCCTGTTCTACTACAGAACACCAGTGACTGTCTTTCCGCAGTTTCCAATATTGTGTCTTCTCTGTATCTGAAACTCAACATTTCCTAAACAGAACTTCTTCTGCTCTCGCCATCTACTTACTTCCCTAAATCTGACATCTCTCTCTACGTGTGTGGCAATTCAATAATGTCTAGGCAGCAGGTGCACTGTCTGGGTGTTATGTTTGACACAAATCTTTACTTCACCTCCTATATATAATGTCTTGTCCACTTTTGTCCCTTGCACCTGAAGAAAATCTTTAGAATCTGCAATTTTCTCATCATGGAAACAAACAAAAACCCTCACTGTTACCCTGAGCCACTCCCGCCTTGACTACTGTACTATTATTATTAGGCTGCCATTATTCTGGACAGTGCAGGTCCTGTTCACACAGAACAATGTGCTGCCAAAGGCGATTATCTTTTGTGCAGCATAAACGCTAGTTCGTTAGGTGAATAAAAACCTGTTTGCACTGAAAGATTATCATTCACAATAATCATGTAATGTAAATGGACCTTAAATACACAAGCAAGATGAGCAGAATTTGCTGCTGTTTTCACTTTCTATAATCCTACACCTTCGCAGTTACTTTTCTGACATTTTTTGACATTATTACTGTATTTAAGGTAGTTGTCAATCACGCTGTCGTATCCTCTGCAGTAAATCGGTCAATAACTGCAATTATTTCCATTGCCAAAAATGATAGGAGTAATATATTCCTTATTGATTAAGGACTATGTGAGGAACCTGTCATGGTGGAGAGTACACGTTCTAATATTTTTAACCAAAGCTTGCTTACTTCTATAAAATATATATTGTAGGTTGCATAGGTCTTTTAGAACATTCTAGACATCTATTAATTCTTCTTTTGGGAAGATTGGATCCAAAATCCTTTCCTTATGCTTGGATGAGTACCAGGCAGGAATGATTATTGGGGTTGATTATTTGTCTTTTAATGGTCTAGTGTCCTCTGGCACTGTTCAGAAGACTTATACTCTCACATATTTATTTCATTGCGTACAAGAGTGAAGACAGAACCTTCTTAATAAAAAACCTACTAATAATGACTTGTTTTGACATCCTACTTATTATTCCGAAGCTAGCTGCCAACCTAATGAATCTTTATTACCCTTTGTTCTGAGAAGCCCAAATGACTTTATAAGTGAGAAACACCTGCTGAAAGGGGTGGAAAGACGGCAATACAACATCACTCTCCTGCCGTGGTCACTATTGTTCCATCCTGAAAGTTATGTGCGAATACCATCTGTGTGAGCATACGACTACTCCTGTACTCTTGCATTAAACACTTTCTTAGCCCCTCTGATTTAAGACACATCTCTTCCTTTGTGCAATAACATCTTAAAACAGATTTCAGTCCCCGGGATGTCAGAACGACGGTGTACTGGGAATGAGTCCATTTTTTCAAGTGCATTTAATTGTATCTTGCTCCATTCCCTCCTTCATTGCTACCTCTGCTGTGTTGAACCAGTAGCATGACAGATGGCTAGGCATCTATTTTAGTGCGCAGTAGCCAGAATGAAAGGGCAGTTAATGAGTCGGGTCCTTTTCAATATCAGCAGAAAAGCACACGCGCGCCATGCTTTTTACTTTAAAGAACTGGCAAGTACCCCTATAATTTTATTTGCCATATGGTTAGATTTGGCCTAGATTCTTTTAATGTCATTGTGTAATCATTAGATTAGAATGACAGTACTACCAATCTGACAATGTTTTCAGTTATTGGCAAATTATTTGCCAAGATGTTTGAGCACATCTGGACTTTTATTCTACTGCAGATAATAAACAGTAATTGGTGAGATATATTAGCTGAAATGGAGCTCGATTTCCTGTTCAGTTACTGTACATGATTATATTAGTTTGGTGTATCTGCTCGGCAGACATGGGAGGGGAAGTCTAAGGCAGAAAAACGCTCAGTCTCATTCTATTTGTTCTTATTGAATCAATCAAATCCGGTTGCACTTGCATGTCCAGCTCAATGTACTCAATATAGACTAATATAGTATATTACCTGGTTTCTCACTCCTAATTATGCTATCCCTGTGAGGAGTATGTGTGGAAAAAACTGAAAGATTTTTTAACCCTTCAAAATCACTATCAGGGAAATGCATTGGTGGCTGTCACGCACACACGTCTCAGAACGTGACGTGGGATGCGCCTGCAAGGGTTAATGTATCTCTTTTCACTCAATCCAGCTCCCAACCTCTGTTTTAAGCTTTAAAGTAAGCATAAATCCCACTTCGACAAATTCAGCAAACCCCGATTTCTTAATGCTTCTGCCACCACTCATGAAACACACAGGGTGATGAGTCCCCAAAATATACCACTGTCTGACAATCAAAAAGTCACAAACTCTCTCAAAGGCTATGGATTCATTACAGCATACACGGATCAAACTTATTAAAGATTTTAAGCTTTAACATGAAAATATACAGTGCTTACAAAAAAGATATAAAAAGATAAAAATAAAATGACACACAAATATGAAAAACAAAAATAAAAGAAAGAACTAAACGTTTCCATCTACAGTTATCTTCTGTTTCCTTGAGGAAAGGAAACATTAGGAATCATAGAATGTTAAAGTTGGAATGGATCTACTGGGTCATATGGTCCAATACCCTACTCAATTCAGGATTCACTAAATCATCCCAGACAGTCTGTGCAGCCTCTGTTTGAAGACTTCCATTGAAGGAGAACTCACCACCTCTCGTGGAAGCCTGTGCCACGTGTTGCTCATCCTCACAGTCAAAAAGTATTTTATAATATCTAATCTGGTATGGATTACACCATATCTAATTTGTTATGGATCACACAAGCATCCTAGGCAGCCCCCACATGTGAAGAAGTTCTTTTGTGCCACACAGCTTTTTCTAGTCCTGATCATAGGCTCATATTTCCAGGATAATCTGGATTGGCCCATTTAAAAGTTGCTGTTTGTGACTGAATGATGGGCACATTTAAGGTCTTGCATTTCAAATATCGTGTGTCTCCCCACCTCCTCTCTATACAGTCAATAGGAAATATTCTGCCTAGTACAGACCATTTGCTAACCCCTTTGAAGCCCAGGATCTAGGAGCTAAGGTGTCATGTTTGACACCTCCAGCAAAAGCTCCTTTACAATACTGATATATACAGTTTCACTCCTTTGTCAACTAAATGTAACTCTACTGCTGTTATACTTTTCTGTGTTGATTATATATTTCCTTCACAGTGACTATACTTCCCTTAATGGCAGTTTTGTAGACATAAGGATAGCTCAAAAAGTCCTATCAGAAAAAAATAGAATTCTCTCTGCATGTGATCCACAACATGGAAATTTTGACCCAACTTTTTGCTAGAAAGCTGAGCCTTTTTAGAGGACAATACAGACCCTTCTGAGTGATTTTGTTTATCGATATTAAGAAAAATGGGCGGCTTTGGAAAAATGGCCATAAGACTGGTTCCACAATTGATCCATTCTGTACTGGAAGTGAAATTGGAAATTACATATCAAGCCTATGACATCAAATAGTGTCTACCAAAACCATTAGAACATGTTTGCATGACATTGGGCTATGAGTCAGACTTACAGCTAGAGGTTTTCTTTTGACCTTACACGCCGATCTTAAAGGCTATCATGGTGCATTAGAAGACAGCAATGGAGGCTGGCATTGAGGTATATCCTCTTCAGTAATAAGTCCTGCTTTTCTCTTGAACCACTGATAGCCAGAGATTGGTTTGGAAACAGTCACCATGAAGAGGCTTCCGCAAGGGAACATCCAACAGGTCCTATTCATGGGATTATTGTGTGGGGTGGCACCCTAGTTACTTCAGTACACTATCAACACAGCATTACATTGATTTGGTGGTAGTGTCCAATGAGCCATTACTCACCTTGACAACATCAGGCTGTAAGTTACTTTATTTTATATAATTCTATGAATCGCCTAGATAAAATATTCCAGAGGTGTAGTTTCCGAAATGGGGTTACTTGTGGGGGTTTCTGCTGTCTTGACATGTCAGGGGCTCTTCAAATGTGACATGACATTTGCAATCTAAAATCACGGTTCAGAGTTCAATTGGCCCTCCTTCCCTTCCGAGCCCTGCTGTTTGCTCAAACAGTTTTCCACTACAAATTTTGGGGTCCATTTTTTCATATTACCCTTGTGAAAAGGAAAAATTTATGGGAAAAATGTATTTTTTAATTTTCACCAAATGTTCAACATTATAAATTTTGTGAAGCACATGTCGGGTAAAGGTGCTCAGCACACCTTTAGATCAGTTGCTGGAAATTAGCACAAAAAAACACAGCAAAAATGCAGGTATCATTATTTGCAGCATTTTGCTGAAGAAAAGTCATGGATTGCAATTCAACTATATTAGCATGCACAAAGAGACACAAGTTAGCCCAAAAAATGCACCAAACCCACAATGAAAAATGCACCAAAAATGCACCTAAACCTGCGTTTTTGCCGCTGCTTTTTTCCTGCCAAGAAACCAGGTTTTGCTGCAGAAAAAAAATGCAGCAAAACCGCCCAGTGTGAACATACCCTAAAAAGCAGCTAAAAATTAGCATAAAAAACGCAGCAAAAATGCAGGCATCATTATTTGCAGCATTTTGCTGAAGAAAAGTCATGGATAGCAACTCAACTTTATTAGCATGCACAAAGAGACACAATCTAGCCCAAAAACGCACCAAAACCACAATGAAAAATGCACCAAAAACGCACCTAAACCTGTGTTTTTGCCGCTGCTTCTTTCCTGCCAAGAAATCAGGTTCTGCTGCAGAAAAAAAAACGCAGAAAAAAAAAACGCAGAAAAAACGCCCAGTGTGAACATACCCTTGACAGCAAACTAGTGTCAATAACTTAGCTATGGCTATGTGCGCACGTTGCGGATTTGCTTGTGGAAAATTCTGCGTGATTTCTGCCTTTCTTGGCAGAAAGCGAGTTGAAATTCCACGCAGATTTGATGCGCTTTTGATGCGGATTTTCATGGGGTTTTTGTAAGCTAAATAAAGATATATTATTTAAAAAAAAAGAATTGTGATGTGATTTCCTCGTTCAACCTCTTCTTTTTCATTCTCCACTGAAGACCATAATATCATTACATACTGTACCATGTTCAAATATAATGTTTACACACACAAAACAAATATAAGTGAATATTATATATACAGTGCCTTGCGAAAGTATTCAGCTCCCTGGAACTTTTCATCCTTTTCCCACATATCATGCTTCAAACATAAAAATACCAAATGTAAATTTTTGGTGAAGAATCAACAACAAGTGGGACACAATTGGGAAGTTGAATGAAATTCATTGGTTATTTTAAATTTTTGTGGAAATACAAAAACTGAAAAGTGGGGCGTGCAATATTATTTGGCCCCTTTACTTTCAGTGCAACAATCTCACTCCAGAAGCTCATTGTGGATCTCTGAATGATCCAATGTTGTCCTAAATGACTAATGATGATAAATAAAATCCACCTGTGTGCAATCAAGACTCCGTATAAATGCACCTGTTCTGTGATAGTCTCAGGGTTCTGTTTGAAGCACAGAGAGCATCATGAAGACCAAGGAATGCAACAGGCAGGTCCGTGATACTGTTGTGGAGAAGTTTAAAGCTGGATTTGGATACAAAATGACTTCCAAAACTTTAAACATCCCAAGGAGCACTGCACAAGCAATCATATTGAAATAGAAGGAGTATCATACCACTGCAAATCTACCAAGACCTGGCCGTCCCTCTAAACTTTCATCTCAAACAAGGAGAAGACTGATCAAAGATGCAGCCAAGAGGCCCATGATCACTCTGGATGAACTGCAGAGATCTACAGCTGAGGTGGGACAGTCTGTCCATAGGACAACAATCAGTCGTACACTGTACAAATCTGGCCTTTAACCCCTTCACCCCCAAGGGTGGTTTGCACGTTAATGACTGGGCCAATTTTTACAATTCTGACCACTGTCTCTTTATGAGGTTATAACTCTGGAACGCTTCAACGGATCTTCGCGATTCTGAGATTGTTTTCTCGTGACATATTGTACTTCATGATAGTGGTAAAATTTCTTCCATATAACTTGCATTTATTTATGAAAAAAACGCAAATATGGCAAAAATTTTGAAAATTTTGCAATTTTCAAACTTTGAATTTTTATTCCCTTAAAACAGAGAAATATGTCACACAAAATAGTTAAGAAATAACATTTCCCACATGTCTACTTTACATCAGCACAATTTTGGAAACAAAATTTTTTTTTGTTAGGAAATTATAAGGGTTAAAAGTTGACCAGCGATTTCTCATTTTTACAACAAAATTTACAAAGCCATTTTTTTTCGGGACCACCTCATATTTGAAGTCACTTTGAGGGGTCTATATAGCAGAAAATACCCAAAAGTGACACCATTCTAAAAACTACACCCCTCAAGGTACTCAAAACCACATTCAAGAAGTTTATTAACCCTTCAGGTGCTTCACAGGAGCTGAAGCAACATGGAAGGAAAAAATTAACATTTTACTTTTTAGTCACAAAAATGATCTTTTACAAACATTTTTTTTATTTTCACAAGGGAAAAAGGAGAAAAAGGACTGATAAAGTTGTTGTCAACTTATCCTGAGTACGCTGATACCCCATATGTGGGGGGAACCACTGTTTGGGCCACGGCAGGGCTTGAAGGGAAGGAGCGCCGTTTGACTTTTCCAAACCAAAATTGGCTGGAATTGCGAACGGACGCCATGTCGCGTTTGGAGGGCCCCTGATGTGCCTAAACAGTGGAAACCCCCCACATGTGACCCCATTTTGGAAACTAGACCCCCTAAGGAACTTATCTAGATGTGTGGTGAGCACTTTGAACCCTCAAGTGCTTCACGCAAGTTTGTAATGTAGAGCCGTGAAGAAAAAAAATCATATTTTTTCCACAAACATGATGTTTTAGTCCCCAAATTTTTATTTTCCCAAGGGTAAGAGAAGAAATTGGACCACAAAAGTTGTTGTCCAACATGTCCTGAGTACGCTGATACCCCATATGTGGGGGGGAACCACTGCTTGGGCGCACGGCAGGGCTTGAAAGGGAAGGAGCGCCGTTTGACTTTTCCAAACCAAAATTGGCTGGAATTGCGAACGGACGCCATGTCGCGTTTGGAGGGCCCCTGATGTGCCTAAACAGTGGAAACCCCCCACATGTGACCCCATTTTGGAAACTAGACCCCCTAAGGAACTTATCTAGATGTGTGGTGAGCACTTTGAACCCTCAAGTGCTTCACGCAAGTTTGTAATGTAGAGCCGTGAAGAAAAAAAATCATATTTTTTCCACAAACATGATGTTTTAGTCCCCAAATTTTTATTTTCCCAAGGGTAAGAGGAGAAATTGGACCACAAAAGTTGTTGTCCAACATGTCCTGAGTACGCTGATACCCCATATGTGGGGGGGAACCACTGTTTGGGCGCACGGCAGGGCTCGAAAGGGAAGGAGCGCCGTTTGACTTTTCCAAACCAAAATTGGCTGGAATTGCGAACAGACGCCATGTCGCGTTTGGAGGGCCCCTGATGTGCCTAAACAGTGGAAACCCCCCACATGTGACCCCATTTTGGAAACTAGACCCCCTAAGGAACTTATCTAGATGTGTGGTGAGCACTTTGAACCCTCAAGTGCTTCACGCAAGTTTGTAATGTAGAGCCGTGAAGAAAAAAAATCATATTTTTTCCACAAACATGATGTTTTAGTCCCCAAATTTTTATTTTCCCAAGGGTAAGAGGAGAAATTGGACCACAAAAGTTGTTGTCCAACATGTCCTTAGTACGCTGATACCCCATATGTGGGGGGGAACCACTGTTTGGGCGCACGGCAGGGCTCGAAAGGGAAGGAGCACCGTTTGACTTTTCCAAACCAAAATTGGCTGGAATTGCGAACGGACGCCATGTCGCGTTTGGAGGGCCCCTGATGTGCCTAAACAGTGGAAACCCCCCACATGTGACCCCATTTTGGAAACTAGACCCCCTAAGGAACTTATCTAGATGTGTGGTGAGCACTTTGAACCCTCAAGTGCTTCACGCAAGTTTGTAATGTAGAGCCGTGAAGAAAAAAAATCATATTTTTTCCACAAACATGATGTTTTAGTCCCCAAATTTTTATTTTCCCAAGGGTAAGAGGAGAAATTGGACCACAAAAGTTGTTGTCCAACATGTCCTGAGTACGCTGATACCCCATATGTGGGGGGGAACCACTGTTTGGGCGCACGGCAGGGCTTGAAAGGGAAGGAGCGACCGTTTGACTTTTCCAAACCAAAATTGGCTGGAATTGCGAACGGACGCCATGTCGCGTTTGGAGGGCCCCTGATGTGCCTAAACAGTGGAAACCCCCACATGTGACCCCATTTTGGAAACTAGACCCCCTAAGGAACTTATCTAGATGTGTGGTGAGCACTTTGAACCCTCAAGTGCTTCACGCAAGTTTGTAATGTAGAGCCGTGAAGAAAAAAAATCATATTTTTTCCACAAAGCATGATGTTTTAGTCCCCAATTTTTATTTTCCCAGGGTAAGAGGAGAAATTGGACCACAAAAGTTGTTGTCCAACATGTCCTGAGTACGCTGATACCCCATATGTGGGGGGAACCACTGTTTGGGCGCACGGCAGGGCTTGAAAGGGAAGGAGCGCCGTTTGACTTTTCCAAACCAAAATTGGCTGGAATTGCGAACGGACGCCATGTCGCGTTTGGAGGGCCCCTGATGTGCCTAAACAGTGGAAACCCCCCACATGTGACCCCATTTTGGAAACTAGACCCCTAAGGAACTTATCTAGATGTGTGGTGAGCACTTTGAACCCTCAAGTGCTTCACGCAAGTATGTAATGTAGAGCCATGAAGAAAAAAAAATCATATATTTTTTCCACAAGCATGATGTTTTAGTCCCCAATTTTTTATTTTCCCAGGGTAAGAGGAGAAATTGGACCACAAAAGTTGTTGTCCAACATGTCCTGAGTACGCTGATACCCCATATTTGGGGGGAACCACTGTTTGGGCGCACGGCAGGGCTTGAAAGGGAAGGAGCCCGTTGACTTTTCCAAACCAAAATTGGTGGAATTGCGAACGGACGCCATGTCGCGTTTGGAGGGCCCCTGATGTGCCTAAACAGTGGAAACCCCCCACATGTGACCCCATTTTGGAAACTAGACCCCCTAAGGAACTTATCTAGGTGTGTGGTGAGCACTTTTGAACCCCCAAGTGTTTCACTAAACGTTTATAATGCCCTGGCGTGATAAAAAAAATAATAAATTTTTTCCACAAAAGTGATGTTTTAGTCCCCAATTTTTTATTTTCCCAAGGGTAAGAGGAGAAATTGGACCCCAAAAGTGTTGTCCAATTTGTCCTGAGTACGCTGATACCCCATATTTGGGGGGATACACTGTTTGGGCACACGGCAGGGCGGAAGGGAAGCAGTGACGTTTTGGAATGCAGACTTTGATGGAATGGTCTGCGGGCGTCATGTTCCGTTAGCAGAGCCCCTGATGTGCCTAAACAGTGGAAACCCCCACATGTGACCCCATTTTGGAAACTAGACCCCTAAGAACTTATCTAGGTGTGTGGTGAGCACTTTGAACCCCCAAGTGTTTCACTAAAGTTTATAATGCCCTGGCGTGAATAAAAAAAAAAAAAAATTTCCACAAATATGATGTTTTAGTCCCAATTTTTTATTTTCCCAAGGGTAACAGGAGAAATTGGACCACAAAAGTTGTTGTCCAATTTGTCCTGAGTACCTGATACCCCATATGTTGGGGGTAACCACTGTTTGGGCGCATGGCAGGGCGCAGAAGGGAAGCAGTGACGTTTTGGAATGCAGACTTTGATGGAATGGTCTGCGGGCGTCATGTTCCGTTAGCAGAGCCCCTCATGTGCCTAAACAGTGGAAACCCCCACAAGTGACCCCATTTTGGAAACTAGACCCCCTAATTAACTTATCTAGGTGTGTGGTGAGCATTTTGAACCCCAAGTGTTTCACTAAAGTTTATAATGCCCAGGCGTGAATAAAAAAAAAAAAATTTCCACAAATATGATGTTTTAGTCCCCAATTTTTTATTTTCCCAAGGGTAACAGGAAGAAATTGGACCACAAAAGTTGTTGTCCAATTTGTCCTGAGTACACTGATACCCCATATGTTGGGGGGAACCACTGTTTGGGCGCATGGCAGGGCGCAGAAGGGAAGCAGTGACGTTTTGGAATGCAGACTTTGATGGAATGGTCTGCGGGCGTCATGTTCCGTTAGCAGAGCCCCTCATGTGCCTAAACAGTGGAAACCCCACAAGTGACCCCATTTTGGAAACTAGACCCCCTAAGGAACTTACCTAGGTGTGTGGTGAGCATTTTGAACCCCCAAGTGTTTCACTAAAGTTTATAATGCCCAGGTGTAAAAATAAAAAATCCTACTTTTATCCTCACAAAAATGATGTTTTAGTCCCCAATTTTTTATTTTCCCAAGGGTAAGAGGAGAAATTGGACACCAAAAATTGTTGTCCAATTTGTCCTGAGTACACTGGTGCCCCATATGTGGGAAAAAACTGTTTGGGCACAAGTCGGGGCTCAGAAGGGAAGTCGTGACGTTTTGGAATGCAGACTGATGGAATGGTTTGCGGGCGTCATGTTCCGTTTGCAGAGCTCCTGATGTGCCTAAACAGTAAAAAAAAACCACAAGTGACATAATTTTGGAAAGTAGACTCCCAAGGAACTTTTCTAAATGTGCCCCCCTTCTGGAACTAATCTTTCCTGTAAAGTAAATTAGTAGTGCATTGAGGTGTGGTACAATTTGAAACAATCCTTCATACACAGGCCAGGTTTTTCGGGGCAGGTGTCGCATTGGTAAGTGGTGTCCTTGCGTATTCCCCTTTTGTAACACACTCGGCACCTTTTTTGCGGCTTACCTTTGCTTCCAGTTGGCGGGACCACCCCCGGGAAATGCTGACCTGGTATGATACGAGCACCTTCAGTTCCAGAAGTACTGGGGCCCGCTGTTTCCTGAGCGCCAAACATCAGGGCCTTAACCACTACCTCCTGGAACTGAAGGTACGTCGTATCGCTGTTGCGTGCACATCGTGACAGCAGGAAAGCGTTGAGCATTGCCATTTGGACGATGTGCACGGACAGCTTCTTGTACCACACCTTGGCCTTTCTCAAAGCACTGTACGGTTGGAGGAGTTGATCAGAGAGATCAACACCCCCCATGTATTTATTGTACCCCAGTACACAGTCCGGTTTGCGGACCTGTGTAGAGGTACCCCGTACAGTGCTGAGGGCGCTGCCATCACCATGTATGGTGGTCAAGAGAAGGACATCCCTCTTGTCCTTGTACTTGACCACCAACAGGTGGTCGCTACATTGGGCTCTGCTCTCACCCTTTCTGAGCATCTGCCCAAGTAGCGTCTTCGGGAGGCCTCTCTGATTTTTGCGGACGGTACCGCAAGCTGCGGTACCTCGCGCAGAGAGGGATTTGTAGAGTGGGACGCTGGAATAAAAGTTATCGGTGTAAAGGTGATAACCTTTATCCAGCAGTGGGTGCACCAAATCCCACACAATTTTCCCACTCACTCCCAGGACGGGGGGACACTCAGGGGGTTCAATCCTGGTGTCCTTTCCTTCGTAAACTCTAAAGCTGTGCGTGTACCCTGAGGTACTCTCGCACAGCTTGTAGAGTTTAATTCCGTACCTCGCCCTCTTGCTGGGCAGGTACTGGCGGAATCTGAGCCGTCCCTTAAAATGAACCAAGGACTCATCCACGCAGATGTCCCTTTGGGGCACGTACACTTCAGCAAACTTTTTGCTGAAGTGTTCGATGACCGGCCGAACTTTGAACAGACGGTCAAAGTTGGGGTCATTTTGTGGGGGACACTGTGCATTATCATTATAATGCAGGAATTTGTGGATGGCCTCAAAACGCGTCCGAGCCATGACCATTCGGAACAGTGGAGTGTTGTATAAAATATCAACACTCCAATATTGCCGAAGTTCTGGCTTCTTCAGGATCCCCATATGGAGGACCAGGCCCCAAAACTGCATCATTTCACCTGCGTCTACAGGAGACCAGTTGGAAAATTATGACACTGGGTTTTGCGCCAAAAATTGCCGAGCGTACAAATTAGTTTGCTCCACCACGAGGTTAATAAAATCCTCAGAGAAAAAGACTTTGAAAAAGTCTATTTCTCTGAGGCCCGTGGTGTCAAACTTGATTCCTGATTCTGCCACAAAATCAGGAATCAGTGGCTCGTAATTTTCGGGGGGCGGGGTCCATATGGGGTCCGAAGAGGGGTGCGCTGGTTCATTTTCAGGGGTGGGCGCTGCCTCATCTTCTGTCCTGGGGCGTCTGCGTGGCGGTTCCGCAGGACCCGAGGAGGAAGATGAGGAAGAGGAGGAAGAAGAAGAAGAGGATGAAGAATCTGAAAAGTAAAGAAATGTGGGATCCTCTCCCTCGCTATCAGTGTCGGAGGCAAGTAAAGCGTATGCCTCTTCCACTGAATAGCGCTGTTGGGAAGAACGTGACGAGCGGGACATTTTTTTTGTGAATGTGGTGCTTTGTGTGAACTTTATTTATAACTGTGTGTGTGTGGGGGGGGGATAGTGGTTGGTGCAAACTATGCTGAAAGGAAAAAGCTAAAAGAAAAGAAAGAGAATAGGGAAAAAAATGCCTGTGAAAAAAAGTCTAAACCAGCAGGCACGAGCTCTGATAAGTGACCGGTGTCACTTATCAAAGTTCCGGGCTGCCGGATGTGCGCACAGAGTGGCGGAAAGGGAAGTGAAAATAAAAAAAACGGCAGGAACGAGCTGTAAGTGACGTGTCACTTATCAAAGTTCCGCGGCTGCCGGATGTGCGCACAGAGTGGCGGAAAGGGAAGTGAAAAAAAAAAAAAAACGGCAGGAACGAGCTCTGATAAGTGACGGTGTCACTTATCAAAGTTCCGCGGCTGCCGGATGTGCGCACAGGAGTGGCGGAAAGGGAAGTGAAAAAAAAAAAAAAAAACGGCAGGAACGAGCTCTGATAAGTGACCGGTGTCACTTATCAAAGTTCCGCGGCTGCTAGATGTGCGCACGGAGTGGCGGAAAGTGGAGTGAAAAAAAAAAAACTGCAGGAACGAACTCTGATAAGTGACTGGTGTCACTTATCAAAGTTCCGCAGTGCTGGATGTGCGCACAGGAGTGGCGGAAAGGGGAGTGAAAAAAAAAATGCAGGAACGAGCTCTGATAAGTGACTGGTGTCACTTATCAAAGTTCCGCGGCTGCTGGATGTGCGCACAGGAGTGGCGGAAAGGGGAGTGAAAAAAAAAAAGACGGCAGGAGCGAGCTCTGATAAGTGACCGGTGTCACTTATCAAAGTTCCGCGGCTGCTGGATGTGCGCACAGGAGTGGAAAAAAAAACGCAGGAAAGGGTGAGGTGAAAAATAAAAAAAAAACTGCAGGAACGAGCTCTGATAAGTGACTGGTGTCACTTATCAAAGTTCCGCGGCTGCTGGATGTGCGCACAGGAGTGGCGGAAAGGGGAGTGAAAAAAAAACAAAAACGGCAGGAACGAGCTCTGATAAGTGACCGGTGTCACTTATCAAAGTTCCGCGGCTGCTAGATGTGCGCACGGGAGTGGCGGAAAGTGGGTGAAAAAAAAAAAAAACTGCAGGAACGAGCTCTGATAAGTGACTGGTGTCACTTATCAAAGTTCCGCGGCTGCTAGATGTGCGCACGGGAGTGGCGGAAAGTGGGTGTGAAAAAAAAAAAAAACTGCAGGAACGAGCTCTGATAAGTGACTGGTGTCACTTATCAAAGTTCCGCGGCTGCTAGAATGTGCGCACAGGAGTGGCGGAAAGGGGAGTGAAAAAAAAAAAAAAACTGCAGGAACGAGCTCTGATAAGTGACTGGTGTCACTTATCAAAGTTCCGCGGCTGCTGGAAGTGCGCACAGGAGTGGCGGAAAGGGGTGAAAAAAAAACAAAACTGCAGGAACGAGCTTGATAAGTGACTGGTGTCACTTATCAAAGTTCCGCGCTGCTGGAAGTGCGCACGGAGGGGGGTGCAAAAGAAAAACGAGCACGAGTGTTGATCGGTGAACTGCGTCACCAATCAACGCTCGGCGGCTGCTAAATGTGTGCAAAGGGGGGGTAAAAAGAGGGGGAAAGGGAAGGGGGAGGGGGGAATGGGGGGATTGGGGTGGATCGGGCAGGGATCGGGGCTCAAAAACTCACGTTGTAGTCTCTCTTCTTTCTTCTCTTCTTCTTCTCTTCTTCTTTCTTCTCTCTTCTTTCTTCTCTCTTCTTTCTTCTCTCTTCTTTCTTCAGCAGGAGTTGTGGTGTCACAGGCTACTGTGGCACCACAAGGCCCAGCACAGGAGGAGATCTGGCGTGTGACCGCACTGCAGGAATCCTCAGCAAGTGTGAGGACCCCTGCAGTGCGGTCAGACAGGTCAGATCCAGTTTGCAGACAGGTCACAGAGCGGTCACATCGCTGCTGTGACCTGTCATTGGTGGGATCGATGATCACATCGATCCCACCAATCAGAGGAGACCCTTGTTTTGCCGGTTGCTAGGCACCGGCCTAGTAATCGGAGCTCACTGCTCCGATTCCTAGGCAGGTCACCGGCAGGTCAGGAAGCAGGGCACAGAGCGGTCACACCGCTGCTGTGCCCTGTGATTGGCGCGATCGTCGATGACATCGATCGCGCCAATCAGCAGCTGCAGGCCCTACTGGGCCTGTCCTAGGCTCCGGCCTAGGATCGGTGCTATTACTGCACCGATCCAGGCAGGTACAGGCAGGACACAGCGCGGATACACCGCGGCTGTGCCCTGCGATTGGCGCGATCGATGTGATCGGTGATCGCGCCAATCCAGGGGGGGTCTGCTCCTTTCTATGCCCAGGCCTAGGATCGAGTACATCGGTACTCGATTCTAGCCTGGGATCTCACTGTTTCAGCCCATCGGATTGGCTGAAACAGTGAGAAAGGCTGCGATTGGCTGTTCAGAATTGAACAGCCAATCACAGCGATCGGGAGTGAGGGTGGGCGGTGACAGACCCCGGGATGCCGGCGCCATCTCTCCTGAGGTAAGATGGCGTCGGAATTTTAATGCGATCATTGCGACTTAAGTCGCAATGTCGCATTAAAGGGCTGGACGTACTATCCCGTCCCCGGTCATACGGGCCCAGGTACCATGGACGGGATAGTACGTCCGATGGCAGTAAGGGGTTAAGGAAGAGTGGCACGAAGAAAGCCATTTATCAAAGATATCCATAAAAAGTGTAGTTTAAAGTTTGCAACAAGCCACCTGGGAGACACACCAAACATGTGGAAGAAGGTGCTCTGGTCAGATGAAACCAAAATTTAACTTTTTGGCAACAATGCCAAATGATATGTTTGGCGTAAAGGCAACACAGCTCATCACCTTGAACACACCATCTCCACTGTCAAACATGGTGGTGGCAGTATCATGGTTTAGGCCTGCTTTTCTTCAGCAGGGACAAGGAAGCTGGTTCAAATTGATGGGAAGACGGATGGAGCCAAATACAGGACCATTCTTGAAGAAAACTTGTTGGAGTCTGCAAAAGACCTGAGATTGGGACGGTGATTTGTCTTCCAACAAGACAAGGATCCCGTAAAATCTACAATGGAATGGTTCACAAATGAATGTACCCAGGTGTTAGAATGGCCAAGTCAAAGTCCAGACCTGAATCTAATGGAGAATCTGTGGAAAGAGCTGAAAACTGCTGTTCACAAACGATCTCCATCCAACCTCACTGAGCTAGAGCTGTTTGCCAAGGAAGAATGGGCAAGAATTTCAGTCTCTCGATGAACAAAACTGATAGAGACATACCCCAAGCAGCTTGCAGCTGTAATCGCAGCAAAAGGTGGTACAACAAAGTATTAAGTTAAAGGGGCCAAATAATTTTGCACGCCCCACTTTTCAGTTTTTGTATTTCCACAAAAATTTAAAATAACCAATAAATTTCGTTCAACTTCACAATTGTGTCCCACTTGTTGATTCTTCACCAAAAATTAACAATTGAAATCTTTATGTTTGAAGCATGATATTAGGGAAAAGGTTGAAAAGTTCCAAGGAACCGAATACTTTCGCAAGGCACTGTATATATATATATATATATTATATATATATATATATATACACTGCTCAAAAAAATAAAGGGAACACTTAAACTACAAAATATAACTCAAGTAAATCAAACTTCTTTGAAATCAAACTATCCACTTAGTAAGCAACACTGATTGACAATCAATTTCACATGCTGTTGTGCAAATGGAATAGACAACAGATGGAAATTATTGGCAATTATCAAGACACCCTCAATAAAGGAGTGGTTCTGCAGGTGGTCACTTTTGAAAGGTGGCTGTGCTTTCACACTCGTGGTAGCATGAGACGGACTCTACAACCCACACAAGTGGCTCAGGTAGTGCAGCTCATCCAGGATGGCACATCAATGTGAGCTGTAACAAGAAGGTTTGCTGTGTCTGTCAGCATAGTGTCCAGAGTCTGGAGGCGCTACCAAGAGACAGGACAGTACACCAGTAGACGTGGAGGGGGCTGTAGGAGGGTAACAACCCAGCAGCAGGCCGCTACCTCTGCCTTTGTGTAAGGAGGAACAGGAGGAGCACTGCCAGAGCCCTGCAAAATGACCTCCAGCAGGCCACAAATGTGCATGTGTCTGCACAAACGGTTAAAAACCGACTCCATGAGGATGGTCTGAGTGCCCAACGTCCACAGATGGGGGTTGTGCTCACAGCCCAACATCGTGCAGGATGCTTGGCATTTGCCACAGAACACTAGGATTAGCAAATTCACCACTGGCGCCTTGTGCTCTTCACAGATGAAAGCAAGTTCACACTGAGCACATGTGACAGATGTGACAGAATCTGGAGATGCCATGGAGAGCGATCTGCTTCCTGCAAATCATTCAGCATGACCGGTTTGCAAGTGGGTCAGTAATGATGTGGGGTGGCATTTCTTTGGAGGGCCGCACAGCCCTCCATGTGCTCGCCAGAGGACTGCCATTAGGTACCCAGATAAATCCTCAGACCCCTTGTAAGACCATATGCTGGTGCGGTTGGCCCAGGGTTCCTCCTAATGCAGGACAATACCAGACCTCATGTGGCTGGAGTACATCAGCAGTTCCTGCAAGATGAGGCATTGAAGCTATGGACTGGCCTGCCCGTTCCCCAGAACTGAATCCGATGAGCACATCTGGGACATCATGTCTCGCTTCATCCACCAACGTCACATTGCACCACAGACTGTCCAGGAGTTGGCAGATGCTTTAGTCCAGGTCTGGGAGGAGATCCCTCAGGAGACCATCTGCCGCCTCATCAGGAGCATGCCCAGGCATTGTAGGGAGGTTATACAGGCATGTGGAGGCCACACACACTACTGAGCATCATTTTGACTTGTTTTTAGGCCATTACATTCCACTTTAATTTTGTGTGTGACTCCAAATCCAGGCCTCCATTGGTTAATAAATTTGATTTCCATTGATGATTTTTGTGTGATTTTGTTGTCAGCACATTCAACTTTGTACAGAACAAAGTATTCAATGAGAATATTTCATTCATTCAGATCTAGAATGTGTTATTTGAGTGTTCCCTTTATGTTTTTCAGCAGTGTACAGTCATGGACAAAAGTTTTGAGAATGACACAAATATTAATTTTTACAAAGTCTACTGCTTCACTTTTTCTAATGGCAATTTGCATATACTCCAGAATGTTATAAAGAGTGATCAGCTTAACAGCAATTACTTGCAAAGTCAATATTTGGCTAGAAAATGAACTTTATCCCCCAAAACACATTTCAACATCATTGCAGCCCTGCCTTAAAAGGACCAGCTAACCTCTTTTCAGTGATTGCTCCATTAACACAGGTGTGGGTGTTGATGAGGACATGGCTGGAGATCAATCTGTCATGATTAAGTAAGAATGACACCACTGGACACTTTAAAAGGAAGCTGGTGCTTGGCATCATTGTTTCTCTTCTGTTAACCATGGTTATCTCTAAAGAAACACGTGCAGTCATCATTGCAATGTACAAAAATGGCCTAACAGGGAAGAGTATCGCAGCTAGAAAGATTGCACCTCAGTCAACAATCTATCGCATCATCAAGAACTTCAAGGAGAGAGGTTCCATTGTTGCCAAAAAGGCTCCAGGGCGCCCAAGAAAGACCAGCAAGCGCCAGGACAGTCTCTTAAAAGTGTTTCAGCTGCGGGATCGGGCTACCAGCAGTGCAGAGCTTGCTCAGGAATGGCAGCAGGCAGGTGTGAGTGCATCTGCACGCACTGTGAGGCGGAGACTCTTGGAACAAGGCCTGGTCTCAAGGAGGGCAGCAAAGAAGCCACTTCTCTCCAGAAAAAACATCATGGACAGACTGATAGTCTGCAAAAGGTACAGACAGTGGACTGCTGAGGACTGGGGTAAAGTTATTTTCTCTGATGAATCCCCTTTTCGATTGTTTGGGACATCAGGAAAACGCCTAATTCGGAGAAGACAAGGTGAGCGCTACCACCAGTCTTGTCTCATGCAACTGTTAAGCATCCTGAAACCATTCATGTGTGGGGTTGCTTCTCAGCCAAGGGAATCGGCTCTCTCACAGTCTTGCCTAAAAACACAGCCATGAATAAAGAATGGTACCAGAATGTCCTCCAAGAGCAACTTCTCCCAACCCTCCAAGAGCAGTTTGGCGATCAACAATGCCTTTTCCAGCATGATGGAGCACCTTGCCATAAAGCAAAGGTGATAACTAAATGGCTCAGGGAACAAAACATAGAGATTTTGGGTCTATGGCCAGGAAACTCCCCAGATCTTAATCCCATTGAGAACTTGTGGTCAATCATCAAGAGACGGGTGGACAAACAAAAACCTAAAAATTCTGACAAAATGAAAGCATTGATTGTGCAAGAATGGACTGCTATCAGTCAGGATTTGGTCCAGAAGTTGATTGAGAGCATGCCAGGGAGAATTGCAGAGGTCCTGAAGAAGAAGGGTCAACACTGCAAATATTGACTTGCTGCATTAACTCATTCTAACTGTCAATATAAGCTTTTGTTACTCATATGTTTGCAATTATTATATTTCTGTCTGTGATAAAAAAACATCTGTCAAACACACATAAAAACCAGAGGGCAGCAGATCATGTGAAAATATAATATTTGTGTCATTCTCAAAACTTTTGGCCATGACTGTATATATATGTAATACCAAGCCCGAGTAATGAACAGGTGTCAGCCAGATACCCTCATTACTAAAACAGTACATAAAGAGTTAAATAAAGACACATGTAGGCAAAGGGAAAATGAAAAATACGAGGATAATGTCAGCTCATCAGTCTCTGCAGCAGTCCACAATCTTCACATGCACGGAGCCGACTTGATCAGAGGCGTTGGCTGAGGCCAAAACATGAGGAAAGAATCTCCAACGCGGAAATCGATAAAAAATCAGTATTTATTAGAAAATATTAAAAACCATCTTGAGTAGAAAAAACAGACAAAATTGCAGGTTGGGTCCCTGGTTGTCTGAAACCATGAATAAGACCCGCTAGGTCGAAACGCATTGGTTTTAGACCACCAGGGACCCCACCTGCAATTTTGTCTGTTTTTCCTACTCAAGATGGTTTTTAATATTTTCTAATAAATACTGATTTTTTATCGATTTCCACACTGGAGATTCTTTCCTCAAATAAAGACACACACACACACACACAAAATCTGCGTGAAATGCAAATTCTGTTTATTTTTCAAGACATTTTAAAAAAAAATTGTGTGGGCTCCCATGTAATTTTCATAACCAGCAGAGGGAAAGCCAACAGCTGAGGGCTGATGTTAATATTCTGGGAAGGAGCCAATAGCCATAAAGGTTCCAGGCTATTAATTTCAGCTCACAGCTGTTTGCTTAGCCTTTACTGGCTATTTTACAGGGGAACCCCAGAAAAAAATTTACATGGTGTCCCCCTATAAAATCAAACCAGCAAAGGCTAGGCAGACAGTTGCAGGCTGATATTAATAGCCTCGGAAGGGGCCATGGATATTGGCCCCCAAGCTAAAAACATCAGCTCTCAGCCTCCCAGAAATGGTGCATCTTACAGATGCGCCAATTCTGGCACTTAGCCTCGCTCTTCCCACTTGCCTTGTAGCAGTGGCAAGTGGGGTTCATATTTGTGGGGTTGATGTCACCTTTGTATTGTCAGGTGATATCAAGCCCACGGCTTAGTAATGGAGAAATGTCTATAAGACACCCATCCATTACTAATCCTATTGTTATATGGTAAATAAACACACAGCCAGAATAATGTCACTTATAAATCTTAATTAACCAAACTTACTGCATCGCCTAATCCCCAATCCCTCGATCGTCTGAAAGAAAAATAAAATAATAAACCAACATAACATATAATACTATCCTGTCTGCCGTACTCCATTTACTAGTGTCCATGACAATCTCACATGTAGAACAGTCACACGGGAGGTGTGACTGTTCTACAGGACCTCGGTGATACACTGTCAGGAGGTAATCCTGCCGCAGTGTATCACTCTGCCGTCATGAAAGAGTTCACCAGAGTTCATTACTCCGGTGCTCTCACTTTACAGCATACCGCTGTGTGAGAACTTTCCCACGCAGCGGTGCCATACGTGTCAGCACGGAGCCAATCAGCTGATACACCACGGGGGCGATTACCTCCTGTCAGTGTATCGCCGGTCGGGTAGAGCGGTCACATCTCCCGAAGCGACTGTTCTACATTTGAGATCGCCGTGGGACAATCTGGATTACCTTGGACTATGGCAGACAGGAAGTATATGTAGGTTTATTATTTTACGTTATTTCTAGGAGACGAGGGCATCGGAGATTTGGTGTGCGGTGAGCATAATGTGTTTTTATTTCTATGTGTATCAATATTTATTAATATGTACGTATTATGTGAATAATGAATATGTATGTAATTTTACTTTTTTTTTAACATTGTGCACAGGTGCCGGCAGATGATACTACTCTCCCATCAGCAGCACTTGTTATCACTGTTATCAGTGACACCAGAGATAGCCCGATGGCAGCAGTAGTTTCATCGGCCCAGGTGCCGGCAGATGATACTACTCTTCCATCAGCAGCACTTGTTATCACTGTTATCAATGACACCAGAGATAGCCCGATGGGAGCAGTAGTCTCATCGGCCCAGGTGCCGACAGATGATACTACTCTCCCATCAGCGGCACCTATTATCACTGTTATCAGTGACACCAGAGACAGCCCGATGGGAGCAGTAGTCTCATCGGCCCAGTTGCCGGCAGATGATACTACTCTCCCATCAGCGGCACCTGTTATCACTGTTATCAATGACACCAGAGATAGCCCGATGGGAGCAGTAGTCTCATCGGCCCAGTTGCCGGCAGATGATACTACTCTCCCATCAGCGGCACCTATAATCACTGTTATCAGTGACACCAGAGATAGCCCGATGGGAGCAGTAGTCTTATCGGGCCTAGCCTGCTTCACCGCTGCGGCCGCACACAACCGCACACACAGACACAGCATGTGACGAGCATGGCGGCGCTAGGTCTGAAATAGGCCTGATGATGCTGTGTGGCCAGCCAATCACTGTAATGCCACAACCAACATGGCTGCGGCATTACAGTGTGTGGCAGACAATCCCTGCATGTTCATTGGCTCTATAAAGAGCTCCAAACATGCAGGGCGGGGACCCAAGCTCCAGTCGAGCAACCCCTTTAATACTCAGCGAGCTCTGAGCATCGCGAGCACTGCGATGCTCTTGCAAGCACCGAATGGTGGTGAGCATGCTCGCTCATTACTAATCGCTTTTTATCTGTCTGCATGTTTGGGTCAATTTTCAGCTGTAAGTGTAAACTTGAATATCAATTACCTATTATTTTATATAGTAATTTACCACATTATAGTTAGTAAAGAGACTGTTATTTTTCAAGTTAACGCTGCTTCTTCATGATTGGGGCTTAGCTGCACAAACAACTATCACCACCATCATACTCTGCTTAAGGACGGGATCATACATGCGAGAAATTCTTGTGCGAGTCTCTCGCATGAACACCTGGCGTTGCCGCCGGACTCTGACCGGAGCGTGCAGCTGCATGTATTTTTATGCAGCCGCACACTCCAGTCTGAGTGCCGGCGGTAGTGCCCGGTGTTCATACAAAAGACTCGCACGAGAATCGTGCGAGTTTCTAGCATGTGTAATCCAAATCCAAATACTTCTGAGCACCATTGGAAAACAGTGAGCGTCCCATTGCTTTCTATATGATATTTACTACTGTCACTATTATATATTTTTTATGTAAATTTATGTTTATGATATTGGGGAGAGGGGAAAACTTATCGTGACAGAAAGCTCGGCCACCAGCTTATAAATTATAGATCAACAGAAGCTCAAAGCCTCCCCCTTCAGAAAACCACATGAGTTTACTACACCTCCAGAGATTATTTTAAATAAATGGGGAAGTTACCAGTGTGAGACCTGTAACTAACACAGAACAGGAGAACTGAACGTTGTCTTCTTACAAACATATTTGCTGCAGAGCTCTGCTGTATTGTAACACTGTCTGCCTGTGAGATGGAAGCACTTGAGAGGAACTTGCAGATGAGTTCACACACATACACAGCTCTGCAGTGAGATTAGGAGAGCAGAGAGCAGCCATCACACATCACACTGGTAATTCCCTTTCATGTAAAATAAGCTCTGGAGGCAGATTCTCATGTAGATCAGTGTCCGGCCCATAGATTTTAACAGCTCATTTACATATAAGAAAAACATGCATTTCTCTGGAATAAGACATATAAGATATCAAGGTATCATTTTATTCAGCTTCCTATGACCTACATGCCCATATAGACAGCTTAGGAGGGTTGATCCTACTGACAGATTCCCTTTAATAATGGGAAACACAAAGCATTTTGCAAAGAGATAGGGAGTTCTTGTGCCCTATAAGTACTGGGGAGAGGGAACAGGCTCAGCATTTCATGGCTCTTATGATGGGAGAGCTTATCTATTCACGCCTTTGGGACAAAGGAGACTGAACTACAGGAATTGCTGATCCTAACGAACACTCTACACTACTCTCTCCATGTTGTCAAACACCATAACATTTCTTAAAAGGGACTTTTATGATTTTTTGTCAAATTGCCACTAGAAAGGCTTATTTGGAAATAGAAGAAGATTTACAAGCACGAATAGGCTAAGCAAAATCCAGCTTTTGCAGAGACTTTAGGCCTCTTTCACACATCCGGCGGGCGCCTGGCGGCGCCCCCGGCATTTTGCCGCAGCGCCGCATGTGAAAAGCTTTCACACTTCCGGCGCCCAAAATGCGGTTTTTTGCCGGATGGTTGCTGATGCTTGGAGAGATAAGCAACCATCCGGCAAAAAAAAAAAACCTTACATGCAGCGTTTTTTTCCGGACGCCGCAATGTACATTTGCGCCGCATCCGGACAAAACCGCATGCAACGCATTGACATGCGGCGCCATCCGGCGCTAATGCATGTCAATGCGAAAAAAGCCGCATGCGGCGCATCAGATTTTCAGATGCGGCGCTGCGGGAAAATGCCAGGGGCGCCGCAAGGCGCCCGCCGGATGTGTGAAAGAGGCCTAAAAGAACTGGCAATATCTAATGTTGAAGTTGATTCCTATACCCCCATGTAGCCCTCCAGAATATACAGTATGCATGATGCGCATCTCTCTGAAATTTATAGTCTGTTTTTCTTAACCTTCCCTCCTCTCCCACCTGGCATGCTGATTTCCTATTACAATTACTTTAGTCTATTTTATAGATACACTGTACATACGCTGATCTATACCATTTTTGCTCATCTGCTATTTTAGGATATTTCTGACGGTTCACACAATTGCAGAGTAGTCCTGATATGTGTTACTATCATGCATAAGTTTTCTGCGTCTTACTGACACGGGCCCTGACATTGTAAACAACTACATCCGCTTCAAAGGCAAATCCCACCGATCTAGCAAGAGACCTAAAATAGAATTCTTATAAAGGACATAGTTTTGTGTTGTCAAATTCAAAGTAATTGTGGGTGAGGATGAATTTTGTGAGTTTCACCACAGAATCAGCATCATTCGCGGTGTTTTCAGTTAGCCATTAAAAGGTATCAACCACTGAGGACTCTCAAGTCTAAATATTTTTCTATAAAGGACATAAGTTCACTTGGTTAATTTACAGTGTTTCCAGCATTCATTGACAGCATTGCGAGGCAATGTGCCTGCAGCCAGCGCTGCATATTTCAAATCCCTGCTTCATTATCTGTCTTTCCTGTCTGGCTGCTTTAATCATTGAATAATAACTTTCAGGCTGTAGCCTGTGGCGGTGAACTTGCAATCCTCTGCTGACACCAAGCTCCGATATACTGAAATAACATAGCCAGACTGTCATTTTGAAGGGACAATCCATTTTTTATTTACAGTATGGGACTGCTAACATATTTTGCACAAACTAGATTGCCTACTCATTGTATCTAGATTATACCGCATGAATCTGTATATTACTAGATTGCACATCATCTATTTCATCATTTTATTGATTTCCCTTTGCTGGTGTATCTCTGGTTTCCCAGCGGGTCTGACATCTAACTTCCCTATTGCCAATATTATGAAAAACCAATTCATTCATTGGAAAATGGAGCACACAGTCATTATTACTGGCATCATATACACATTGTATTAGATGGTATTCCTGTTATATAAGGATGATCTGTACAGTACTGTTATATAAACAATAGGAAGACAAAAACTCTCAAATCTGCAAATGTCATAGACAGAATGGTTCATAGACATGTTATGGCCAAAGGTATGTGGACACACACCTATCACACTTATGTGAGTTTGTTGGATGTCCCATTTCAAAACGATGGTATTTAATAGAAAGTTAGGAACACATTTGCTGCTATACCAGCCTCCTTCAATGAAAACGAATTCTGGTGAGGAGAATAAAGTTTATTTTCTTTCTGCTGCATTTGGCTGCATGCAGGCGTCAGGCAACATAATAATGCTGTTAACCTGCAGATTAACAGTGCTATTTCTGGTGACAGATTCCCTTTAACATGGCACAAAAATGTACCAATAAAAATGTTTGCCATCCGGTCATAGAACGGGTTCAATAGCTAGTCCTGGTATATGCTCCCCCATCCAGATATATGCTCTCTTAGCGTGGTATATGCTCCCCCATGTTATTATATGGTCCGCCATCCTGGTATATGCTCTCCCATCCTTGTCCCTCATCCTGGTATATGATCCCCATCCTGGTCCTCCGTCATGGTATATGCGCCCCCATCATCCTAGTATATGCCCCCCCATCCTATTATATGCTCCCCCACCCTGGTATATGTTCACCCATCCTTTTATATGCTCCACCATCCTGGTATATGCTCCCTCATTCAGGTCCTCCATCATGGTATATGCGCCCCAATCCTAGTATATGCTTCCCCATCCTATTATATGCTTCCCTATCCTGGTATATGATCCCCATCCTGGTCCTCCGTAATGGTATATGCGCCCCATCATCCTAGTATATGCTCCCCCACCCTGATATATGTTCACCCATCCTATTATATGCTCCACCATCCTGGTATATGCTCCCTCAATCAGGTCCTCCATCATGGTATATGCGCCCCTGTTATGATTTGGTAGCTGAGGAGAGCAGGCAAAAACGTCAATACACCAGAGAGGTTGGAATCTACTGGATTGCAGTACCCTGACTAACCACCACAACTAAAGGCAGCCGTGGAGCGTTCCTACGTTGGTCCTAGACGCCTCGTCATAGCCTGAGAGGTTAGCTACACCTAAAGATAGAAAGAGGAAAGCTATCTGCCCTGAGCAGATCCCCAAAGAACATAGGAAGCCCCCAAACATGTAATGGCGGTTAGACAAGAGGAAATACAGACACAGACAGAAAATAGTATGAGCAAACGTTGGGGCCCAATCTTCCTAGATAGAAAAGGATAGGAAGGACACTTACTGCAATCCAAAAAACCCTAAAAAATACCAACTCTACTAATTGCAAAAACACCTGAGATCACACGACCTCTACCACCTAAATTAGTTCTCTGGTGTAACAAAACTAAGCCGCAGCCACTGAAAAAACTGGAAAAGGCAAAAGAACAAATAACAGTGGCTCCAGAAGAACTGAGAGAAGCCCATGCCCCCGGGGGGGGGGAAGACCTGGCTAACCTCACAGAAATGCAGAGAAATATGCAAATGGTAAGCACAAAAACAAAAAACAGAAAATATCTTATCTGAGAGCAGGAGAAGAGGCAAGACTCAGCAATAGTGTTGAGCGATACGATACCGCAAGTATCGGGTATCGGCCGATATTAGCTGTATCGGACTTTCGATATTGACTTTTGATATTTCCCATATATCGTATACCGGAATCGGAATTGTCACTGTCACTGTGAGTGTTCGTCGGTCGGGTCTGTCAGGAGTCAGCGGCACTTACCTGGCAGAAGATCTCCGGTGGTCACGGCCTGGACTGGTTGATGGCCGCCATCATCTTTCCCCGGCGGTCACATGCAGTTTCTCGCGATAACTGCAGTGACTGCTGGGTAATCCCGGCCGTAAAGCAGTCAGTCCGATGACGTCACCGCCGGGGAAGCAGGTAATCAGCTGTGCTGCGCCGGGATGACAGCCTCTGCCTGTCATTCCGATGTAGCAGAGCTGGATCGTCGTGGGACAGTCGTTACTATGGACTGCGTCAGACAGGTGGTATACTGTTGGTTTGTTTTTTTCCTTTTTTTACAGGAGATCGATGGCGTCGCAGGAATGAGAGTATAATAAAAGAAATGAAAACTGTGTTGTTTCTTTTATTTCATTAAAATACTTTTTTCTTGCTGTGTCTTTTTTTTTATACATTTAAAAACTTTGGGATTAATAATGGATCGGTGTCTTATTGACACCTCTCCATTATTAACCGGGCTTATTGTCACCGTGCAATCAACGGTGACATTAACCCCTTATTACCCCACTTGCCACCGCTACAGGGCAGTGGGAAGAGCCGGGTAAAGTGCCACAATTGGCACATCTTTTGATGCGCCAAATGTGGGGCTGCTGTAGCCTGGTATTATCAGGCTGTTGAGGGCCAAAATCCATGGGCCTTGACAGTCTTTTAATACCAGGCCGCAGCAGTCTGCATTTTACTTGGCTGGTTAACAAAAATAGGGGGACCCCTACGCCGTTTTTTTTTTCGAGGGGATCCCCTATTTTTGTTAACCAGCCAAGCTAAGCAGACTGCTGTGGCCTGGTATTATCAGGCTGGCAAGGTCCATGGATATTGGCTCATTACCAGCCTGAAAAACAAGGCCTCAGCAGTCTGCTTCATCTGGCTGGTTAACAAAAATAGGGTGGACCCCACGCCAATTTTTTTTCGAGGGGATCCCCTATTTTTGTTAACCAGCAAAGATAAGCAGACTGCTGTGGCCTGGTATTATCAGGCTGGCAAGCAGGGTCGGACTGAGGCACCGGGACACCGGAGAAACCTACGGTGGGCCCCAGCTACTGCGTGGTGGGCCCTGATTTGAAAGGATAGGTCGCGGGGCAGAGGGGGCGGTGGCCCGGGGCCCGCGCTCTGAGGGGGCCCACCGGAGCTACGATACAGTTACATTCTGCGGCAGAGCAGGGAGAATCGCTCTCCCTGCTCTGCCGCCCGGAAGCTATGGGGCCTGAACAGGCGTTGGGGGGGCCTGGTGCCAGCAGTGGGCCCCCCACCCGTCATCAGAGGGTCAGCTGTATCGGCATCCAGCCGATAAAGCTGACCGCATAGAGAGAGAAGGAGCGAGCGCTCCTTCTCTCCCATAATCCCCCTCTCAGCATATGACAGCGGGCGCAATAACATCACCTGCCGGCGCCCGCTGTCAGACGCTGAGAGGGAGAACAGTGAGCAGCACAGGAGCCGGGAGGTGAGTATTTTTTTTTTTTTTTTTAATGGGGGTGCAGTCGAGTCCTGGCTGGAGAAGTCGTCATGTCGGTGTGGGCCAGATGGAAAAGACATGAAAAGTGAACAATTCATTAGAAAGAACATCAGCGGTAAGTCATTATCTGTACCTGTGCTGTAATCTATATGTTCTGTAGGACTGGTATTATTTAACACAGACCATATGGCGGTAGTATCAATATTGGTCTTTTTATATATAGATTATTTTGGCCAACAGCGCGGTCATTTGCTGAGGTTCTCTGATGATGGGCCCACTCAGAAGTTTTGCCCCCACTAAACCAAAACCCTAGCTACGCCTATGGCTCTCTCTTAGTCTTTCTTTCTCGCTCTCTGTTCTTTCCTTCTCGCTCTCTGTTCTTTTTTCTCTCTGTTCTTTCTTTCTCTCTTTTCTTTCTTTCCTCTCTTTCTTTCTCTGTTTGTTCTTTCTCTCTCGCTGCTCTTTCTTTCTTTTCCTCAGTACCAGCCACTGTGCCCTCATTACCAGTCAGTGTGATCAGCAGTGCTAAATGGTTACGCTTGGGGCGAGGATATGGGTGTGATTAGCTGTGAAATGGGTGTTGTCGGGCGTGGCCTAAAATTTTCAGCGGCGCGCAACATGCGCCGCAGCCTTTAATCCTCTTTCCTGTCTTCCAAATTTGGGAGGTATGCTGTATGACCTCCCTACAACTTCTGGCCATGCTCCTGATGAGCGCGACGGATGGTCTCGTGAGGGATCTCCTCCCACACCTGGACTAAAGCATCCACCAACTCCTGGACAGTCTGTGGTGCAACGTGGCATGGCCTAAAATTTTCTGCAGCATGCACAGCGTGCCACAGCCTTTGTCCTTCTTTCCTTATTCAAAGGTTGGGAAGTATGATGTTGGGCCGCAAGAATATATTTTCTCTGGTGGGCCCAAGGTACTCCAGTCCGACGCTGCTGGCAAGGTCCATGTATGTTGGCTCCTTAACAGCCTTAAATACCATGCCTCAGCAGCAGGGGCGTACATATAAATCATGGGGCCCCATAGCAAAAGTCTGAATGTTCCCCACCCCCCAAAAAAAAAAACCCAGAGGCATTGTAAATGTAAAGTGCCAGCACAGTGAAGGAAGTTGAGTCGCACAGAGACAGGGGTTTTGGGGGTACTCGGCACCGATCACGTCGACTTCTATGGGGGATGTCACGAGTAGCACAGCTCGGTCCGTGACCTGGGCGATCACTGGAATGTGGGATATTTCCAGGGGATGATAGAATGTTTGTGTAGTTTGTCGTGACGCCACCTGTAGTACCTGGTCAGGGTGTCCAGCGCTGCTGTGCAGGTCCTCTGGAAGGGATGGTGTAGTGCAGGTAGGTGATAAGTCTTCTACAGGTAACACGCTATCCTTCCAGGGCAGATAGATGTGAGATAGAGCAATGGTGCAGAGTGATGTAGCAGAGTGGACTATGCGACGTAGTAAGAAAGCAGGAAACACTTCAAGTTAAACGTTGCATAATAAAAATTTTAATAATAACATTACAAAAGTGCAAATAGCATTACTGCCGAAGTTCGTTGAGACTTCTTAGGACTACCCCCACCGGGGTAACTTTACAGTGTCCTTTACTTGTGCTTGTGGAGGACCGCTCCAAACCTCCAACTGTGGTCTTGGGTGGGCTGCAAGACTTTCCTTGAGCAGACCTCACGTTCGGCCACACCAAACGGGTTTTTAGTTTCTGAGGTAGTTGAAAATAGTGCACAGTTAAGTTTTTTGTAAAACCAAGATGGAGCACCGAAGTGCCAACTATTTACAGAAAAGTTTGTGAGCCAGTACAGTTCATGGCTTCAAAGTTCAACATTTTGATTACATTGAAACACCATTACCCAACCTGGGTATATAAAGGCAACAATAAACTTGTTCTTCTGAACATTCACCCGTCCGGGTACATCAAACCATTACCCAACCTGGGTATATTAAGGCAACAATAAACTTCTTTTTATGAACATTCACCCGTCCGGGTACATCAATAATTTAACTATTTACATACAGAGACCCTGTCCGGGTTATTTAGACTTCTTTGGCTGGCCTCTTACAGGTACCACCTGGTACTCTTCTGGAGCTTGCCAAACATCCGTGACAGGAGGGTCCACCCAGACCTGATGACGTCGTGTGGCCTGTACAGTTACGTCGTGACCCGCTATCTGGGTCTGTGTGGCCACCTCTTTCGTCTCCCTCCGGGTCTGGAACCCTATGTCCCGGACTGAACGAACCCCAGGGGGCCTAACAGGCGCCGGGTATGGGCCAGCTATCATTATCATGTAAATAGCTGGGGCTGCTGAGGAGACCACTGAGGGAGGCTGGGGAGATTTACGGCATGGGGTGGGCACTTGTGCAGAGGCCTGGTTGGGGGAGGCTGAAGGCTCGGAGGGTCTGTCAGTTTCCTGACACTCTGGGGAGTAGGGGTCGCACCTGGTAACATTTAGGGCGTACCATCCATTGTAACCCAGTGTCGGGTGTAAGTCACCAAGTCTCCTGCCAACAGGTCCCTCCCCGGGTGTCCTTCTGGGAGGTGAGCCTCCACGTCCCGCGGGTTACAAAGACTTCTAAATAAAGTCCATGCTCCTGGATGAAGCCCAACCACCTTTTAACTTAAAGTTCCGTACTGCACCCTTACGCCGTGGCTCCCTCAGCGTACTTTTATCCTTTCTCATACGTGCCTTCTCTGCCAGGTCCTTGTCCAGGTGACGTTGCCGAAGCTTTTGGGATTCTCGCTGCTCCCTTTGTCGCTCTGCTTCCCGCTCCCGACGTCTCCACTCTTCCTCCTGACGCCGATTGTAATTCTTCTCCACCAGCAGCTCCATGTCTCCACCATCAAACGCCAGCTTACGATGTCCGGTTTGCGGCAGCTCTCCTGGCGCCCGCCAGTAGAGTTGAGCGATACTTTCCGATATCCAAAAGTATCGGAATCGGAATGGTATCGCCGATAACATTAAAATATCGGCGATACCGATACCGATACCGGAAGTCCCATGTAAGTCTATGGGAACAAAATATCGAAATTAAAAAAAAACCATTCTTGCCTTGTTGGTTAATTGTACATGAAGGAAAACAAGAAAGAGTAATGTAGAATGTATTGGGGAAGGTTGAGGAGACATTAAAGGCATAGATGTTTAACCCAATCAAATGGAATAGCATAAATATTTTTTTTTTAAAGATGTTCGGATTGACGAAGAAATTGACAATGTTGTTAACGTTTTTTCTATTTTGGAAAATATGTATATTACACAACTTCCATGCTCTTCATCTTCACCTTTTTAACTTTTCACACACTTTCTCCTTCATAATCTTCTGCAGCATCATCTTTTTCATCAAATTATTCTTCATCTTCACCTTCTTTATCTTCTTCTTAAACTTCTTGCTATTCATCTTTGTTAACATTACTCATATTCTTCTTATTAAACTATTATTCTTATTCATATTCTGCTTCATCGTCTTCATCATATTCTTATTTGTGACAGAGAATCCTGTACTTGTAATCTGTCAAAGTATGAATTTTTCATCCTTCCGTTCTTGCTGTCACAAAAGATTTAAATTACAACAGTATTTGTCCGTGTTCAGTTTAGCTGCAGCAGCAGGCATTTTCCAGGGGCACCACGAGGAGGAACGGACTCACCCCATACACTGCTTAGTCTTCTTCTGCTTAGAATTTAGAGCATATATTTTGCTCTTCATTTTGGTCTTATACTTCATGTTCTTCTGCTTTTAGATCTTCTGCTTATTGTTCTTGTGTCTCTTTTTCCCTTTATCTTGTATTTGTAGCACAATCTTGTACCAGCTGATGTTACTGGGACACGGTTACTAAGCAGGAGGTACCTGTGCTCCAAAGCACTACCAAGGACCAGCAGACGTTGCTGGAACTCGGATACCGAGATGGAGGCACCCTAGGCCAAAGGCACTGTGGAGAACCAGCTGACGGTACTGGAACCCGGAGGGGCAGCAGAAGGAAAAGAGCCAATGGCACAACGAGGCCCAGCTGACGTTACTGGGACACGGTTACTAAGCAGGAGGTACCTGTGCTCCCAAAGCACTTACCAAGGACCAGCAGACGTTGCTGGAACTCGGATACCGAGATGGAGGCACCTAGGCCAAAGGCATGCGGAGAACCAGCTGACGGTACTGGAACCCGGAGGGGCAGCAGAAGGAAAAGAGCCAATGGCACAACCGAGGACCAGCTGACGTTACTGGGACACGGTTACTAAGCAGGAGGTACTGTGCTCCAAAGCATACCAAGGACCAGCAGACGTTGCTGGAACTCGGATACCGAGATGGAGGCACCTAGGCCAAAGGCATGCGGAGAACCAGCTGACGGTACTGGAACCCGGAGGGGCAGCAGAAGGAAAGAGCCAATGGCACAACGAGGACCAGCTGAGTTACTGAACCCCAGTAACACAGGAGAAAGTGTTGACTGTGCTACAGCACTTCCGAGCAACAACTGGCGGTGTTGGAGCCCAGGGTCAAGGAGGATGTTTAAATACTAGATCAAGTAATTTCCTTGTTACCTGTCAATTTTAAATGTCTATACTTCAAACAGAGAAAGATAACCTTTACTACCATAAGATGATGATTTCATTTAAACTAATATCTAGATAAATAAAGAATTGACAAACATAAACACATACATTAACATGTTGAACAGCAATGCAAACCACAAAATAAATTAGTTAAGGAATCTGCTATACGGTTGTACATAAAAGCATACAAGTTTATATCTGAATCCATTAATGATGGATAAGTAACAGTATGTACACCATTTTTATTGTATAGACAATGAATGTCTGACTTCAAAACATCATCAGCATTACAAGTTATCTGTGATATTACTAAAATGTTCCATTTGCTGAATAATGTCACTAAATATTTTATACAAAATTATACAATTTCCATCATGTAATACTCATAATATGTGGCAATAATCATTTTTATTAACAAACATAACCTTTAAAAAGTGCATAGTGCATAGTGAAAATTGCTATTTATGGCTGACTGTCGACTTGGAAGCATGACAACAGATAGATAAGGTATATATAGATGAGACTGCTAGCCACAGATGGTGAATGGCGATGTAATACTGTACCTCAATAAAGTGTGCGTCACTACTACATAATTTTTTTTATATAGCTTTATAAACAGGGTACATGGATGTATGCTTGTGCCTTTGTTTTGACGCACAGATGCCTTCCTGCTGAGACGCATTGGGTAGTGAACAGTTGTGTGCAGTGTTCACTGCAGTCTCTGCGGAATAACCACACTTAGACCTTATAACTTTTCAGACTTTCTTTATCAATCTACCAAGATGAAGAAGGCAGGGAGTAAGGCACGTGGTCGTGGAGTTTCTTCAGGGAGAGGACGTGGGGATTCTGTGGCTGCTGCGGCCCCCAGTGAACAGCATCCACCAGTTTTCCCCGTGAGCGTTCCTTTATGCG
Organism: Oophaga sylvatica; assembly: GCA_033576555.1. NCBI lineage: Eukaryota > Metazoa > Chordata > Amphibia > Anura > Dendrobatidae > Oophaga > Oophaga sylvatica. The sequence continues at coordinate 291,673,877 of JARQOD010000006.1, forward strand.
CACTTTTGTAGGAGTCGGAGTACCCCCTGCTGCGGGAAAAAACAAATTGAAGCCGTTGTTGTTTGGATGTCAGCCAATGCATCGACTTCAATTGCTTCCACCTCCTCTCAGGACCACAGCACTGTTGGGCAACCATCTGTCTCTTCACGCTGGCAAATTGCCCAGGCAGTCAGAGAGTTCTGTACAGGAGCCAGCTGAGTGTCTGCTTCTGTTCTCAGAATCTATTGGCTTGCAACAGGGGCCCAGCCCAAGCAGCATTCTGTAATGTGAAGAGGGAGTATGCAGTGATGCGCAACAGCTGTGTCTCTCTGAATCTGAAGAGGCGGGTGAGACAGTGCGATGGTCAGCACACCGCCAGAACGCATCTGATGATGATGAGACCCAGGTGCCAGTTTTGTTGAGCATGGTGCTGGCCAGACCACCCAACAGCAGGTGTTGGAAGAGGGGTAGTGGAGATGATGAGGTCCAAGACCCAACATGGCATGAGGAACAGGAAGGTGGTGGGAGCAGCTCAGAGGAATAATAATAATATTTATTTATATAGCGCCATCATATTCCCGAGCGCTTTACAGTTTAGCAGTTTCAGAAACAAGTCATAAGTAACGTTAACAATAACAATAATTTAAGTAAATAAGTCGCCCTGCTCGTGACAGCTTACAATGTACAATGAGATGGGGGAGATACAAAGTATAGGTGTTTTATACAATGGTGCATTTACAATGATGTTCAGCCATTTAAGGGACTGAGGGATGGAGTAGTGAATGGGCTAGAGGACACAACCACAGTTACACAGAAACATAGAATGACTTTGATTAGTGAATGTGATAGGCCGTCTTGAACAAATGTGTTTTGAGGGAGCGCCCTGAAACCATGCAAATTGTGGATAGTCCTAATTTCTTGGGGTACAGCATTCCAGAGGATTGGGTAGAGCAGGAGAAGTCTTGGAGTGGGAGTGGGAGGTAGTATTAGTGCAGAGGTTAGTCGAAAGTCGTTTGCAGAGCGCAGCCAGTCGGTTAGGCCGATAGATAGAAAGAGGGAGGAGGATGTAGGAGGGGTGCTGCACTGTGGATAGCTTGTGGCTGAGAACAGTACTTTGGTTGAAAGCTGGGAGAGGCCTAGAGAAATGGTTAGTGATAGAAAGAAGATAGGGAGACATTGCCCCAACGGTACAAACAGGAGGGAGAGTTAGGCTGCAGACTCGGTTGCCTGTAGCCTCCAGTTTGGCACCTGTTGGAGCAGTTGTCTTCCAAAAGTCAAAAACGTGCGCTCCAGGACTTGCACTGCGTGGTCCTTTTTTCACACACTTGCACATGATATTTGCTATGTGAAATGCAAGCTGTGTAAATCAAAAATTAAAAATAGCTAAAAGTGTCAGTCCCCTCATACCCCAATATGTGGAAACTTGTGGGACAAAGCACTTTTTTGGTTTTAAAAAGGCACAGGAGAGGGGGGCCCCAAACCCTCAGCAGCCCACTCTTCAGGTTGTGAAAAAGCCCTTACGAGCTCCACCCCGGGGTTTTTCTGCTTCCTAGGATCCCCAAAGGAAACCCGGGGGGCCCCATGTTGTCGAGACAAATGTTATTCCCAACAGAAAAATTCCCCCTGTCTTTTCCCCCCCCGGGCCCCACAAAACGCATCGGTGACAGGTGGGATAAAAGAGGCCATATCCAAAACCCCTTTGCACAGCACAGGTCTGAATGTTTTTTAAAAACCCCCTTTTCCCCCTTAAAATGTTTGTTGGGGCGGGTTTGGAGACAGATTTTTTCCGTAATGAATTCTTGTCCCCCCCACATCAATGTCCCAAGCCGATTTCTTTTCAGCGGCAACCCCCCCCTGGTCTCCCAAAAGCATTTTGGGGGAAAAAATTAAAAACCTGGTCTAAAACCCCTCGTAGAAGGTCCACCTGACCCCTTTGCGGGCCCAAAAACCCCCCCATTTTATGTTTTTGCTAAAACCCAAAAAAAGGGAAAAAGAAGGAATTTGTCCCTAAAATTTACAATAAGCTGAATCCTCGATAAAAGGGGGAAACCCGATCTGCGCCCCGCCCCCAAAACCCCCATCTGTGTGAACAAAAACCCAAGTTGCGAGGGAGAAAACCCACAAGATTGGGAGGGAAAAAAAGGGGGGCCCCCAAACCCAAAATTTTAGCAGGAAATTAAACAGAAAAATAAAATTTTTTTGACCCCAAATCAAAAAAAAATCACAATTAAGGCCCCAAGACCGGCTAGTTAAAGTAGATAATAAAAAGAAGTCAAAGAAACCCCGAAGGGGGGAAAGCGGGATAAATAGGGAAAAAAGGTCATGTGACCGCAAACAAAAAAAAAACCCAACAAAGGGGGGGTTTTAAAAAACCCCCCGGCCCCGGACACTTTCCTCATCCCCTTGGGAAAAGTTGGCGGGGGGGGTTATGATCTTGGGGGTGGCGCTTACGTGTTTCCCAAAATCCAAGGTTTGGCGGGAAATCAAGTCTGTCCCTTTTTTATTTTTCCTTACCCATTTTCGGGAAAACATCGCGAGGAGCCGTCAGGGTCTCCCCCACGGGGCCCCGTGAACTTTTCCCGTTCGACGATATGACCCCGCCTTTGCCCAAAGGGGAAAAAGGCCCCTCTGAAAAAATTTTCCCCTGGGGAATTTAGCCACACAGGAGGAGCTCTGTAATGCCATAAACCCGGGGAGGGGGGTTTTGGGGTTTTTTGGGAAAAGGAAAATACGGAGGCTTGGGGTGTGTGACAAGGGCCCCAAATTTCGGTGTAGTGGGGGCCCTTTTGGGAACCTATCAATACCTGTCTGTCTATTTTGCTCAACTTGGTCGTGCAGAGTTTTTTGAGGGTTCCGGATCTTGATCCCATGTGCACAAGGTCCCCCTGATGGCTACTTGGGGTTTTCCAGCTGGCCAGATGTGATTGCGCTCTGAAACGCGATTTCCCTCATGAAATGCATCATATGTACGTACCACAGGTGGAATTCTCGTTTTTTTTGGGAGCGGGGTTTTTTAGCAGCGCCCCAAAAATAATGGAGTATCGCTGTCGGCGCGTCAAACGCCCTTTGGGGGTTTTTTTTCACCCCCCTGAGTGGGCTTATAATAAGAATAATAATATTATTAAAATTTTTATAGCGCATTATTTCCCCCTGCTTTACAGTTTTAAAAATTTCAAAACAAAAGTCTAAGTAAAACGTTAAAATCAAAAAATTTAAAGCAAAATAGCCCCCCCGGGGTTGAAGTTACAATCTACAATGAGGTGGGGGGATACAAAGAAAAGGTGTTTACAAAAAAGGTGTTTTTACAATGTTTGGCCCCCCCTTTTTTTAAGGGGAGGGGGGAAGGGGGGAAGTAAAAAGGGTACACAAAAAAATTCCAAAAGAATACTTTTATTAGTGAATGTGATAGGCCATGTGAACAAATGTTTTTTTAGGGAGGCCAAAACCCCTCCAAAAATTTGGGTATTTAAAAATTTTTGGGGTTTTGAAATTTCCCAGGGAAATTTGGGGCAGGGGGAGAAGTCTTTGGGGGGGGGGGAGGTAGGGAAAATTTGTGCAAAAAGGGTTAGTCGAAGGTTTTTGCAGAGGCACAGTCGGTTTGGGCCCATAAATATAAAAAAGGGGGGAGATGTGGGGGGGGGGCGGGGTGGAGAGTTTGTTTGGGGAGGGAACCCCAATTGGGGTTGGAAACCCAAATGAATGGGCACCCTGCCAGTGTAATGAAAGGGAAAAATTTGAAGGTTTTCCCCTTTTGCGTGCGGTTTTTTATGAGTCAAAGGGTGGGAGTGCAGATGATGCCTGTCGCCTGACTGTCCCTTATCTGCCTGCTTCCCCAAAAAAAGGGAAAAAAAAAGGCATGGGTTTTGGAAAAAGGGGGGGATGAGGGTCACAAAAATTTCCCCCCCCCCTTTGGACCCTCAGCGCCCCGTGGTTTTCCCCCAAAAGGGGGGGGGACTTTTAAAGTAACCCGCTGATCAAAAAATTTAACTCCGGTCGTGCTATATTTTTAACAATTTTTAAAATTTTTAAAGTTTTTCAAAGCACTTTTTACATTTTTTGTTATCCTTTTGGTTTAAAGTATTGTGTTTTTTCCCCCAAAATGATGTTAAAAATTTTGTACAAAGTTTTTAAAAATTTTGGGGTTTTAAATTTTTTAAAAAATTTTTTGTATTTGAAGGGCTTTGTGAGGGGATGAGGGGAGTCAATGGGGAGGAAGAATCGCCCCCGAGGGAGGTGGAAAGCTCTAGTCAGTTGTAGGGCAAGGGTGGGGTGAAGCACAGCGGGAGATGGGGCCCCCTTGCGGGACAACCCTTTTTGGAGTTTTTGGGGCTGCAGACCCGGTTGATTTTGGGTGCGTGGTGAGAAAAACGACCCCCATCGAACACTTCAACCACGTCTGTTTTTTGGGGGTACACCCCCCAGCCCCCCCTACGGGACAAATTTCAAGCCCCATCACCCCCGTTGAAACCCCGGGGGGGTAAAAAGCGGAAGTACCCCAAAAAACCCCTGGTTTCCCAAACCTAATTGTTTCCATTAGCCGAGAGCGGGGGTGCTACTGCTTTAAAAGCGTCTGTGGTGAGGCAGTGGAGACAGTTTTAACAAGAGGGGCACAAGCAGCCCCCTTGAAGGGGAAAAAGAACAGTATGTTCCAAATGTGTCAAAGTTTTGTGGGGCCCCCAATGTCTACCCACCCGGAGGCTCCAGCAGCAGGGGGAACATTTCCTTTAAGTGGTGACAGATCTTTTTTGCCCTCTCTTTTCCCCCCGGGAGGTTTTCCCCCTTTTAAATTTTTTTTCCCCTTTAAGGGGGTTTAAAAGGGCCCAGATTTCCCCCAGTGTTGGAGGTGTGGCTTCCCCTTTGTTGCCAGTGTTTTCGGAGCGCGTTTTATGTGGGGGGTGGTTTTACTACGACGTTGCGGGGGACAAACCCCGATAATGTAAAACGGCTTACTTTTGAAAATTAAAGGAGGGACCCTCCCCAAAAATTTGCCTGTGGGTTTCGTTAAAACTAAGGGTTTTGGAATTTTTTCCATGTTTGTTATTTTCATTTTTCCCCCCTGGCTTCCCCCCGGGGAAAAAAACCCCCGTTGCGCCAGAAGGTGTGTCCAAGAAAACAAGCTTAGTGATAGGGGGGTTTAAAGAAACGCTGTGTTCCCCTTTTTTTTGTTGCCCAAAAAATTTAAAAATGTGAAACCCCCAAAAATTAAGAAAAAATTTAAAAGTTAAAAAATTTTTACTAGGTGGGCTACCCCCCCCTTGCCCGGGGGGTTAAAATTTTTGGTAAACAGATAAAACAATCGATGATGTTTTTGTGGGGTTCGTAACCCCTGTTTTTCCCCTGTGTGCCCCCGGGAAAAAAAATTACTGTACCTGTAAAAATTTTGAAAAAAACATGACTTTTTAAAAAGGGGGTTTAAGTGTCACATAGTATGGGCTCCCCCTTAAATTTCTAAGTGAAAAAAAGTAAAACAAAAAAATTTAAACCATTAATGATTGTGTTAAAAACCCAAATTTTTAAAAAATAATTGGACTTTTTGGGGGATCCCCCAAAATGTCAAACCCAAAAATTTTAAACAAAAACATTTTGATGGGTATTGGGGTGAATTTCCCCCTCCATAACTTTGAAAACCCCCTCCATCCCCCTCAAATTTAAAAATTTTTGGGGAAGTGCTAAGGGGGGTTTTGAACTTTGCCAAAGTGCAGTGCGGGGTTTTTTTTTGTGTTTTTGGTTTTAAAAAAAAAGATACAAGTAAATAAAATTTAAACATTGGGGATTGGGACATGATGTACCCCTTTAATATTAAAAAACAATGGATGTAGGCTTTTCCCTTTCAAATTATTATTTTGTGTCTTTAAAAAAAAAATAATTTTTTTTTTAAAAAAATTTAAAAACCCATGTTTCAGTAGTGTGGAAAGGCCCTTTTGTGTATTTTATATTTTTGAAACCCAATGTATTGAAAACGGATAAAACACGTCATGTAATAGATTTGAATTTTTTTAAAAAGAATAAAGCAGCCCCAAATTTTTAGAAAAAAAAGGGAGACCCCGGGGGCAGAATCAGCAGAGTACACGCAGCGGTGGTTGAAGAAGAAAAAAAGGGCGTGATTGTTTTTAAAAAAAAAAAAAAAAAAAAACTCAAAAATGCAGGGGGAAAACTGAAACAAAACTATTCCAATTGTGAAAGGGGCCCCCTTTTTTCTATTTTTTTTGGGTTTTCAACCAATGTTTTTTTTGGGGTGGAAGCGGTCACAGTAATAGATTAGTTTTTTTCAAATATAATGGAGAAGCAAAACCGTTGGAAAAAAATAAAAAAGGGTAAAAAACTGAGGCACGCTCAGCAGATTTAAAAACAGCGGTTTTAACAAGAAAATGGAGGTGATATGCACTCCAAAAAAAAAAAAACACAGATAAGTGAACATGAAACAAATGGGCCAAAACTGTGAAAGGCTCTTTTGCTACTTTTATAGGTTTTTAACCCAAAAATTTTGTTACGGAGGGAAAAGGGGTCAATAATAGATTAGTTTTTTTCAAATTAAATGGGGAAGGGAAATTTTGGGGAAAATGAAAAAAGGTTTTGGGGCCATGGGAACGTCAGCAAGTACAAGCAGCTGCTTAAAAAAGAAAAATGGAGGCGTTTTATGGGCCCAAAAAAAAAACCCAAAATGAAGGAAAAACTAAAAAAATGTCCCCAAATTTTGAAAGGCTACCCCTTTGGGCTATTCTATAGTTTTTTAACCCCGTTTTTTAAAAGGATGGAAGCCGAAAAATAATGTTTTGTTTTTTTAAATTTAAAAAGGGGAAACCCCCTTTTGGAAAAAAAAGAAAAAGGATGACCCCCTGAGCCCCCCTCACAGGTACAAGCAGGGGTGGAAAAAGAAAGGGGGTGTATGACCCCAAAAAAAAAAAAAAACACAGATGAATGAACCTGAAAAAACTGCCCCCAAAATTTTGAAAGGATCCTTTGTTACTTCTATAGTTTGCAACCAATGTATTGGTTCCCCGGGGGAAGCGCGTTTCCCCTATTATTAAATTGATGGAGCTGCAAAAAATTTAAAAAAGAAAAAAAAAAGAGTCTGGAGTTTACACGTGCAGGGCCCACAGACAGCGTTGGGGCAGAGCAAACGCAGCGTCCCCCGCACCCAAAAAACCCCCTTTCAGAGTGTTAAAAAAAAACTGCGGCAAAAGGAAGTTTTTCCAGGGTTTTGGGGTCTACCCCGGCCCATAGACAGTCCCCCAAAAAATTTTAAAAGTCCCTCGGGGGGCGGGTTTTTGTTCTGTCCCTATCGAATTACGACAGTGACGTTTAAAATGGCGGCGGCGCTTTTTAGTGATTTGACATCATTTAGCAGCCAAAAAAGCCGCCATTAGTTAAGATGACCGCAGCTTACAGGATGTGACATTCGAGGTTCCTCATTGGTGACTAAAAAAAAATTCCCTTTAAAAAAATTTTGGGAACTTCCGTTTCCCCTATCATATTGAAAAAATAGGAAAATTTAAATATGGAATTCGAAAAACGAATATCGGGAAAACCCCATATTGCGGTATGGAAAACTAAAATAGCCAGCCCCGGGGGCTCCCCGTGGGGGAAACCCCCCGGCTCTGGAAAAAATGACGGTTGGGGGCCCCCGGGACAGGAGGAAAAGTTTTTTGCCTGCGCGGGCCCCCTCATGAGGACGGGTGTGCTTTTCTGCCCCAGGAGGGGGGGCAGACAGCGGGACTGGGGTGGGGTGGGGGGTTTTCTGCAGGAAAGGGTCCCCCACTGGGGTACGGGGAACCGGTTCAGTTTTCAAGGGTGGGATCCCCCAACCCCCTCTACGGAAGGGTGCCCCCATGAGTATGAAAAGGTTCAGATTGCAAGGGTGGGTCCCCCCCGGCCCTTTCCCTTTTGGAAGGGGGGGCCCCCCTTTAAAATGGAAACCCCGGTTTTAGATTGCAAGGGCGGGGGCCCCCGAGGGGCCCTCTATGGAACGGGTCCCCCCCTAAAGATATGGCAAGGTTCAGTTAAAAGGGGGGCTGGGATGCCGCCGGCCCCCCTTTAAAAAAGGGTGCCCCCCTTCCCCGGTACAGAACTTCGGGGGGGGTAAGGGGATTGGCCCCCCCCCCAAAGTGTTTTTTAGGGCCCCGCAACTGTTCCCCCCTGGGGACCCCCCCGGTGGGGGGAGGTCTCTAGGGTATCCTCGCTTCTTCCAGGGATGGGGGTTTTCCCCCGGGTGGGGTGGCTCCGGGGCGATGGGGGCGTTTCCCCGGGGGGGGGAGTCTGGATCCCCCCCCTTTTTCCCTTTGTCACGTCTGTTCCCATTTTTCCAAGAAAATGTGTCATTAGCATCAGGGAGGCCCCCTCTTTTGTGGGAGGGGGACCTTTGGGTTTGTTTCCCCCCTAGGAGGATGAGGAGGGGAACCCCAGAGTGTGGGGCACGCTTACCCTTGCGTAAATTTGAGTGGGCGGGGGGGGCAAAAATTTTTTGGGGGCGCCACGGAGTGGTGTACCCCCCCGAGGGGCCCCCCTTTTTTTTAAAAAGTCCCCCGTGGGCCGTTTTGGGGAAAAAAAACAATACAGTCTATGATGGGTTTTTGCAATTTTAAACAAAAAAAAAATTCAATTAAGGAACGGATGTTATAGCGGCTTTGAATCCCCCTTTGTGGCCAAAGTTGGTGCAAAGAGCCCCCGGTTTTTGGGGGGACTCGGACCCCAAAAACCCCCGACTTCTATGGGGGAGTGCCCGGGGGCCGCTTTGTGGCCTGGTCGCTCCCCCAAAAAGGGTTTTCAAAGGGGGGGGGTAAAAATTTTTTTTAGTTTTTCTGAGCCACCTGTAGAAACCCGGTCAGGGTGACCCCCCCCTGCGTGCAGGTTTGCAGGGATGGTTTTAGTGGTAGGGGGTTAAAAGGGTTTTTTCAGGTTTTAAGGGGGTATCCCCTTTGGGCAGATGATGTGAATGAGAATGGTGCGGTGTTTTTGCAGAGTGGAGTATGCGAGTATTTAAAAAAGAAAGGAAAAAAAAAATTCTTATACAAAATGCAGCATAAGGTGCCCCCAACCCCCCCCTCCAACTAGTAACCCCTTTTAAAAAGCTGAGAGGGCCCCCCCTTGGGGGCCCCCTCCCCCCCGGGTGTGTATGTAGAAAGCAGTGGTTGGGTCAATGGGGTGTTTCCCCCCTTTCCCCCGAGTAAATTGTCATTCCGGGTGGGTGCGATTTCAAATTTCTGTGGCGACTTTGGGCCCCCCGGGGGCTTCTGTCTTTTCCCCAAAAGCGGTTTACCGGCAATTGAAAAGGGTATTTTACTTGTAGAAAAAAAAAAACTTTTAAAATATGGTTTTTTATATAAATTTACAATGAAGTATATATTATTGTTTTTATTTGTGTATATTTTGTTTTTAAAAGGAAAGAAAGTTTTTTTTTTAGTTCGATTTTTTGCCCCCTAGACTTACATGGGGATCGCGATTTTTTGTGTAAAGGGATCCTTCCCCATCGATATTTTTGGAATCGGAAAGTACGTAAAAATAACCCGCAAGCTTCCAAGTAAACCCGGGAAAAACCCCAAATTGAGACAAGAAAAATTTTTTCCCCGGCAACCCTGATGGGGGGGAACCCCCTTATTTAAAACCCCGTCTGTAATCTGGGTTGCAATCCTCATTGAATGGTTCAGAGGGTTTGCCTTCAAAATTAATTTCAAAAACTTCAAAAGTACCCCCCTTGAGGAAAGGGGGCACCCCCTCCCCATTTGGGCAACCCGGTCGGTCCCGGATGAGCTTGTGATACGCCGGATCAGTTCCTAGCATGGGGGGGCCGAAGAAAACCCAAAATTGTCCCCCCCCCATAACCTTTTCCCCCAAAAAAACTGGGGGGTTTTCCCCCAGAAAAAGGGAAAACAATATTTTTGAACCCCCTTTTTAGATTGCCCCCAAACCCAAAAAAAGGGGCAGGGGCGCAGCCATGGAAAACCCCGGGCGACCCAAAAACCCTTTTCTTGTGGAAATTATGGGGGGGAAATGTCCCCCCAAAAAGTAAAAAAAAGGAAAAAGGAAATTTTGAAACTCCCTGATTTATAAGGTCAATGAACCCCCGGGTTTAAAATTTGGAGAGCAAACTGTAGGGATTTTTGGGAAACCAGACCAAGTTCCCCCCCCCTTTTAAAAAAAGGACCATCAGTCCCATGCCGGTTGGCAAACCCCTGGGGCCCTTTTCCCGAGAGAGGGGGAAAATCTCACTACCCGGTCCCCCAAAATTTTTCGCTCCCCAAAAAGTCAACCGGGGAAAACAGAAGCCCCCTCTGTCCTGAAGAAATCGAGGGTGAAACCAAAATTGCAGAAAAAAAAAAGACTCAAAGTGGGGGGCTAGCCCCATTATTAAAAGAAAAAAAAAAAGGCCCCAAAAAAGACCCAGTCATCTTGATCAGCAGCCAAAGCATTCAGATAAGGGCTCCCCAAAAATTTGGGTTTGTTTTTTCAGTTTGTCCCTTGGTCTGAGGTGAAAAGCCGAGGGAAAAACAATTTAACACAAGTTTTTTAAAAAAAATCCCCCAAAAAATTTGGAAAAAAAAAGGGCTCCCCTTTTTAGGGAAAATGTTCTAGGAAAAACCCCCTAACCCCCCCACGTGTGAAAAGGAAAAAAAGGGAATTGGAGGGGAAGGAATTAGGTAGGACAAGAGGTTTTCATTTTTGGGAAAACCCCCCACAAAAACCCCCCATAAT
>JARQOD010000006.1:291684644-291731036 GCA_033576555.1 Oophaga sylvatica
CTGACTTTCGGGGAACGGTTACTAGCAAGGTACCGTGCTCCAAAGCATACCAAGCCCCGCAGACGTTGCTGGAACCGAACCGAAAATGGGGCACCAACCCAAAGGCACTGCGGAAACCAGCTGAGGGTACGGAACCCGAGGGGTAGCAGAAGGTACCCATGGAAATTAAAAGTGGGGGCAGCAGGACTGTTGCGTTCACACCAGGGGAACAGCTCATTACTGAACCCCCGTAACACAGGACAAGTGTAATGTGCTAACACACTTCCGAGAAACAACTGGCGGGTTGAAACCCCAGGATGAGAAGAGAACAGGGTGGAGCAGCAGACTATTGCCGTTCACCACGCAGGGGAAACGACATTCTGAACCCCAGTAACACAGAGCAAGTGAACTGTGCTAACAGCACCCGAGAAACAACTGGCGGTTTGTAACCCAGGGATGAAACAAACAGTGGAGGCAGCGGGACTTTTTGCCGTTCCAACAGCAGGGGAACAGCTGACATTACGAACCCCAGTAACACGGGAGCAATGTTAACTGTGCTAACACACTTCCGAGAAACAACGGCGGTTTTGTAACCCAGGGGAGAAAAGAACAGGGGGGAGGCAGCAGGACTATTTGCCGTTCCACAGCGGGGAACACTGCATTACTGAACCCCCAAAACACAGGGAAGTGTTAACGGGTGCTAACAGCACTTCCGGAAAAAAACTGGCGGGTTGTAACCCAGGATAGAACAGAACAGGTGGAGGCAGAGGACTTTTTGCCGTTCACACAGCGGGAACAGCTACATTACTAAACCCCCAGTAACACAGGAGCAATTTGTAGACTGTCTTACAGCACTCCGAGAAACAACTGGCGGTTTGTAACCCCAGGATAGAAAAACCGGGGAGGCAGCAGGACTATTGCCGTTCACACAGCAGGGAACAGCTGACATTACTGAACCCCAGTAACACAGGGCAATTTTTAACTGTGCTAACAGCCCTTCCGAGAAACAATGGCGTTTGTAACCCAGGGATGAGAAGAGAACGGTGGAGGCAGCAGGACTATTTCCTTCAAACAGCAGGGAACAGCTGACATTACGAACCCCTAAACAGGAGCAATGTAAACTGTGCTAACAGCACTTCCGAGAACAACGGGCGGTGTTGTAACCCGGGGATGAGAAAGAAAAGGGTGGAGGCAGCAGGACATTTGCCGTTCACACAGCGGGGACACTACATTACTGAACCCCAGAACACAGGAGCAAAGGTAAACTGTCTAACAGCACTTCCGAGAAACAACGCGGTGTTGTAACCCAGGATGAAACAAACATGGTGGAGGCAGCGGATTTTTTTGCCGTTCACAACAGCAGGGGAACACTGACAATACGAACCCCCAGTAACACGGGGGGCAAGTGTAGACGTGCTAACAGCACTTCCGAGAAACAACTGGCGGGTTGAAACCCCCGGGATAGAAGAAAACAGGGTGGAGGCAGCAGGACTATTCCCGTTCACCAGCAGGGAACAGCGACAACTGAACCCCATAACACAGGAGCAGTGAACATGCTAAAAAGTGGTCGACCCCCCACCCAATTGGTTTTACCAGGGCAATGGGGTACTCAACCGGCCCAGGAAGTCTATGGGATTGTCACAGGTGCTGTGGCTCGGCTGGGCCCGGGCGGTCTGGCGTAATGTGGGGAATATTTACAGGGATTGATTTATGTACAGTTCGTGACGCCACCTGTAGTATTCTGGTAATTATACCAGCGCTGCTGTAGATCTCTGAGGGATGGTGAGGCAGCTAGATGTCGGTCCCCTACAGGTGGACTGGTCCCTCAAAGTCTATGGATTTGTGAAGTCGGGTGCGGATAAAGAACACAGTCCACACGGTCAGCGTCTTTCCATACCTTTACTTGCAAGTTGTTAAGGCAGGTCCCAGGGAGGCTGATCCAAGGAGGATGTATTTCGAGATAGCAGCTGGGCAAGTTAGGGGCCTCCTTTACTTCCAATATGACGAGTCCAACTAGCATGAAGCGTAGTTCCCTCCAATAAATCTGGTTCTTCTACCACCATGCATGAAGCTATGGTGATGCTCGGTCCCAGTAACCGGTTTAACAGTGCAGGACTTCTGCAATCCTGAAGCACTCACAATATCTACCACTGTGCCTTTCGCCTTGCCCGTGCTGGTAGCATAAGCATCCCTCACTTCACAATATATATAGCAGTCAGTTCCTTCTTAGTTCCTTCCAGAGCTTGCTAGCAGAATACCAGTAATACTTTTAGGCAGGAGCACGTCTCTGAACCTCTACCGTCCTCTAGACAGGCGTCTGAATTATCTGCAGCTCACTCCTCTCTCCTGCACAGACTTCTCGCTGACTGACTGTCTCCTCAGACAAACTGAACTGACTGAAGACAGGACACTCTCGACTGACCACTCCCTGCTGATGTCACAAGCTTATAAACCTGTGGCGGTCTAAGTGCATGTTGGAATGAATGTTCATTTAGCATTAAACTGCTATCTCTCCACACATCCTCCAGGGTACTGCGTGTGCTACCACCAGGGCTACACATTCCCCCATGGTAAAAAGACAGCACTCCCCGGGCTGTGAAATACAAGAAGACAGAAAAATTTTGTTTATGCATAACAACAAACATTAACTTCTTCCCATCCGGGAGGTACGAATATCTTGAACGTTGCATTAAACATAGAAAAATACACAAAGTATCAAATAGACATTTTTCATATTAACGGTACAACTACTTTCACTTTTATAAAAACTTATATACATCTTCTCAGCTGCGGTAAACCCTGTCTGGGTCCTACCGTTCTTCACATCTCTTTATTAATTTCTGTTACACTTTCCATTCCGGGGGCTGGAACAATGCGATGATCCCTAGATCTCATGACGAACAGATCATGTGCTGCGATCAAGTCTGGGTCGCAACAGTCTTTGTATGAACCATCAGGGGCGCAACGGGTATCTCTTTCTCGTGAGACGCCGACTGCGTCTCAATTTGCGTTGCAGGGGCGATTCAGCTGTAACCGCAGTTTGCGATGTAGATTGGTCGCCGATTGCGATGCAGAGTAGGTCGCCGATTGCGATACTGAGGTGTACGCAGGGGGCGATGAGGAATAGGACGCACAATGCTGGTGTGATGCAGAGCAGGAAGCAGGTGTGCGCAATGGCTCAATTGAGGACGCACTAACCTGCTGCTGTCGCTGCTCCATCTCTTCCCAGTCGCTCTCCATCATTGACGGCTGGGTCCCCGCCGGTGTCCCTACCAGGGATTGATCATCTGCTGCGGCCTCCTGGCCGGGGGGCGTTCCGGAACTGGCGGTACCTCCTCAACCTCCTTTGCCTCCACCGCTCCATCGGTGGGATCAGGATCGGTACTTTTGGGGTAGCTCGTAGTTTCTCCTCAGCCTTCCTCAGCAGGGAACTTGGGGATTCAGGAGACGGCATTATGCTTGTAGGAGAGAACACTGCGTCCCACAGCAGCCGCTGTTTCAGGGCACGCCAGCGTCTCTCTGTCTCCTTCATTCCTTTTCGGTGGAGACAGGACCTTCGTCGCAGGCGCTCTGATGTCAGAGCGTTCACTTCCTGTCGCAGGACCTGCCGATGAGTCAGAGCCGGGGGCGGAGCCAGGCAACAGCGCGCTTTTACAGGTACGCCCACCTTCTTCTCCAGCGCCTGAGGGCGCGAATATGGCGGCAAAATGGCGGATTTTAGCGCCAAAAATAGCAACAGTCCTTTTTCACAAAACAAGTCCTTAGGCACACAGGGCTCGCAATTTCGCGAGTTTCGCATCCTGTTCGTGACGCCAAGTTGTGTCGACCCGCCACCACAATTGTGGATTACCAGGGCAATGGGGTACTCAGAGCCGAGCCCATGGAAGTCTATGGGATTGTCACAGGTAGCTGTGGCTCGGTCTGTGGCCCGGGCGGTCTGGCGTATGTTGGGGGAATATTTACAGGGGATTGATTTATGTACAGTTCGTGACGCCACCTGTAGTATTCTGGTAATTAGTACCAGCGCTGCTGTAGATCTCTGAGGGGATGGTGAGGCAGCTAGATGTCGGGTCCCCTACAGGTGGGACTGGTCCCTCAAAGTCTATGGGATTTGTGAAGTCGGGTGCGGATAAAGAACACAGTCTCACACGGTCAGCGTCTTTCCATACCTTTACTTGCAAGTTGTTAAGGCAGGTCCCAGGGAGGCTGATCCAAGGAGGATGTATTTCGAGATAGCAGCTGGGCAAGTTAGGGGCCTCCTTTACTTCCAATATGACGAGTCCAACTAGCATGAAGCGTAGTTCCCTCCAATAAATCTGGTTCTTCTACCACCATGCATGAAGCTATGGTGATGCTTCGGTCCCAGTAACCGGTTAACAGTGCAGGACTTCTGCAATCCTGAAGCACTCACAATATCTACCACTGTGCCTTTCGCCTTGCCCGTGCTGGTAGCATAAGCATCCCTCACTTCACAGATATATATAGCAGTCAGTTCCTTCTTAGTTCCTTCCAGAGCTTGCTAGCAGAATACCAGTAATACTTTTAGGCAGGAGCACGTCTCTGAACCTCTACCGTCCTCTAGACAGGCGTCTGAATTATCTGCAGCTCACTCCTCTCTCCTGCACAGACTTCTCGCTGACTGACTGTCTCCTCAGACAAACTGAACTGACTGAAGACAGGACACTCTCTGACTGACCACTCCCTGCTGATGTCACAAGCTTATAAACCTGTGGGCGTGTCTAAGTGCATGTTGGAATGAATGTTCATTTAGCATTAAACTGCTATCTCTCCACACATCCTCCAGGGTACTGCGTGTGCCTACCACCAGGGCTACACAACAGCACTTCCGAGAAACAACTGGCGGTGTTGTAACCCAGGATGAGAAGAGAACAGGGTGGAGGCAGCAGGACTTTTTGCCGTTCACACAGCAGGGGAACAGCTGACATTACTGAACCCCAGTAACACGGGAGCAAGTGTAGACTGTGCTAACAGCACTTCCGAGAAACAACTGGCGGTGTTGTAACCCAGGGATGAGAAGAGAACAGGGTGGAGGCAGCAGGACTATTTGCCGTTCACACAGCAGGGGAACAGCTGACATTACTGAACCCCAGTAACACAGGAGCAAGTGTTAACTGTGCAACAGCACTTCCGAGAAACAACTGGCGGTGTTGTAACCCAGGGATGAGAACAGAACATGGTGGAGGCAGCAGGACTTTTTGCCGTTCACACAGCAGGGGAACAGCTGACATTACTGAACCCCAGTAACACAGGAGCAAGTGTAGACTGTGCTAACAGCACTTCCGAGAAACAACTGGCGGTGTTGTAACCCAGGGATGAGAAGAGAACAGGGTGGAGGCAGCAGGACTATTTGCCGTTCACACAGCAGGGGAACAGCTGACATTACTGAACCCCAGTAACACAGGAGCAAGTGTTAACTGTGCTAACAGCACTTCCGAGAAACAACTGGCGGTGTTGTAACCCAGGGATGAGAACAGAACATGGTGGAGGCAGCAGGACTTTTTGCCGTTCACACAGCAGGGGAACAGCTGACATTACTGAACCCCAGTAACACAGGAGCAAGTGTTAACTGTGCTAACAGCACTTCCGAGAAACAACTGGCGGTGTTGTAACCCAGGGATGAGAACAGAACATGGTGGAGGCAGCAGGACTTTTGCCGTTCACACAGCAGGGGAACAGCTGACATTACTGAACCCCAGTAACACGGGAGCAAGTGTAGACTGTGCTAACAGCACTTCCGAGAAACAACTGGCGGTGTTGTAACCCAGGGATGAGAAGAGAACAGGGTGGAGGCAGCAGGACTATTTGCCGTTCACACAGCAGGGGAACAGCTGACATTACTGAACCCCAGTAACACAGGAGCAAGTGTTAACTGTGCTAACAGCACTTCCGAGAAACAACTGGCGGTGTTGTAACCCAGGGATGAGAAGAGAACAGGGTGGAGGCAGCAGGACTATTTGCCGTTCACACAGCAGGGGAACAGCTGACATTACTGAACCCCAGTAACACGGGAGCAAGTGTTAACTGTGCTAACAGCACTTCCGAGAAACAACTGGCGGTGTTGTAACCCAGGGATGAGAACAGAACATGGTGGAGGCAGCAGGACTTTTTGCCGTTCACACAGCAGGGGAACAGCTGACATTACTGAACCCCAGTAACACAGGAGCAAGTGTAGACTGTGCTAACAGCACTTCCGAGAAACAACTGGCGGTGTTGTAACCCAGGGATGAGAAGAGAACAGGGTGGAGGCAGCAGGACTATTTGCCGTTCACACAGCAGGGGAACAGCTGACATTACTGAACCCCAGTAACACAGGAGCAAGTGTTAACTGTGCTAACAGCACTTCCGAGAAACAACTGGCGGTGTTGTAACCCAGGGATGAGAACAGAACATGGTGGAGGCAGCAGGACTTTTTGCCGTTCACACAGCAGGGGAACAGCTGACATTACTGAACCCCAGTAACACAGGAGCAAGTGTAGACTGTGCTAACAGCACTTCCGAGAAACAACTGGCGGTGTTGTAACCCAGGGATGAGAAGAGAACAGGGTGGAGGCAGCAGGACTATTTGCCGTTCACACAGCAGGGGAACAGCTGACATTACTGAACCCCAGTAACACAGGAGCAAGTGTTTAACTGTGCTAACAGCACTTCCGAGAAACAACTGGCGGTGTTGTAACCCAGGGATGAGAAGAGAACAGGGTGGAGGCAGCAGGACTATTTGCCGTTCACACAGCAGGGGAACAGCTGACATTACTGAACCCCAGTAACACAGGAGCAAGTGTAGACTGTGCTAACAGCACTTCCAAGCAACAACTGGCGGTGTTGGAGCCCAGGGTCAAGGAGGGTGTAGGCATAAAATATTGAGTTATTGCCTTGTTACGTGGCCATTGCAAATGTATGTACTTCAAACAAGAATAAATGAAGTTTTACTACAACAATAAAATGATAAATTTCAATTACAAGAATAGAAAAATATTTATACTTGACAGTCCTCTGTGGTTGATAACGTTTAATGGCTAACTGAAAATATGGTAACAAATTCAAAGCTTTCGAGACTACTCAGGTGTCTTCATCAGGCTAAGAGTAAAGCCAAAAATGAAGAATCACATATTTCTACACACAACAGGACACAGGAATAGCTAAGACAAGTGAGGGAGGGACAAGTGAGGGGAGACCGGCAACAAAAAGGAGAACAAGGATGAATTATCAGCGCCACACAATCACAGATAAATTAATGAATTTAGCTGTGGCAAAAGACTTTTGTATGCCCGGTCATAGCATCATGGATATGGAATTACTGTTATTAAAATATAACTTCAAATATGAGAAACGTACAAAGGTTTCAGAATATAAGCTCATCATGACCTTTGACACTGTTAGTGATGGAATGAATAGATCACATGGATTTATGTCATTCTATATCAATTAAGGAATCTGCGTCTATGCCCTTCCAGGGTCATGAAAACCCCAAAAAATACGCCAATGAGAGGGCAATCAAACTTTCTATCCTTATCTAGGAACTGTTTGAATATTTATGTTCATCCCTGTGAGATAATGACAGTTCTGATACACGTCACTTACTTGTCTTACCTATTGCAATATTCCTGTGTCCTGTTGTGTATAGAAATATGTGATGCTTAATTTTTTTAGTTAGTCTTTCCCTGATGAAGAGACGTGAGTAGCCTTGAAAGCTTGCAATTTGTTTCCATCTTTTCAGTTATCCATAAAAAGGTATGAACCACTGCTGACTCTGAAGTCTAAATATTTTTCTATCTACTGGCTAACACGGTACAAAGATACACATGTTTTCTAATTTCAAGAAGGAAAAATAAAGAAAATACAAATATAAACGCATATATGCACATGCCAAAAATAAATGGAACAACACAACACCCAAAAAATTGGTAACAAAATATAGTGTTGTAAATTTAAGAATAAAAGTACATTTTTTTTTTTATGAATAATGCTTAAGGAACGCAATGTTAAACTATAACATAGTGAAGACAATGGATTTTGTAATAGTCACTCATCATCATCATCGCAAATTTTATGTGACAGTCACAGACAATTTAATTATTTAAGTTCATAAAATCGTAACTTTCTATAGCATGTATGACATGTCCAGCATGGACTCATCAATGTGATTGATGACACAATAATGTACAATAAAAAATAACCATTTAAAAAAACATTAGGCATTGTTTGTCACAATTTAAGTGTGTGCCTGCAAGTGTAGGTGAAACAAAGGCTACGGATAGCAAAGGTATATTCTATGTCTGTATCACACAGTGGACAGCCTCTGATGGGTAATGCCGATGTTATACTGTACGTCAATAAAGTCTGCGGCTGAAATCATGCATTTTTTGCTTGTAGAGTGTTGAAGAGGGTAAAAGAATGTCTGTTTGCGCAAAGCTTTATCCGTCAACACTACCTTCCTACTGTCACGCGTAGGGTAGGGTAGCGTGTGGCAATTAGCTGACTATCAAATGTGAGGTTAGGCTGCGTTATTGCGCACTAGGGACGCAAAAAAAAATACAGCAGTAATAATTTAATGTGTAATACTACACCTATGACAAACCAAAAAATTACGTTCCCTCTTTAACAATGTACAAGACTAACAAGCCTAATGGTTGACGCTGACTTAATTGAGATACAGTATTACATCAACATTGTCCATGAGTAACTATGCACTGTGATACCTATATACCAGTATTAATTTATATCTCTTGTGGTTGTTTCAACAGCACTTGCAGGTATAAGTACCTATTGTCAGTATGCATGATGCACTTTCTAGATGTAATAATTTATTATTGGACATTATTACCATGTTTACATGCTGGCCATTTCATATATGGTGTTTGAAGTTACAGTTGGCATCAGTATGTGTATTTTATAATGTCTGTCATAAATAAAACTCGTGATGATGATGATGAGGATGTAATGATTCGTACATCCATTGAGTGCATTATCTTACAGGTACAGATAAAGTTCCTTTAAAAGCATTAATTCATAAGTCTGAAATGTACTTTTATGCATTAATTTAAAAATGTGAAGAGTAGACTATGTTTTATTTTTTGTTACCATTTCTAATAGACATGTGCAGATATGCGCTGTGATGACAAATTATTATTTGTCCATATTTTTCTTAAAAATTTATCATTCTAGACCTGCAAAACTTCACAATTTCATGTTTTCAGCATAACAAGCAGGGTGACGGCTCTTCCCTATTTGGAGCATGTTGGTCATGTGTTTTTCTGTCCATGTGTCGGGAACAGGACACTTCTTGCCGTTGACACAGCAGGGAACAGCTGGCGTTACTGAACCCCACTAACAGTAGAGCTTGTGTTTTGTTCTGTGGACACGACACTTCTGAGCAGCAACTGGCAGTGTTGGAGCCCAGGGAGTAGAGTTCAGGTGGTAGAAAGATGAACATAACAGGAGACATGGATAACGTTGCGAACCAGTTATTTAATCTGAAAACGGACAGACAAATTCTGGCGAGATCCATGCCTTGTTCATTTTCAGAAAAGTAAGCCGGTCTACATTATCGGAGGATAGTCGCATGCGACGGTCTGTTAGTACACCACCTGCAGCACTAAAGACGCGCTCCGATAATACACTGGCAGCAGGGCAAGCCAGCACCTCCAATGCATACTGGCTAAGCTCTGGCCATGTATCCAGCTTAGAGACCCAAAACTTGAATGGGAAGAGCCATCTGGGAGTACACTGAGAGGCAAAGCCAAGTAGTCTGTCACCATCTGACGGATACGTTGCCTCCCGCTGACTGGAGCCCTCTCGGATGGTGTAGACATTTGTGGCGCTGCCACAAAACTTTGCCACATTTTGAACATACTGGTCTTTCCCTGTGCAGAGGCACTGCGTGTGCTCCCTCTTGTTGCAGAGCTCTCTACACTGCCTCGACGCACAGAGCTGCTTTGTAAAGCAGTAGCAGCAGCAGTGCTCTCGGCAGTAAGGTAGAACATTAGGGATTGCACCAGTGTGTCTTGGTACTCCCGCATTTTACGCTCCCGGTTCAACGGTGTGATGAGGCTTTTGACGTTGTCCCGGTAGCGAGGGTCTAGGAGGGTGTACACCCAATAATCAGACGTCGTGAGAATGTGGGCGATGCGGCGGTCGTTTCTTAGGCACTGCAGCATGAAATCAACCATGTGCTGCAGACTCCCAACTGGCAAAGAAACGCTGTCCTCTGCAAGAGGCGTTATCTCTGCCTGCTCTGCATCACCCCCCCTCGCTCTACATACTGACTAGAGCGTTGTGTACCTCCCTCTGGAGCGATGTCTTCCTCCTCCATTGACTCCTCCTCCTCATCCTCCTCACAAAGTGAGCCCTGCCCAGCCCTTTGTGAGGAACCACGTTGCGCTGACTTTCCAGAAGGTGATGGAATTTGTGACTCCTCATCCTCCACCTCTTCCAAAACCTCATCCCTTATTGCTTGCAGTGTTTTTTGAAGCAGGCAGATAAGGGGACAGTCAGGCTGACTAGTGCATCATCTGCACTCGCCATCCGCGTTGACTCATCAAACGCACGCAAAACGTGGCACATGTCCTTCATAGTGGCCCACTCATTAATGGTGAAGTGTGGACGGCGCAAATTGCGTGTTGATTGCGCCTGATGCAGCTGATACTCCATAACTGCTGGCTGCTGCTCACACAACCGCTCCAACATATGTAACGTTGAATTCCACCTGGTGGATACGTCACATATGATGCGATGTTCAGGAAGGCGCAATCTGCGTTGCAGAGCTGCAATACGCGACCTGGCCATGCTGGAACGTCGCAAGTGAGCGCACTCTAGGCGGACCTTGTGCAGCAGTGCATCAAGATCCGGATAGTCCCTCAAAAAACTCTGCACGACCAAGTTGAGCACATGTGCCAGACATGGTATGTGAGTGAGGTTGCCAAGGCCCAGAGCTGCCACCAGATTTCGGCCATTGTCACACACTACCAAACCTGGCTGGAGATTCGCTGGCAAAAACCACACGTCGCTCTCCTGCTTGATGGCATTCCAGACCTCCTGCGCTGTGTGGCTTCGATTCCCCATGGGAATTAATTTCAGAACGGCCTGTTGCCGTTTGGCCACGGCTGTGCTCATATCGGTCGCATCAGGTAAGCGTCCACGGTCCATGTGGAGGTAGACCGTGACGGCTCCTGCAGCGATGATTCTGAGGAACTGGAGTAGGAGGAGGAGTCAATGTGGACAGACTTGATTCCGGCAATCCTTGGAGTTGGCAGAACACGTACAGCGCCACTCGCAAGATCTGTACCCGGCTCCACAACATTCACCCAATGGGCAGTGAGTGAAAGGTATCGTCCCTGGCCATGGGTACTGGTCCACGCATCGGTGGTCAGGTGGACCTTGCTACTGACGGCGTTTAGTAGCGCATGTTTAATTTTTGCCTCAACATGCTTTTGCAGACCAGGACGGCTTGCCTGCTGAAATAAAATCGGCTGGGCACATTGTATTGTGGGACTGCCAATGCCATTAATTCACGGAAACTGTCAGTCTCCACCAGCCTGAATGACAGCATTTCAAGGGACAGGAGTTTTGCAATGACAGCATTCAGAGCCTGTGCTCGTGGATGGTTTGCCGAGTATGGCCGTCTTTTATCCCATGCCTGTGCTACCGATGGCTGTTTTGTGGCCTGGGTGTGTGAGGATGACAGGGAACTTGCACCTGTGGGTGGAATAACACTGTGTCTCTGGACAACAGTGACAGAGGTTCTTCCATGGCGATCCTTTGAGGAAGCCTTACCAGCTGTGTGTGAACTGGAGGAAGAGGCTCCAACAGGAGCTGAAGATGTAGGTGCTGCTGTAGGTTGGCCTACATCTCCAGTGTGTCTTTGTAACTCAACAAAGTGCTTTGACCGCACATGTTTCCACATATTTGTTGTATTAAGGTTACTGACACTTTTACCTCTTTTAATTTTTTGATTACACAGCTTGCATTTGACATAGCAAATATCATCTGCAACTGTATCAAAAAAGAGCCACGCAGAGCAAGTCCTGGGAGCGCCCGGTTTGGCTGTTGTAAGAGAACTGCTCCGAACGGGTGCCAGACTGGAGGCTACAGGCAAGCGAGTCTGCAGCCTACCTCTCCCTACTGTTTGGACCGTTGGTGCAATCTCTTCCTCAGAGCTGCTCCCACCACCTTCCTGTTCCTCACGCCATGTTGGGTCTTGGACCTCATCATCTCCACCACTACCCTCTTCCAACACCTGCTGTTGTTGGGTGGTCTGGCCAGCACCATGCTCAACAGAAACTGGCAACTGAGTCTCATCATCATCAGATGCGTTCTGCGGTGTGCTGACCATCGGCACTGGCTCACCCGCCTCTTCAGATTCAGAGAGACACAGCTGTTGCGCATCACTGCATACTGCCTCTTCTTCACATTCCAGAATGCTGCTTGGCTGGGCCCCTGTTTCCAAGCCAACAGATTCTGAGAACAGAAGCAGAGACTCAGCTGGCTCCTGTACAGAGCTCTCTGACTGCCTGGGCAATTTGGCAGGCGGTGAAGAGACTGATGGTTGTTCAACAGTGCTGTGGTCCTGAGAGGAGGTGGAAGGTATTGAAGTCGATGCATTGGCTGCCATCCAACCAACAACGGCTTCAATTTGTTCTTCACGCAGCAGGGGGGTACGCTGAGCTCCTACAAAAGTGCGCATAAAGGAACGCTCACGGGGAAAACTGGTGGATGCTGTGTCACTGGGTGCGGCAGCAGCCACAGAATCCCCACGTCCTCTCCCTGCTGCAAATCCACGGCCTCGACCACGACCACGTGCCTTACTCACTGACTTCTTCATCTTGGTAGATTGATAAAGAAAGTCAGAAAAGTTAAGGCCTAAGTGTGGTTATTCCTCACAGACTACAGTGAACCCTGCAGACAACTGTTCAGTATCTGTGAAAGGCCCCTTTGTGTAGTTCTATAGTGTTTGCAACCAATGTATTGTATACGGATGGAAGCGCGTCACACTAATAGATTAGATTTTTTTCCACTAAAATGGAGCAGCACCAATTAGAGAAAAATGTGAAGGATGAGGCAGTGACACACGCTCAGCAGACTACAACCGGCAGTGGTTGAAGTACAAACTGGAGCGTAATCTGCACTCACAAAATGAAAAGCTCACAGACTACAGTGAACACTGAAACACAACTATTCACTATCTGTGAAAAGCTCCTTTGTGTAGTTCTATAGTGTTTGCAACCAATGTATTGTATATGGATGGAAGCGCGTCACACTAATAGATTAGATTTTTTTCCACTAAAATGGAGCAGCACCAATTAGAGAAAAATGTGAAGGATGAGGCAGTGACACACGCTCAGCAGACTACAACCGGCAGTGGTTGAAGTACAAACTGGAGCGTAATCTGCACTCACAAAATGAAAAGCTCACAGACTACAGTGAACACTGAAACACAACTATTCACTATCTGTGAAAAGCTCCTTTGTGTAGTTCTATAGTGTTTGCAACCAATGTATTGTATACGGATGGAAGCGCGTCACACTAATAGATTAGATTTTTTTCCACTAAAATGGAGCAGCACCAATTAGAGAAAAATGTGAAGGATGAGGCAGTGACACACGCTCAGCAGACTACAACCGGCAGTGGTTGAAGAACTAACTGGAGCGTGATCTGCACTCAAAAAATCAAAACCTCACAGACTGCAGTGAACACTGAAACACAACTATTCACTATCTGTGAAAAGCTCCTTTGTGTAGTTCTATAGTGTTTGCAACCAATGTATTGTATACGGATGGAAGCGCGTCACACTAATAGATTAGATTTTTTCCACTAAAATGGAGCAGCACCAATTAGAGAAAAATGTGAAGGATGAGGCAGTGACACACGCTCAGCAGACTACAACCGGCAGTGGTTGAAGAACTAACTGGAGCGTGATCTGCACTCAAAAAAGTAAAAAACACAGACTGAAGTGAACACTGAAACACAACTGTCCACAATCTGTGAAAAGCTCCTTTCTGTACTTCTATAGTGTTTGCAACCAATGTATTGTATACGGATGGAAGCACGTCACACTAATAGATTTGATTTTTTTCTAATATAATGGAGCTGCACCAATTCCACTAAATAAAATAAAAAAAAAAAAAAAAAAAGTGACACGTGCAGATGCCTACAAACAGCGGTGGATGCAGAGCAAATTGCAGCGTCAC
This sequence comes from Oophaga sylvatica, assembly GCA_033576555.1. NCBI lineage: Eukaryota > Metazoa > Chordata > Amphibia > Anura > Dendrobatidae > Oophaga > Oophaga sylvatica. The sequence goes on from JARQOD010000006.1 coordinate 291,698,828, forward strand.
CTGCACTGTCACACACACACCTTGCACAGAGCTGTTAAAACAACACTGGCAAAATGAAGCTTTACACAGCGGTTGGTAAACTAGCCTGCCTCAAGCACAGTAGTACACAAAATCGCAATATCTAACTGTCCCTCAGAGTTAGCAGAGTAGCGTTCTGTCCCTTACTGAGTTCACAGCACAGTGACGCTAAAATGGCGGCGGCGCCTTTTATAGTGCATTCTGACATCATTTCAGCAGCCAATCACAGCCATGCCATTAGTTAAGATGACCGCAGCATTACAGGATGTGCCCACACTTCGTAGGATTCCTCATTGGCTGACTAAAATCACATTGCCTCTCAAAGAATTATGGGAACTTCCGATTCCGGTATACGATATGGAAAAAGTATCGGAATTAAGTATCGGAATTCCGATAACGCGAATATCGGCCGATACCCGATACTTGCGGTATCGGAATGCTCAACACTAATGTAGAATCCATCCGTTCACCTTTTCTGCGTGCAAAGCAGTAATCAAAGCAAAAGGTGGCTACTTTGAAGAACCTAGAATATAAGACATATTTTCTGTTGTTTCACACTTTTTTGTAAAGTGTAATGTATGATTCCACATGTGTTAATTCATAGTTTTGATGCCTTCAGTGTGATTCTACAATTTTCATAGCAATGAAAATATAGAAAAATCTTTGAATGAGAAGGTGTGTCCAAACTTTTGGTCTGTACTGTATATTCAATAGAGTCATTACAAACAGAGTGATCTATTTCAAGTGTTTATTTCTGTTATTGTTGATGATTATGAATTACAGCCAATGAAAACCCAAAAATCATTATCTTAGTAAATTAGAATTAACAAAAAACACCTGCAAAGGCTTACTAAAAGTTTAAAAAGGTCCCTTAGTCTGTTTCAGTAGGCTCCACAATCATAGGGAAGACTGCCGACTTGACAGATGTCCAGGAGGCAGTCATTGACACACTCCACAAGGAGGGTAAGCCACAAAAGGTCATTGCTAAAGAAGCTGTATGTTCACAGAGTGCTGTATCCAAGCATATTAATGGAAAGTTGAGTGGAAGGAAAAAGTGTGGTAGAAAAAGGTGCACAAGCAACTGGGATAACTGAATCCTTAAAAGGATTGTTAAGAAAAGGCCATTCAAAAATTTGAGGGAGATTCACAAGGAGTGGGCTGCTGCTGGAGTCATTGCTTCAAGAGCCACCACACACAGATGTATCCAGGACGGGGGCTTCAAGGGTCACATTCCTTGTGTCAAGCCACTCATGCCCAATAAACAACGCCTGAAGCGTCTTACCTGGGCCAAGGAGATAAAGAACTGGACTGTTGCTCAGTGGTCCAAGGTGTTGTTTTCATATTAAAGTAAATTTTGTATTTCATTTGCAAATCAAGGTCCCAGAGTCTGGAGGAAAAGTGGAGAGGCAGACAATCCAAGCTGCTTGAGGTCTAGTGTGAAGTTTACACAATCAGTGATGGTTTGGGGAGCCATGTCATCTGCTGGTGTAGTTATTAGGAAAACACGGCACTTCTGGAATTCGGGTGGTGCACAAGTAGGATAACCAAATCCGTCAGCTGTGATGTAGAAATACTTGACACTCATATAGGTGTGTTTAAGAATTTATTTATTGGATGAAGAAATTCCAGAAAAGCGCTTCCTGTCTTAGCAGTGGACACTGCAAACCCTCACACAGCATGCTGCCACACAGATCTCCTCTATCCAGATGACTGATGAAGGTCAGGTATTGACCGAAACATCTCATTTTTCTGGAATTTCTTCATCTAATAAATAAATTCTTAAACACACCTATATGAGTAAAATTATACATAATCTATAGTGGTGGGTGCCACATAGAAGAAGTGATGAAAAGAAACGTGATGGTTTAAAATAAATAATTTTTATTGGATAATATTAAAACCAAAAATTAGTGAATAAAGACAAAAGGGATTTAACAAAAAATTGAATAAGGAGACCCAAATAGCTGCTATATCTTAGTGCATACCAATGAATAAAAGTTTTTGTCACCAAAACCCAGGGGCGTAATTAAGCCAGAAACAGAGGAAAAGAGGTTTATCAACCTTCTTTAATATGTAGTAGTATACAAGCGGCTGCTGTAATAATCGCCAGATAACAATATTAGTGAAAGAGATAAATGTGACTGGGTGGGACTAAATCAGAGGTAATAAATGCAATACCTGATAGTGTGCAGAAGCAGAGAGATGCAATTAGATTGAATGGGTTTCTACCACATCTAGAAGGGAATCATAAATAGATATGTAATCCCTACTTACATCAAAAAGGTCTGCACGTCGTGTGACAGGAAGGAGGGCAGCTGTGGAATCTCCTGGATGCCCGACGGGCACCGTTTCGCCGTGTGGCTTCTTCCGGGGCAGAAACCTATATGAGTGCGAAGTATTTCTACATCACATCTGCTGGTGTAGGTCCACTGTGTTTTATCAAGACCAAAGTCAGCGCAGTCATCTACCAGGAAATTTTAGAGCACTTTATGCTTTCCTCTGCCGACAAGCTTTTTGGAGATGGAAATGCAATTCTCCTGCAGGACATGGCACCTGTAAACACTGCCAAAGTACCAATATCTGGTTTAAAAACAACACTATCACTGTGCTTGATTGGCCAGCAAACTCGTCTGACCTTAACCACATAGAGAATCTATGAGGTATTGTCAAGAGGAAGATGAGAGACTCCAGACCCAACAATGCAGACGAGCTGATAGCTGCTATCAAAGCAATCTGAGCTTCCATTACACTTCAGCAGTGCTACAACTGATCGCCTCCATGTCACACCACATTGATGCAGTAATTGATGCAAAAGGAGCCCCGATCATGTATTGAGTGCATTTATTGAACATGCATTTCAGTAGGCCAACATTTTGGAATTTTAAAATCATTTTTCAAGCTGGTGTTATAAATTAATCTAATTTACTGAGATAATGACTTTTGGGTTTTCATTGTCTGTAAGCCATAATCATCAACATTAACAGAAATAAACACTTGAAATAGATCACTATGTCTGTGATGAGTCTATATAATATATGAGTTTCACTTTTTGTACGTACTGAAGAACTCAAATAAATTAACTTTTCTATGATATTCTAATTTTGTGAGAAGCACCTGTATATGTCCTCATCCTGGTATATATGATCCCGATCCGGGTGTATATGATCCCCATCCTGGTATACATGTCTCCACTCAGGTATATATGGCCCCCAATCCAGGTATACATGGCTCACATCCCCATCCTGGTATTCATGGCCACCTTCTCCATCCTGGTAAACATTGCCCCATCACCATCCTGGTAAACATGGCCCCCATCATGGTGCACACATACAATAAAAAAAATTATTTACTCAACTTTCTTCCTCTCCCTCGTAACACTGCGCCCTGTTCTGATGTCACTGCCATGCGCTCCCACACGCTGAGATCAGCTGCTGGAATATTCACTGTTCTCCATGCCTGGGACTATGGGTGTGGGTAGCAGTGAATATTCATTCTGTTTAATAGCGGGCACACTGCTAGCCGCAGCGGCTGGGAGATCATGTGTGCCTGCAATTAAAAAGATTGAATAATCACTGATATCAACTGCCACGAGCATGGAGGGCAGTGAATATTCATTCTCTTTTATAGTAGGCACACATGAATAATCCCTATATTCTGAGAGCCATAACTTTTTTTTTTTTCTGCTGAAAGAGCAGTAAGACGCTTGTTTTTTGTGGTAGGAGATGAGGTTTGCAGTTATACTATTTTTTATATAAGAATTGTTATCTCTTTTATAATAATTTTCTGAGAAAGTAATATTTTTTATGTTTTTTAACCCCTTAACAACCAGGGACATTTAAGTTTTTGCTTTTTAGCTTTTTGCTCCCTTTCTTCCCAGAGACATAACTTTTTTATTCTTCAGTCAAAATGGCCATGTGAGGGGTTTTTTGCGGGACAAGTTGTACTTTTGATCAACACCATTGGTTTTAACATATCGTGTACTGGAAAATGGGAAAAAAATTCCAAGTGCGGTGAAATTGCAAAAAAGTGCAATTCCACAGTTTTTGGTTTTTTTACCATGTTCACTAAATTCTAAAACTGACCTACCACTGTGATTCTCCAGGTCATTATGTCTAAGTTCTTTGTTATTTAAGTGGTGAAAAAAAATCTAAATTTGTTAAAAAAAAAACCTGTAGTGTCTCCATTTTTTGTGATTTTGGGCTGGGGTAGGGTTTATTTTTTGTGCGCAGAGATGACGCTTTTATTGATACCATTTTGGTATAGATACGATATTTTGATCGCCCGTTATTGCATTTTATTGCAATGTAGCGGCAACCAAACAAACGTAATTTTGACGTTTTTAATTTTTTTATCGCTATGCCGTTTGGCATTAGGTTAATACTTTTTTTATATTTGATAGAACAGGCGATTCTGATCATGGTGATACCAAATATGTGTACATTTGCTTTTTTATTGTTTTACTTTGAATACAGTGAAAGGGGAGTCATTTGATCTTTTATTTTTTTATTTTTTTAATATTTTTAAAAACATTTTTTTTACTTTTTGTATGCTTCAATAATCTCCATGGGAGACTAGAAGCTGTAATACTTTGGTCGCCTCTGCTACACACAGACGATGATCAGATCGCCTGTTGTAGCAGAAATGCTCACTTGCTTTGAGCATCGACCACACCATGATTAAGGCACATCACTGAAATGCGTCGGTTTCTATACATGCCATCCTCTTAGGTGGCCAGTTTTTATATTTCTTTTGTTGAGACAATAAAGGCGATTTTCATTCCAACCGCATCATCAATTTATATAGCGGTATTTGCCAGTGGAGGATCTCCTTCATCTTTGATTTCTTTCCACCACCTGGATTGGGACGACTCCGTGTGGCTTCACCTGATACAGCAAGGTGCTTCTGGATATGGTGAGCTGATTTCCATTCCCTTTGCTTTCTTTGCGCTTTTGAACTTTCTAACTTGGTACAACCCCTTATTCAGATGACAGTTTAGGAATGGAGCATAGAGGATAAAGGATAAGGTCAGTCCCATACACACTATACTGAATAAACTGTAGGAGTATTATTGATTTACATAATAACAATAATCATGTTATGTAACCCAGTTTCTTCTTCTTGTTATATCAGACTTAAAACGTACCTAACCTTATCTGGATTGGAGTATGGGAACTTGCTCTAGCAAAAATTATAGCCTTTTAGAGATGCGTTAAACAGAAATGCTAAATTAATGTTTTTGCTTACTTACATAACTGAGAAACATTATCGTTATAGATAAGAAAACCACCACAGAGCAGAAAAGTTCTGGGGTATAGTTTGTTGATTTCTTGTTGAGACTCCAACAATCTACAGGAAAAAGTAAAACTATGATTAATATAACATAAACAAAGCCATGATTTAATGTAAAAAATGCTATTGTCCTCTTCTCAACATCTTTAGTTAAACGATTTCATATAATTAAAATAAAAACAATCTATACTAATATCCTGTAGAGGTCGTTCTGGCGATATCGGCGCTGCTGTTCCCAGAGAGTGATGTGACTTGTTGCGTCACACGTAGGCTGCATGCCTTTAACATTTTTAATGATTTCAATGAGATTCTTCTCCTAGTTTTCATGACTTTTCGATGGCAAAATAATGTGAACTGTTAGACCATTTTGCTAAAATCTCTGATATTTATTAGTTGAAAAGAAATCTGTCAAAAATGGAAACATTGATGCAGATGGAAAAAAAAGCTTAAAAGGGTATTCTTATCTTATAATGTTATAGTATAGTGATATAATAAGCCATAATATTATAACTGGGTAGAGTGCAACCTCTGGGAATGAAAAAATAGTGCTGCAGCATCTTCACAGACTCCAGCACAGTGGCGTACTTATCCAACCAATGGGCATGTCTATAACAATTTTTGTAATTTGATTTGTGTATGATGCATCAGCTCTAAATAGTCTTGGTGAAGTGGCTGAGAAAGGTATAGGCATAAATTAAATTTATGGTATCAAATAACTAAAAATTGGCATGTGCATATGTATTCACCCCTTTTGCTATGAAACCCATAAAAATTTCTAGGGCAAACAATTACCTTCATAAATCACATTTTCAGTGTCAAGGGTTTACCTCGACCAAGAGGAGCGAAACTAATGTAGCTGAAACTAGTTGGTCTGCTTCTCCTATGTCTATGAATCTCTTTTGGTGACCTGCTACTACAGATTTTAATGTGATTAATAAACTATATTTTTTATATTTTTGGCTACCGCTGGAGGATAGTCTCTTTTTTTTCTGCTATCTGTCCATATGACCACAATAAGCCGTACACTCCATAAAGGTGGCCTTTATGGAAGAATGTGCAGAAAAAAACCTTTACTTATATACAAAAATGTAATGCTTGTTTTGAGTTTGCCAAAAGACATGTGGCGACTCCCCAAATGTATGGAGGAAGGTGCTGTTGTTAGATAATACCAAAATGTAACTTTGTGGCCACCAAGGTAAATGCTATGTCTTGCGCCAAACCAACACTGCTCATCCCTGCAAGAACACCATCCCCACAGTGAAACATGGTGGTGGCAGCATCATGTTGCGAGGACAAACAGGTAGAAGTTATAGGCAATTAGCAAGACCACCCCTATAAAGGAGTGGATCTGCAGTGGGTGACCACAGACCATTTCTCTATTCTCATCCTTATTGGTTGTTGTTTTTGCCACTTTTGCATTTTGTCATTGTTTTCCATCTCTAAAGGTACAGTAGCATAAGGCGGTGTCTACAACCCACAGAAGTTGCTCAGGTAGTGCAGCTCATCCAGGATGGCACATCAATGTGAGCTGTGGCAAGAAAGGTAGCTGTGTCTCTCAGCATAGTGTCCAGAGCATGGAGAAGATATGGTACCAGGAGACAGGCCAGTACACCAGGAAATGTAGAGGGGACCTGAGGAAGGCAACAACCCAGCAGCAGGACCGCTACCTCCTTCTTTGTGCAAGGAGGAACAGGAGGAGCAGTGTCAGAGCCCTGCAAATTAACCTCCAGCAGGCCACCAACATCCATGTATTTGCTCAAACTGTCAGAAACAGACTCCATGAGGGTGGTATGAGAGCCTGACATCCACAAGTGAGTGTTGTGCTTACAGCTCAAAGCCATGCAGGGTGATTGGCATTTGCCAGAGAACACCAAAATTGGCAGATTCGACACTGGCGCCCTGTGCTCTTCATGGATGAGAGCAGGTTCACACTGAGCACATGTGACAAACAGAGTCTAGAGACACCTTGGAGAATGTTCTGCTGCCTGCAACATCCTCCAGCATGACCGGTTTGGCAGTGGGTCAGTAATCGTGTGAAGAGGCATTTCTTTGGAGGCCCTCCATGTGCTAGCCAAACGTACCTTGACTACCATTAGGTACCAGGACGAGATTCTCAGACCCATTATGAGACCTTATGCAGGTGCACTGGGTCCTGGGCTCCTTCTGATGCATGACAATGCTAGGCCTCATGTGGCTGAAGTGTGTCAGCATTTCCTGCATGATGAAGGCATTGATGCTATGGACAGTCCTGCCTGTTCCCCAGACCTGAATCAAATCGAGCACATCTGGGACATCATGTCTCGTTTCATCCAACAACACCACGTTGAATCACTGACTGTCCAGGAGTTGACTGATACTTTAATCCTGGGAGGAGAACATCCGCTGCCTCATAAGGAGTATGCCCAAGCATTGTAGACAGGTCATACAGGCACTTGGAGGCCACACACACTACTGAGCATCATTTCCTTGTCTTGAGGCATTTCCTCTGAAGTTGGATCAGCCTGTAATTTTATTTCCCACTTTGATTTTGAGTATTAATGCAAATTAGGACATCCATGTGACATTAATTTTCATTTACATTGATAATTTTTATGTTTTATTGTTCTCAACGCATTCCACTATGTAATGAATAAAGATTTGCAACTGGAATATTTCATTCAGTGCTATCTAGGATGTTGTATTTTAGTGTTTCCTTTATTTTTTTGAGCAGTGTATATCATTGAACTTCTTGAAATCTCTAGATACTTATTATCCACCATATTAGCATCACATAAATTGGGCTGAACTTTTCTTTATACAGAAATGAATGATACACCAAAATTTTATTACACTTGTTATACAGGGTCCTCATCATCATGTGCTAGAGAAAAGCTAACACTTTCCATAATCTAATCTAGTTTGTGGTTTTCTCAAGTAACAGTACACCCCCTGCCCTGCCCACACTAGTATGGTCACATGACCAGATAGGTCTCCAAGTTTCATAAGGTCACAGTACAAAAAAAGAAAGTGTAGCATGAAAGATAAGTGCTCTAATCTAAGGAGCAACTCTCCATCATAAATATGGTATGGGTAGACAACACTATGAAAGAAAATATCAAACCTGTAAGCTTCAAGGTGCTTGTGTTTTGATGTTCCATAAAATGTTCCCTTGAATTTACATGGTTGTGTGAGCAATTACTTGAAGAATGATTACACAAAGCTTCTCTAAGGGTCATGAAAATGTCTCTCTCTGTTTCATTTCTCTGGAAAACATAAAAATTAAAAGGATGTTGAAAATTATTTCTAAAGAGTCAGAGCATTATATACTGCATACTAAATTGTGTGTTTTCCCACCAAAGATCCGACTTTCAGGAGCACCATTGATGCTCTTCACTGATTTCCTTAGCACAAGCGCCATCTTTCTTTAGATTAGCAGAGATTGGAGTATATGCCATCACTTGTTGATTCCTGGAGGTCTGACCTCTAGGATCCGATTCCTCACAGAATCATAGAATCAATTGGCTGCAGAGCTGATTTAGTTATTCTTGGATAGCAATGCTCCCAGCTCAAGGCTGTGCAGGGAACTACAGAATACTATTCACTTGAAAAAGGGCACTGCTGCAGTTCCTTCACACAGTTGGTAACTAGGGCACCACTCTGCAGAAATTTGGCTTTTTCTTTTTTTTGGATTGGTGATTCCAGAAGTCTAACTCACACTGATAAAGTGAAAGCATAGCCTCGCGCTGTGCTAGTACTTCATAAAAAGGACATAACTCTTTAAAAGTAATTTCAAAAGCTGATTTCTCAGTAATGGAGGAACTGACTGACCATGTAAAGTATTGCTGTACTTGTCTTTGAAAAACAGTTATATGCGAATATAAATAGTTGGGTGAAATCCTGCTGCATCCAAATGATTGTCTCTACACAAAGGACAAATCATCTGACTACTCTTATTCCAAAAATATTTAGAGTTGAGAGTCCTCAGTGGTTGATACCTTTTAATGGATAACTGAAAAGATGGTAACAAATTGCAAGCTTTCGAGACTACTCAGGTCTCTTCATCAGGCTGAACTAATACAAAATCTGAAGAATCACATATTTATACACAAAAACACAGAAAAAATGCAATAGGTAAGACAAGTGACGTACTCTTATTCCAATAACTCAGAACAACAGGGGGGTCTCCCAGGAGAATATTAAGCAATAAAGGCCCTTGTTTCTGTCTTTAATAGGTCACCTCCTCAGTATTACTAACAAATCCAGTCTAGAGGATACTGTTGGGAGGGAACCTCTGTTTGGGATAATAGCTTCATTTGGGTACTGCCCTTGTTAGGGCAGGAGCAACTGCTCAGGGCACGACATGGCGAGTGAGGGAAGCTTCTACCCATATGGACGTGACCCAGAGAACAGTCTGCACTTCAATTGGGTGATATCCACAATGTTTCTTCCTTTGTCATTCACCTTATTGCACTGTGACACTTTACTTATTTAGTCCTAGCATCACTAGTCACATTCGTTAGTTAGCATTCTTACTAAAGGATGGGAATGCTTTTTTGTGGTTTGTTGTATCTTGATAGAAAGTGTTAGGTTTGGATTTGGGCTGTTGCTGCTCTGCTGAATTTTTAAGTTAAGATTTATTTAACAGTATCCTGGAAGGGTCTCCCAGGAGAATACTGAGACATGTCAAACTTAGCTACTGGATCCTGAGCTTTAAAGGAGTTAGGAGATGGTCTGTAGCTAGGCAGAATATTTCCTATTGACTGTATAGTGAGGAGGTGAGGGGAAGATACAGGATATTTGAAATGCGACAACATATGCCATCGTCCATTCACAATCATCAACTTTTAAATGGGCCAATCTGGGTCATCCAGGTAATATGAGCCTATGGTCAGTAGTATAAATAGCTTAGTGGCACAAAAAGAAGTCGCTCACATGTGGGGGTGGCGTATGCTGGTGTGATCCATAATTAATTTTCATCTCTCAAGGAAACAGAAGATAACTGTAGATGGAACTATTGAGGTATTTTTGTTATTTCTCCCTTTTTATTTTATAACTGTTTTGCATATTTGTGTGTCATTTTATTTTTATCTTTTTATATCTTTTATTGTGAGCACTGTATATTTTTAGATTAAAGTTTAAAATATTTAATAAGTTGATCATTGTATGTTCTAAAGAATCCATAGCCTTTCAGAGAATGAGTGACCTTTTCATTGTCAAACCGTAATATATTTTGGGGTCTCATCACCCCGTGTGTTTGATGAGTGGTGGCAGCAGCGTTAAGAAATCAGAGTGGTGTGAATGTGTTGGGGTGTGATTTATGCTCATTTTATAGCCTAAAATAGATGCTAAGAGCTGCATTGAGAGAGAGGAGATAAATTAACCATTGCAGGCACACCCCACATCACTTGCTGAGAAGTGTGTACATGACAAACTTCTTTTTTTTTTTTTTTTACAAAACTTTGAGAGTTGTTTCCTCTCTGAATTTGTCTATTCAAGTGTTAATTGTGGGTGAGCGGGGCACCTTCAATGAGCTTACCTATTTAAATTGACAGTGTTTGCACATTGTTTGTCTATGATTAGGAGCATCTCTGTTTATCACGTTCCAAACAAGTCAGATGTCAGCATGAGCCCACAGCAGTGACTGTGACAGGCGGAAAAAGTTTACCTACAGTCACAGGCATCAGCAGATGAGATACTACTACTTCCATCAGCCTACACCTGCTGTCGCTGATAACAGCAAGAGCAGGTTTGCTGATGGGCATAGTCATCAGTCGACGACTGTGCTCAAAGTAAAGAAAAAAGGTAAAATAAAAAAATTGAAATAAAAGTAAAAAAACACAGTTATACTCACCATAACACCTAATCCCTGATGCCCTTGTCCCCTGTAAAAAATCAAAAGTAAAAAAACACAATAACCACCTTAATACCTAATCGCCGATACCCACGTCACTTAGAACAGAGTTAAAATAATAGACCACCATATTTCTCACCTATCCGCTGTAATCCTAACTGTCCCACGACGATTTGGATCACTTGTAAAGCAGTACATCAGCTGATGAGGCTGCTCTACCTGGCAGCCGGATACACACTGACAGCAGCTCCTGCAATGTGTAGCGCTGAGCTGCAGTGAGAAAGTTCACTGGAGTTCATCAGCTTATGAGCCCCAGTGATCTCACTCACGGCACCACCGCCGTGAGAAAGTTCTCATGCAGCAGCGCCATCGGGGTTCATCAACTGATGAACTCCAGTGAACTTTCTCACCGGAGCTCAGCGCTACACACTGATACAGGAGAGATTACCTCTTGTGTCAGTGTGAGCTTGTTATCCTTGACTGCTCTCAAAGTCATCAGGATCGTCGTGGGACATTATGGATTATCTTTTCACTTTGGACAGGTGAATATTATGGTTGTTTTTTTTTTGTTTTGTTTTTTTTACAAGGGCATCGGGGATTAGGTGTTAAGGTGAGTATAATGTGTTTCTCCCTTTGAAGATACTGTAACCCGTGTGTCTAATAAAGAACGGACTTTTATTGGTGAGTGCCACCGCATCTTCCTTTCATTGCTTTCAATGTGGATATTCTCCTTTTTTCACTCATTGTGCACCCAAAGTATTGGCTCATTTGTGCTGGTCATGATCTTATACATTTCAATGCACTGTGAATTGTTGGCGCTGTGGTTTCCTTGCGGTGCAGCCTGTTTTTTCTTTTTGTATTATTTTTAAATATAGGTGAAAAACCATGTGGTCATTTATTTCAAATAAAGGAATTTATTCTGGGTGGTTTTTATTTACAATTTAAATATGGAGTTAGTAAAGCGGGCGTCTTATAGATGCCTCTCCAATTACTAACCCCTGGGCGACATGAACTCCTCAACCCTATTACCCCTCTTGCCACCGCATCAGGGCAAGTAGGAAGAGCGAGACTAAGCACCAAATTTGATGCATCTTATTGATGTGCCATTTCTGAGGGAGCTGAGAGCTGATGTTTTTAGTTTGGGAGGGGGCCAATAACCTTGGCTCTTTCGTAGGCTATTAATTTCAGCCAGCAGCTGTCTGTTTAGCCTTTGCTGTTAGACTTTATAGGGGGACCCTACGGTAATGTTTTCTTGGGGTCATCCTGTAAAGTAGCCAGTAAAGCTAAGCAAACAGGTATGAGCTGATACTAATAGCCTGGGAACCTTTATAGCCGCTTCCCAGAATATTAACATCAGCCCTCTGATATGATCTCGAATAACCAAATGAGCGTCACCGTTGCCAGGTATCGTGGTGCGCACCGAGTTCTACCAGTTGCCCTTTAGTTACAGCCTATGTAGGTTGATTCTGTGAACGCTCCTACATAGGCTGTTGACAACACTCTCGCACCCTGACTGGTTGGCACGAGCGTGGGGGATGTGGCCTCACTGTGACACAAACCATACTACCCTGGAAGGGGCAGGACTAAGCAGCTACCTTGGTGTTCACTGGAGTCTCTGATGGTGAGATCAGACTTGTGCGGCAGGTAGCTGCCAGGTACCACTCCAGGGTGGTGTCTGGCTGTGGCCGCTGATCCCACTGGGAACAGAACACTATGACAGGTGCAGACAAGAATCGAAGGGCACGACTGGTACTATGGCGGGCACGGAAGGTACTATTGGCAGACAGGCGGGCACGGCTGAGACAGAAGGGACAGGCACTGACTTGGAAGACACAGGAACACGGGGATGTCAGGTATGAATGGAACAGGTAGGGACCTGTTCAGACTGGAGAGCTGGGGCTGGTTCAGGAAGGACAGAGACACAGACTGGAATGAGAGATATATGGGAACAGGTAGGAACCTGTTCAGACTGGAGAAGCAAGATCCCGCAGGGTGTGGAAAAGGAGCGGAGCAAAACCACAAGGTTGCGGAGTGGAGAGTAGAACAGAGCTGCTGGTTGTGCAGCAATGAGCAAAGCAGAGCCGCAGGTTGCAGAGCAAAGTGCAGAATCACGAGGTGCAGAGCAAGACGGAACCACAAAGCGCAGAGCGAGAGCAGGACGGAACAACAGAGGGCGGAGCGAGAGCTAGACGGAACAGCATAGCTCGGAGCGAGAGCAGGACAGAACAGCAGAGCGAGAGCAGGATGGAACCGCAGAGCAAGAGCAGGACGGAACCGTGGAGCGAGAGAAGGACGGAACCATAGAGCGTGGAGCAGAGCAGGATGGAACCGCTGAGCGCGGAGCGAGAGCAGGACGGAACTGCAGAGCGAGAGCAGGACGGAACTGCAGAGCGCAGAGCCGAGAGCAGGATGGAACTGCAGGGAGTGGAGCCGAGAGCAGAGCGGAACCACAAGGAGCGGCACCGCAAGGAGCGGCGCCGAGAGCAGAGATGAACCGCAAGGAGCAGAGCGGAGCTGCGAGCAGAGCGGACCGCAAGGAGCGGAGCCGAGAGCAGAGCGGAACTGCAAGGAGCGGAGCCGAGAGCAGAGTGGAATCGCAAGGAGCGGAGCCAAGAGCAGAGCGAAACAGCAAGGAGCGGAGCCGAGAGCAGAGTGGAATTGCAAGGAACGGAGCCGAAGCGGAGCTACAGGGTGCGGCGAGCAGAGCAGGAGTAAACACAAGGATACACACAGCAAGGTAGGGAAGGCTAAAGATAAGGATACAAATGATTACAGGTATAAGACTCAGTTCAGACAAGAACAGGTACAGATCAAGGCACAGGAACCAGGATATTCAGCCTCCTGGAGGGTGGAACAAGAAACACAGAGCACAGAAACAGATCTGGGTATTCAGCCCCAGAGAAGGCGGAAACCAGGACAGGACCTGGCAGCTCAGCAGCAAGAGACTAACTGAGATAAAGTGTTGCACAGGCATCCTCCTATGGGCAAGGATGCCTTAAATACCAGAGGCCTCTTGGCAATTGGCTGAGGTGCACACAATATGGAGAATGAAAAAGAAGAGGTTGAACAAGGAAATTACATCACAAAACTTTTTTAATTTTTCAAATATCTTTATTTAGCTCCAAAAAGCATTTATTGCTGTACGCAAAAACGCGCATATTTTCCGTTGAGTTTTTGCTGCCAACAAATTCCTAAAGATGGAGAAACGTTGCATATATTTCAGCAATCAAATACTCAACATATGCACATACTCTTAGGCAGTGTGTCTACATATTGAGACAGAACTGCTGGTGATTTTGGGGACACAGAGGATCTGACAGGTTCCCTTTAACCCCTCTCTGACATTAGACGTACTATCCCGTCCATAAAACCCGTGCCATTCTGACCATGGACGGGATAGTACGTCATAGGCGATTAGCTGCGCTCCCGGAGGGAGCGCAGCTAATCGCCGCCGGGTGTCAGCTGATTATCACAGCTGACACCCGTGACTGTGTGTCAGGAGCGGTCACGGACCGCTCCCGGCACATTAACCCCTTGCACACCGCGATCAAACATGATCGCGGTGTACTGGGGGCACAGGGGAGGATCGCGCAGGGTGGGGGCTCCCTGCGCGCCCCCCTGAGACCCTCAGACCAGCGCGATGTGATCGCGCTGCTCTGAGGGCTTCCTCCCTCCCAGGACCCGGATCCAAGATGGCGCTGGGGTCCTGGAGGGAGGCGGCTTCCTCAGTGCCTGCCGAGAGCAGGCATGAGGAAGCGTCCTGCACTGCCTGTCACATCGCTGGTGTGACAGAGTGCTGTGCACACTGTCACACCAGCGATCTGATGAAATACAGTGATGTCCCACCCTGGGACAAAGTAAAAAAGTAAAAAAAAGTAAAAATAAACATGTGTAAAAAAAAATCCAAAATAAAAAAAAAAAAATAAAAAATATTCCCCAATAAATTCATTACTTATTGTAAATAAAAAAAATAAAACAATAAAAGTACACATATATGGTATCGCCACGTCCGTAACGACCCCCCCTATAAAAATGTCCCACTAGTTAACCCCTTTTGTGAACCCCTTAAAAAATAAAAAATAAAAACGAAGCAAAAAATCAGTGCTTTATCATCATACCGCTGAACAAAAAGTGGAATAACACGCGATCAAAAAGACCGATATAAATAAACATGGTACCGCTGAAAACGTCATCTTGTCCCGCAAAAAACGAGCCATCACACAGCATCATCAGCAAAAAAATAAAAAAGTTATAGCTCGCAGAATAAAGCGATGCAAAAATAATTATTTTTTATATAAAATTGTTTTTATTCTATAAAAGCGCCAAAACATAAAAAAATTATATAAATGAGGTATCGCCATAATCGTACTGACCCGAAGAATAAAACTGCTTTATCGATTTTACCACACGCGGAACAATAAAAACGCCTCACCCAAAAGAAATTCATGAATTGCTGATTTTTGTTCATTCTAACCTCCCAAAAATCGAAATAAAAAGCGATCAAAAAATGTCACGTGCTCAAAAATGGTACCAATAAAAGCGTCACCTCGTCCCGCAAAAATTAAGACCTCACATGACATTGTGGGCCAAAATATGAAAAAATTATAGCTCTCAAAATGTGGCAATGCAAAAAACTACTTTTTGCAATAAAAAGCGTCTTTTAGCGTGACAGCTGCCAATCATAAAAACCGCTATAAATAATAAATCAAACCCCCCCTTTATCACCCCCTTAGTTAGGGAAAAATAATAAAATAAAAAAAATGTATTTATTTCCATTTTCCCATTAGGGTTAGGGTTAGGGTTTCGGCTAAAGTTAGGGTTAGGTTGGCGCTAAAGTTAGGATTAGGGTTAGAGTTTGGATTAGGGTTAGGGTTGGGATTAGGGTTGGGACTAGGGTTAGGGGTGTGTTGGGGTTAGGGTTGGAGTTAGAATTGGGGGGTTTCTGCTGTTTAGGCACATCAGGGGCTCTCCAAATGTGACATGGCGTCTGATCTCCATTCCAGCCAATTCTGCTTTGAAAAAGTCAAACGGTGTTCCTTCACTTCTGAGCTCTGCCATGCATCCAAACAGTAGTTTATCCCCACATATGGGGTATCAGCGTACTCTGGACCCCAAGAGTTATTGTGAAATTTGTCCTATTTCTTCTGTTACCCTTGGGAAAATAAAAAACTGGGGGCGAAAATATTATTTTTGTAAAAAAAATAAGATTTTTTTGTTTTTACGGCTGTACATTATAAACTTCTGTGAAGCACTTGGGGCTTCATAGCGCTCACCACACATCTAAATAAGTTCCTTGTGGGGTCTATTTTCCAAAATGGGGTCACTTGTTGGGGATTTCCACTGTTTAGGCGCATCAGGGGCTCTCCAAATGCGACATGACGCCCCCAGACCATTCCATCAAAGTCTGCAATCCAAAACGTCACTACTTCCCTTTCCGAGCCCTGACATGCGCCCATACAGTAGTTTTCTCCCACATATTGGGTATCAGCGTACTCAGGACAAATTGGACAACAACTTTTGGGGTCCAATTTCTCCTGTTACCCTTGTGAAAATAAAATATTGGGGGCGAAAAAATCATTTTTGTAAAAAAAAAAAGGATTTTTTATTTTTACGGCTGTGCGTTATAAACTTCTGTGAAGCACTTCGGGGTTCAAAGTGCTCACCACACATCTAGGTAAGTTCCTTGTGGGGTCTATTTTCCAAAATGGGGTCACTTGTGGGGGGTTTCCCCTGTTTAGGCGCATCAGGGCTCTCCAAATGCGACATGACGCCCCCAGACCATTCCATCAAAGTCTGCAATCCAAAACGTCACTACTTCCCTTTCCGAGCCCTGACATGCGCCCATACAGTAGTTTTCTCCCACATATTGGGTATCCGCGTACTCAGGACAAATTGGACAACAACTTTTGGGGTCCAATTTCTCCTGTTACCCTTGTGAAAATAAAATATTGGGGCGAAAAAATCATTTTTGTAAAAAAAAAAAGGATTTTTTATTTTTACGGCTGTGCGTTATAAACTTCTGTGAAGCACTTCGGGTTCAAAGTGCTCACCACACATCTAGATAAGTTCCTTGTGGGGTCTATTTTCCAAAATTGGGTCACTTGTGGGGGGTTTACACTGTTTAGGCATATCAGGGGCTCTCCAAATGCGACATGACGCCCCCAGACCATTCCATCAAAGTCTGCAATCCAAAACGTCACTACTTCCCTTCCGAGCCCTGACGTGCACCCATACAGTAGTTTTCTCCTACATATTGGGTATCAGCGTACTCAGGACAAATTGGACAACAACTTTTGGGTTCCAGTTTCTTCTGTTACCCTTGTGAAAATAAAATATTGGGGGCGAAAAAATCATTTTTGTAAAAAAAAAAAGGATTTTTTATTTTAAGGCTGTACGTTATAAACTTTAGTGAAACACCTGGGGGTTCAAAGTTCTCACCACACATCTAGATAAGTTCCTTGAGGGGTCTAGTTTCCAAAATGGTGTCATTTGTGGGGGGTTTCCACTGTTTAGGCAGATCAGGAGCTCTCCAAACACGACATGGCGTCCAGCCAATTCTGCGTTGAAAAAGTGAGACGGCGCTCCTTCCCTTCCAAACTCTGCCATGCACCCAAACAGTGGTATACCCCCACATATGGGGTATCAGTGTACTCAGGACAAATTGCACAATAACTTTTGGAGTCTTGTTACCCTTGGAAAAATAAAAATTCGGGTGAAAAGATCATTTTTGTGGAAAAAAATATGATTTTTAAATTTTACGGCTCTACGTTATAAACTTGTGTGAAGCACTTGAGGGTTCAAATTGCTCACCAAAGATCTAGATAAGTTCCTTAGGGGGTCTAGTTTCCCAAATGGGGTCATTTGTGGGGGGTTTCCACTGTTTAGGCACATCAGGGGCTCTCCAAATGCAACATGGCATCCAATCTCAATTCCAGCCAATTTTGGTTGGAAAAAGTCAAATGGTGCTCCTTCCCTTCGAGCTCTGCCGTGCGCCCAAACAGTGGTTCCCCCCCACATATGGGGCATCAGCGTACTCAGGACAAATTGGACAACAACTTATGTGGTCCAATTTCTCCTGATACCCTTGGGAAAATAAAAAATTAGTGACTAAAAGATAATTTTTGTGGGAAAAAAATAGGATTTTTTATTTTCATGCCCGGGCATTATAAACTTGTGTGAAGCACTTGGGGTTCAAAGTGCTCACCAAAGATCTAGATAAGTTCCTTAGGGGTCTAGTTTCCAAAATGGTGTCACTTGTGGGGGATTTCCACTGTTTAGGCTCATCTGGGGCACTGCAAACGGAACATGACCCCCATCAACGTCTGCATTCCAAAACGTTACTACTTCCTTTCCAAGCCCTGCCGTGCGCCCAAACAGTTTTCCACCCCCACATATGGGGTATCAGCGTACTCAGGACAAATTGGACAACAACTTTTGGGGTCCAATTTCCTTGGGAAAATTCAAAAATTTAGGACTAAAAAATCATTTTTGTGGAATTTTTTTTTTTTTTTTCACACCCAGGCATTATAAACTTTTGTGAAACACTTGGGGGTTCAAAGTGCTTACAACAGATCTAGATAAGTACCTTAGGGGGTCTAGTTTCCAAAATGGTGTCACTTGTGGGGGGTTTCCACTGTTTAGGCGCATCAGAGGTTCTCCAAGCGCGACATGGCGTCCAATCTCAACTCCAGCCAATTTTAGTTTGAAAAAGTCAAACGGCGCTACTTCCCTTACGAGCTCTGCCGTGTGCCCAAACAGTGGTTTTCCCCCACATATGGGGTATTGGCGTACTCAGGAGAAATTGCATAACAACCTTATCTGCCCATTTTCTCCTTTTACCCTTGTGAAAATAAAAAAAAAGTTTGTAAAAGATCATTTTTGTGGCTAAAAAGTTAAATGTTCATTTTTTCCTTCCACGTTGCTTTAGTTCCTGTGAAGCACCTGAAGGGTTAATAATCTTCTTGAATGTGGTTTTGAGTACCTTGAGGGGTGCAGTTTTTAGAATGGTGTCACCTTTGGGTATTTTCTGCCATATAGACCCCTCAAAGTGACTTCAAATATGAGGTTTGGTCCCTAAAAAAAATGGCTTTGTAAATTTTGTTGTAAAAATGAGAAATCGCTGGTCAACTTTTAACCCTTATAACTTCCTAACAAAAAAAAATTTTGATTCCAAAATTGTGCTGATGTAAAGTAGACATGTGGGAAATGTTATTTCTTAACTATTTTGTGTTACATATTTCTCTGTTTTAAGGGAATAAAAATTCAAAGTTTGAAAATTGCTAAATTTTCAAAATTTTCGCCATATTTGCGTTTTTTTCAAAAATAAACGCAAGTTATATGGAAGAAATTTTACCACTAACATGAAGTACAATATGTCACGAGAAAACAATCTCAGAATCGCGAAGATCCGTTGAAGCGTTCCAGAGTTATAACCTCATAAAGAGACAGTGGTCAGAATTGTAAAAATTGGCCCGGTCATTAACGTGCAAACCACCCTTGGGGGTGAAGGGGTTAAGCAATCCAATGTCTATACTTAAGGCTCCCAAAATTTGGGTCAGGACAAAACAAATGCATTAGTGCAATCCTATGTGATGGATATAGGTTCAAATATATGTCACAAGCCTGATAAAGGCAAATGGATCAAACATATAGACAATTTATAAAATGTTAGCACAATGATAACACCATATAATATATACTGCTGACATAATGGTGATACAAAATACCTGAGTTTTGCAACAAAATGAAAATATCGAGGCTGAGGAAGTAACCTTGTTGAAATAAGTAGAACAGGCAGAGATGGATGCAAACCCCTTCTGAATCTCTATGTTTCCCAGAAGTAAAATAATAATACCCATATTCGCCTCCAATGCCGGCACAGTTCCAGCAGTGTCAGCACTAGCTCTCCTGGGGATTGTGTGATATTGTTATGTCACATGATCCCAGTGTTATTCCAAAGGAAATAAGGGCTTTGGCTGCTCTCCCAATTCCTTATTAGGAGAGGAGAGTGAAGCCAGTGCTGATTGGGCTCAGGGATAGTGACATAACAATCCCTGGGAGAGCCAGTGCCAACACTGCTGGAACGGTGCCAGCACTAGAGGCGAGTATAAGTGTTATTATTTTATTGGGGAGAACATAGGGTTTCAGTAGGTGTTGTGCAAATAGTGGACAACCCCTTTAAACTTAGTAACAATCAATCATTCTCTACTCTCAGTCTATGAAAACAGCAGCTTACTTTTTACCATACTAAAAGTTCCCCTGTAGATTAACCACAATTTTAAAAAAGCTATTAACCTGCTGAAATGAGGTTAATCTGCAGGTTAATAGTGTTATTAACCTGTCTGGCATCTGCCCGTAGTGGAATGCTGCGGGGAAGAACTTAACTTAAGTCTCCAATGCAGCATTCAGTTTCAGTTTCTGGGGCAGCGCAGTTCAGTCACCACTCAGCAGCTGTAACTGCACCCCCGGCCCTGACCGACAGCCAGTCCCAATGCAAAGCCAGTGTCAGTCAATGCTGTGGGTGCATTTACAGTCACCGCTCTGTATTCTCAGAGCGGTGACTGAACCAGCACCGGCGCCTCCTCCATGACTGAAACTGAATTCTGCCAGGGAGAATAAAGTTAATTTTCTCCCCACAGCGTTAAGCTACGTGTAGGCACTGGTCAGGTTCATAATGCTATTAATCTGCGGATTAAGCCCATATCTGCAGGTTAATAGTGCTTTTGCTGGTGACAGGTTCCCTATAAGCACTTCACTCATTTTATTGTAATAACTTTTAGAACTTAGGAGTAGTGTTGAGCATTCCGATACCGCAAGTATCGGGTATCGGCCGATATTCGCGTTATCGGAATTCCGATACTTAATTCCGATACTTTTTCCATATCGTATACCGGAATCGGAAGTTCCCATAATTCTTTGAGAGGCAATGTGATTTTAGTCAGCCAATGAGGAATCCTACGAAGTGTGGGCACATCCTGTAATGCTGCGGTCATCTTAACTAATGGCATGGCTGTGATTGGCTGCTGAAATGATGTCAGAATGCACTATAAAAGGCGCCGCAGCCATTTTAGCGTCACTGTGCTGTGAACTCAGTAAGGGACAGAACGCTGCTGTGCTGACTCTGAGGGACAGTTAGATATTGCGATTTTGTGTACTACTGTGCTTGAGGCAGGCTAGTTTACCAACCGCTGTGTAAAGCTTCATTTTGCCAGTGTTGTTTTAACAGCTCTGTGCAAGGTGTGTGTGTGACAGTGCAGGTGACGCTGCAGTTTGCTCTGCATCCACCGCTGTTTGTAGGCATCTGCACGTGTCACTGACTCTTTTTTTTTTTTATTTTATTTAGTGGAATTGGTGCAGCTCCATTATATTAGAAAAAAATCAAATCTATTAGTGTGACGTGCTTCCATCCGTATACAATACATTGGTTGCAAACACTATAGAAGTACACAAAGGAGCTTTTCACAGATAGTGAATAGTTGTGTTTCAGTGTTCACTGCAGTCTGTGAGGTTTTGATTTTTTGAGTGCAGATCACGCTCCAGTTAGTTCTTCAACCACTGCCGGTTGTAGTCTGCTGAGCGTGTGTCACTGCCTCATCCTTCACATTTTTCTCTAATTGGTGCTGCTCCATTTTAGTGGAAAAAAATCTAATCTATTAGTGTGACCAGCTTCCATCCGTATACAATACATTGGTTGCAAACACTATAGAAGTACACAAAGGAGCTTTTCACAGATAGTGAATAGTTGTGTTTCAGTGTTCACTGTAGTCTGTGAGCTTTTCATTTTGTGAGTGCAGATTACGCTCCAGTTTGTACTTCAACCACTGCCGGTTGTAGTCTGCTGAGCATGTGTCACTGCCTCATCCTTCACATTTTTCTCTAATTGGTGCTGCTCCATTTTAGTGGAAAAAAATCTAATCTATTAGTGTGACGCGCTTCCATCCGTATACAATACATTGGTTGCAAACACTATAGAAGTACACAAAGGAGCTTTTCACAGATAGTGAATAGTTGTGTTTCAGTGTTCACTGTAGTCTGTGAGCTTTTCATTTTGTGAGTGCAGATTACGCTCCAGTTTGTACTTCAACCACTGCCGGTTGTAGTCTGCTGAGCGTGTGTCACTGCCTCATCCTTCACATTTTTCTCTAATTGGTGCTGCTCCATTTTAGTGGAAAAAAATCTAATCTATTAGTGTGACGCGCTTCCATCCGTATACAATACATTGGTTGCAAACACTATAGAAGTACACAAAGGAGCTTTTCACAGATAGTGAATAGTTGTGTTTCAGTGTTCACTGTAGTCTGTGAGCTTTTCATTTTGTGAGTGCAGATTACGCCCTTTTTGTATTTAAAACCACTCCGGGTTTTAGCTGCTGAGCGTGTGCACTGCCTCACCTTCACATTTTTCTCTAATTGGTGTGCCCATTTTAGGGAAAAAAATCTAATCTATTAGGTGACCCTTCCATCCGTATACAATCATTGGTTGCAAACACTAAGAAGACAAAAGGGGGGCCTTTCACAGATACGAACAGTTGTCGCGGGTTCACTGTAGTCTGGAGGAATAACCACACTTGGCCCTTAAAACTTTTCTGACTTTCTTTATCAATCCCCCCAAGAGAAGAACATGAGTAAGGAAACGTGGTCGGGTGGGCCCCCTGGATTTGCACGGGGAAATTGGGGATTCTGTGGCTCTGCCGCCCCAGTGCCCAGCATCCACCTTTTTTCCCCTACTTCCTTATCGCACTTTGTGGAGCTCAGCGCCCCCCTGCTGCTAAGAAAAATTAACCCTTTTGTTGGTTGAGGGCAGCCAATGCTGATTTAAAATCTTCCCCCCCTCTCGGCCCCAAGACTTTGAAAAACCATCACCCTCTTCCCGCCTGCCAAAAAGCCCGGCAGTCAGAGAGCTCTTACAGGAGCCAGCAAAACTCTGCTTCTTTCTCAGAACTGTTGGCTTGGAAACGGGGCCCCAGCCAAGCAGCATTCTGGAATTGAAGAAGAGGAAGAAGCAGGATGCGCAACAGTTTTTGGGCCTCTGAACTAAAAGAGCGGGTGAGCCAGTGCCGATGTCAGCACAAAAAGAGAACCTCTGATGAGATGAGACTCATTCCCCGTTTCTTTTTACATGGTGCTGGCCAACCACCCAACAACAGCAGGGTTGGAAGAGGGTAGGGTGGGAGAAGCCCCAAACCCAAAATGGCGTAGAACGGGAAGGGGTGGGAGCAGCCTGAGGAAAAGTTGCACCAACGGCCCCAAAATAGGAAGTGGGGTGCAGACCGCTTGCCTGTAGCCTCCATTTGGACCCGTTGGAGCATTTTTTTTCAACACCCAAAACCCGGGGCGCCCCCCCGGACTTGCTCTGCGTGGCCTTTTTTGATACAGTTGCAGATGAATTTGCATGAAAAAAGCAAGCGTTAAAAAAAAATTTAAAAAAGGAAAAGGTCATAACCTTAAAAAAAAATATTGGAAAATTGCGGCAAAGCACTTGTTGATTCAAAGACACACGGAATTGGCCAACCTACAGCACACCTACATCTTCACTCCTGTTGGAGCCTCTTCCCCATTCACCACAGCGGTAAGGCTTCCTAAAAGGGAAACGCCAGGGGAACCCTGTCACTTTTCCAGAGACCTTTATTCCACCCACAGCCAAGTTTCCCTGTCATCCTCACACCCCAGGGGGACAAAACGCCCCCGTACACAGGCAGGGGGAAAAAAACGGCCATACTCGCAAAAAACCTCCCCACAAAGGTCTGAAAACTGCATTTTTAAAACTCCTTCCCGAAAAACTGTCATTCAGGCTGGTGGAACTGAAAGTTTTTCCAAAAAAGGCAGGCGTCCCCCCAAAACAAGTCCCAGCCGATTTTTTCAGCAGGGAACCCCCGGCTGCAAAAGCATGTGAGGCAAAAAAAAACATGCCACAAACCCGCAGAAAAAAGGTCCACCACCCCCATGCGGGGCCAGACCCATGGCCAGGACATCCTTTTTACTCACCCCCCATTGGGTGAATTTTTGGACCGGGGGCAGATCTTGCGAGTGGCCTGTACGTGTTCTCCAAACCAAGGATTGCCGAATAAAACTGTCCATTGACTCCCCCCCCTACCCAGTTCCTCAGAATCATCGCGCAGGCCGCACGGCCCCCACCTCCACAGGACCCTGGACCTTACCAATCCCCGAAATGACACGCCGTGGCCAAACGGGAACGGGGCCTTTTTAAAAAAAATTCCTAGGGGGGGTCGAACCCCCACAGCGCAGGAGGTCTGGAATGCCATCAAGCAGGAGAGCGACGTTGGGGTTTTTTTCCACGAACCCACCGGGGTTGGTAGTGTGTGAAAAAAGGCCGAAATCTGGGGCAGCCTGGGCCTTGGCAACCTCACTCACATACCATGCCCCCCGGCACATTTTCCAAAATTGGTCGTGCAATTTTTTTGGGGACTATCCGGATTTTAAAAGCACTGCGCCCAAGGGCCGCCTAAGTGCCCACTTGCGACTTTTAGAGGCCCCAAACGCGCATTGCAGCTCGCAACCAGATTGCCCTTCCTGAACATCGCATCTATGTACTTCCACCAGGTGGAATTCAACGTTACTATTTGGCGGGTTGGTGAGCACAGCCACATTTTTGGAGATCACTGCATCAGGCCCCCCCCCAAACAACACGCAATTTGCGCCCCCCCAACCCTTTACCATTAAGAGTGGGCCACTATGAAGACATTCCCCCGTTTGCTGCATTTGAGAGCAACGGGATGGGAGCGATGAGCACTCGCCCCTGCCCCCCCTTATCTGCCTGCTTCAAAAAAACTCAAGAATAAGGGAGGGTTTTGAAAGGGGGAGGATGGGATCAAAAATTCCATCACCTTCGGAAAAAACAGCGCAACGGGGGTTCCTCACAAAGGGCGGGGGAGGCCCACATTGTGAGGGGATGAGGGGAGGGGTCAATGGGAGGAAACATCGCTCCAGGGGGAGGGACACAACGCTCTGTCTAGTAAGCGAGGGTGGGGTGAGCAGAGCGGGGAGAGATAACCCTTTTGCAGGGGGACGCGTTCTTTGCCCTTTGGGGGTCGCACAATTTGATTCATCTGCAGTGCCTAAGAAACGACCGCCCATCGCCCACATTCCACGACGTCTGTTTTAATGGGTGAAACCCTCCTAACCCCCGCTACCGGGACAACTCAAAAGCCTAAAACACACCGTTAACCGGGGCGAAAATGCGGGAGTCCAAAAACACACGGTGCAATCCCTAAGTTTACCTTACGCCGAAAAACGCTGCTGCATTGCTTTACAAAGACTCGGGCTCGGGGCAGTGTAGAGAGCCGCAACAAGGGGACACCCAGTGCCTCCACAGGGAAAGACCAAAATTTTAAAAAAAAGTGGGAAAGTTTTGGGGACGCCACAATTCTACACCAAAACCCAAGGGCTCCAGTCAGCGGGGCAAAAGATCCGCAAGGTGACAACTTTTTGGGTTTGCCTCCAGGTACCCCAATGCTCTTCCCCTTTTAAGTTTTTTGGTCCTTAACGGATAAAGGGCCCGAGCTTACCAGATGAAGGGGTGCGGCTTCCCGCTGCCATGTAAATGGGGGCGCGTCTTTAGTGCTGCGGGGGTGTACTAACAACCGTCGCATGCGACAAAACCCCCAAAAGTAGACCGGCTACTTTTTTAAAATGAACAAGGCAGGGGTCTCGGCAAATTTGTCCCCCATTTTCAGATTAAATAACTGTTCGCAACGTTTTCCATGCTCCTTTATGTTTATCTTTCCCCCCCCGAACTCACCCCTGGGCTCCACACTGCCAGTTGCTCTCAAAGTTCGTGTCCACAGAACAAAACACAAGCCTACTTTGGGGGGGTTCAGTAACCCAGCTTTCCCCTGCTGTGTCAACGGCAAGAATCCCCTTTTCCCCCACACATGGACAGAAAAACACATGACCAACATGCCCAAATGGGAAAGCCTCACCCTCTTTTTTCGAAAACATGAAATTTGAAGTTTTGCAGGCCTAGAAAAATAAATTTTTTTAAAAAAGGACAAATAAAATTTGTCATCACACGAAAACTGCACATGTCATTAAAAAAGGGGAACAAAAAATAAAAATAGTCACTCTTCACTTTTTTAAATTAATGCAAAAAAAAATACTTTTTAATTTGAAATTAAAGTTTTTTTAAGGGGAATTTTCTGTAACTTAAGAAAAGCAGTCAAGGTGTACAAAACATTAAATCCCATCATCACACACATTTTATTTATGAAAAGACATTTAAAATACACAACTATAAAAATGAACTTCAAAACCAAATAAAAAGGCCAGCTCTAAAAAAGGAAAAAATGTCCAATAATAAAATATTCTCAAAAGTGCAAAAAAGCAACGAAATGGGGAGTTATACCTAAAATGCTGTTGAAACAACCACAAGAGAATAAATTAATACTGGTATATAGGTACACGTGCTATTTTCTCATGGACAATTTTTGAGTAAAACTTACTCAATTAATCAGCGTCAACCATTAGGCTTTTAGCTGTACATTGTTAAAGAGGAAGAAATTTTTTTTTTGTCATAGGGGTTTTACACATTAAATATTACTGAAATTTTTTTTTTCGTCCCTATGCCAAAAAAAGCAGCCAACCTCACATTTGAAGTCGCTAATTGCCACCGCCCCCCTACCCTACGGGGACGTAGGAAGGTTGTGTTGAGGATAAATTTGCGCAACCAACATTCTTTTACCCTTTAAAACACCACAACCAAAAAAAATGCATGATTTTCCCCGCAGACTTTATTGACTACAGTATACACTATTACCCATCAAAGGCTTCCACTGTCTGAAAGACATAAAAAAACCTTTTTGTATCCGTACCTTTGTTTCACCACACTTGCAGGCACACCTTAAAGGAACAAACAATGCCTAATGTTTTTTTAAATGGTTATTTTTTATTGTACATTTTTGTGTCATCAATCAATTGATATCCATGCTGGACATGTCTACTGCTAAGAAATTTCGATTTTTTAAAATTAAATAATTGAAATGTCTTGACGTCACATTAAATTGCAGATGATATGGTGACATTACAAAATCCTTGTCTTCACTATTTAGGTTTAAAAAGCTTCCTAAGCATTATTAAAAAAAAAAAAATGGACTTTTATTCTTAAATTTACAACACTATATTTTTTCCCAAATTTTTTGGGTGTTGTTTTTTCCTTTATTTTTGCATGTGAAAAAAAGCTTTTTTTAAATTTTTATTTTCTTTATTTTTCCTTTTTAAATTTTGAAAACTTGTATTTTTGTACCGTGTTAGCCAGAATAAAAAATATTTAATTCAGAGTCAGCGGGTTTATCCCCTTTTTTTTTGGGGAAAATGAAAAGAGGGGAAAAAAATGCAACTTTCAGGGTATCACGCCTTCTCAGGGAAAACTAACAAAAAAATTTTAAACATCACAAATTTATACACAAGGACACGGGAAAACGCAATAGGAAAAACAATAAGTGACAATAAACGCATTTTCTCACAGGGAGAACAAAATTTGGGGAAAATTCCTAGAAAGGAAAAAAATTTTTATTGCCCCTCCAATTGGCGTATTTTTTTGGTTTTTAGCCCCCGGAAGGGGGAAGACCAGATTCCTAATTGAAAGAAGACATAAATCCGTGACATTCATTCCAAACAACAGTGTAAAAATCATGATGAGCTTTTCAAATTTTACTTTTTTTTATTTTTTTAATTTTTTATTTAATCCAAATTCCTATCCTGATGCATACCGGGCAAAAAAAGTTTTTTCCACGGTAAATTCATTAATTTTCTGTGATTGTGGGGCGCTAAAAAATTTATCCTTTTCCCTTTTTTTGTTGCCGGTCTCCCCCACTTGTCCCCCCTCACTTTCTTACTATTCCGTGTCCTTTTTTTTGGGAAAATATGGTTCTTTTTTTTGGCTTTACTCTTTTCCTGATGAAGACACCGGTATCTCAAAACTTGAATTTGTTTTCCCTATTTTCAGTTAGCCTTAAACTTTTCAACCACAGAGGACGTCAATAAAATATTTTTCTATTCTTGTAATTTTTTAATTATCATTTTTTGTTGAAAAAGTTCATTTATTCTTTTTTTAAGTACATACATTTCAATGGCCACGTAACAAGGCAATAACTCAAATTTTTTGCCTACACCCCCCCTTTACCCTGGCTTCAACACGCCGGTGCTCAGAAGTGTTAGATGCACAGATGAAAACAATCGCTGATGGTTTTTTTGGGGGGGGAAAGCCTGCTGTTCCCCCCCTGTGGTCGGGAAAAAAATTCTCTGCAAAAACAAATCAACTTCAAACTCTCATACTAGGGGCCCGCCACACCCCCTTGACCCCCGGTTTTTAACACCGCCATTGTTTCTCGGAGTGCTGTTAGCACAGTTTACACTTTCCCTGGTTACGGGGTTCATAATTCAGCTGTTCCCCTGCTGTGTGAACGGGAAAAAGTCCTGCTGCTCCACCCTGTTCTCTTCTCATCCCTGGCTACACACCGGAGTTGTTTCCAAAGGCTTTGCACATGAACACTTCTCCGTTTTCTGGGTTTAGTAAAATCCTGTTCCCCTGCTGGGGAACGGGAAAAAGTCCTTCTGCCTCCACCCGTTCCTTCCTTTTCCGGGGGACAACACCGCCATTTTTCCTCGGAAGGCTGTTAGCACAGTTAACACTTGCTCCCTGTTACTGGGTTCAGTAATGTCACTGTTCCCCCCCTGTGGAACGGGGAAAAAATCCTGCGCCCCCCCCCTTTCTCTCTCATCCCCGGCTCACACCGCCCCTTTTTTTTCTCAAAGTGCTGTTAGCACAGTGAACACTTCACCTGTGTTACTTGGTTTTTAATTCCCTTTCCCCCCTGTGGAACGGCAAAAATCCCCCCGCCTCCCCCCTGTTCTCTTCTCACCCGGTTTAAAACCACCATTGTTTCTCGGAAGTCTTTAGCACAGTCTAAAACCCTTCTCCCGTGTTCGGGGTTTTTGTAAGTCACTGTTCCCCCCCCTGTGTGAACGGCAAAAAGTCCCCGTGCCTCCACCCGTTCTCTTTCAACCCTGGGCACAAACCCCCCCCAGTTGTTTCCAGAAGTCTGTTGCACAGGAAAAATTGCCCTTGTTACTGGGGTTAGTAATGTCACGTTCCCCCTGTGTGGAACGGCAAACATCCGCTGCCTCCACCATGTTCTCTTCTCATCCCTGGTTTTTAACACCGCCAGTTTTTTTTTTCGAAGTGCTGTTGCACGTCTACACTTGCTCCCGTGTTCTGGGTTTTTGTAATGTCAGCTGTTTTCCCCGCTGTGGAAAAAGGGAAACAGTCCTGCTGCCTCCCCCATTTCTTTCCTCCCTGGGACAACACGCCAGTTTTTCTCGGAAGTGCGTTTGCACAGTCTACACTTCCCCGTGTTACTGGGTTCAGTAATGTCGTGTTCCCCTGCTGTGTGAACGGCAAAAAGTCCTGCTGCCCCCCCTGTTCTCTTCTCACCCTGGGTTCACACCGCCCCTTGTTTCTCGGGGAATGCTGTTAGCACAGTTAACACTTTGCTCCCGTTTTTCTGGGGGTTTAGTAATGTCCCCCCTGTTCCCCTGCTGTGGAAAAGGGAAAAAGTCCTGCTGCCTCCACCCTGTCTCTTTTTATCCCTGGGTACAACACCCCAGTTTTTTTCTCAAAGTGCTGTTACACAGTGAACACTTCTCCTGTTTACGGGGTTTTGAAAGTCGCTTTTTTTTTTCCCCGCTGGTGAACGGCAAAAAAATCCGCGCCCCCCCCAGTCTCTTCTCATCCCGGTTACAAAAACCCCCAGTTGTTTCTCGGAAGTGGTTACACTAACCTTCTCCGTTTACTGGGGGTTTTAAGTCAGCTGTTCCCCTCTTTAAGGCAAAAAGTCCGCGCCTCCCCATTTCTCTTTCCCCGGGTTACAACCCGCCAGTTTTTCTCGGGAATGGTTCACATTACACTTTCTCCCGGTTCTGGGGGTTTGTAAGCACTGTTCCCCCTGTTGAACGGCAAAAATCCTGCGCCCCACCCTGTTCTTTCCATCCCCGGGACAACACCGCCAGTTTGTTTCTCAAAGCTGTTTGCACAGGGAAAAAACCCTTCCCGTTTTCTGGGTTCGTAATTTCGCTTTCCCCCCGGTGTGAACGGGAAAATCCTGCTGCCCCCACCTTTCTCTTCTCACCCTGGTAAAAAACACCGCCCTTGTTTCTTTAAGGCGTTTGACAGTTAAAACGCCCCGTGTTTTTGGGGTTTAGAATTCCCCTTTTTCCCGCGTTGAACGGCAAAAGTCCGCTGCCTCCACCGTTTTTTTCATCCCGGGGGACAACACCGCCATTTTTTTTTCAATGCGTTGCACAGTTACACGCCCCCCGTTACTGGGGGTTTGGGAATGTCACTTTTTCCCCTCGGGAAGGGAAAAAGCCGCTGCCTCCCCCTTTTTCTTTTCACCCTGGACAAACCCCCCATTGTTTTTCCCCAATGCTTAGCACAGTAACACTTGCCCTTTTACGGGTTCGTAATTCCTTTCCCCCGCTTGGGGAACGCAAAATCCTGCGCCTCCACCATGTTCTCCTTCCCCCCTGGGGGTTCCAAAACCCCCTTTTTTTCTGGAAGTGCGTTGCACAGTTAAAACTTTCTCCGTGTTCTGGGGTTCGGGAAAGTCACTGTTCCCCGCTTTTTGGGAAAGGAAAAATCCGCTGCCCCCCCTTTCTCTTCTCACCCTGGGTTACAACACCGCCAGTTGTTTCTCGGAAGTGCGTTACACAGTCTACACTTTCCCCGTGTTTCCCGGGTTTGGGGGGAATGCAGCTGTTCCCCTGCTGTGTGAACGGCAAAAAAATCCTGGCCTCCCCCTTTCTCTTTTCATCCCGGGGTACAACCCGCCGTTGTTTCTCAGAAGTCGTTAGCACAGGAACACTTTCCCTGTGTTACTGGGGTTTTATAATGTCAGCGTTCCCCCCCTGGTGAACGGCAAAAAGCCTCGCCTCCACCATGTTCCCTTCTATCCCGGGAAAAAACCCGCCAGTTTTTTCTCGGAAAAGGGTGGTTTTGCAAAAGTTAAAAAAATTTCTCCCTTTTTCTGGGGGCGGTAATGTCCCCCTGTTTTCCCCCGCGTTGAACGGGAAAAAAATCCGCTGCCTCCACCCTTTTCATCCACCTGGGACAACACCTCCCTTTTTTTCTCGGGAAATCGTTGACAAGTTTTAAAACTTTTTTCCCGTGTTACTGGGGTTCGGTAATGCAGCTGCCCGCGGTTAACGGCAAAAAGTCCCTGCTGCCCCCCCCCTGTTCTGTTCTCATCCCGGGGTACAACCCCGCCAGTTGTTTCTCAAAGGCTGTTTCACAGGAACACTTGCCCCTGTGTTTCGGGGTTCAGTAATTCACTGTTCCCCCCGCTTTTAACGGGAAACATCCGCGCCTCCACCCTTTCCCTTCTCACCCGGCACAACACCGCCAGTTGTTTCTAGGGAAAGGGTGTTAGCACAGTTTAAAACTTGCTCCTGTGTTACTGGGGTTCAGTAATGTCACTGCCCCTGCTGGTGAACCAAACAGTCCGCTGCCTCAAATTAAATTTCCATGGGGACCTCTGCAAACCCATCCGTTTTTCCATACCGTCAGCTGGTTCTCCGCATTTCCTTGGCCAGGGCCTCCATGTCGGGATCCAGTTTCCCGCAAGTCGCGGCCCTTTGGAGTGCTTTGGAGCCAGGGACCTCCTGCTTTTAACCCTGTCCCTAACTCAGCTGTCCTCGGTTGTGCCCCTTGTCTTTTTTCCTTTTTGCGCCCCCCGGGTTCCAGCACAGTCAGCTGGGCCCGTTACTTTCATTGGCTCTTTTACCTTCTGCTACCCATCCGGGTTCCAGTACCCCAGCTGGTTCTCGCAGTGCCTTTTTGGGCCCAGGGGCCCCTGCGGATCCGAGTTCCAGCAACGCTGCTGGGCCTTTGGGAGTGCTTTGGACCAGGGGACCCCCTCTTATAACCCCCGTCCCAGTAACTCACGGTCCCCCGTTGTGCCATTGGGTCTTTTTCTTCTGCTGACCCTCCGGGGCCACACAGTCAGCTGGTCCCCGTTACTTTTCCCTTGGCTTTTTTTACCTCACCAAAGGGCAAAGAAGG
>JARQOD010000006.1:291731136-291960139 GCA_033576555.1 Oophaga sylvatica
CATGCTGCTGCATTCTGCACATTTCACGCTAGCTTCACAGTTCCTGGCGTGGTGAGAGGTTGTGGCACAACATTTGAAGCAGATGTTGTTCTCTTTGAGGAAACCTTTGCGATCCTCCAAAGATTTCTCCCTGAAGGCTCTGCATTTTAGTAGAGGATGTGGTTTCTTGTGTAGAGGACACTGTTTACTGACATCCTGAGGCTTGTTCTCGTCTGGAGGGGGTTTACTCGCATTGTAAGGAGGGCCAGTGGAAACAATGTTAGTTTTGTGGACTGCCATAGGTGTCCTACTGGGTTTGACACTGGGGGCAGTGGAACATGACAGAGTGAAGTCAAAACTAGGGTCATTTCTGATCTTAGCTTGTTGGGCGACAAATTCTACGAATACAGTGAAAGGAGGGAATGGTACATTATGATTTTGTTTATACCGTGAACCATATGTAACCCACTTTTCTTGTAGAATGTAAGGAAGTTTTTGTATTATCGGATTGACACCCCTAGCGGTGTCTAAGAATGCCAATCTGGGCGAGTCTCCTTCCTCCTGGGCAACCTGTAACTCTATCAATAAATTATTCAATTCTCTAAGCTTTTGATAACCTTTAGGTCCTATCTTAGGAAAATCATCAATTCTTTTGTATAAAGCATTCTCTATGACTTCTACTGTCTCATAGCATTCATCAAGTCTTTCCCACATTTGCATAGACCTATGTGTGGATGCTTTATATTGATGTCTCTTAGTCTTTTGGCATGCTCGACCGACTCACTTCTGAGCCACTTTACTAAGAGATCTAACTCCTCACTACTAGAAAGGTCCAGACCATGAATGGCGTTCCAGAACGAGGCTCGCCATGACTTATAGTTCTCGGGTTTATCAGTGAACTTTACAAGTCCTTTTGTAACCAGTTCTTGGCTGGCAAGGAACTTTGCAAAGTCTATGGTGGCTTGGTCAGTGCTGGCACGAGCTGGTGTGTTATAGTCATGTCTAGTGTGTGGTGTATCACCATACCTGTGAGACGCTTCTGACTTCGTATAGTCTGTGCAGTACCTTCTCGATGCAGAAGGTGTCTCTTTAAGGCGGGATAGGAGCTGTACCTTCCGCTCAGTGGAACAGCCGCTGTGGTCGACATCTCTGCGCTGGACGACTCCTTGCTTGTGGTAACGAAGTTCGGGGCTGGATCGTTGGTAACCGGCGTAGACTGGTCGATGAGGTGCATCAGGGCTGTCATCCATGCCGGAATGTTGACAGACGTACTCTGCGACACGCTGCGCTGTATCTTGGTGTCCTAGATCTGTTCCGCAAATGTTGCTGCGTCTCTCACAATCAGGATCCTTCATACCTTCCAAATACTCTGCTTTAGCAATTGCAGCTGCTGTCTCTTTGTCTGCCGCAAGTCTTTCTAGCTCTGCTCGCAAACGTGCAGTTTCCCTTCTCTCTCTGCTTGCAAATGTGCAGTTTCAGCTGGCAAGCGTGCGGTTTCGGCCTCTCTCTCTGCTTGCAAACATGCACTATCTGCATCTTGCACCGCCTGTCTCAGCTTTAGGTACATCTCTCTTTCAGCGAAGGAGGATCTTGCTTTGGCTGCCTCGGCTTCGGCACGGGCAACAGCAGCGAGCTCTGCTAATGACGACCTGCTGGAGCTTGCTCGTGACCTTGTTTTGAGTGAGGATATGCTGTTTTGAGACATTGTGTGCTTAGCTGCGTACTGCTGAGTATATTAGTGGGAAACTGTCTATGAGCGGCGGCTTCCGCGTGGCGGGAATGATGAAGCGCCTGATGGCGGGCTGCACTCTCGGTACTTGTGACTGTATGACGGCCACTGCAGTATCCGCAGGCAGTGCGGTGTGGGTACAAGCAGCTCCTTAAGTCGTATTCACTATCGCAGGCGTCTAGATATCTGTTTTACTGTTCTGCCTTCATACACGTGACACGGTTTGCAATCTAGCATACAGCTAAACCATCATTCTATCTTCCAAATAAGCAGACTGTCCTCTGTAGTCTAACTTGTTTATTGGTGAACAGTATAGAACATGTGCACGGTAAAACTATAAAAAATACAAATGACATAGATAAGTATTGGGCAATAATCACACAGCTGACACTTTATAATTAATAGAAAGTATACAGTATGATGCAACTATAACATGAGAAAACACAGGATTCTAATAACATCTCCTATGCACTGGCTGCTATACAGTTAATAGCCTCCTAAACACTGCACTGCTAGAGAAGATATTGATCTTACCAGATATGCTTTACCAGGATAGCAAACTCAAATTGGAGAAGTTACAGGAGAGCACATGAACACGTGTATTCCCTGAAGTACATGGAAGAAAATGGAGTTTCTTCTTCCCAGAATACCTTGCTTCAATCCCACAATGCAATACTCTATCTGCTTGTTAAAGGCACAGGCTATAAATTCAGCCACCACTAGATGGTGCTATAACAAACAAAACTAGCACACAATAAGAAACATGCTGCCCAGTACTCAGAATGGGCAGAACAACTGTCACTTCTAAAGTATTGCAAGAAAGTTTTTCTCATGCAGTCTTGACGCTAGGAGGCATTAGCTGGGAGGCATTAGGTATTTAATGTACCCTGTCCTGTAGGGAAGTGCCGGAGAAACTTCAATACCCAGTTAGTCTTGTGCCCACTAGATTGTTGTCAGGTCCCTGTTCTGAACCCGTTCTGCTACACTGTATCAGAGTCTATCCTGATATTCTGAACACGCTCTGCCAGAACCTAATCCAGTTTATATTAGCCATTCTGTCCAAACCAGTACCGACTCCATCTAACTAGCACCAATATACATACCGCCAGTGACCCTGTTCCTGTCCTGCCTGACACTCTGAGTTCGTACCTGCATCCCTGACCTCTGGGGTCAGCTGCTGCAGTATCGAGGACTGCACTGGAGTGGTACCTAATGGCTACCTGCAGCTCAAGGCTAACCTCACCATCAGAGGCTCTGGTAAAGACAAAATAGCCACTTAGTTACACCCCTCCAGGATAAGCCAGGACCTTGGCGCAGTGGGTCCACAACCCACCAGCGTGACATCTTTTTTGATTGTCCACATCTCGTGCCACATCGTTCAACTCATGCAGGTCAAATTCCTTACAAACTAAGACTTCTTTAATTTTAAATCCTCATCATTGCTGTCACTATGTTCTTCACCATAATTCTGTTCTTGAAAAGAGAGTAGTTGAAGGAAAACTGGCACTAGGATTTCAACTGAATGAGGCACTGGACGTATAGCTGATGGTAGACTATTAACCAGAAGTGGAATCCACACAGTGTATATATATACAATTCTAATAAAGTCAATATCACTATTAGGCTAATAAAGATGTAACACCCCTAATTGATGTAACCACTACCAAGTGTGGATGGCTAACCATCCAAAAGAATTAACAAACACCCAAGTGCATGAGAATTGAATAAGGAAGAAATCCACCATAGGCAGGAGTAGACAAATAGAAAACTTTATTTTAATGGAAAATAATAATGCACAGACAAACAAATACACGATAAAACACTTAATGTAAAATATACAATAAAAAATATCAAGATTAAAATAGGAGGACACACAAAAAATAAAAAATCACTTAATATACTGGGATACACATCTGAATAGCCAGGTAGAAAATATAATATGTAATATCACAATATTAACTTAACTACTATCAGGCCGTAGACTTCACCAATAGCACACTCACACCACTAAGTCCAAGAAAATAAAAGAAAAAACTGTGGAGCAACTGAATAACAGTGCAAAAAACAATTTTTGTATATATAACAATCACCAACAATGTGAGTGAAAAATAATCATATACCACAATGACAGTATCCAAATCTACCAAATGTATAAGGGTAAACTCAAATAAAAAAGTGCCAACACAACAATAGTGTGCGCAATATACTGTATCTAAACTACATAACCCCCATTGTGATGTAAATTAGTATAAAGTGCCATAGAAAATCGTGCCATATAAAATCCTGGACATAGGTAGTGCTATATTAATGGCGCTGCTCCCAAAATAGGGGGATATTACCAAAGTGACTCCTGTGCTAATAACATAAGAGACACTGGAGAAGATCATACCTGGAGACCCCGTGGAAATGTGTGAGTGCCTCCTAGAACGCGCCCCGACGCGCGTTTCGGAATAAACTTCCTTCGTCATCCCCTGTGCTCGTTTAGCAGCCTGAACTCAGTAAATACAACAGAAATGTTTCTGTGTGATGGTGCAATATGTGAGCATTTGGGACCCCACTTTAAACTTTTGCCCAGGGCCCCACTTTGACTAAAACCAGCCCTGCCCCCACATAGCTTCCATATACAGCATGAACCCCCACATAGCCTCCCATATACAGTTTGAGCCCCACATAGCCCCCCATGTACAGCATGAGCCACCCACAGCCTCCCACATACAGTTTGAGCCCCAAAAAGCTTCCACATACAAAAAAAGCACATACTGACCTCGCTCCCGTTCCCCGGCGTTCTGCCACTGCTCCTGTCTCTGGTGCCCTGACTCTCCGCAGTTCACAGTTGACGTGATGAAATGATGTCTACTGTCTCATGCTAATTGGTGGAAGAAGGGGCCAGCGGCCCCTCCTCCACCAATGCATACATCGCTGTCTGCGGATGCGGATAGAAGTGACGGCAGCAGATGGACGGCGGACATTGAGAGAAGAAAGGCACTGTGTGGTCCATGGGCCATTGTTTCAGCCCTTCGGCTGTGTCGATCCACCGGCCAGACTGGAACAGCCAGAGGGACGGATGTGGTCCACGGGCCGCACTTTGCCCAGGTCTGGCATAGACAAATAGCAACCTGTTGCCGATCACCAAGTTCATTCTCCACCCCTCCCCACTTGGAGCGATTGCTCTCTGCCAATAGGAGAGCACTAGTGCTGCCATCAATTCAGCCAAGTGTAATTGCTTTAACCCCTTAACGACCTCTGATACACCTTTTAAGGGCAGCAATTAAGGGTACTTATTCCTCATCACTGCTTTTTAACGACGCTGAGAAATAAGGGTATAGCGCCCCCAGCGTTGGAAAATCTCTACCCTGGGTAGCTGAGACCCTGGAGAACATGATCTGGGACGGATTTTATGGTTCCCTGTCACGTGTCAGCGTTTTCACCAAATGAAGGACTGCAGAACAATTTTTAATATAATTTTTGTTCAGTTCAAAATTGCGGTTAGTTTTCTTCTATTACATCAGGATTTTTCTCTCCAGTTCAAATAAACATAATGATCCAGCTCACCCTTTCCAAAATGAATACATTTAGTGGGAAAGCCTGGAAAGCATACAAGGGCATGGCATTTTAGATAGATATGTCGAAGAAAGGTAAAGGATCCAACTTCCAGTATATAACATCACATGTTATTTAATTCACTTGAACCTTTTGCAAAGTTTTTTTTTTTTTAACTTTTTTAATGGATTAAATAAATTTTTTTTTTTTTTATATTTCAAATTTTTATTGTATTTTGAAATATCAGCAAAATAACAGAAAATACATGTCAATGTAAAGTAATTGGTAATAGAATACATTTAGGTAATGCAAATTAGGCATACAGTCTACACACAGTGTGTAAGCAAAATATAAAACAAATCTTGTCTTAAAAGGGACTGATTGCTAAAGTTGGCAATAACGAGACTTGTACATCTGCCTCTGCACAGCGGGACTGATGATGGTGGTTCCCACTATAGGTTTTCAAACAAATCTTAGCTTAGTTAATACTAATCTTTAGACAAACTGTGTCAATGCATCACCAACAAGTCCCATATTAAGTTTCAAAGTAACCAACACTAAACATTGAACATTAAACATGAATACTACTACAAACCACAGTCACAATCACAACAGACACCGATTACAATGGGGAGGGGTAAGTGTGGGAGAGGGGGGGAGGTGGGGAGGGGGGGTGAGTGTATGGGAGGAGTATGGGAGTGATGGGCATGGGTCACCAAAGATGCTATATGAGGTTAGTGCTCTTGATTATGGTGGGCAAACTTATAAGTCGGTAATATGGTCCCAAGGAAACCCGGACATACCGAAGTTAGGGGTATATATCTTTTCCTATTACAGCTTTTCGTCATTATCGTGTTGGAAGAGTTTTAACTGATAGCTGTAAAGTCTTTCCACTTAATCCAAGGATCCCATATCTGAAGAAACCTTCCCCGTGAGCCATTCAGCCAGTGGAACCTCTCCTCCATTCTCCTTATCTGATCCACTTTAGTTACCCATTGGTTATGGTCAGGGACCTCAGTCGACTTCCAATAGACAGGAATTAAGAGTTTAGCTGCCGTCAAGAGATGTACCACAACTGAATTTTTCTTTAGAGACACCTCTGGAGAATCCATATTCAATAGTACCATGGTCTGATGTAATACAAATGGTTTGTGTAGAATATCCTGAATAGAACTCTGGACCTGTAGCCAAAATGGTTGAATACTTGGGCAGGACCACCAAACATGGCTTAGAGTACCCTTGGCGGTGTTGCATCGCCAGCAGGTATCCGGTGTGGAGGGAAACATCTGCGAGATCTTTACTGGGGACCTATACCAGCGCAGGGTGAGTTTCAAAGCGTTTTCTTGAGAGAGTATGCACCGAGAAAAGCCATGTGAGCGGGACAGGATTTGTTTTGTCTCTTCATCTGAAAACGTACAGGATAAGTCTGTTTCCCATTGCAAAATAGCAAGGGGTTTAGCTGGGGGATGTTCCATTATTAGTTTGGTATAGAAAAAGGAGGTCAATCTCGTGGGAAAAGTGGGTTGGGATACTAGCTTTTCAAACCATGAGGGTGGGCTACGATGTACTCCCAAGGCAGTAAACCTGGTCAAGAAAAACATAACATGTGAGCGGTGAAGTTCCCCTCCTCCTAAAGAACGTAAGGTCTCCATTATCAAGTTTTTAGTTTCCAACTCCTCGCCCCTTACTAGCTGTCCTAATGTAATGTCATGTAGTTTCGCCCATACACCCATAGTGTCTTTGAACAGGAAATCCACATACCATGGGAGTACCGCTAGTGGGGCTGAGTGCAGCGGACGGGGTAAGAGCTGTCTTCCCTCATGTTCCCCGGTCCCCACTATAGGGAGTCCCCTGAACAGCCAATGCATGTCCTTTAATGTGTGTAAGGTGTTTTTAGGTTTATCATGAAAAGGTAATGTCCATAATATTCTCACACCTTTCTCCCATCAACCAGAGAGCTAAGGATTTGCAGGGTTTGGAATAGGATGGTGAGAGCAATTCTACCAGTAACCGAAGATGAGTCGCCCGGTAATACAGTCCCACATCAGGTAGACCAATTCCCCCTAGATGTTTTGGACGCCGCAAGCATGCATGCGCGTGACGAGGTCTGTTCCCTTTCCATAAAAAGGCGGAGAAGATGCGTCTTATAGCTATAAAATAGGCAGGCTGCACGGGAATGGTAAGAGTCTGCAACAAATATAATAGTTTGGGGACTACATAGGTTTTCAAAAGGTTTTTCCTGCCCAGCCATGAGAGATACGGAATATCTATTTTCTGAAGCATAGTTTTAACGTCAGCTAGGCTGGCGTTATAATTACATTCATATAATCGGGACAGGTCCCCAGGAATTCGAATTCCAAGGTAAGTTATGTGGGACGGAGGCCAGGTAAAGGGATATATGGCCCGTAGTGAAGTAATTGTGGAACTCGTGAGGTTCAAACCAATCATTTCACATTTAGAGACATTAATTTTAAAATTAGAAACTTCCCCATAGCTCTGAAGAAGTGACATTAATGCTTCAAGGGATGTGATGGGGTCTGATAAACTTAGCAACACATCATCGGCGAAGGCACTGACCTTGTATTCCTCGGAGCCAACCCGGAAACCCACGATATCAGGGCACTGTCTGATAGCTTGGAGTAGAGGCTCCATAGTTAATACAAATAAAGACGGCGAAAGTGGGCACCCCTGGCGCGTTCCGTTACTAATGCGGAAGGGTGTCGACAGTTGCCCGTTAGCCCGAACCTTCGCCGAGGGTGAAGAATATAGATTCAGAATAATGGAGATGAAGCGAGGTGGAAATCCAAACCTCAAAAGAGTCTGCTCTAGGAATCCCCAATCCACCCGGTCGAATGCCTTTTCTGCATCCAAACTTAAAAGAGAGAGGGGGATGGAACGCTGTTTAGCAATCGCCAAAGAGTATATTGCTCTCTGAACATTGTCCCTCCCCTCTCTTCCCAAGACAAAACCCGCCTGATCCGGGTGAATCAGGGATCCCAGCAGGCCCGCCAATCTACGGGCCAACAGTTTGGTCCATAATTTATAATCCGTATTGAGTAAAGAAATTGGTCGGTAATTACTGCAAATTGAGTGATCTTTGTTTGGCTTCGGAATGAGCGAAATATACGCTTCTTGAGATTGTGGGTGGGGCGGGGAGCCCAATAAAAGTGAGTTGAAGTATTTGACTAGATAAGGGGACAGTATTGAGAAGAATTTCTTATAATATATTATGGGATACCCATCTGGCCCAGGGCTCTTTCCAGATGGTGTAGATTTTAATGTTTGCTTTATTTCATCCTCAGTCACTGGTGCCAGCAAAGATTCTGCTGCAGTCTTATCTAAAGAGGGGAGTGACAGATTATCTAGAAAGGCGTGCACTGCCTCCATTCTATCAGGTGCTGTAGTGCAATTTGTCGCAGTTTGTAGGTTATATAACGAACCCAAATAAGAGGAAAAAGCGTCTGCGATACCTTTTGGGTCCTCTATTAGTGTGCCGTTGGGGCCTACCACTGATGGAATAGTGGTGGAGGCAACTTGTTTTTTTAGAGCCGCAGTCATGTGTTTCCCCCCTCTGTTGCCATGTAAGTAGGAGGTGGATTTGATTTTAGCGTAGTTATTGGTAGCAATAGTGTTGAGCATATCTGCAAGTTGAGATCTGCATAACTGCAGCTCCTCAAACATTTGCGTCGCCATGGTGCGTTTGTGGGCTAGTTCCAAAGTGTTGATCCTTGAGAGCAGGGATGTGATCATGTGCATACGTTTTCGTTTAACCATGGACCCCAGTTTGATAAAATTGCCTCTCATCACAGCCTTATGGGCCTCCCAAACTGTTGTTGCATGCATCCCCTCTGTGTCATTAGCTACAAAATAATCCGAGATTTGAGATGCAATGTCATTCACATTGGCTTCGTTATCTAGTAGTGTGATGTTCAATTTCCAGGAACTCTGGTTAGCAGGGAGATCCTGCAATCCAAACTCGACCGAAACCGGTGCGTGGTCGGAAATGCCGATATTTCCAATCTGTGCCGATGACACAAAGGGGACCAACGACTCAGGTACTAGTAAATAATCTATTCTGCTGTAGGATTTATGGGGATGTGAATAAAAGGAGTAGTCCCGCTTAGATGGGTGAAGTAATCTCCAGCTATCCCTAAGCTTCAAATCTTGCAAGAGTAAGTGCAGTTTCCTCAATGCTCTGTAGGTAACATGTACCTTAGGTCTAGAAGTGTCCAATAAGGGGTTCAGTACTATGTTTAGGTCACCGCCTACTAGCACAAGTCCCTCAGCAAATGTCTTGAGTTTAGCCAATATTTCTATCAGCCAAGCAACTGTACCCTGATTGGGTGCGTATATGTTGCAAACTGTCAGGGTCAGAACTCCCAATTTTCCCTTCACAAAAACGAACCTTCCTGCGTCATCCATAAATGTAGATAAAATTTTAAATGGGCAATTCCGATGAATCCCAATACTCACCCCTCTGGTCGAGGAGTCGGATGCAGCGGCATGAACCCATTGGTTGTACACTCTTGACGGCAGGTGCGGGATTTTCCCAGTGCGGAAATGGGTTTCTTGTAACAGAAGGAAATCGACTGGGTTAGTACGCAGAATGGAAAAGACTTTACTGCGTTTAACTGGTGAATTAAAGCCTTTGACATTGTATGATGTTAATTTACAAGGATAGCTCATCATGATGAATCATCCAAAAAGTCAGAGAGAGACAGCATTAGCCAAAATAATACCAATCGCAAATGACTCAATGGGTAGGTAAAAAAACAGTGTGTTAACCCATGGCACCGCAACTCTCCAAGTGCTACTGGAAGGGGGGCAGAAAAAAGCGTTCTATAAGGGGAAATGTGAGGCATCAAGGGGGGAGGACTTGTGATGTGACTACACAGGGGTAGGGAAAGACAGAACAACAAACATACACACAATCCATATAAATACACATAACAAGCCAAACTTCTAAGAGTAAGCCAATTGGAGTGCGGCGTAGCCTCCAAGGAAGATCCACTCCCAAGCAGAAACACAAAATCCGCACTGAGAGTAAATCCCCCCAAAAGCCAAGCCCCACCCATCAGGGGGGTGTCACAACAGTGTGAGTTAGTCAGACTCATTCCCATATGACAACAAGCAGCAGGGTTAGGGTCTCTAGCTTCTATGCATATGAGGACCACATGGTTATTTCTATGCTGAATCAGGGTGTAGGGTAACTATAGCCAATGGCTATAAAAAAAAAAAAAAAAGGGGTATTTTGAGTGTGCAGGAGGCACAGATCAAGTGTGCTTGGTAGATTAATTAAAGGTAAGATGGGGATAAGGATGTGTGACATATCTCTGTCTAAACATCTATATATTCATAAATCAAAGTAAGGAGAGTTGTAGTTGCA
Source organism: Oophaga sylvatica (assembly GCA_033576555.1). NCBI lineage: Eukaryota > Metazoa > Chordata > Amphibia > Anura > Dendrobatidae > Oophaga > Oophaga sylvatica. Next base: position 291,741,771 of record JARQOD010000006.1, read on the forward strand.
ATCGTATAACCAAGCATAACACAATGGAATCCTACAATGTAACTTCAATCAACCTCGACAACTCCATAACGTAACATTTACATCAATGACCCAAAAAACTAAAACTGGAGTGTAAACAGCCAGCATGGGCCACCGGGCTGTCTAAATAATAGAAATGTTGAACATTAGTGTATGTCCTATTAACCCGCATCTTCTCAAAGCTGCTTTTCTCAACATGTTCAGTGATAGGGAGAGGGAAGACAAGAGGAGACCACAGGCAAGTTAATACCTCACTATCCTAGCCAAACCGCCAGCATGAACAATAACAAACAGCTAGACTTACCCGCAGGTCCCCCAGCCCGTCCCCCCCACCACCCAACCAGAATTAACTGCAGCGTCACAACAGTTATATATAGAGCAAGGCAACAATGCCATCTAGTGGCCGATGAATATAATCTCTTCTAAATGGAGATTTGAAGAAATCATCCTGGAGAGGCTCAGGTCTTATCTGATGTAGGGTTTCTCCCCGCTGCTGCAGTTTTCTTTTTCTTCACAACCTTCCAGGGGGATCCAGGAGTTACTCTCCGAACCATCGGCGTAGCATCCACAGTAAGCCATGAAGGTATGTCAATCGGTTCAATGCCCAAAGCTTTCCAGAATGCCATTAGGTCAGCAGGTGTATGTAGTTCCAATCGTTTGCAAGCCAAAGGGGAAAAGCCAGGCATACCTGCAGTTGTGCTGAGCAAGTGCCTGGAGCAGAGGACGCAGCATATAGCGCTTGGCCAGTGTGGCAGGTGCCAGATCTTGATAGAGGTGAACGTTAGCGTCACCATACTTTAAAGTACCTTTAGTACGGGCTGCGATCAGGATATCTTTAGTGTCCACATATGAAAGCAACCTGCATATCACATCCCTCGGTGGATCAGAAGGCGCGCTTTGCGGCCGCAAATGACTCGACCACGCACCACAATTGTGGATACCAGGGCTATGGGGTACTCGTAGCCGAGCCCATGGGCATCTATGGGAGTTGTCACTGGTAGCGGTGGCTCGGTCCGTGGCCCTGGCGGTCAATGCGATAGGGGAATATATTTACAGGGGATTATTAGGTAGTTCGTGACGCCACCTGCGGTTTCTGTAAATTGTACCAGCGCTGCTATAAGGACTTTCACAGAGATGTTATGGGGCAGCTTGGTAGTAAGTCTCCCACAGGTGAGACGGGTCCCTGGAAGTCTATGAGGATGATGATGCAGGGTGCAATAAGAATTCAGTCACACACAAGGTAGCTTCTTTTCATACCTTTTACTGATGATGGTTCAAGCAGATCCCGGGGAGCTGGTCGGGGTGGAGAGTGCACATTCCGGTAACAGCTGAGCAGGTTAGAGGCCTCCTTATCTTTCCAATACGTAGGTGAGTCTAACTTGCCTGAAGCGAAGATAACTCTAAACTCTCCAGCTGTCTCAATAGCTGTACTGCCCGGCCAACGTTGTGGTGGAGCCTTCTAATGATGAAACTAAGTCCTTACTTTTGCTGATCAGGCTCAAAGTCCCTGTTCCACCTGACTCCGGTTACGTATTGACGCTTTGGGCTGCACTCTGCGACCTATAGTCCAGATGCCTCTGGTTTTCTTGTCACTATGCTTGAAACAATAGCAACGCTTCGGTCCCCAGTGACCGGTGATTTAGTGCAGGCAATCCAATACCTAAAGCACTTCTGTATCTTCTCCACTGTGCCCTTCGCCCTGCTTTCCGCTCTTAACATAAGCACTGCTGCATAGAAGTCGAATCACAGATTCCCTGTTTGGGCTCGCTGAGCAGCTCTCAGTATTCTCCTAGTCCAGGACCTCTGTCGACTGAACTTCACTGTCCTGGGACAGGCGGCTGAAGTCTCTGCTCTGAACTCAGCAGGAAACCAATCTGACTGACTAACTCAGACAGGTAACTATCCAAGGGATGACTCACTCCTGAGCCTCCCGGAGCTAACTGACTGAATCACTGTCCTAAAGGGTATGCCACACTAAACGTCACTATTTAGCGATCCCGTTAGCGATATTGTTCAGTGCGGCAGCTTCCAGCGACGAGCTTCCTGCTGTGATCTCGCTCGTCGCTGGAATCGTTCCGGACCCTATTTCATCGCTGGCGCTCCCGCTGGGTAAGTATCTAATCGCTGTGTGGCACCTTTTCTTAGCGATTTAGCGGTACTTTTGTACCGCTAAAGTCGTTAAGAAGATCGCTAACGGTGATAGCGTCGTTAACTATATCGCTAAATGTGGCCGCATTTAGCGATATAGAAACAATCCCGCTAGCGATCTCATTAGTATGCAACGCTAACGAGATCGCTAGCGGGATAGCTTAGTGTGGCAGTACCTTAAGACAGGAAGCTGAAACACACTGACTACTGTCCGAAGACAGGAAACTAAAACTCTTCTATGCTGACACCCACCAAACTTATATACCCCTATGGGTGTGTCTAAATGTGAGTGACATGAGTGAATGCATATCAAGCTTTGGCTGTTACCTTCCAGTGCACTTTCCTGGATTTTCATGTGTGCCTGCGTAGCTGGGCTACACACAAAGCCCTATGGATGCGTTCAATGGTGAGTGCTGCGGCTCTGTCTTGTCCCAGTAAATCGCTAAACATCTCTATAGCTACTTTAGGAAGGGCCTCAGAGGCCCAGCTTTCTGGCAGGCCTTTCATCCGGATATTATTCCTCCGGGACCGGTTCTCCTGGTCTTCCAGCATTGTGTAGACATGGTTGAGATGCTGAGCATGAGATCCTGCCACTCTAGTCAAGTCCTCCGCAGCTCCTAACAATGTGGAGCAGTCCTCCTCCACTCGTTCCACCCGTGCTGTTACTTCGGCCCTGAAGTCAGAGAGCTCCTTCATTAGTGGGGTGAATACTTTCTGCAGAGCTGCGTCCAGGTATGTTTTTGTCACCAGTCCTTTGCTCGCTGCAGCGATGGCTGTCCCATCCACACTATCCATGTCTGAAGTGTCAGATCCCTCTGACAGCGGGGAAGCTGAGCGGGCTGATGATGTCGGCGCCATCTTGCGTGATGAGCCCGGGGATGTACAGCCACCTTTCTGCACAAAGCGCTGGATGTTACCTTGGACTTTCTGCTTTTTGGGGGTCCCGGTATGCTCCCCACCTCTTTCTCTCCCGGTACGAACCATTAGGTCGCTAAATAAACAGCTAGAGGGCTCCTAAAACCGGCTCAAAGGCAGAGCTAGTCCTGCATGCGTCTTCACAGGAACGCGACCAGACTCCGCCCCCGGATTAAATAAAATTTGATGTTTTCGTATATACTGGAGAGAGAAATCCTGGCGTGATTGAAGAAAATTAACCGCAGTTTGGAACTCAACAAAAATGACATTAAAAATTGTTCCCCAGTCCCTCATACTGCTTCTTTTAGATAATAAGTTAGAGTTAAAGGGAAGGTTTGATAAAAAAAAACCTCTCAATTATCTCCCATTCACTTGAATGGATAGATTATCAGCTATTAAGTACTGGACAACGCAGGCCCAGGAACATAGGTCACTTTGTAAGCCGACGTGTAAACATAAGCTGAGACTTTTTTTACTTTGATGTTGATTTCTCAATAACTTATTTGGTGTACCACATACATTTTCAACCCAAATGAAGATAAGATGACATGTGTCATTTGATATATTTGGTTTTGTATTATAGAGCATTCAGTTGAATGTTAACATTTTAGTGTAAATGTTGTGCTTTTATATTTAGTTGTTGATGTGCCAACATATATCTATTATTAGTATTATAATTCCTACATTATATGTGATACAGTAAAGATGTATATCTTTGTACCGTGTTAGCCAGTAGATAGAAAAATATTTAGAGTTGAGAGTCCTCAGTGGTTGATACCTTTTAATGGCTAACTGAAAAGATGGTAACAAATTGCAAGCTTTCGAGACTACTCAGGTCTCTTCATCAGGCATAGACTAATACAACATCTGAAGAAGTGTGAAAGTTTTATTACCCTCTGATTGGGGTCTGGTAATGTTTTGTGATGTTTTCACAGGGTATTTGGAGTAAATTCCTTAATTGATGTAGTAGGCCATAAATCCATGTGATAGGTTCATTCCAGCATTAAGAGTGTCAATCAAAGGTCACCATCAATTTGTATTCGTAAATTCTTCTTTGTCTCAGAGATGTGAAATTGCCTCTGAGTACAAGTATTTTCATATCTAGCAAGCTATGATCAGGGGAGCAAAAATGTTTTGCCACAGGTAGATCCATTCTTTTTTCTCTTATTGTGTGGCGATGAGAATTCATCCTTGTTCTCAGTTTTTGCCCGGTCTCCCCCACATACAGACCCCCAGTTGGACATTTAGTACATATAATTAGGTACACCACCTTAGATGTGATGCAGCTGAAAGTACCTGGTATCTTGTAGTCCCGATGGGAGTTGGGGATCTTTATCTTGTCCGTGGTCATTATAAATGGACAAGTTTTGCATTTCTTCTGGTTGCAAGGAGAGGTTCCTGCCGCTGTTGGGGAGGACAGGGAACTTCTGACAATGATGCTTCTTAGATTTGGGGGCTGCCTAAAACACAGTAGAGGGGGATCTGGAAATATGGATTGTAATCGGGCATCTTTTTGTAGTAAAGGTTGTAGTTTCCGTGCAGCTCCCCTTAGCACCTCCAGATTTGGATTGTAAGTGACCACTAGAGGCACCCGGTTATTTTCTTCTTTAGCTTTGTAATGTAGCAGGTGATTCCTTGATATTCTGGTGGCTCTTGTAATTTGGTTTTCAATTGTTCTTGGATGGTAGCCCTGATTTAAAAAGGTCTTTCTAAGGCGACCAAGGTGTTCATCTCTATCCATGGGGTTGGAACATATACGGTTGTATCTGATGGCTTGGCTGTAGACAATAGAGTTTTTTATGTGTTTTGGATGGAAACTGTCCCATTTAAGGTATGTTGGACGGTCGATTGGCTTCTGATACAGGGATGTCTCTATTTCATTGTTCTTTAGCTTAATGATGGTGTCCAAAAAGTTAATTTCAGTGCTGGAGTAGTTGAGTGTTAAGTTGATGGTGGGATGAAATTGATTGAACTGTTCATGGAACGTCTTTAGCTGTTGCTCAGACTCCGTCCAGATGATTAAGATATCATCAATGTAGCGGTAGTAGGCCCGAGGCCTGATGGGACATGAGGACAGAAAGTCGCTTTCAAGCTTGGCCATGAAAAGATTTGCATACTGAGGAGCCATTTTACTTCCCATAGCTGTGCCAGTCTCCTGTAAATAGATCTTGTTGTCAAATTCAAAGTAATTGTGGGTGAGGATGAATTTTGTGAGTTTCACCACAGAATCAGCATCATTCCCGGTGTTTTTCATGAAGTCTTTGCAGGCATTTAATCCATCCTGGTGTGGGATATTAGAGTACAAGGATTCCACATCCATGGTGGTCAGGATGGTTCCTTCTGGTAGAGGACCTATTGCTGCTAGTTTATTCAGTAGGTCAGTTGTGTCCTGAATGTAGCTGGGTGTATCCTTTACCAGGGTTTAAGAATGCCCTCTACCCATCCAGATACCTGCTCAGTAAGGGTGTCCACACATGAAATAATCGGCCTCCCTGGATTTCCAGCTTTGTGGATTTTGGGAAGCATGTAGAACTTCCCTGTTCTTGGACTCTCTGGTATCAGGTCATCGGCTCTTATGGATTTGTCAGACAGACAAGATACCAACTTGCTTAGTTCCTTGTAATAGTCCTGTGTAGGGTCCGACTCCAGTTTTCTGTAGTAGCGTGTGTCCGTAAGTTGTCTGTTTGCTTCCTTCATATAGTCTGATGTGTTCATCATGACTATTGCACCTCCCTTGTCAGCAGGTTTAATGATGATTTCTTTGTTGGTTTTCAGAGGCTGTATAGCCTTTCTCTCCTGGGCACTGATGTTGGATGCTTGTCTCCTGTTGGTGTCTATGATGATGGATTTTATCAAATATCTGAATGAGTCTATATATTTATCCAAATGAGGGTTGCGTCCAGGAGGAGGTGTCCAGTCTGACCTCTTCTTGGTTGTTGGGATACCTTTTCCTTCAGTCCGAGTGTTTTCTGAATCTTCTGTATCATTGAAGTATTCCCTCAGGCGCAGTCTCCTGAAAAAATGTTCCATATCACTGCAGAGTTCAGTTTTATCCAGGGCCTTAGTGGGACAAAATGAGAGTCCTCTAGAAAGCACGGCCAATTCCACCTTGTTGGGTTTGTAATCCGAGAGATTGATGACACAGTTAGATGCTTTTGTGTCTGGAATGGAGTGGTTGTCAGAGTTGTCAGGTTTTGGCTTTGTTTTGGATCTGTTTGTATAGAGTCCGGAATTGAGACGCAATCTGTGTAGTTTCTTTTCTTTGTTATGAATCAGAAAGGTCCGTAGTTTGTTATAGTATTGTTGTAATTTTTGTTCTGTGGTTTCTGTAAGTGTTTTCCTTAGGCTTTCAAATTGCCCTTGGACTTTACTCCTTATGCTGTAGCAGACATGCAAAAGATGGTTCCTAAGTCTCTCAGACGTCCTGTGACAAAGGTTTTTTGCATAATGGGTATTGTAGGTGTGAAGAATTGGGTTTGTAATCCAGAGTCCTTTGGGAATTAAATTCTCCTTTTTGCATTTAGATAAGAAAAAAATATCGCTGTCCATTTGTGCACGTTTCTTCAGAAGTGGTTTTAGTTCCATAAAGATGCGGTACATTCTGGTATCCTCCATTTTGATACAGTAAAGATGTATATCTTTGTACCGTGTTAGCCAGTAGATAGAAAAATATTTGGAGTTGAGAGTCCTCAGTGGTTGATACCTTTTAATGGCTAACTGAAAAGATGGTAACAAATTGCAAGCTTTCGAGACTACTCAGGTCTCTTCATCAGGCATAGACTAATACAACATCTGAAGAATCACATATTTATACACAAAATAGCACAGAAAAAATGCAATAGGTAGGACAAGTGACGTGAAGCAGAATAGTCATTATGGCAGAGGGATGAGTTACAGGAGACTGGCACAGCTATGGGAAGTAAAATGGCTCCTCAGTATGCAAATCTTTTCATGGTCAAGCTTGAAAGCGACTTTCTGTCCTCATGTCCCATCAGGCCTCGGGCCTACTACCGCTACATTGATGATATCTTAATCATCTGGACGGAGTCTGAGCAACAGCTAAAGACGTTCCATGAACAGTTCAATCAATTTCATCCCACCATCAACTTAACACTCAACTACTCCAGCACTGAAATTAACTTTTTGGACACCATCATTAAGCTAAAGAACAATGAAATAGAGACATCCCTGTATCAGAAGCCAATCGACCGTCCAACATACCTTAAATGGGACAGTTTCCATCCAAAACACATAAAAAACTCTATTGTCTACAGCCAAGCCATCAGATACAACCGTATATGTTCCAACCCCATGGATAGAGATGAACACCTTGGTCGCCTTAGAAAGACCTTTTTAAATCAGGGCTACCATCCAAGAACAATTGAAAACCAAATTACAAGAGCCACCAGAATATCAAGGAATCACCTGCTACATTACAAAGCTAAAGAAGAAAATAACCGGGTGCCTCTAGTGGTCACTTACAATCCAAATCTGGAGGTGCTAAGGGGAGCTGCACGGAAACTACAACCTTTACTACAAAAAGATGCCCGATTACAATCCATATTTCCAGATCCCCCTCTACTGTGTTTTAGGCAGCCCCCAAATCTAAGAAGCATCATTGTCAGAAGTTCCCTGTCCTCCCCAACAGCGGCAGGAACCTCTCCTTGCAACCAGAAGAAATGCAAAACTTGTCCATTTATAATGACCACGGACAAGATAAAGATCCCCAACTCCCATCGGGACTACAAGATACCAGGTACTTTCAGCTGCATCACATCTAATGTGGTGTACCTAATTATATGTACTAAATGTCCAACTGGGGGTCTGTATGTGGGGGAGACCGGGCAAAAACTGAGAACAAGGATGAATTCTCATCGCCACACAATAAGAGAAAAAAGAATGGATCTACCTGTGGCAAAACATTTTTGCTCCCCTGATCATAGCTTGCTAGATATGAAAATACTTGTACTCAGAGGCAATTTCACATCTCTGAGACAAAGAAGAATTTACGAATACAAATTGATGGTGACCTTTGACACTCTTAATGCTGGAATGAACCTATCACATGGATTTATGGCCTACTACATCAATTAAGGAATTTACTCCAAATACCCTGTGAAAACATCACAAAACATTACCAGACCCCAATCAGAGGGTAATAAAACTTTCACACTCCTTATCTATGAACTGTTCCAATATTTATGCTCATCCCTCTGCCATAATGACTATTCTGCTTCACGTCACTTGTCCTACCTATTGCATTTTTTCTGTGCTATTTTGTGTATAAATATGTGATTCTTCAGATGTTGTATTAGTCTATGCCTGATGAAGAGACCTGAGTAGTCTCGAAAGCTTGCAATTTGTTACCATCTTTTCAGTTAGCCATTAAAAGGTATCAACCACTGAGGACTCTCAACTCTAAATATTTTTTTACATTATATGTAACATTCCACTAGGTGGCAGTAGTCTTCTAGTTATAACATTTCTTAGCAAAGGAATTTTGCCAATACAACTGTTGCAAATTCACATTATGCATCAGTGAAGCACTATAAGGCTACATTTAAATTAAATGTATTTGCTGCTTCTCCGGCAGCAGAGATCCAGAGATCCCACAGGGATACCAAAAGCAGTATATACCGCTGCAAATAGCATTGCAAAAAAAGTGCAGGGAAGCCACATATATCACACTGTGCATGAGATTTCTTAAACACAACGCCAGCCCTCTTATTGCTCGTGTTACTATGGCTTGCAGCGTCTTAGGATTTTTCTACCATTGAGAACGTCTGGGACGTCATTGGTCAGCTGTAATAAAGGCAGCTGCCAGCAGTGGATCTTGATGATTTTCATTTTCAAATGTATTCAGCGTGGCAGAATATTTATAGACAACTATTAATAACCTCATTGATAGCATACCATAGTGTGTAAGTGAATGGCGGTCATACTCGATACTGAATGAATTGATTCTTTTTGAAAATTTTGTTTCCAAACACAAATGACATGGACTTAAAAATGGTGCATATAGAAAGAGGAATATGGCACAAACAAGAGAAGGCACAAAACTTTAAAAACCCAACAAAAAAACAGCTGCAAATGCATATTTATTTTACCATATGTGCTGGGGACAGGATTTTGTTGAACGTACTATTATATAGGTATAACAGGTACTCCTCCTGCTCTTGTTAGTGCAGCTTTCCTCAGAGTCTGCACAGCTCTCCAGTACATAAAATGGCTGCTGGTGGAGTAGCATGGGACCAGACCTGTCCAGGCCGGGATTGATAATCTGCCCAACCGGGCATTTTCCTGCTGGTCCGAGATGTTTTTATTCACAGTGGGCCGTGGGCCGGCAATGCCCGCTGATCCGGCCACCTGCCCGCTGATCCGGCAACCGGCCCGTTTTCCGGCCTCCGGCCCTTTAAATCTGCCGGCCTGTGGTTCTAGAAGGGTTGCGTCTAGATCAGTGTTGATTTTTTGTGATCCTCATTTTAGCCACTCCAATCTAGATGGCTCTAGGCCCTGCCCCTACCGGTGACATCATTACGTCAAAAAATCAACTCCATTCTAATCTCTACCGTCCGGGAAGAGGAGCTGCTGCTGCCAGAGAAATCTCTGTGCAGGCATCTCTGTGCCTGTCTGCTGGAGATCTGTGCCCCCCTGTGATCTCTGTGGCCCCAGCTATGTGCCCCAATATGATCTCAGTGCCCCCATGTGATCTATGTACCTTCAACTATATGCCCCCCTGTGATCTGTGCCTCCCAGCTATGTGCCCCATGTGATCTCTGTGGCCTCAGCTTTCTGCACCCCTGTGATCTATGTGCCCCTATGTGATCCCTGTGGCCCCCTGCTATGTACCCCCCTGTGATATTTGTGATATTTCCTTAATTTAACACAGATTTGATTTGCATAGAATTAATTCTATCACCTCTTCTTGGTATAGATTGAAAGTGATGGAAGTCACAGATATCTGAAAAAGGTCTAAAAATAAAATTGACTGAGAATTGGTTGACTTAGGCCTCTTTCACACATCCGTTTTTTGTGTCAGGCACAATCCGTTGAACACATGAAGGGACAGATCCGGCACTGAAATGAAAAAACTGATGCAATGGATGCGTTTTTTTTGCTGGATCCGACCTGAACTTTTGAACCCGGAAAAAGAGGGTTTTGGATGTCCGGAGACACTGGAAAATGTAGTAGTAGTAGTAGTAGTAGTAGTAGTTTTCCAGAATCCGGATCAGTCTTTTGACTGTTTGCACAAAAAACTGATCCGGTTCCATTGACTTGTATTATTTCCGGCCGCCTGATGCGCCGCTTCAGGCACTATCAGGTGGCTCCGGCAAACAAAAAAAAACGTTACATGCACCGTTTTGTCCGGCCGCCGGAATGTACATTTCCGCCGGATCCGGACAAAACCGGATACAACGCAATGACATCAGGCACGATCCGGCGCTAATGAAAGTCAATGGTAAAAAAAACGCATCCGGTACCGGATCCGTTTTTTTTTACAACACGCCGGATCGTGCCTGAAATCAAAAAACGGATGTGTGAAAGCAGCCTTAATATTTCCAAATTTGGCAAGCTGCATTTAGGCCATATTACTTAGGATAGGTTCTGCCCACAGAATGCAAAGAATAGAGTGTGCTTCCAGTGGTTTAATAGGAACGTTAAAAAACGCTAATGGACTTTTTGTTGATCAGTACTCATTGGGGTATTACATCTGCCTGTGTAAATCATCATTAAGTTAACAATTTAAACATTTAATTCCTTCTGAGTTTATAAAACATAATCATAGATTGTTTATATATATGTCCACTGCTAAAACATTAATTTAAATGGTGGCTATTTATGCTCCTTTATCCATATACTGTGGATACAAACCATTTGTCTTAATTATTGCGCAATCGGCATAGGGATTTATTTTTTTAAATTGCTGGAATGCATAATGCAATCAACATTGGTAAAGACTAAGGCGAGACTATTTTTTTTACTCACTACATGAAAGGCTGCATAGTAAAATCGCTGTTAATAGAAAGGAATTGAGTCACATGAAAATCTCTTCAAAGCCATTCCAGTCAAGCCGGTGACAGTGAAGATTCACATGATCGCACAGCAGCCATATTTACATGCAAAAATTATGGCCACAATACTTGACCACACCACAGATATCCTGATCCACCATAGTAATAATAATTCCACAGCGCTTTACAGTATACACACATTATCATCGCTGTCCCCGATGGGGCTCATAATCTAAATCAATGCTTAATTAGCACTTTTTAATACTGCTTAAGTGATTTTAAAAGACTAGTAGCATCTTGTTTCATTTGTAGAGTAATGGGAAAATTACTTGAAAATTATGAAAATAACTCATTAAAAGGGACTAGGTATCACAATGCAAACTGCACAATATTGGCAATCACTTAGGCCTGATGAGGCTGTGAACTACAGGCCCGTATTTTCTACTAGACAGCAGAAGCCCGGTGCCTATGGCAGAAGGTTGCAGAGGTTAGCATCAGGATCAAGATTTTTTTTTTAATTGATAAATCTCCCTACTTTCCTCCAAACTCTATATGAAAACCGACTATTTTGCGAAGGAGGGGGCAGTGAACCTGTAGTTATTCATATTATCATATTTAAGATGCTAGTGTCACGGCACATTTGCTAGAGATCCAGGAACTAGGGGCTCCATCCATAGCTATCCCTGTTCCCTTGAGTTTTTCTGATGGTGAAGATGCCAGGGCCACGTGCCTTACTGAGCTCCTAAATGAACCCTTATCTGTCCCCTCCCCCAAGCAGGGAAGTGGGTAATAGCAGTGTATACGAATACACAAACCAGACTAACAGGGGAAGATGTACAGGTATGAGAATACCAATCTTATAAATATGCACTCACAAACAACAGTGGAAACACCTAGAAGTAAAGGGAGGAAAAACTAAATAGGATGAGGAGATACACACGCAATTATTTTTTTTCAGGAACACAGAGCAGGGTTTATTTAGGACACAGCATTATAAAGACACTGTTATCTTTAAAGGCACAATATAGGGATGTGCTACAGAAGACCGGAAAAGATGGGGGTCTGCATAGACAAGCTGTGGCTGTAAAGTCTTCATAGCACTAGGAACTCTAAGATACCTATATCTAAGAGCACATTTACATTGCCTAAATGCAGGCTATAAATGACCACTGATTTGCTATAACAAGCAGGTCACACTGTTCTACAGTCAAATTGGTTCAGAAACAAAACCAGTTGAACTTAACTAATATTGTGGTGCTGAAAACAAATATGATGCTTAAATTTGCTGATTCGCTCTAGTTTTCAAGATCCACAGGAGGTTGTAATTACTTATTACACCTTTTGTGTAGACTTATAGAAAAATTGTGTCTTTATTATAAACCATCATCATTATTGCACTGTTTGTAGCTAGTCTATTATATCATCTATTTAGTCTATTGATCCTAAGTATTCTATTATCTTAGGGTGACCAATCAAAAAACACCAACTCAGCTCTGATAACGTAATCCTAATTACAGTTGTATCGCCTACATTTATAAATGCTCTCTGTGTAAGGTATATAGTATTAGGATTTCTTATCTTAGTTTCTTAGCATATTGAAATGTTTCTGTATGTTTTTTCAGATATGCCTTATTCGTGCATTAACAAAGCGATTAGTTTTTGCTACATATACGGAGAAGTCTCTTTTGCGTCTCAAAGGCAAAACTTGACAACCATGATAAGGAAAGCCTACAGCCTTTATTTTGGTTGCAGAATAGGGGATGAGGACAAGACTTGGGCTCCACACACGTGTTGCAATAGATGTGCATGACATGATACCCAGCGGTTGCATGATCATCAGTCATATAATAGCCTGTTTAGACAGGCTGTGACCACACTTTCATTTCCAACAAAACTGTCTTTTACATGATCATTCTGTGGACATAGAACAGCATTGTTCTTGGCAGCAAGTGTTCACAGGACAATATGCCGCTGAGAAGGATGCTAATTAAAGCATGTCTTTCACACCCCCCTCAAATGCCAATTAAGGGTATGCCACACTAAACAGCGTCGCTAACGAGATCGCTAAAAAACGTCACTATTTAGCGATCTCGTTAGTGACGCTGTTGTGTGTGGCATGTAGCAACGACGTGGCTCCTGCTGTGATCTCGCTGATCGTTCACTAGGGTTCTGGACCGTATTTTAATCGTTGGCGTCCCGCTGGTGAGCCTATATCGCTGTGTCTGGCACGTTTTGTGAACGATTTGCGCTGATTTTTACATCGCAAAGTCGTTAAGGAGATCGCTAACCGCTTATGCGTCGTTAACGAGATCGCTAAATGGCAGCTACTAGCGACATTAAAACGATCACAAAAACGATCGCATTAAACTACATAAACATTTATTTAGGGAACTTAGCACCTATAAAAATTATAGCAGGCTTATAGAGTTTCACTTAATATTGAAAAAGCTACTTTTATTTTTTTATGCAAATAAGGGCACATCTGTGCACCTTTGTCGTGACTAGAGATGAGCAACTTTGCCTCCGGAAGGGTCGAGTTGGGTTTCAGACCACCCAACTTTATCAAAAGTCGAGTCGAACTAAATCGGCCGACTATCTGCAAAAGTCGGAGTTCCGACTGAAACCCGACACGACCCCAATGCAAGTTAATGGGGAATAAAAGTCGGCAGGGAGTGGAGGACAGTAAACACACCTACAGTGCCCATTTCAAAGCCAACGACATCAATTCTTATTACTTAAGCTTTTCAACCTTAATTTACTTTATAATAATAGTAACGCATTGAAAACTGGGGGTTATTTGGGTAAAGTTGTGGGGGGGGCAGGGCTGGCTCCAGGTTTTCGTGGGCCCCGGGCCAAAGAGTCTCAGTGAGCTCCTTTAACACATACCGCAATTCATGGTGCTCCGATACGGCAGAGAAATATAGGTATAGTACAATGCCAAATACTTCACTTCTTACATTACATGAGTGATATCTATTGTAAATTCTACAATAGCTCAAAAACAGGACAGTATAGTTCTCCATACAGTATTATAGGCACCACATAGTGCGCCATACAGAATAATGAGCCCCATATATTGCTCTGTTGTGAACGTATTGGAGACGACTTCGGAGCTGAGGCTCCCTCTGGTGGTTGCTGAGGGTATTGAACCTATGTGGAACACCAAGAGTCCTGACGAGTGGTTGTCAGGTGATACTGACTGGCCTGATATAAATGAGCTGACCTCCCATGATCCTCGTCGGTGATCAATTGTTCTTCCTGGTCTAGGTTGGAATTCAGCTTGCTTTTCTGCTGTCTCCTGCTTGCATTCAGATAAGTCTCTTTCAGTTTTTTTTACTGTGGTTTGAATTCCTTGCTTTTTGCTGCGTTGCTTTTTGTCTTCAGCCGGGTTCCCTTTGGGGGCTTTGGCTGGTCTCCGTTCATTTTTTGTATTTGTTCATTTGCTCAGTTCTTGTGATATTTTACTGCTGGGTAGCTACGTGTCCACACCAGAGATCTGATATAGGTGGTCGAGACCGTGTGGTCTCAGTGTTTTTGGATTCAGAAGTGTTGGAGTTTTTCCTAGGGTTTTTCTGGGTTGCAGACAGTATTCTCTCCTGTGCTGTCCTATCTAGACAGTTTTGGGCCCCAGCGTTTGCTCAATCTATTTTCTGTCTGTGTTCGTATTTTTATCTTGTCTAACTGCCATTATATGTTTGGGAGCTTCCTACTCTTTTGGGGTCTACTCCGGGGCAGTTAGCTTTCCTCTTTCCACCTTCAGGGATAGCTATCTCTCCGGCTGTGACGAGGCGTCTAGGGCACTGTAGGAACGTACCACGGCTGCTTCTAGTTGTGCGGTTAGTTAAGAGGTCTGCAACCTATTCGTTTCCAACATCTCTGGTGTTAGGCTGCCTATGCGGTTTTTTTGTTCATGCCTCCTCAGCTATCAAAAAATAAAATTGCTCTATACAGAATAATGAGCCCCATATATTGCTCCATACAGAATAATGAGTCCCATATATGATGCTCCATACAGAATAATGGGCCCAATATAATTATTCATACAGTATAATGAGCCACATATATTGCTCCATACAGAATAATGAGCCACATATATTGCTCCATACATAATTGGTCCCATATAATGTTCCATACAGTATATGATGAGCTCCACATAATGCTCCAGTATATGATGGTCCCCATATAATGTGCCATACAGTATAGGACGGTCCCTATAGAGTATAATGAACCCCACATATTGCTCCATACAGTATAATGAGTCGCATATGAAGCTCCATACAGTATATGATGGGCCCCATATATTGCTCCATACAGAATGGGCTCCATATAATGCTCCATACAGAATAGGCCCCATATGTGCTCCATATGATGCTCCATATATAAAGGGCCCTATATGATGCCCCATAAATAATGAACCCCATATGATGCTCTAGTATATGATGGGCCCCATATATGATGCTCCAGTGTATGATGAGCCCCATATAATGCTCCATATATAATGGTCCCCATATATAATGCTCCATATATAATGGGCTCCATGTGATGCTCCATATATAATGTGCCCCATATGATGCGGCATATATAATGCGCCCCATATGATGCTCCAGTATATGATGGGCCCCATGGATGATGCTCCAGTGTATGATGGGCCTATATAATGCTCCATAGATAATGGGCACCATATGATGCTCCAGTATATAACGGGCCCCATATATGATGTTCCAGTGCATAATGGGCCCCGTATATGATGCTGCAGTATGTGATGGGCCCCATTTATAATGCTCCAGTGTATTATGGGCCCCATATATAATGCTCCAGTGTATAATGGGCCCTATCTATGATGCTCAAGTGTATGATGGGCCCCATATATAATGCTCCAGTGTATTATGCTCCCCATATATTGCTCCAAACATTAAAAAAAATGAAATACCTCTCCTCTCTGGGCAAAAAATTAAATACCTCTCCTCTCTGGGCACTGCTCTACTCTGTACTCCTCAGCGTCGCCATCTTCCAGCTCTCTGCACTGTGACTGTTCAGACAGAGGGCGCACAGTCGTGACGTCATCGCGCTCTCTGACCTGAATGTCACTGTCAGGAAACATGGAAGACGTCACAGTGGTAGAGCAGGGAGAGGTAAGTATTGCAAGTGCTGGGGCCCTAAGCAAGCAGGGGGGGCCCACTCGTAGGTGCCGGCACTGGCACAGGGCCCCTCATAGTACGCCGGTGTCTCTGACGGCGAGTGGGCCCCCCTACCTGCTCAGGGCCCCGGCACTTGCAATACTTACCTCTCCCTGCTCCACCGCTGTGACGTCTTCCACGTGTGCCAGGTGCTGACGCCGGCCCTGGGGGGGTTACAGCCCAGTTAGGGAGGTGGAAAAACTGGCATATGTTGAGGTGTAGGCTGGACGTTCAACAGCTGCAAATGGAGGAGTTGGAGAAGTCGGAGGAAGAGGAGGACAAAGCGAGCCATTTTGCTGGCAACCTATGTGTCATCAGGGGAAGGTGGTACAAAATCCTTTGAAACCCAGGCATGGTTCATTTTAATGAAGGTGAGATCACCTACATTTTGGGTCGACAGCAGGGTCCTTCTTTCTGTCAGGATTGATCCAGCTGCACTGAAGGCTCTTTCTGATAGCACACTACCAGCAGGGCAAGCGAGCTCCTGTAAGGCATATTGTGCCAATTCAGGCCAGGTGTCCAGTTTACAGGCCCAGTAATCAAAGGGGAATGATCTGTGAGGGAGAACATCGATAGGGGAGGAGAGGTAATTTTGAACCATAGTTGACAACTGCTGTCTCCTGTCTGTTGCAATCGATTCAGTATTACCAGTCATGTGAGCGTTACTTGAGAAATCAGACCACAACATGGTCATGAAACCCCTATCTCCAACGCCACTTCGGCTGTGTGTACCACGAACACCTCTTCCATTTGGCCCAGTACGGCTCATGGTAGAACCTGCACCTCTGCTGTGTGCTGGGAATGTCTCTAACAAACGGTTTACCAGAGTTGCTTGTTTGTTCGCCAATATTAGCTCTAGGTTCTCCTGTGGCATGATGTTCTGTAATTTGCCTTTATAGCGTGAATCGAGGATGCTGGCCAACCAGTAGTCGTCATCCTTCATCATTTTGGCAATGCGGAGGTCCCATTTTAGGATCCGCAAGAGATAATCACACATGTGGGCCAATGTTCCAGGTGTCAATGATGCACTGCCAGTGGTGGGTGGAGGAGCACTTTCTGCCAAATCCACATCCCTCCAGTCACACACAAACCCTGTACCTGACCTTGGCAAGCCAACATTTTCTCTTGCCCCCTGAGAAGCATCCTCCTCCCCAAAATAATCATCCCCCTCATCCTCCTCCTCCTCCTCTTCCTCTTCTTCCTCCACCTCATCCAGGACAGTTCCCTGAGCAGACAATGGCTGACTGTCATCAAGGCTTCCCTCCTCTTCCTCCTCCGCTGCAGACGCCTGATCCTTAATGTGCGTCAAAGTTTGCATGAGCAGACGCATAAGTGGGATGCTCATGCTGATGATGGCGTCGTCTGCGCTTACCAGCTGTGTGCATTCCTCAAAAATCAAAAATCTGAAGGACTTTACAGAGGTATTTCAGCTTTGACCACTGCACACCCGACAACTCGATGACTGCCCGTGTATCCTCCCACAAATGCATTACAGCCTGCCTCTCTTCGCACAGCCTCTCAACCATGTGCATGGTGGAGTTCCAACTTGTTGCAACGTCTATGATTAGGCGGTGCTTGGGCAGGTGGAGCGATCGCTGCAGCCTCTGCATACGACTGGAGTCTACGGGCGAGCGACGGATGTGCGAGCACAGTCTTCGCACCTTATGGAGCAGGGCTGGTGTTGTGAATGTGCTAAAAATGGTTTCTGAGCAGAGGCTCCCTCTGGTTGTTACTGACAGTACTGAACCTTTCAGCGAGGAGTGGCAATCTGGGATCACGGATTGGTCTGATATAAGGGAGGTTATCTCCCATGATGGTTGCCGGTGAACAATTGTTCTTGTCTCAATTGTGGTTCCTGGTTCATTTGGAAGCTTGCTGAGTCTTGCCTGCATCTTCTGCTATCAGATAAGATATTTTCTGCTTTTATTTTTGTGCTTGCTTTTTGCATTGTTCCCTGCACTTCTGTGGAGGTCAGCCAGGTCCCCTCTGGGGGGCTTGTGCTCCTCTCAGTTCATCTGGAGCCACTGTTGTTTGTTCATTTGCTTTTTCCTGTGTTTTTCAGTGGCTGCGGCTTAGTTTTGTTACACCAGAGAACTGATTTAGGTGGTAGAGGTCGTGTGATCTCAGGTGTTTTTGCAATCAGTAGTGTTGGTTTTTTTTAGAGTTTTTTTTGGATTGCAGTGAGTATCCTTTCCTGTACTTTTCTGTCTAGACAGATTGGGCCCCAGCGTTTGCTCATTCTATTTTCTGTCTGTGTCCATGCTTCCTCTTGTCTAACTACCATTACATGTTTGGGGGCTTCCTATTTTCTTTGAGGATCTGCTCCGGGGCAGATAGCTTTCATCTTTCTGCCTTTAGGTGTAGTTATCTCTCAGGCTGTGATGAGGCGTCTAGGATCAACGTAGGAACGCTCCACGGCTACCTCTAGTTGTGTGGTTAGTTCACGTTACTGCAATCCAATAGGTTCCAGCTAGTGTTGAGCGATACGATAATGCAAATATCGGCTATCGGACGATATTAGCTCTATCGGCCTTTCGATAATTCGTTTCGATATTTTCGTCTTATCGAATACCGGAATCGGATTTGTCACTGTCACTGTGAGTGTCCGTCGGTCGGGTCTGTCAGGAGTCAGCGGCACTTACCTGGCAGAAGATCTCCGGCGGTCACGTCCTGGACTGCTTGATGGCCGCCATTATCTTCTCCCTGGCGGTCACATGCAGTTTTTCGCGATAACTGCAGTGACTGCAGGGTAATCCCGGCCGTAAACCAGTCCGATGACGTCACCGCCGGGGAAGCAGGTAATCAGCTGTGCTGCGCCGGGATTCTGATGTAGCAGAGCTGGATCGTCGTGGGACACTCGTTACTATGGACTGCGTCGGTCAGGTGGTATACTTTTTTTTTTTTCATTTGTTTACAGGAGATCGATGGCGTCGCAGGATGAGACTGTAATAAAAGTAATGAAAACTGTGTTTTTTTTTTTTTTATTAAATTAAAAAACTTTTTTATAAACATTCACCCGTCCGGGTACATAAACAATTTAACTATTTATCAACAATTTAACTATTTACATACAGGGACCCTGTCCGGGTTATTTATACTTCTTTGGCAGGGGTGTTCCAGGTACCACCTGGTACTCTTCTGATGCTTGCCAAACATCCGAGGCACCAAGGACCACCAGGACCTGATGACGTCATGTGGCCTGTACAGTCAAGTCGTGACCCGCTATCTGGGTCTGTGTGGCCACCTCTTTCATCTCCCTCCGGGTCTGGAACCCTATGTCCCGGACTGAACGAACCCCAGGGGGCCTAACAGGCGCCGGGTATGGGCCAGCTATACTTATCATGTCCATAGCTGGGGCTGCTGAGGAGACCACTGAGGGAGGCTTGGGAGATTTACGGCGTGGGGTGGGCACTTTTGCAGAGGCCTGGATGTGGGAGGCTGAAGGCTCCGAGGGTCTCACAGGTTCCTGACACACTGGGGAGTAGGGGTCGCACCTGGTAACATTTAGGGCGTACCATCCATTGTAACCCCAGTGTCGGGTGTAAGTCACCAAGTCTCCTGGCAACAGGTCCCTCCCCGGGTGTCCTTCTGGGAGGTGAGCCTCCACGTCCCGCCGGTTCACAAAGACTTCTAAATAAAGTCCAGGCTCCTTGATGAAGCCCCACCCACCTTTCAATTTAAAGCTCCGTACTGCACCCTTACGCCGCGGCTCACACAGGGTTCCTTTATCCTTTCTCATCCGGTCCTTATCTGCCCGGTCCTTCTCCAGGTGACGTTGGCGAAGTTTTAGGGTTTCTCGCTGCTCCCTTTGTCGCTCTGCTTCCCGCTCCCAACGTCTCCACTCTTCCTCCTGACGCCGGTTGTAATTCTCCTCCACCAGCTGCTCCATGTCTCCACCACTCCACTGCAGCTTACAGTGTCCGGTTTGCGGCAGCTCTCCTGTCGCCCCCCAGTCCTGGCGGCGCTCCCCTGCGGAGGAAGCAGACGGCTCTAAATCAGATGACAGTCGGGGCTCCGGTACAGGCAGGTAGTGCTCTGGTGCCTGCGCGGCCTCCTCCATGAGGACGGGTGTCGCTTCTTCTGTCTCAGCGACGGGGGCAGACACCGGGATCTGGGGTGCTGACGGTGCTGCGGTTTTTGCAGGAACGGGTGCCTCCACTGCGACAACGTCAACCGGATCACATTGCAAGGACTCCTCTACTAGAACGGGTGCCTCACCTTCCGGTACAGACACTTCAGGTAAGAGGGATTGGCGCCGCTCCAAGTTTATTTTTAGGGCACGCCAGCTCGCTTCCATCCTGGCGACCTCCTCCCGGTGCCGGCCAGGCCTTTTAGGGTATCCGCCGCTTCTTGCAGCGTAGGAGGGTTTCCAGGCCGGGTGCCCAACGGTGATTCCGTGGCGATCGGGTCGCTTCCGTGGGGGGAGAGCTCTGACTGCTCCATCCCTTCACACTTCTGCTCGTGTCCATTAGCCATCTCTGCCAAGTCACATGTGTCATTAGCATCTGGAGAGGGCCCCTCTTTTGTAGGGAGGCGGGACCTTCGTGTTAGTTTCCACACACTGAGGAGGATGAGGAGGCAGAACTGAAGAGCTGTGGGGCACGATGTTACATTGCAGTACCATTTACAGTGGTCGGCCATCGTTTTCGCGCCACTGAGTGAGTGTACACCCATGAAGAGCACGCCCTTCTTCTTCACCAGTGCCTCGTCGTGACGCAGATATGGCGGAAAAATGGCAAATACATTCTCTGATGATTTTAGCAATTCTCAAGCACAAAACCAGTTCAATTCAGGCACACAGGACTCGCTTATAGCGAGCTACAGAATCCTGTTCGTGACGCCCAAGTTGAGTCGCACAGAGCCAGAGGTTTTGGGGGTACTCGGCACCGAGCCCGTCGACTTCTATGGGGTATGTCACGGCTTTACCCGGCAATTGAATCAGAGTCTATTTTACTATGTAGAAGTGTATAAACTATAAATATATGTATATATATGTCACAATGACATGTATATATATATATATATATGTATTCTATGTGTGTATATTTTGTGTTTACAACGTAAGAAAGGGGTTTTTTTGTTGCGATATTTTGTTCCCATAGACTTACATGGGACTTCCGCTATCGAAATCGGATATCGACGATATTTAGTGCTATCGGCGATACAATTTCGATACAATATTTTTAGATATCGAGCACTATCGCTCAACACTAGTTCCAGCCTCTCTGGTGTATTGCAGTTTTTGCTTACTCTCCTCAGCTACCAAAACATAACAGTATCACCGGCCCAAACTGAAAATTATATGGTACTCACAGAAGGGAAAAATAGTGTAGGAAAAAAAAAAAGTTGTCAGAGATTTTTTTTTTTCTGTCTGTTGCATTTTTTCCTTCTTTCTCTCTGGGTGCTGAGGAGGATTTTTTTTTCTCTCAATGGAGCTTGCACAGTTGTCTAGCCGTGTGGATCAGCTTGCCACTGAGGTTCGGAGTATTGCTACCTATCTTGCTAGGTTGCCGGTTGTGGAACCTAGGATTCCCATGCCAGATTTGTTTTTGGGGGATCGGGCTAAAATTCTGAATTTCAAAAATAACTGTAAGTTGTTTTTTTGCCTTAAAGCCTAAGTCCTCAGGGAAGGCAGCACAGCAGGTTCAAATTGTCATCTCTCTCCTTCGCGGCGATCCTCAGGATTGGGCTTTTTCCCTGACACCAGGGGATCCTGTTTTGAATGATATTGATGCATTTTTCTGGCTCTGGGGTTATTGTACAATGAACCTAATGTCACTGATCAAGCTGAAAAAAACCTTGTTGGCATTAAATCAGGGTCTTGAAGACGCTGAGTTGTACTGTCAGAAATTCCAAAAGTGGGCAGTCCTGACCAAATGGAATGATGATGCTTTGGCAGCCCTTTTTCGGAAGGGGCTGTCAGAGAATGTAAAGGATGTTATGGTGGGATTCCCTGCTCCCTCTGGTCTCAATGATTCTATGTCATTGGCTATTCAAATTGACAGACGTTTGCGTGAGCGCAGAGGTATGCGTGAGATAGTGTTGCCTTGTGAGTCAGCTTCTGAGCCCATGCAGTGTGATAGAGTGACTTCTGGGGCTCAGCGTCATGAGTTTCGAAAGCGCAATGGGTTATGTTTCTACTGTGGTGACGCCTCTCATGCTATTTCAGTCTGCCCTTAACGAGGAAGACGTTTTGCACGCTCAGTTGTCTTGGGTAGTGTTCAGACTAAATTTCTGTTGACTGTTACCCTGATTTGCTCCCTGTCCACATTTTCTTCTCAGGCTTTTGTTGATTCAGGAGCAGCTATTAACCTGATGGATTTTGACTTTGCCAAACATTGTGGGTTTCCCATGATACCCCTGCGGAAGTCTATTCCCCTACTGGGCATTGATTCTACCCCTTTGGCGGAGAATAAACCCCAGTTTTCTACTCAGGTGATAATGAGGGTTGAACCAGATCATCAGGAGAGTTGCAAATTTCTGGTGCTGTATAATCTGCATGACATTATTGTACTAGGTTTCCCTTGGTTACAGTCTCATAATCCTGTTTTGGATTGGAAATCTGTGTCTGTGACCAGTTGGGGCTGCCAATGTGTTAATGCCGACACTCCTGTTTTTTCTGCCTCTCCCCAGTCTCAGGATGTTCCTGACTTTTTGACAGATTTTTCGGATGTATTTAGTGAAAGTAAATCTGCATCCTTGCCCCCTCACAGGAGCTATGATTGTGCTATTGAATTAGTGCCTGGTGGTAAATTTCCTAAAGGTCGCCTTTTTAACTTGTCTGTACCTGAACACGATGCTATGCGATCTTATATCAAGGAGTCATTGTAGAAGGGTCATATCAGACCATCCTCTTTACCCTTGGGTGCCGGTTTTTTCTTTGTGGCCAAAAAGGATGGTTTATTGAGGCCGTGTATTGATTATCGTCTCTTGAATAAGATCACTGTGAAGTATCAATATCCGTTACCCTTGATTTCTGACCTGTTTTCCAGGGTGAAAAGTGCTAGTTGGTTTACCAAGCTTGACCTCAGGGGGGCATATAACCTTATTCGCATTAAGCACGGAGATGAATGGAAGACGGCGTTTAATACCCCAGAGGGGCATTTTGAGTACCTAATGATGCCCTTTGGGCTCACTAATGCTCCTTCCGTCTTCCAATCCTTCATGAATGATATTTTCAGGGATTTTGTGGATAAATTTCTGATTGTTTATTTGGATGATATCTTGATTTTTTCCAATGACTGGGACTCTCATGTGAAACATGTTCGGACTGTGTTCCAGATTTTGAGAGAGAATGCACTGTATGTGAAGGGATCAAAGTGTCTTTTTGGTGTACAGAAGGTCTCATTTCTGGGATTCATTTTGTCTCCGTCTGTTATTGAAATGGACCCAGTCAAGGTTCAGGCCATCTGTGATTGGGTCCAACCTACTTCATTAAAGGCTCTTCAGAGATTTTTGCCAATTTTTATCGTAAATTTATTGGTAATTTCTCCGGTATTGCTAAACCATTGACTGATTTGACCAAAAAGGGATCCGATGTGGTGAATTGGCCTCCTGAGGCAGTCTCTGCGTTTCAGGAACTTAAACAGAGATTCATTTCTGCTCCTGTTCTACGACAGCCTGATGTTTCTCTACCGTTTCAGGTGGAGGTTGATGCCTCTGAAGTTGGGGCAGGTGCCGTTTTGTCCCAAAGAGATCCAGAGACCTCTAAGAGTAACCCTTGTGCCTTTTTCTCTCGAAACTTTTCTCCAACTGAACGTAATTATGAGGTGGGTAATCGGGAGTTATTGGCCATGAAGTGGGCCTTTGAAGAGTGGAGACATTGGCTGGAAGGAGCCAAACATCAGGTGGTGGTCCTCACGGACCATAAGAATCTGGTTTATCTCGAATCAGCCAAGCGACTTAATCCTAGACAGGCCAGGTGGGCCTTGTTTTTCACACGTTTTCATTTTGTGGTTTCTTTTCTTCCTGGAACTAAGAATGTTAAGGCGGATGCCCTCTCGAGGAGTTTCTTTGCGGACTCTCCTGAGTTATCTGATCCTACTGTTATTTTGAAAGAGGGTGTAGTTCTTTCCGCCATCTCGCCCAATTTGAGACTGGCTCTGGAAGGGTGTCAGGAGGATAAACCTGAGCGCTGCCCTATTGGGAAATTGTTTGTCTCAGACCAGTGGAAGAAGAGTGTGATGTCTGAGATTCATTGTTCCGCGTTGGCTGGTCATCCCGGGATTTTGGTACCAGAGACTTGGTGAGTCAGTCATTTTGGTGGCCTACTTTGTCTCGTGACGTCAGGGAATTTGTGCAGTCCTGTGGGACTTGCTCTCGCTCCAAGCCTTGCTCTCGCTCTAGTGGTTTGTTAATGCCATTACCTGTGCCCAAGAGGCCATGGACCCATATCTCTATTGATTTTTTTTCCGACCTCCCTGTTTCTCAGAGAATGACCGTTATCTGGGTAATCTGTGATAGGTTTTCCAAGATGATACATCTTGTGCCATTACCTAAGTTACCTTCCTCCTCCGTATTGGTGCCTTTGTTCCTTCAGCACGTGTTTCGGTTACATGGCATTCTGGAGAACATTGTGTCTGACAGAGGAGTCCAGTTTGTTTCCAGATTTTGGAGGACATTTTGTTCTAAACTTGGTGTTCAATTATCTTTCTCCTCTGCTTTTCATCCTCAGACCAATGGACAAACCGAGAGAACAAACCAGACCTTGGAGACTTATTTGAGATGTTTTGTGTCTGCTTATCAACATGACTGGGTCTCTTTATTGCCTTTGGCTGAGTTTGCTCTTAATAATAGGGCTAGCTCTGCCACCTTGATGTCTCCATTTTTCTGCAATTTTGGGTTTCACCCTCGATTTTCTTCGGGACAGGCGGAGGCTTCTGTCTGTCCGGGTGTTGATGCAGCAGATTTGGGACCAGGTAGTGGAAAGGTTGTCTCTCTCTCAGGAGAAGGCCCAACGGTTTGCCAACCGGCATAGGACTGATGGTCCTCGGTTTAAAGTGGGGGACTTTGTTTGGTTGTCCTCGAGAAATATCCCTATGAGGGTTGCATCTCCAAAGTTTAAGCCTAGGTTCATTGGACCTTATAAGATCATGGAGATTCTTAATCCTGTTTCCTTCCGTTTGCTTCTTCCAGGGACATTTAACATCCATAACGTGTTCCACAAGTCCTTATTGAATAGGTTTGTCGAGCCAGTGGTTCCTGTGGCTGCGCCTCCTGACCCTGTTTTGGTTGAGGGCAATCTGGAGTATGTGGTTGAGAAAATATTGGATTCTCGGTTTTCTAGACGGAAACTCCAGTATTTGGTTAAGTGGAGAGGTTATGGTCAGGAGGACAATTCTTGGGTGTTTGCTTCGGACATCCATGCTAGGAGACTGATCCGTGCCTATCACCGAGCTCATCCTGATCGAACTGGTTGCTCAAGTGAGGGTTCGTGACCCCTCCTCAAGGGGGGGGGTACTGTTGTGAATGTGCTAAAAATGGTTTCTGAGCAGAGGCTCCCTCTTGTGGTTACTGACAGTACTGAACCTTTCAGCGAGGAGTGGCAATCTGGGATCACGGATTGGTCTGATATAAGGGAGGTTATCTCCCATGATGGTTGCCGGTGAACAATTGTTCTTTCTCAATTGTGGTTCCTGGTTCATTTGGAAGCTTGCTGAGTCTTGCCTGCATCTTCTGCTATCAGATAAAATATTTTCTGCTTTTATTTTTGTGCTTGCTTTTTGCATTGTTCCCTGCACTTCTGTGGAGGTCAGCCAGGTCCCCTCTGGGGGGCTTGTACTCCTCTCAGTTCATCTGGAGCCATTGTTGTTTGTTCATTTGCTTTTTCCTGTTTTTTCAGTGGCTGCGGCTTAGTTTCGTTACACCAGAGAACTGATTTAGGTGGTAGAGGTCATGTGATCTCAGGTGTTTTTGCAATCAGTAGTGTTGTTTTTTTTTAGGGTTTTTTTTGGATTGCAGTGAATATCCTTTCCTGTACTTTTCTGTCTAGACAGATTGGGCCCCAGCGTTTGCTCATTCTAATTTCTGTCTGTGTCCGTGCTTCCTCTTGTCTAACCGCCATTACATGTTTGGGGGCTTCCTATTTTCTTTGGGGATCTGCTCCGTGGCAGATAGCTTTCATCTTTCTGCCTTTAGGTGTAGTTATCTCTCAGGCTGTGACGAGGCGTCTAGGATCAACGTAGGAACGCTCCACGGCTACCTCTAGTTGTGTGGTTAGTTCAGGTTACTGCAATCCAATAGGTTCCAGCCTCTCTGGTGTATTGCCGTTTTTGCTTACTCTCCTCAGCTACCAAAACATAACAGGCTGGTAACTCCGGATAATTATTTATGAAGCACTGCAACACCAGGTTCAAGGAGTGAGCCAGGCAAGGTATGTGTCTGAGTTTTGCCAGGGCTATGGCTGCCACAAAATTACGTCCGTAATCACTGACTACCTTGCCTGGCTCAAGATGTAGACTGCCCAGCCATGACTCAGTTTCTCGCAGCAAGTAGTCGGCCAGTACCTCTGCGGTGTGTCTGTTGTCGCCCAAAGACATCATCTTTAAAACAGCCTGCTGACGCTTACCACTATCTGTTCGATAGTGGAACACCTCGTGTGCAACACTGGCAGCTGCGGATGGAGTGTTCGTGCGACTGCGCTCTGTCGACGAGCTTTCGCTTCTGGAGGAGGAGGAGGGTCGAACGCCTACAGCCAACTGTTGCCTATACCTTGGGCTAGGCAGCACTGTCCCACCGCCGCTGTCCCCTGTGGAACCTGCATCCACCACATTAACCCAGTGCGCAGTGATGGACACATCACGGCCCTGGCCATGCCTACTGGCCCATGCATCTGTTGTGAGGTGTACCTTTCCACTCACTGATTGTTTGAGTGCATGGACAATGCGGTCTTTCACATACAGGTGGAGGGCAGGGATGGCTTTTCTGGAAAAGAAGTGCCGACTGGGTAGGTCATAGTGTGGGACAGCGTAGGACATGAGCTCTCGGAACGCTGCGCTTTCAACCAAACAGAAGGGCATCATCTCTAATGAGATCAGTTTGGCAATGTAGGCGTTCAAAGCCAGTGTACGCGGATGAGAGGATGAGTAATTTCTTGTCCTACTCAGAGTGTCTGCTAGGGTGAACTGGACTTGAGAGCTGCATATGGTGGACTGAGAGGGGGTTGGTGGTGTGGTGGTGATGGCCTAGATGCAGTCTTTTGTTGGAAAAACATTGTGATTCCCTGACTGCTTTGGCCTTGCGACGACACCTCAACATTTCTTGCTGGTGGTGTGCTAACCGGTGGGCTTACAGTGGGGGAAGTGATGTAGCGTTGCAGTCTACCTTCAGTCGTAGCAGGTGCAGGTGTGCTACCTGAGGTTTTGCAGTTCGTCCATGCTTGCAAGTGCATGGTGTTTAAATGTCTAAGCATGAAACTGGTATTCAAATTTCGGAGATTTTTCCCTCGGCTAAAGGTCCTTCCGCACTTCTTACAGATAACCTTTGCCTCATCAATAGGATTTTTGTCAAAAAAGTGCCACACTGCACTCTTCCTACTATGGGATAAATTTTCAGGACTTGCATGCTGTGGTATTTTGACCGTCTGGCCAAGCTGTCCTGCAACTCTTTTTGTTTTTTTAACACGTTTTTGAACTGCTACGGGCCTGCCAGGTAACCGCAGCTGCGATGTCGATGCCTGCTGCGGATTCTCCTCTTCTTCTGAGCTATTGCCAGCGGCACCCTCTTCCCCCAATGGATGCCAATCCGGGTCAACAACTGGGTCATCCATCAACTCCTCTTCAATTTCATCTGCACCTTCCTCTGTGTCACGTGTAAGGTGGTATAGTATGCGGGAAGGGGCACCTGAGTTTTATCAGGGTCAGAATCTGGCTTAGTAGACTGCGAGGGCAATGCAGTGCTCTGGGTGAATTACCAGCAGAATCATATAGCACTGGCTGTGCATCAGTGCACTCCATGTCATATTCATCTTTGACTGATTTAACTTGATAACCCAGGCATGGTATGCGAAAAGAGATCCATGGAGTAATCAGAAGTGTGGCCTGCCGTATCCTTCACTTTTGGTGGGGGTGAAGGACACAAGGAAAGGTGTTGTTCCTGATCAGCAGCCTGCACTGACAACTCAGTGCTTGCAGCTTTTGAAACTTCAGAAGAGGAGGCGATAGAGCTGGAGGCTGTAGCGGCAATGTAAGCCAAAACCTGTTCCTGATGCTCCGGCTTTAAAAACGGTTTACCTACTCCCAGAAAAGGGAGCCTTCCAGGCCTTCTGGAGCCAGACGATGACACAGGCTCAACACCTCCTGCCTTAGGTGCTATTGTGCTTTTGCCACTACCAGCAGATGCACCACCAGGGCTGCCACTAGGAATTTCGGGGCCCCGTACTGGCAAAATTTATGGGGCCCCCCTTGAGACTCCGCCCAGGCTCCACCCCCAGTTCCGCATCCACCCTAGCTCCTCCTCCACCACATAAACCTTCCAAAATCCCTCCGCCCTTTCATGGAAAAACTTCACTTCTGCACCATGCCCTCACCAATGACACATTAACACCAATCACTCGATGAATATGCAGCATTTTGCTTGTTTAGTATAATACTCCACATAGTCCTCCATATATTATAATGTGCACCACAGTCCTCCATATTGTAAAGTGCACACCCCATAGTCCTCCATATAATATAATGTATCCATAGTCCTCCATATAGTATAATACACTCCTAATAGCCCTCAATATATTAAAATACACTCAGTCCTCCATATAGTATAATACACTCCTCATAGTGCTCTCCATATAGTATAATGCACCGCCATAGTCATCCATGTAGTACAATTCACTTCCCATAGTATAATGCACCCCATAGCTCTTCATATGGTATAATGTGTTCCCCATAGTCCTCGATACAGTATAATGCAGCCCACATATAGTATAATGCAGTCACCCTATAGAGCATAATGCAGCCACCCCACAGAGCATAATGCAGCCACCCCACAGAGCATAATGCAACCACCCCAGAGTATAATGCAACCACCCCACAGAGTATAATGCAACCACCCCACAGAGTATAATGCAACCACCCCACAGAGTATAATGTAAACCCCCATAGAATATAATTGAGCCCCCTTATATAGTATAATGTAGCCCCTCCATAAAATACAATGTAGCCCTCATATAGTATAATGCAGCCCCCATAGAATATAATGTAGTTCCCTCATAAAAGTATAATGAAGCCCCCATACAATATAATCTAACCCCCCATAGAATACAATGTATCCACCTCATACAGTATAATGTAGCCCCCTCTTAAGTGTATGATGCAATCACCCCTCATAGAATATAATAAATATAATACAGCCCCTCATAGAATATAATGTATCCCCGAATACAATATCATACAGCCCGCCTCCCCAAAGGAATATAACGTAGCCCCCCATAGTATATAACACAGCCACAAAGTATATAACAGTCACCCTATAAAATATAATATATCTCCCAATAGTATATAACACAGCCAACATAGTATATAGCACGGCCCACATAGTATATAGCGTGGCCCACATAGTATACAACAGGACCCACATAGTATACAGCACGGCCCACATAGTATATAGCAGGGCCCACATAGTGTACAGCGTGGCCCACATAGTATATAGTAGCAGGGCCCACATTGTACAGCAGAGCCCACATGGTATACGGCAGGGCCCACATAGTATACGGCAGGGCCCACATTGTACGGCAGGGCCCACATAGTATACGGCAGGGCCCACATTGTACGGCAGGGCCCACATAGTATACGGCAGGGCCCACATTGTACAGCAGGGCCCACATTGTACAGCAGGGCCCACATAGTATACGGCAGGGCCCACATTGTCCAGCAGGGCCCACATAGTATACAGCAGGGCCCACATTGTCCAGCAGGGCCCACATAGTATACGGCAGGGCCCACATAGTATACGGCAGGGCCCACATTGTCCAGCAGGGCCCACATAGTATACGGCAGGGCCCACATAGTATACGGCAGGGCCCACATTGTACAGCAGGGCCCACATTGTCCAGCCTTCACCTCTCCTCCACCCACCCACAGTTCAGTAAAGCACTGACAGCTTTAGAAAAAAAAAAAAAAAAAAACACTCCTCACCTCATCCTCGTGCCAGCGCTGCTCCCAGCTCCTGTCTCCTGCTCTGCCCGGCACACAGTGAGCGCGCTGTGTCAGAGGCAGAGCAGGGAATGATGGGAGAGGGAGCGTCAGCTGACGCTCTCTCCTCCATCATCGCTTTGAACTGTGCTGGCAGACGCCGGTATAGTTCAAAGCAGCGGCGGGGGGAGTCGGCGCTGGGGCAGGCGGGCCCCCCTGCCACATAGGGGCCCCCATAGCGGCTGCGTGATGTGCCGCTAGCTGGGGGCCCTTGGGGAGCAGGGGGAGCCTCAAAATGTTGGGGGCCCCCGGGCCCGAGCGCGGACCTGCGTGCTCGGGCGGCGGGCCCCCCTAATCACCGGGCCCCATACAGCAGTGAGGGTTCTCATGCCCTGATGGCGGCCCTGTGCACCACCACCACCATCAGTACCAGCTGCCCCCCCGCCCACATCCGCGGCCTCTTCCACCATACTTCCTCATGTTTGGGAAAATGTACCAAAACTACCAGCAGATATATGCTACTGTATGAGGAGCGTACAGCTGTCTACGGTGTAGGGAAAAATGTAAATCTCCGTATTTATTTCAGGAGTCACACACAGACGCTCACTCAGTATGGATTTGACCGTAATACAAACAGCAGATATACGGTACTGTATCAGAAGTGGACAACGGTAAACGGTGTAGGGAAAAATTTAAATCTCCGTATTTATTTCCGAAGTCACACACAGACGCTCTCTCAGTATGGATTTCACTGTAATACAAACAGCAGATATACAGTACTGTATCAGAAGCGGACAGCTGGATACGGTGTAGGGAAAAATTAAAATCTCCGTATATATTTCCGGAGTCACACACAGACGCTCACTCAGTATGGATTTGACCGTAATACAAACAGCAGATATACGGTACTGTATCAGAAGCGTACAGCTGTATACGGTGTAGGGAAAAATTTAAATCTCCGTATTTATTTCCGGAGTCACACACAGACGCTCTCTCAGTATGGATTTCACCGTAATTCAAACAGCAGATATACGGTACTGTATGAGGACCATACAGCTGTATACGGTGTAGGGGAAAATTTAAATCTCCCTATTTATTTCCAGAGTCACACACAGATAGTCAGCATGTATTTGTCCGTGATACCAGCTGGTACACGGCAGTGTGTGAGGAGCGTACAGCTCTATACAGTGTGGGAAAAAATGAACAGTCGGTAACTGTGCAGAAAAAAAGAATAAAAGTATTAGTGCTGTGTAAAAAGCAGTCTGCACAGCAGTGTACACACAGCAATACAGCTATCAGGCAGCCTAATAACCAGCGCTGCTGCACACGAGAAAATCCTCCCCTGTCACTGCACACTAACTGTACAGCACAATTGCTATCAGCACAAGCACATAAGAACTTCTCTTTCCAGCCCTAACTCTCTCCCTACTGATAAACAGCGTCAGCAACCTCTCCCTACTGTTAAGATCGGCAGAAGTAAAATGGAGGCTTTTATAGACACTGTGACGCCCCCCAAAGCAAACCAATCACTGCAATGCCCTTCTCTAAGATGGTGGTGGACGCTGCACATGTCATCTCGTTGCCCACAGTGTACGTCCTTGCTCATTGGCTGAAAAAAAGGCACCTGCAAGCATTCTGGGAAATCCGACTTTGGCGCTCGTTTTGCCGACCGCATGGCCGACCTCACGCTATGGTCGGGTTTCGGTCAGCGAAACCCGACTTTGGCAAAAGTCGGCGACTTATGAATCTGACTGACCTGTTTCTCTCAACTCTAGTCGTGACCTATGCTTTGATGCAACATCACCATTCTATTTGCATATTATTGCCAGTCCTCTGTTTTCATTGACAGCACTCCATTTTCCTGATATCAGTGTGCTCCAAGTGTCAGTGTGGCCATTCACTGCCTGTCCTTGGCTTCCACTCCAGCGACTAGAATGAGGAGGATTGCTGTTTAATAAACAGAATGCACATCTCACATGGCACTCTCCTCCCTGAAGTCGCTCAGTACACTTCCAAGTGCATCAGGTGGCACAGACTGGCAGGATCCGTGCATCAGAGCGCACCAGAACTGTCACTTGGAGCACTTGCTATCTCCAATGGAGCGTTGTCAATCAAGAAAAAGAACTGGTTTTAATATGCAAACATTAGGGCTTGTAATGGTGCACTAAGGCATGGGTGCACTGAAGTACCCTCATATGCATGTTAAATAAATGTACATTTTGTAGCAAAATATTACTTTAAACTGTACACACCTGGTATTTATAGGTGCTATGTACCATATTATAAATGTTTAAACAGCTTAATTGCTATTTTGTCAGTGACAGACTCCCTTTAACCCCTTCATGACCTTGGACGTATCCATACGTCCTGGCTGGGATGGAGTCCCTGACCTTGGATGTATGGATATGTCCAGGGGCATACATATAAATCATTGGGCCCCATAGCAGAAGTTCCTATTGAGCCCCTCCAAAAAAAAAAAATAGAATACATAATTTCTGGGGTCACATAAGAGCATATCTCACAACTTTCCAGCCTTTACATAGTAATTTTCCTGCTGCTAAAGTCCTAGATTGCTCTTTCATTGCCCCCATAAAGTATGCCAACATAAGTGCCCCCCAAACGCAGTATGACAGCCCCATGATGAGGTTCTACACATTAGCATGCTCATGTACAGTATAATGACCCTACTGTACCTCACCTCAACTCCCACAGCAAAGTATGGTCACCTAACACAGTAGGATCCCCCAACTGAGACCCCCACACAGCCCTCCATGAAGTATAATGGGCCTACACTGTATAATGGCCTCCACTTGCCCTCCAAACAGTATAATGGCCCCCACACAGCATGATGGACCCCACACAAACCTTCATACTTTATTATTGCTTGCATACAGTATAATGGCCCCATATAGCCCTTCAAATAATAAAATGGCCCCTCATAGTCTTCCATATAGTATAATGGACTCCATATAGTCAGCCATATAGTTAAATGTGCCCTCCCATAATCCATATAGTATTATGCACTCCCCACGGTCTCCATAGAATCTAATGCACCCCCACGGTCCTCCATAGATTATAATGCACCCCTATGGTCCTCCATAGAATATAATGCACCACCCATGATCCTCCATTGAATATAATGCACCCCCCATGGACCTTCATAGAATATAATTCACCCCCATGGTCCTTCATAGAATATGATTCACCCCCTTGGCCTTAATGCATGTTCCATGGTTCTCCATACAATATAATGCATCCCCCATGGTCTTCCATATGATATAATCCACCCACCATAGTCATCCATACAATATAATGCACCCTACATGGTCTTCCATTCAATATAATGCATCTCCCATGGTCGTCAATACAATAAAATGCTCTCCCGTGGTCCTCCATGCAATATAATGCACTGCCATGGTCCTCCGTGCAATACAATACACTCA
Source organism: Oophaga sylvatica (assembly GCA_033576555.1). Classification (NCBI taxonomy): domain Eukaryota; kingdom Metazoa; phylum Chordata; class Amphibia; order Anura; family Dendrobatidae; genus Oophaga; species Oophaga sylvatica. The sequence continues at coordinate 291,775,610 of JARQOD010000006.1, forward strand.
CCATGCTCCTCCATACAATATCATGAACTCACCATGCTCCTCCATACAATATAATGAACTCCCCATGGTCCACCATACAATATAATGCACCCCCATGGACCTCCATATAATATAATGCACCCCCAAGGTCCTCCATACAATATAATGCTCCCTCTATTGTCCTCCATCTATATATATAAAACTAGCTGTTTCCAGCCAGCTAACGCTCGGCACACTCATTGCTATCTAATTAATGCTGCTGGTGATTAAACTAAAGTAAATAATGACAACATTCAATAGCGCTTACGCAGGTGGTAAATGAAATTAAAATGAAGTTAATAACAATAATAATCATCAAAAATCTGAAAAATACTAATGATACATTTTATTCACAGTGTAAAATCGAAAACAAACTGGATTCAGTAAGATGCTCGTGTGGTAATGTGTGAGGACGGAGTCTTGTGTGGTAATGTGTGGGGACGGAGCCTCATGTGGTAATGTGGGGGGACGGAGCCTCGTGTGTTAATGTGGGGGAACGGAGCCTCGTGAGGTAATGTGTGGGGACAGAGCCTCGTGTGGTAATGTGTGGGGACGGAGCCTCGTGTGGTAATGTGTGGGGACAGAGCCTCGTGTGGTAATGTGGGGGGACGGCGCCTCGTGTGATAATGTGGAGGAACGGAGCCTCGTGTGTTAATGTGGGGGAACAGAGCCTCGTGTGGTAATGTGTGGGGACGGAGCCTTGTGTGATAATGTGGGGGGACGGAGCCTCGTGTGGTAATGTGGGGGGACGGAGCCTCGTGTGGTAATGTGTGGGGACGGAACCTCGTGTGGTAATGTGGGAGGGCGGGATTAATTGTGGTAATGTGGTGGGGGGCAGGATTATGTGTGGTAATGTGGTGGGGGGGCGGGATTATGTGTGGTAATGTGGTGGTGGGGCGGGATTATGTGAGGTGATTTGGTGGGGGGCCGGGATTATATGTGGTGATGTGGTGGGGGGCCAGGATTATGTGTGGTGATGTGGTGGGGGCGGGATTGTGTGTGGTAATGTGGTGGGGGGGAAGGATTATGTGCGGTAATGTGGTGGGAGGGCAGGATTATGAGCAGTAATGTGGTGGTGGTGCGGGATTATGAGCAGTAATGTGGTGGAGGTGCGGGATTATGAGCGGTAATGTGGTGGGGGTGCAGGATTATGTGTAGTATTGTGATGGGGGGCAGGATTATGAGCGGTAATGTGGTGGGAGGGCGGGATTATGAGCAGTAATGTGGTGGGGTGCGGGATTATGAGCGGTAATGTGGTGGGGGGCGGGATTATGAGCAGTAATGTGGTGGGAGGGCGGGATTATGAGCGGTAATGTGGTGGGGGTGCGGGATTATGTGTGGTAATGTGGTGGCGGGCGGGATTATGAGCAGTAATTTGGTGAGGGTGCGGGATTATGTGTGGTAATGTGGTGGGGGGCGAGATTATGTGTGGTAATGTGGTGGGAGGGCGGGATTATGAGCAGTAATGTGGTGGCGAGATTATGTGTGGTAATGTGGTGGGAGGGCGGGATTATGAGCAGTAATGTGGTTGGGGTGCGGGATTATGAGCGGTAATATGGTGGGGGCGGGATTATGAACAGTAATGTGGTGGGAGGGCGGGATTATGAGCGGTAATGTGGTGGGGGTGCGGGATTATGTGTGGTAATGTGGTGGCGGGCGGGATTATGAGCAGTAATTTGGTGAGGGTGCGGGATTATGTGTGGTAATGTGGTGGGGGGCGAGATTATGTGTGGTAATGTGGTGGGAGGGCGGGATTATGAGCAGTAATGTGGTGGCGAGATTATGTGTGGTAATGTGGTGGGAGGGCGGGATTATGAGCAGTAATGTGGTTGGGGTGCAGGATTATGAGCGGTAATATGGTGGGGGGCGGGATTATGAACAGTAATGTGGTGGGAGGGCGGGATGAGCAGTAATGTGGTAGGGTGCAGGATTATGAGCGGTAATGTGGTGGGGGGTGGGATTATGTGTAGTGATGTGGTGGGGGGCAGGATTATGAGCGGTAATGTGGTGGGGCGGGATTATGAGCGGTAATGTGGTGGGGGGGCGGGATTATGTGTAGTAATGTGGTGGGGGGGCAGGATTCTGAGCAGTAATGTGGTGGGGGTGCGGGATTATGAGCGGTAATGTGGTGGGGCGGGATTATGAGCGGTAATGTGGTGGGGGGGCGGGATTATGTGTAGTAATGTGGTGGGGAGGCGGGATTCTGAGCAGTAATGTGGTGGGGGTGCGGGATTATGAGCGGTAATGTGGTGGGGGGGCGGGATTATGTATGGTAATGTGGTGAGAGGGCGGGATTATGAGCAGTAATGTGGTGGGGGGCAGGATTATGAGCAGTAATGTGGTGGGGGTGGGATTATGTGTGGTAATGTGGTGGGAGGGCAGGATTATGAGCGGTAATGTGGTGGGGGCGGGATTATGAGCGGTAATGTGGTGGGGGTGCGTGATTATGAGCGGTAATGTGGTGGGGGGCGGGATTATGTGCAGTAATGTGGTGGGGGCGGGATTATGAGTGGAAATGTGGTGGGAGGGCGGGATTATGAGCAGTAATGTGGTGAGGGGGCGGGATTATGTGTGGTAATGTGGTGAGGGGCGGGATTATGTGTGGTAATGTGGTGGGGGCGGGATTATGTGTGATAATGTGGTGGGGGGCCGGGATTGTGTGTGGTGATGTGGTGGGGGGCGGGATTATGTGTGATAATGTGGTGGGGGGCCGGGATTGTGTGTGGTGATGTGTTTGTGTGTGGCAATGTGGTGGGGGGGCGCGATTGTGTGTGGTAATGTGGTGGCGGGCGGGATTATGTGTGGTAATGTGGTGGGGGGTGGGATTATGTGCGGTAATGTGGTGGGGGGTGGGATTATGTGCGGTAATATCAGCCCTCCACGTAAAATAAGCATTTTAATAAAGGGAGGGACTCATGGCCACATATGCCCTGAATTTTTCCTTTGTATATATTTATAAAGGTCATTTTGGGGCCAGTAAGTGAGCTGTGGTAAGTACCATGAGCTGGTTTAAACAGGTTTGAGCCAGTTTTTGGCGCCCAATTTTAAAGGATGTTTATTGGTGGACTTTGATTCTGGTGGGCTATAAATAGCCCTGCAGTGTTATACGATCTCAGTCAGCGTCTGAGAAGAAAAGAAGATCCCTCCCGCCCTCCCCTATTTTCAGTCGTGATTAGTGTTGAGCGATACGATACTGCAAATATCGGGTATCGGCCGATATTAGCTGTATCGGGCTTTCGATTCCGAATACCGATATTTTCGTCATATCGAATACCGGAATCGGATTTGTCACTGTCACTGTGAGTGTCCGTCGGTCGGGTCTGTCAGGAGTCAGCGGCACTTACCTGGCAGAAGATCTCCGGCGGTCACGTCCTGGACTGCTTGATGGCCGCCATTATCTTCTCCCTGGCGGTCACATGCAGTTTTTCGCGATAACTGCAGTGACTGCAGGGTAATCCCGGCCGTAAACCAGTCCGATGACGTCACCGCCGGGGAAGCAGGTAATCAGCTGTGCTGCGCCGGGATGACAGGCTCTGCCTGTCATTCTGATGTAGCAGAGCTGGATCGTCGTGGGACACTCATTACTATGGACTGCGTCGGTCAGGTGGTATACTTTTTTTTTTTTTTTTCATTTTTTTACAGGAGATCGATGGCGTCGCAGGATGAGACTGTAATAAAAGTAATGAAAACTGTGTTTTTTTTTTTTTTATTAAATTAAAAAACTTTTTTATGAACATTCACCCGTCCGGGTACATCAACAATTTAACTATTTACATACAGGGACCCTGTCCGGGTTATTTATAATTCTTTGGCAGGGGTGTTCCATGTACCACCTGGTACTCTTCTGATGCTTGCCAAACATCCGAGACACCAAGGACCACCAGGACCTGATGACGTCGTGTGGTCTGTACAGTCAAGTCGTGACCCGCTATCTGGGTCTGTGTGGCCACCTCTTTCATCTCCCTCCGGGTCTGGAGCCCTATGTCCCGGACTGAACGAACCCCAGGGGGCCTAACAGGCGCCGGGTACGGGCCAGCTATACTTATCATGTCCATAGCTGGGGCTGCTGAGGAGACCACTGAGGGAGGCTGGGGAGATTTACGGCGTGGGGTGGGCACTTTTGCAGAGGCCTGGATGTGGGAGGCTGAAGGCTCCGAGGGTCTCACAGGTTCCTGACACTCTGGGGAGTAGGGGTCGCACCTGGTAACATTTAGGGCGTACCATCCATTGTAACCCCAGTGTCGGGTGTAAGTCACCAATTCTCCTGGCAACAGGTCCCTCCCCGGGTGTCCTTCTGGGAGGTGAGCCTCCATGTCCCGCCGGTTCACAAAAACTTCTAAATAAAGTCCAGGCTCCTGGATGAAGCCCCAACCACCTTTCAATTTAAAGCTCCGTACTGCACCCTTACGCTGCGGCTCCCACAGGGTTCCTTTATCTTTTCTCATCCGGTCCTTATCTGCCCGGTCCTTCTCCAGGTTACGTTGCCGAAGCTTTTGGGTTTCTCGCTGCTCCCTTTGTCGCTCTGCTTCCCGCTCCCAACGTCTCCACTCTTCCTCCTGACGCCGGTTGTAATTCTCCACCAGCTGCTCCATGTCTCCACCATCAAACTGCAGCTTACAGTGTCCGGTTTGCGGCAGCTCTCCTGGCGCCCCCCAGTCCTGGCGGCGCTCACCTGCGGAGGAAGCAGCCGGCTCTGGAACAGATGACAGTCGGGGCTCCGGTACAGGCAGGTAGTGCTCTGGTGCCTGCGCGGCCTCCTCCATGAGGACGGGTGTCGCTTCTTCTGTCTCAGCGACGGGGGCAGACAGCGGGATCTGGGGTGCTGCCGGTGCAGAGTTTTTTGCAGGAACGGGTGCCTCCACTGCGACAACGTCAACCGGATCACATTGCAAGGGCTGGGATGCCCGCACGGACTCCTCTACTAGAACGGGTGCCTCACCTTCCGGTACAGACACTTCAGGTAAGAGGGATTGGCGCCGCTCCAAGTTTAGTTTTAGGGCACGCCAGCTGGCTTCCATCCTGGCGACCTCCTCCCGGTGCCGGGCCAGGCCTCTTAGGGTATCCTCCGCTTCTTGCAGCGTAGGAGGGTTTCCAGGCCGGGTGCCCAACGGTGGTTCCGTGGCGATCGGGTCGCTTCCGTGGGGGGAGAGCTCTGACTGCTCCATCCCTTCACACTTCTGCTCGTGTCCATTAGCCATCTCTGCCAAGTCACATGTGTCATTAGCATCTGGAGAGGGCCCCTCTTTTGTAGGGAGGCGGGACCTTCGTGTTAGTTTCCGCACACTGAGGAGGATGAGGAGGCGGAACTGAAGAGCTGTGGGGCACGATCTTACATTGCAGTACCATTTACAGTGGTCGGCCATCGTTTTCGCGCCACTGAGTGAGTGTACACCCACGAAGAGCACGCCCTTCTTCTTCACCAGTGCCTCGTCGTGATGCAGATATGGCGGAAAAATGGCAAATACATTCTCTGATGATTTTAGCAATTCTCAAGCACAAAACCAGTTCAATTCAGGCACACAGGACTCGCTTATAGCGAGCTACAGAATCCTGTTCGTGACGCCCAAGTTGAGTCGCACAGAGCCAGAGGTTTTGGGGGTACTCTGCACCGAGCCCGTCGACTTCTATGGGGTATGTCACGGCTTTACCCGGCAATTGAATCAGAATCTATTTTACTATGTAGAAGTGTATAAACTATAAATATATGTATATATATATGTCACAATGACATGTATATATATGTATTCTATGTGTGTATATTTTGTGTTTACAACGAAAGAAAGGGTTTTTTTTGGTGCGATATTTTGTTCCCATGGACTTACATGGGACTTCCGGTATCAGAATCGGATATCGACGATATTTAGTGATATCGGCGATACCATTTCGATACGATATTTTTAGATATCGAGCAGTATCGCTCAACACTAGTCGTGATGTTAATTTGTGGGAAAATCGCCCATGTGATGGGTGGATTGGTTGTTGGATTGTTAATTTAATAATTAACCCCTTAATGTCCAATGACGTGCACAGTCCGTCATGGCCGAGTGTCAGTTCCCGGGACCAGGACGGACTGTGCACGTCATCCCTTTAATCTACCACTGCGTGTAAACACGCAGTGGTAGATCAGTGCCGACAGCTGTCACAGACAGCTGACAGGCACGGCAAGCGGTGCGGGGACCTTTGCCGTCGGTCCCCGCACCCACAGCGCTGTGCTTGGTCAGTCAATCTGGCTGACCAAACACAGCAGGGATCGCGCAGGAGAAGCTGAAATTTCAGCTTCTCCAGCGCGATCAGTGCAGGAGCCGGCGCTGCAGTGGCCGAGCTTCCTGCACTGACAGCCAGGAGCGGCGCCCCCGCCGCCCCTGACTGTTAACCCCCTGACTGCTGCGATCGAGCGCGATCGCAGCGCTCAGGGGGGGAGGCAGAGGGTCGGGAGCTCCCTTTGCCTCAGATCGGCGCCCTGCAATGTATTTGCAGGGCCCGATCTCTGCCTTGATGACCCGGGGGTTGTCATGACAACCTCCGGGTCATATAGCTACGGAAAGCTGCTGTGATCATGCTCACAGCAGCTTTCCCCATAGGTACAATGCATTGCAATGCTGTAGCATTGCAATGCATTGTAACTGCAATAAAAAGTAAAAAAAAGTGAAAGTCCCATAAAGGGACAAGTTAAAAAAAATCATTTTTTTAAAAAAAAATCCCCTAAAAAATACATTTTTATGTAATAAAAAAAATAAAAAACAAAAAAATACACATGTTTGGTATCGCCACATCCATAAAAATCCCATCTATAAAAGCGTAACCCTAGTTAACCCCTTCAGTGAAAGCCGTAAAAAAAACACAAAAAAGTAGTAAATTATACTCTTTCCAAGCGGTATCATCATACCGCTTGGAAAAAGTGCAATAACACGCGATCAAAAAGTCAGATATAAATAATCATGGTACCGCTGAAAACGTCATCTTGTCCCGCAAAAAACAAGCCGCTATACAGCATCATCAGCGAAAAAATAAAAAAGTTATAGCTCGCGGAATAAACTGATGCAAAAATAATTATTTTTTCTATAAAAATTTTTATTGTGTAAAAAACGCCAAAACATAAAAAAATATATATAAATGAGGTATCGCTGTAATCGTAGTAACCCGAAGAATAAAGCTGCTTTATCAATTTTAGTAGGGGAGAGATTTGGTCAAAGACCAGAAGAATGACCACAGATCCACAATATAAGAAAAAATAAACAAATCTTTATTGAGTACATCAAATTGTTTATAAAATGGACAGGTGAGATCAAAAAGTGACACAATAGTGAGGTATCATGTCCAACAAGGACATCTACCAATCCTTGCACATATACTGCAATCCCTGACGAAGGAGTAATATCCGAAACGTGCGTTGGGGCACGTCTTGCACATATCCGAGCCTCCCTGACTGTGGCCGCTACTACATCCTAGAAGGTAATGTTAGGTCTTTCCCACTAGCACCTTGCCTTGATAGGCTGACTTTCACTACTATGCTGGACATGGTATCGGCATTGGATGTAATATATGGGGAGTACACTGGTACTTACTGACCAGCAGTATATGTTAGTAGCCGGCACTTTATGAATATACCACTTATGAAGTGAATGTTATATCACCATCTGTTAGTACATATTGGGCAGTAGCAAACTTTGCAAGCTGTAACCCAGTGTAGTATAAAACCTTAGACACTGCAATGTTTATTTTCTCTGAGAGACGTAACACCACTGATATTCTCTTTTTTCTCTCTCTCTTTTTTTGGTTGTGACACACAACCTAATATATGCACTTACATGTTCAAATCTTGGATATTTCTTAATGATTATGAGAGTTTTCTTGCAATGTCTAGATGGAGTTGTATATGCCATTATCAATTGTCAGGGATTGCAGTATATGTGCAAGGATTGGTAGATGTCCTTGTTGGACATGATACCTCACCATTGTGTCACTTTTTGATCTCACCTGTCCATTTTATAAACAATTTGATGTACTCAATAAAGATTTGTTTATTTTTTCTTATATTGTGGATCTGTGGTCGTTCTTCTGGTCTTTGACCAAATCTCTCCCCTAGTACACATATTAGCGATAGATCCTTGATTCCATTTTCAGCAATTTAAATGTTAATCATACTGATATCATGTTGATATTTTTTACTTTGCTTGTTTGTCATATTAGTTCTGTTCTGTTTATCAATTTTACCACACACGGAACGGAGGAAAAAAAAAAAAAACAATTCCTGAATTGCTGGTTTTTGTTCATTCTGCTTCCACAAAAATCAGAATAGGAAGCGATCAAAAAACGTTATGTGCCCGAATATGGTACCAATAAAAACGTCAGCTCGTCCCGCAAAAAATAAGCCCACAGATAACTCTGTCGGCCGAAATATGGAAAAATTATAGCTCTCAAAATACGGCGATGCAAAAATTTCTTACAAAAAATTATTCCAAAAAAGCATCTTTTAGTGTGTGACAGAAGCTAAACATGAAAAAAGGATGTAAATCTGGTATCGCTGTAATCGCACCGATCCGAGGAATAAAGTCGCCTAATCACTAATACCGCATGAGGAACGGCGTAAAAAAGAAATCCAATTCTTCATCCAATTCTTCACCTTTTGTGGATTTGTTCATTGTGCCTCCCAAAGATCGCAGTAAGGAGATCACAGTGGTTCCCCCCACATATGGGGTATCAGCGTACTCAGGACAAAATGCACAATAGCTTTTGGGGTCCTATTTCTCCTTTTACCCTTAGAAAAATAAAAATTTGGGGGCAAAAAGGTCAATTTTTGTGGAAAAAAAATATGATTTTTTTATTTTCACGGCTCTACGTTATAAACTTCTGTGAAGCCCTTGGGGGTTCAAAGTGCTGACCACACATCTAGATAAGTTCCTTGGGGGGGTCTAGTTTGCAAAATGAGGTCATTTCTGGGGGGTTTCTACTGTTTAGGCACATCAGGGCCTCTCCAAGCGCGACATGACACCCGCAGACCATTCCATCAAAGTCTGCATTTAAAAACGGTGCTCCTTCCCTTCCGATCTCTGCCATGCGTCAAAATAGTGGTTTACCCCCACATATGGGGTATCAGCATACTCAGGACAAATTGCACAATAACTTTTGGGGTCCTGTTACCCTTTGGAAAATAACAATTGGGGGTGGAAAGATCATTTTTGTGGAAAAGATATGATTTTTTAATTTTACTGCTCTACGTTATAACCTTCTGTGAAGCCCTTGGTGGTTCAAAGCTCTCACCACACATCTAGATAAGTTCCTTGGGGGGTCTAGTTTCCAAAATGAGGTCACTTGTGGGGGGTTTCCACTGTTTAGGCACACAGGGGCTCTCCAAATACGACATGGCGTCCAATCTCAATTCCAGCCAAAAAAGTCAAATGGCGCTGCTTCCCTTCTGAGCTCTGCCATGCGCCCAAATAGTGGTTTACCCCCACATATGGGGTATCAGCGTACTCAGGACTAATTGCACAATAACTTTTGGGGTCCTTTTATCCTTTGGAAAATAAAAATTGGGATGAAAAGATCATTTTTGTGGAAAAAATATGATTTTTTAATTTTACGGCTCTACGTTATAACCTTCTGTGAAGCCCTTTGGGGTTAAAAGCTCTCATAACCCATTTAGATAAGTTCCTTGGGGGGTCTAGTTTCCAAAATGGGGTCACTTGTGGGGGGTTTCCACTGTTTAGGCACACAGGGACTCTCCAAATGCGACATGGCGTCCAATCTCAATTCCAGCCAAAAAAGTCAAATGGCGCTGCTTCCCTTCCGAGCTCTGCCATGCGCCCAAATAGTAGTTTACCCCCACATATGGGGTATCAGCGTACTCAGGACTAATTGCACAATAACTTTTGGGGTCCTTTTATCCTTTGGAAAATAAAAATTGGGATGAAAAGATCATTTTTGTGGAAAAAATATGATTTTTTAATTTTACGGCTCTACGTTATAACCTTCTGTGAAGCCCTTGGGGGTTAAAAGCTCTCACAACACATTTAGATAAGTTCCTTGGGTGGTCCAGTTTCCAAACTTTGGTCACTTGTGGGGGTTTCCACTGTTTAGGCACACAGGGACTCTCCAAATGCAACATGGCGTCCAATCTCAATTCCAGCCAAAAAAGTCAAATGGCGCTGCTTCCCTTCCAAGCTCTGCCATGCGCCCAAATAGTAGTTTACCCCCACATATGGGGTATCAGTGTACTCAGGACTAATTGCACAATAACTTTTGGGGTCCTTTTATCCTTTGGAAAATAAAAATTGGGATGAAAAGATCATTTTTGTGGAAAAAATATGATTTTTTAATTTTACGGCTCTACGTTATAACCTTCTGTGAAGCCCTTGGGGGTTAAAAGCTCTCACAACACATTTAGATAAGTTCCTTGGGGGGGTCCAGTTTCCAAAATGGGGTCACTTGTGGGGGGTTTCCACTGTTTAGGCACACAGGGACTCTCCAAATGCGACATGGCGTCCAATCTCAATTCCAGCCAAAAAAGTCAAATGGCGCTGCTTCCCTTCCGAGCTCTGCCATGCGCCCAAATAGTGGTTTACCCCCACACATGGGGTATCGGTGTACTCTGGAGAAATTGTACAACAAATATTGTGGTTCATTTTCTTCTGATACCCTTGACAAAATGTTAAAAAAATTGTGTTGAAAGAAAAATTTTGGGAAAAAAAGTTAAATGTTCATTTTTTTCCTTCCACATTGCTTCTATTCTTGTGAAGTACCTAAAGGGTTAATAAACTTCTTGAATGTGGCTTTGAACACATTGAGGGGTGCAGTTTTTAGAATGGTGTCACTTTTGGGTATTTTCTGTTATATTGACCCCTCAAATTCACTTCAAATGTGATGTGGCCCCTAAAAAAAATGGTTTTGTAAATTTTGTTGGAAAAATGAGAAATTGCTGGTCAACTTTTAACACTTATAACTTCCTAACAAAAAAAATTTTGGTTCCAAAATTGTGCTGATGTAAAGTAGACATGTGGGAAATGTTATTTATTAACTAATTTTTGTGACATATCTCTCTGATTTAATGGCATAAAAATTAAAAGTTTGAAAATTGCAAAATTTTCTAAATTTTTGCCATATTTCTGTTTTTTTCATAAATAAACGCAAGTTATATTGAAGAAATTTTACCAATAACATGAAGTACATTATGTCTCGAGAAAAAAATCTCAGAATCGCCAAGATCCGTAGAAGCGTTCCAGAGTTATAACCTCATAAAGAGACAGTGGTCAGAATTGTAAAAATTGGCCTGGTCTTTAACCTACAAAATGGCTTGGTCGTTAAGGGGTTAATATGGATTTATTTATTAAAATAATTTATTAATTTATGTAACCCAAAATAAATATCACGGCCATTTCTGCCATTTAAAGGATTTACTGTCTACTTGGTTTTTATTGTATGAATGGGCCTTGTGTGGCCATGTGGTGGGGGGGCCGGGATTGTGTGTGGTGATGTGGTGGGGGCGGAGCTACTGTGCAGGGGGCGGGATTAGTGAGTAATCACGATGCCTCTTATATATATAGATTGAATGTGTGTATGTGTGTGTGTATCACCAACCAATCACCGAGCATCTTTCATTTCACCAGAGCTGTTTAAAAGAAGCTAAGCTGTGATTGGTTGCTATAAGGAACAGTTTTCCTTGCAACCAATCACGGAGCATCTTTCATTTCACCAGAGCTGTTTAAAAGAAGATGAGCTGTCATTGGTTGCTATGAGCAATAGTTTTCTCACTCCTCGACAACACCTCAGCAGACAGTGACTGGGTGGTTCTGACCCCAGGGTCTCTTAAAGGGATTATTGATATAGAAGTTAGGGCAATTCCACTAAGAGCTCTGGTTCTGACCCCAGGCACCTCTTAAAGGGATCCCGAGTACGGAAGTGAGGGCAAATCCACTCTGCGTTTTGGTTCTGACCCCAGCCCTCTCTCAAAGGGATCATTGGTATGGAAGTCAGGTGTAAGGTTCTATGTATATATTCCTGAAACTCAGTTTGTTCGTCAGCCATTTTACTTTCTGTCTTGCTGCAGCTATCTTGCCCTCAGTCAAAATGGAGTTTCCAGCTTGCATGTTCCCGCCCTGATTCTCTCCTTTGCTTCTTAAGCAGCCACAGCTGAGCAATCAGTGCTTCAGAATCTAGCCTGCAGTGAACCTGTGACTTGACTCCTGTAAGCCTTGGACCTTGTACTCCAGCTATTCCTACTGAGGAACTCTGAAGCACTTGTGGACTCTGAACCCTGCTCTTTGAAAGACCCACGTTTGCATGGACTTACGGTAACAGAGAAGAAGATCCTGAATCTGTATTGGAGAGTGATTGCTGAGCTTGGATTACTCTGGCCTGCTGTGTCTCCTGTTTCTGTGTCTGCAAACTGTGTGACTATTTCTGCCAACTTGTATGAAGTAATACAGGACTTTTCTATATCAAACCTGTGACTCCTGTGTTTTCATCGCACCCAAGCACAAGACGCTATATGAACTGTACTACATACATTACAAGATTCTGAAGCCAAAACGTTAGTGTCTGCTGGGTCTGGAAGGCTGTGTCTGCTATACTGTGGATATCAGACGTCCGGTTGTACTTTCTGTGATGACAGTGGTTGTGACTTCTCACAACCATTCCAGGTGAGCAATTCCCTTAAGTTTTTTCTTTTTGCAGTGTTACCACAGGTAAACACTATTGTTTTTTTTTTTTCCCTTTCTTTTCTCTTTTTTGTCTGCTGTAACTCTGGATATCAGATGTCTGGTTGAAACTTTCTGTGATGATAGTGGTTGTGACTTCTCACAACCATTCCAGGTGAGCAGTTCCCTTAATTTTTTTTTCTCTCTGCAGTGTTGCCACAGGTGAACACTATTGTTTTTTTTCTCTCCTCTTCTTCCAGTAATCCTGTCTTAAAAGATCTGGAAAATGGAGGCCCGCATAAAGGAACTTTGCGGAGTGACTGATAATATCCTTGCAGATTTGCAGAATATAAAGACCCGTTTTACAAATCTACAGGACCTCAATAATCACAATTTGCAAGTGGTTGGACAGACTACCCAGGATTTGCGAGCCAGGATTGAGGTTCTAGAGGGGCGAGTCCAGGCTCCTGCCGTAGCCCCGAGTGCTGGGATTCCCAAGTTGCCCCCTTTTCGTTTTGGCGGTGAACGTGAGAAATTCAGGGGATTTATTAATCAATGCAATCTTTTTTTTTCTGCACATGCTTCACAATTTCCCACTGAACGATCTAAGGTGCTTACTATAATTATGTTGCTTACCAACAAGGCTTTAATGTGGGCAAACCCTCTGATTGAGACTGAGGATGATTGTTTGAATCACCTTGATGATTTTATTTCAGCCATGGGGCAGGTGTTTGATGACCCCAATCGAGGTGCAACAGCTGAAGCAGCCATGTTAGCTTTGCGCCAAGGTAAGCACTCGGTAGCTGAATATGACTTGGATTTCAGGAGATGGGCCCTTGATACCACCTGGGACAGTTCCGCCAAAAAATCTATTTTTCGAAAGGGGTTATCTCCACTGATTAAGGATGAACTTGCTCGTGCCGACCCTCCCACTGCGTTAGGTGACTTTATTAACTACTGCATCCGTATTGATACTCGTCTGACTGAACGCAGGCAAGAGAGATGGTTCGAAAGCAATTGTACTAACCTTTTCCTACCTTCCTCTCCAGCTAAGGAACCTTTGAGTAGGATTACACGGGAACCTGAACCTGAACCTGAACCCATGCAGGTAGACTCTTTACAACGACGGGTTAGTGATGCACGCAAGGAACATCGTTTTAAGGAGAATCTATGTTTCTATTGTGGTAAGTCAGGGCACTTCATTATAAACTGCCCCAGCCGTTCTCGTAAGACTACTGCAGCACTCATTCATTGTGAGTGTTGCGAGAGGGGATCTGTCAGGTCCGAGCCTCAGGCTCCAGAGAGATCTGCAGCAACAGATCTTGATTTCTCGGACTTAAACTCCGTTACCTCTGAGGACGTTGACTGTGTAAACGCTGCCATTTTTCAAGTTTCCTCAGTGGTGTCCCAGCTGAGTTGTAAGAAAAACAATTCTCATTGCTTTCTTTCCATCAAACTCTGGGTTGACTCAGCTTGGGTGTCTAGCTCTGCTATGATCGACTCAGGGGCAAGTGGAAATTTTATGTATGTCTCCTTTGCTCTGAAACAGGGAATACGTTCAGTGAAGAAGGCTACTCCAGTACAGATGGAAACTGTGGATGGCTCCCTGCTGACCTCTGGACCAGTGGATCAGGAAACAGAGCCTTTGAGGGTTCTTATGGGTAAAGATCATCAAGAGAAACTGTCCTTTATGCTTATCTCTTCTCCCCACTTTCCCATTATTCTAGGGCTACCATGGCTGCAGGCTCAGAATCCTACCATTAACTGGGAGACCAAGGAATTACACTTTCCAGAGAAACAGATGAGTCCAAAAGTTTCAGCTTGCTCTGTTCCTAAAGGAATCATGTCAGTCCCTGAACTACCAGCTGTATACCAGGACTATGTGGATTTATGTGACAAGAAGAACGCTGACCAGCTTCCTCCTCACCGTCCATATGATTGTCCAATTGAATTATTGCCTGGAGCAGAGATACCTTTTGGTAAGATCTACCCCTGGCGGGGCCCGAGCTAAAGGCTTTAAAGGATTACATAGATGAAAATCTAGCCAAGGGCTTCATACGCCCCTCTTCATCTCCTGCAGGTGCACCCATCTTCTTTGTAAAGAAGAAAGATGGATCTCTGAGACCATGCGTAGACTATAGGGAACTCAATAAGGTTACTATTAGAAACCGTTATCCATTGCCTTTAATCCCTGAGTTATTGGAGAGAGTGCGACATGCCAAAATTTTTTCTAAACTAGATCTTCGTGGGGCCTATAACTTAGTCCGTATTAGACCTGGGAATGAATGGAAGACTGCATTCAGGTCACGCTATGGACACTTTGAATATCTAGTTATGCCTTTTGGTCTGAGTACCGCCCCAGCCACTTTCCAACACTTGGTGAATGACATCTTCAGGGATCTCCTAGATACATTTGTGGTAATTTATTTGGATGATATTCTAATTTTTTCTAACTCCACAGAGGAACATCATGGACATGTGAGAATGGTCTTGGAACGTCTAAGACAAAATCATCTTTACATCAAACTTGAAAAGTGTGAATTCCATAGGACCGAAATTCAATTTCTGGGGTATGTACTGTCTACACAAGGAATTAGTATGGATGGAAGCAAAACCCAAGCCATCAAGGATTGGCCAAGTCCTAGAAATGTGAAGGAGGTACAGCGCTTCATCGGGTTTGCCAACTTCTATAGACGTTTCATTAGAAATTTCTCTGAGGTAGTGTCACCTATCACTCAACTTACCCGGAAAGAGTCTAGGTTTTCCTGGACTCCCCAAGCCCAGGAAGCATTTTCCCGTCTAAAAGATAAATTTACCACTGCACCTATCCTAGTACATCCCAACCCCGAGCTTGCCTTCATAATAGAGGTGGATGCTTCAGACTGTGCCGTTGGAGCTATACTCTCTCAGAGAACAGGTGAGAAGAATGTCTTGCATCCCTGTGCCTTCTTTTCCCAGCAGTTGTCTTCGGCTGAGAGGAACTACGATGTGGGCAATAGAGAATTGTTGGCCATTATTGCCGCCTTCAAAGAATGGAGACACCTTCTTCAGGGAGCTGCACAGCAAATAGTCGTCCTAACAGACCATCGTAACCTTGAGTTTATCAGGTCGGCTAAGTGCCTGACTCCTCGCCAGGCTCGCTGGAATCTTTTCTTAAACCAATTTAATTTTATCATCTCTTATAGACCAGGATCGCGCAATGGAAAGGCTGATGCACTCTCTAGGATTTACTCAGCAGAGACACGTCCAATTACTCCTCCTAAGACTATTCTTCCTGACTCTAGATTCCTAGGAGTAATTCATAATCAAGACCTACTTAAGGACATCAAGGAAGCATACCATGCGGATTCCTTTTTGGCACAACCCCCAAGGGACGTAAGTCTTGTCTTTAAGAATGGTGTGTGGATTCAGGGACAACGTCTGTATATTCCTGAAACAGTCAGATTAAGAGTATTGCAACTCATTCACGATTCCAAGATAGCTGGGCATAGAGGAATTCTAAAGACACAGGAATTTCTTTCTCGTTTCTTTTGGTGGCCCACTTGCAGGAAGGATGTTTTGAATTATGTCACTTCATGTGAGGTCTGTGCAAGATGCAAAACACCTCGCTCCTCACCAACTGGTCTGTTACAGCCTCTTCCTACCCCGTCCCGCCCGTGGGGATCCATTTCTATGGACTTCATTGTGGAGTTACCAACCTCTCAGGGGAAGAACACCATTCTAGTGGTGGTTGACCGTCTAACAAAGGCAGCTCATTTTATCCCTTGTGTCGGCTTACCCACTGCAAAACAGACATCAGATTTGATGATTAAAGATGTGTTTCGCTTACATGGAGTACCGGATGAGGTTATTTCGAATCGAGGGGTGCAATTCACTTCTAGGTTTTGGCAAAATTTCTGTGCAGCATTGGACATTAAAGTAAACCTTTCTTCTGCTTTTCATCCCCAGACTAATGGACAGACCGAACGAACCAATCAAACCCTGGAGCAGTATCTCCGCTGCTTTATCTGCCACCTACAGGATGATTGGGTGGATCTACTTCCATTAGCTGAGTTCTCGTATAACAACTCTCAGAGTGCCTCCACTAAACAGTCTCCTTTTTACTCTAATCTAGGTTATCATCCTAACATTCTACCACGATTTCCCATAGAAACGCCTTTACCAGCAGTGGCTGAAAGAATCACGTCTTTACAGAAGAATATGGATCTTCTAAAGGAAAATCTGGAATCGGCTCAAGAAAGGTACAAGAAAGCAGCAGATAAATTTCGTAAACCTGCACAAGCTTTCAAGGTAGGAGACTTGGTCTGGCTGTCAACCAGAAATCTTAAGTTAAGGATTCCATCGTCTAAGTTGGGACATAAGTACATTGGACCCTATAAAATCAGTAAAATTATAAGTGCCGTTGCTTGTCGTCTTCAACTGCCCAGAACTATGAGAATCCACCCTGTCTTTCATGTATCCCTACTAAAGGCTGCGACACCCAATACGTTTCCTGGACGTTCCTCTCCTTGCCCTGACCCAGTGCTAGTCGATGGTCAGGAAGAATTTGTGGTGGAAAGGATTTTAGATTCCAGGTTGTATAGAAATCAGTTACAATATCTGATTAAATGGCAGGGCTACCCAGTGGAGGACAACTCATGGGAACCGGTCAATAACGTTAATGCTCCTCGCTTGCTCCGTCAGTTTCATCAGAGGTACCCACACAAGCCTGGTCTGAGGTCATCCGGAGGTTGTCCTTAAGGGGGAGTAATGTAAGGTTCTATGTATATATTCCTGAAACTCAGTTTGTTCGTCAGCCATTTTACTTTCTGTCTTGCTGCAGCTATCTTGCCCTCAGTCAAAATGGAGTTTCCAGCTTGCATGTTCCCGCCCTGATTCTCTCCTTTGCTTCTTAAGCAGCCACAGCTGAGCAATCAGTGCTTCAGAATCTAGCCTGCAGTGAACCTGTGACTTGACTCCTGTAAGCCTTGGACCTTGTACTCCAGCTATTCCTACTGAGGAACTCTGAAGCACTTGTGGACTCTGAACCCTGCTCTTTGAAAGACCCACGTTTGCATGGACTTACGGTAACAGAGAAGAAGATCCTGAATCTGTATTGGAGAGTGATTGCTGAGCTTGGATTACTCTGGCCTGCTGTGTCTCCTGTTTCTGTGTCTGCAAACTGTGTGACTATTTCTGCCAACTTGTATGAAGTAATACAGGACTTTTCTATATCAAACCTGTGACTCCTGTGTTTTCATCGCACCCAAGCACAAGACGCTATATGAACTGTACTACATACATTACATCAGGGCAAATCCATCCAGCACTTTGGTACTGACCCCAGGCCTCTCTTAAAGGGATCCCCGGTATGGAAGTCAGGGCAATTGCCTTCAAATGCTCTGGTACTGACCCTAGGCCTTTATTAAAGGGATCATTGGTATGGAAGTCAGGGCAAATCCACTCTGCGCTTTGGTACTGACACCAGGCCTCTCTTAAAGGGATCTCCGGTATGGAAGTTAGGGTAAATCCCTCAGCGCTCTGATTCTCACCCCAGGCTTCTATTAAAGGGATCATTGGTATGGAAGTCAGGGCAAATCCATCCAGCGCTTTGGTTCTGATGCCAGGCCTCTCTTAAAGCGCTCCCCGGTATGAAAGTTAGGGCAATTCCACTCAGCGTTCTGGTTTTGACTCCAGGCTCTCTTGAAGGGAGCCTCGTTATGAAAGTCAGGACAATTGCCTTCAAATGCTTTGGTACTAACCCCAGACCTCTATTAAAGGGATCATTGGCATGGAAGTCAGGGCAAATTCATCCAGCGCTTTGGCTTGACCCCAGGCCTCTCTTAAAGGGATCCCCAGTATGGAAGTTAGGACCGTTCCATTCAGCACTGTGGTTCTGACCCCAGGGCCTCTTAAAGGGATCATTGGTATGGAAGTTAGGGCAATTCCACTAAGCGCTCTGGTTCTGGCCCCAGGTCCCTCTTAAAGGGATCCCTGGTACGGAAGTGAGGGCAAATCCACTCTGCACTTTGGTACTGACCCCAGGCCTCTCTTAAAGGGATCTCCGGTATGGAAGTTAGGGTAAATCCCTCAGCGCTCTGATTCTCACCCCAGGCTTCTATTAAAGTGATCATTATTATGGAAGTCAGGGCAAATCCACTCAGCGCTCTGGTTCTGACGCCAGGCCTCTCTTAAAGGGATTCCCGGTATGGAAGTTAGGGCCATTCCACTCAGCGCTCTGGTTCTGACCCCAGGCTGACGAGATGATGTGGGATTTTAGGGGTAGTAGTCCGGTGGCTCTGGCTGACGGGATGATGTGGGATTTTAGGGGGAGTAGTCCGGTGGCTGTGGCTGACGGGATGATGTGGGATATTAGAGGGAGTAGTCTGATGGATCTGGCTGACGGGATGATGTGGGATATTAGGGGTAGTAGTCTGGCGGCTGTGACGGGATGATGTGGGATATTAGTGGTAGTAGTCCAGTGGCTCTGGCTGACGGGATGATGTAGGATATTAGTGGTAGTAGTCCGGTGGCTCTGGCTGACGGGATGATGTGGGATATTAGGGTAGTAGTCCGATGGCTCTGGCTGACAGGACGATGTGGGATATTAGGGGTAGTAGTTTGGTAGCTCTGGCTGATGGGATTGTGTGGGATATTATAGTGAATGTGGCCATGTGGAGTGGGCCAGGCTATACACTCAGCTTTATATTTATAGATATATAGTCATTACAATTTGTTATAACTAACCGTAGTTAGTTACTATGCCTGGGCAGCGCCGGGCTCTTCAGCTTGTATAATATAATGCACCCCCACGGTCCTCCATACAATATAATGCACCCCCCATGGTCCTCCATATAATATAATGCACCCCCTTGGCCTTAATGCATGTCCCATGGTTCTCCATACAATATAATGCATCCCCATGACCTTCCATACAATATAATCCACCCACCATAGTCATCCATACAATATAATGCACCCTACATGGTCTTCCATGCAATATAATGCATCTCCCATGGTCATCAATACAATAAAATGCTCTCCCATGGCCCTCCATGCAATATAATGCACTCCAACGGTCCTCCGTGCAATACAATGCACTCACCATGCTCCTCCATACAATATAATGAACTCCCCATGGTCCTCCATACAATATAATGCACCCCCATGGTCCTCCATATAATATAATGCACCCCCACGGTCCTCCATACAATAAAATGCACCCTCTATTGTCCTCAATATAATATAATACACCCCCACAGTCCACCATACAATATAATGCTCCCTCTATTGTCCTCCATACAATATAATGCACCACATGGTCCTCTATACTCTATTATGGCCACCAGTCACTGATTTAAAAGAATAAATAAATACAACACTCACCTCTCCTCATTCCGCCAGATGCTCCAATTCCCTGAACAAGTTGTGTGAAGTGCCGCACATCTCATGACAGCGGGCGCGCTGTAATGACGTCATCGCACCCGCTGCTACATGTCAAACACCGAGGCAGAATCATGGGGAGGAAGCATCTGTTGACGCTCCCTCCTCCATCACCATCATTGCTTGCGCTGACGGCCAGAGGGGGGCCCAGTGCAGGCGCTGACAGACAGTTCTCCCCCCGGTTCATGGGCCCCATAGCAGTCGCATGGCCTGCCACCATTGGCGGTACACCATTGGATATGTCCTGGCAAAAATGCTGTATCGTGACCGAATGCACAGTGATCGCATTAAGGTGCCTGCTGATTCTGAGCAGGTCACCAGGACTCGTCACCATGGGGGAGTGTTGCCACCCCTCAACTACGATCACTGTGATTGGTTGTTCAATTCTGAATAGCCAATCACAGCGATTTCAGTGTTTTCAGGCAATAAAAATGCCTGAAACACTGAAGTCCAGCTATGATTGGTGCTATTTCCTTTCTCCTTGTAGCACTTGTTGCGCAGCCATGGAGCACCAAATCCTGGCATCCTTAGGCTACGTGCACACGTTTAACATGTGGAGAACACAAAAAGCTACCGAAATATATCATAATCACTAGAGAGTAACGTATATCGTTCAGGTGGCTAAAATTGAAGGACAGTGTGGGACACACTGCATATATACATATGTAGAAAGACTCACAAAAATTGCAGTGCAAATGTCCATATAATGCAAAAAGTCAATTTTTATTAGATTAAAATAACAAGACCATCAAATGGAAAGTGGGGAGACTAAAAGAGCGACAGATGCAAGAAACCGCAAAACAACATGGCGGAGGTATAAGCCAGTATCCACATGAAAGTAACAGTATGGTCACACATGAGTATATTCAAATAATCACTAATATCACCATCATCAAATATAGCTGAATTATATGTATAACAAGTGCCCTAAATATCTGGCTATATATATCTTTAAATATTATGCCCTAGCATGTAACACAGATAATAACTATCCAAGTCCAGAGGTAAAACAATGATTACAAGTGGACCCAGGATCACATGGCACAAACATGAAACAATCAGTCATATAAGAGTAGTGGACATACCAGATCGAAATATCCAGGACACAGCTGCAACCCCCGCCACACCAACGCGCGTTTCGGCTAAGTGCCTCCCTCAGGGGGTGTACCATGTGGAGGGATGGGTATCTATTTATAGCTGCAATAATAAAACTAAAGCGCCGAACAGCTGTACACTGATCTGCCCACATCACTGTTATGTTCTGCTACAAGCACTAAGGAAAGAAGGGATATCTGTCACTACGATAGAACTAAGCTAGATCCCTACGATGTAACGGGGAACCTGATCCTGCGATCAGACCCACTAAAGTCCTCAGCTAGTCTGTACGAAGACCTATAGATGCGAGGGAGGGATCCCTACAAGAACTAGGGACTGGGAGAAAGATGGACACCTCCTAACAGAAGTTGTAGCAGTAACAGACAAACAAAACAACATAGAACATAGAGGTCTGAAGACCAAGCAAAACTAATTGAGTTAGGTAAAAAAGCACCTGGCTAGCTTAAGAGTAGAAATTACAATGAAGTCCAGCAAAGCCAGAAGGGCGGAGCAGGATTAAATAGGCAAAAAAGGTCATGTGACCAGCAAGATAGAAAAAAACCTAACATTAGAGTTCTAACAGTACCCCCCCTTCTAAGAGGATCCTCCGGATCCCCTAGGCCCAGGCTTACCCGGAAACCTCTTGTGAAATGCTCTGACAAGTCTGGATGCAGAAACATCATCCGCCCTCACCCATGAGTTATCCTCAGGTCCGAAAACCTTCCAAGCGACGAGATACTGCAAACTCCCTCTATATCGTCTAGAATTTAGGATGCGGGAAATTTCATATTCCCCGTCCTCCACCACCGGGGGAACAGTGGCAGAGGTGTCTCCATCCGACACATCAGCTCTTTTCAACAGAGAAACATGAAACACCGGATTAATCTTCCAGGAGGTAGGAACTTCCAACCTAACAGCCGATTGGTTAACAACCTGAAGCACCTTAAAGGGCCCTACAAACTTGGGACCCAATTTTTTAGAAGGAATCCTCAACCGCAGATTCTTAGAGGACAACCAAACCATGTCACCAATAGCAAACAAAACCTCTTGCCGATTCCTATCAAAGTACATTTTAGATTTTCTGTTAGCCTCCTGAAGATTACCACGCACTTCTGTCCAAACTCTCTCCAAATCATCGGAAAAATTCTTCTCTTCAGGCACGGCCGATACCAATTTGGAGAATGACCCAAACGACGGATGTCTCCCAGTACAACAAAAAAAAGGCGAACAACCAGCAGAAGAGGATGTATGGTTGTTAAGAGCAAATTCAGCAAGTGGCAGAAACTCAGACCACCCCTCTTGATTGTCTGCCACAAAACAACGCAAGAACTGCTCAACATCCTGGTTTTTCCTTTCTGTCTGGCCATTAGACTCAGGATGATATCCTGATGAAAACGACAAATGAACTCCCAACCTGTCACAAAAGGCACGCCAAAAACGAGCCACGAACTGAGGTCCCCTATCAGAAACAATGTCAGTAGGAACGCCATGTAGTCTGACAATTTCCTTGACAAAGGCCTTAGCGAGAGTCTTAGCGCAGGGCAGTTTGATGAAAGGAACCAAGTGACACATCTTGCTAAAACGGTCCACGACCACCCAGATGACAGTGAAACCCTCAGAGGGGGGAAGGTCAGTAATAAAGTCCATAGCCAAATGTGTCCAAGGTGCACTAGGGATCTCCAGAGGGCAAAGCAACCCCGCAGCAGGAGTATGTGAAGACTTAGATCTAGCACACACAGTACATTGACGCACCCACTTAATGACTTCCTTCTGCCATACAGGCCACCAAAAACTGCGACCCACAAGTCTCTGGGTCTCAGAGATTCCAGGATGACCTGCCAACCGAGACTCATGACACTCAACAAACAAATCTCTCCTAAAGGTCCCAGGCACAAACAACCTCCCATGGGGAGTGTTAGATGGGGCATTCTCCTGTGCTTTAAGAATCTCATCTTCCAACACAGACTCCAAAGCAGCAATCACAACCCCTTCTTGTAAAATGTTCTCCTCCTCCTCAGCACCGACCATGGGAGAAAGCTGCGAGACAAAGCATCGGCTTTAACATTCTTAGTACCTGGGATGTAAGTAACGGAAAAATTAAACCGCGAGAAAAACAGTGCCCACCTAGCCTGACGGGCATTCAAGCATTTGGCAGCATCAAGATAGATCAGATTTTTATGATCAGTGAAAACCTGAACGGGAAATTCAGCACCTTCCAAGAGATGACGCCAGTGTTCAAATGCGAGTTTAATAGCCAACAATTCCCGATTACCAATATCGTAATTCAGTTCAGTCTCAGAAAATTTTTTTGAAAAAAAGGCACAGGGATGTACGCCATCCCTGTTTTCCTGAGACAACACCGCGCCGACCCCCACAGAAGAAGCATCAACCTCAACCAAAAACGGTTTAGTCACATCAGGCTGCATAAGGATGGGAGCAAAATACCATAGACCAAAATAATTTTCCAAATAAATAGAATTTTATTCCATATAAAGTGGTTTTGTACAAACAGTTTACTAAAAATTATCCAATCATGATGAGAAAGGACATCCAAAGCTAAGCAAAATGGTAGACATGTGTCTACTGCAAGATGTAAGAGAACTACCTTTTCACACTGCAGGGAAGCACTGGAACATAGTATTTATATAAGATCAATACACACACAAAATATTTAATGTCCCTTCCCGCAAGTTAAATAGTCATATAAATCTGCCTCCATAGCGCAAAGAATATATATCAAGGTGCAAGTGCAAAACATGTGCTCACTATCCGGATCTATGAGCACAGTGCTAATGGAACTGCTGCATTTAAGATAAAAGTGGCAGGATAAGCTTACCCATGTTAGTGAGATAAGGTAGGAACGTGCCCCTACGCGCGTTTCGCAGTTGCTTCCTCGGGGGGCTGAGATGTCATATAAGATATTGATCTTATATAAATACTATGTCCCAGTGCTTCCCTGCAGTGTGAAAAGGTAGTTCTCTTACATCTTGCAGTAGACACATGTCTACCATTTTGCTTAGCTTTGGATGTCCTTTCCCATCATGATTGGATAATTTTTTAGTAAACTGTTTGTACAAAACCACTTTATATGGAATAAAATTCTATTTATTTGGAAAATTATTTTGGTCTATGGTATTTTGCTCCAATTCGTTTTGGTGTTATAATTGTATTCGTGGAGCTCCATAGGGGTATTACCCGTGGCTGTTTTGGTGGTAACAGTCACAGTTCACATTAATGGTATGATTAATTTTTTGATCTGAGATTATGTTGTTCTTGCATAAGGATGGGAGCAGAGCTGAACCTCTCCTTTAGAAACACAAAAGCTTCAATGGCCTCAGTAGTCCACTGAACCGCATTAGCACCTTTCATGGTGAAATCGGTCAGTGGTTTGACAATAATAGAAAAATTTTTAATGAATTTTCTATAATAATTGGCGAAACCCAGAAACCTCTGTAACGATTTCAAACCAATAGGCCTAGGCCATTCCTGCACAGCTTGAACTTTCACCGGGTCCATCTCAAAACCTTCGCTGGAGATAATGTAGCCCAAAAAACTAATTCTCTGTACAGCGAACTCACATTTCTCCAGCTTAGCAAAAAGCGAATTGTCAATCAATAACTGTAATACCTCACGAACGCTCCGCCAATGAGACTCCAGATCCGGCGAATAAATCAAAATGTCATCCAAATACACAACCACATTTTTGCCGATCAAAGGTCTAAGGATGTCATTAATAAGATTCTGAAAAAATGCAGGAGCATTGGTAAGACCAAAAGGCATAACCAGATTCTCAAAATGACCCACAGGAGTGTTAAAAGCAGTCTTCCATTCATCACCCTCCTTCATGCGCAACAAATTGTATGCCCCCCGAAGATCAATTTTAGAGAACCACTTGGCCCCCGCTAACTGGTTAAACAAATCAGGAATCAATGGCAATGGGTAAGGATTGCGTACAGTAATTTTATTAATCTCACGAAAGTCCAGACAAGGACGTAAACCGCCGTCCTTTTTTTTAACAAAAAAAAATCCAACAGCTACAGGAGACTTGGAAGGCCTAATGTGACCGGCGGCCAAGCTTGTCTGTATGTATTCCTCCAAAGTATGTACTGCCAATAATCCATGCCTGTGTTTAATGTTAGTGTAAAGGGACTCCACATCCGCTGAAACTGGTAGAGAATGATCCTCAAGACACAGACCATCGACCCTGCGCAGCAGATCACCCGTATCCTGGAGGAAGGAAGGGAGGCCTGAGACCAAGGGTTGAAGATGGAAATCTATCCATTTATTAATGTGCTCCAGGTAATTCCCATTGCCAGCAATAATTGGTCTCCCAGGTGGCATGGAGGTATTCTTGTGAATCTTAGGAAGGAGGTACAGGGTTGAGACCGTGGGCTCCTGAATGACCAAAGCTGAAGCTAGTTCTTTGGAGATAATGCCGTCCTGGAGGGCCTGTTTTAAGATATTATCTAATGTGCACACGTTGCGGATTGTTAGTGTTTTTGCCACGTTTTTTCGCTGCGAAAACGCTACGAAAACGCTTACACAACGCAACCCATTACATTCTATGACATTCCGCATAGCTATGCTAATGCTGCGTATTTTTCAGCGGCGGAATCACATAGCGGAAAAATACGCAGCATGCTCATTCTTTTTGCGGAATCACGGCGATTTTGCACACATAGGAATGCATTGAACCGCTTACTTTCTGCATGTGGCTATGCTTACCATGCGCAAAGTGAGCGGTTCATGTGCGGATGGTACCCAGGGTCTGGAGAAGAGGAGACTCTCCTTCAGGCCCTGGGTACCATATCCCTGTTAAAAAAAATAATTAAAATAAAAAATTGTGATATTCTCACCTTCCGGTGGACCCCGCAGCCTTTCCGTTCCTTACCGATGCTCCTGGCAACTCCCGTTCCCAGTGATGCCTTGCGCGAATTACCTCGTAGCGTGATGCGACGTCATCTGGGGTCATTGTCGCAAGGCATCACTGGGAACGGGAGTTGCCGGGAGCATCGGTAAGGACCATGAAGGCTGCGGGGGACGCCGGAAGGTGAGAATATCACAATTTTTTTTTTTTTTACTATTTCTAACATTCTATCTTTTACTACTGATGCTGCATAGATAGCATCAATAGTAAAAAGTTGGTCACACTTGTCAAACACTATGTTTGACTAGTGTGACCAACCTGTCAATCAGTTTTCCAAGCGATGCTACAGATCGCTTGGAAAAAGCTAGCATTCTGCAAGCTAAATACACTTGCAAAATGCTAATGTTTTGCGGGAATACGCAATACGGAATGCATGCGTATTTCCCACGGCAGGGAGTTGCGGGAATGCTGCGGAAATTTCCGCAGCAATTCTGAACATGTGCACATAGCCTTACTCTGCACTAATAAGGGAATCAAAAGAACTGCCAACGCAGCCAGATAAGAGGTGGGACTCTCTCTCCTGTCAAGACCATTGTCATGGAACATGCAAATAAATTCACACCAACTCTACCACTCATCATCCCGCTCAGTGCATCCCGTCACTTCTTACGTTTATGACCGCTCCCCACTCTAAAGGAGAACTCTGGCACGAAAGCAAAATCATCTTTAAAAAGGGCTGCATTTTTCTCCGTATTTTGGCAATGGGCTTTTTCTTTATATAAGGTTGTGGTACCCCTGAAGTCCTGTTGCCACAATGGCCTTGCCTCCCTCCAGGGGGAAGTGATGTCATGCCTGGAAGCAAAGAATTAATCCCCTTAGCAGTTAGTTCCAGTATACAACACAGTTCCTCTTCCAGGCCAGCAGGGGGAGCTCTAAACCCGACTTCAGGTGAGCTTCTCTCTCTGGTCAGGAGGAGGAAGTTAGTGAGGAGTTAGAGCCTGAACAAGGTTGAGAGAGGACGTGTGGAGAGGACCTGGGGAAAGGAGCTCCATCTGAGCTCACCCCAGCCTTGAGCGCCAGTGACCGGGCACCGGAGCCCGAGGCTGTGTGGGTACTAAAGACCCGGCAGCAAAATCTGGAGGGCAGAAGACCGCAGATCCTCTGTCCCCAACTGATATTCGACGACACAGCAGCACGTGTGAGCCGGAGATGCCAGACAGGAGCGACCCCTGAAGCAGGCTCCAGCTGCCTGTCATGCGAGTGGAGTTCTACTTAAGCATCAGACAGAAAGAGGGACTTGAATAGAGTTTACAGCAGCAAGTACCTCAGAGAATAGCGCTAGAAAGGAGGCCTCACAACCCACCTGACGGGGGAGATACCCAAATTGCTTCCAGGCTGACCGGCTCCAACGCCATCTGTAACCTGAGCCCCGGACTGTACCTGCACTGCACAGTAAAAGGTAAAGGAAACTGCACCCTGCTGTGTCCTCTAAGTCATTCACGCGTCACCTGCCCTGCACCACACTCACCACCAACATCACCTTTAATATCCTAACTGCCCTGGGACACAGTTCTACCCATGGAGAGCTTAACCATCTTTGCTGCCCTATCATCATCCCAGAGGATCTGCTTTGCAGCGTCGGTCCCCTGACCGAATACCACGGGTTGTGTCACGAACACTTTATTACAAACTTTATTATCTCTTTTTCACTATCCCTTTTATTGGACACCCAGGACCACGGACCGGGTCACTGCTACTGTGACACTTCCCCTTGAAGAAGCGGACCAGTACCGAGTATCGCCACTGCCCTGGCGGGCGATCCAAGGTCATCACAGAGGGGGCTCTTCCACCCCTTACGGTGCACCACATTTCTATACTACCTGCAGAGGCTATTTGACTATAGATTCATGGTCTGTCACCTGGAATCTGCTTTAATGGGTACTGACTATAAACCTAGATATTTGTATTTGCCAGGGGCACAATTAAACCCAGCAGACAGCCATGACTTCATTGAAATGTGTGTAAATCTGATTTTGGATTGAGCTTTAGTATCAATTATTTACGTTTTTATAACGTCTTGTCAGATGAGATTGATCTAAAGTTTGGAATGGCAATGCGGCATCATGTGACGTATCACCTAGCCTGTATATTGCCAGTTTCCATTTATCGGCTGCAGTACCGTGCCCGAGTCCTATTTCTAGCATCATCATAAGGCAGCTCTAGATCTAGAAACCAATGAGTGCTGTGTCCAGTACCATGGCTCCTCCTGCAGCTTCCATCCCTTACTCAATGGGAATTCTTGAATGAACTCAGGAGGGGGTAAAGCTGCTGCACAGTGCCTGAGTCTTTAGGCGGTCTGTTGCCATAGTGACTTCTTCCAGGAGCTGCCCAGTCTGCTGTGTAGTAGTAACAAAGCTTCACTTCTCAGATGCTGATGGGGACAACACAGGGAGAGGAGGAGGAGGAGGAGCAGAGGCAGCTGTGTGCATTTCTCCAGCCTTAGCCCCAGGTAAATGAAAGACACCTTTCTTTATTCTAATACCTATGGCTATAATATGGGGCGCTGTGTGGTGGCGCCTCATTATCTCTGCCCACTGGGCACAAAGTGGCTCCCTGTGTATGCAGGCTTTGTCAGTGCAGACAGCAAATACTGCAGCGAAGGGTCTAAATATTGAGACAGGAAGGTTAGATAATGGATGCGGAAGGAAACAATGTATCATTATGTTATTACTATTATTATTGTGTTTTTAATTTAACAACCATGTTATTAGTGTTGCTAGAGAATTCCCTTTCTTTCATTGTCCTAATATATTTGACTACAATACTAGTTGCATCAAGTCACCATTGAATGGCATTACCTGTGATTGATAGAACAGGCTGCACCATGGAGTATACTGCTGGAATGATTGGTGGACTTAGCCGTCCATCATTACTTGTTCTACACCTTGACAATGAACATCTATCAGACAAGATTGATATTGAAGTCTTGCTTACCTTGGACAAAGGATGCTGTGTGCGCTCTGTGCTGCCTGCATTTTACTCCACACAATAAGGCTCTATCTGATTTATGATGCTTGGCTATGTCTGTGACAGAGCCCTGGCAAAAATTTACATTAGTCCACTGCTTAGGTCCTGTTTCATGTAGGGCCCGATTCGTCATTTGTGAGGGAGGGGGGGTTAAGTCACTTTTATTTTATTTTTTTAGCCTTGTGGTATTTGCTCATGTTTTTTGCTCCAAATTAATCAATGGTACATGTGATTCATGAATTTTGAGCCAATTAAAAAAAAAGTCTTTTTTTTCTAGCAGTAACCGTTTTGGCAACTTTTTAGTGCAAAATGTCACAAAAATTGTGCAAAAAAAATTACTCCAGATTTACTCCAGATGTACATTTGTGACAAATTTGTGACTTTTTAAAAAGTCACAAATGAATCAGATTAAAACATCCGGAAATCCTAAACTCAGCCCATAATGGTGAGCAAAATACAGGGGGACACATAAAATAAACTAAAAAAAAGGCATGAATAAAAAATATGAATACAGTGCAAACAAAAATGAAGGCGCAAAACACAAAAAAACTCAGCAACAATAAGAACAGAAGCAAATGGAATAATGAATGAGGCCCGTAGAGGTCTACCATTCCTAATAATAATAATTTTCCTGGCTGGTGTAGAAAGAATAGAAAACTCTAGATTGTACTTCAGTCAATAGAAAGAGAATTACGTAAAGTTTTCAGAAGAGTTTGACATGTTATAATTCATGTCTTTCTTGTATCACTTGTTGCTCATGTAACACTGCAGGATGCATAATAACATCTCATGTAGATAAACGACGAAAGAGAAAATTGCAGCAGTTTCCCTTAGGAACCATAGTCCGGCTCTCATTGTTCCAGGGCAGGTTACATTACATTATGAAGCTACTAGATTGGGAAACTATTTCACTTTACAGATCTCTATAAATCAACCCCGATGCGTTTGTTCCTACACCAGGTGGGAATTTCTCAAACAGATATATATCCTAGGGCGCTACTTAGTACAAGTCATGTGTATTTATGAGAAAAGCAAAGTACCCAGCAGAAATCCATCAAATATGGAGAAAGAATAAAACTCCATCCAGATTGTTATTATTACCGATACAATTATTTTTTTTATTAATCTAATGTCATTAAGTTAATTTAAAAAAATATTTTGATCAATAATGAGTTTTTTTTACTATGCAATCCTTACATGTAATGTACATTCTGCTTTGTAAACTTTTTTCAACATATTCCCAAAATATTCCCAACTCAGTCGTTCAGAATATTTGGCGAATATGAACATTTTGAAGCTCTTTTCAAGCTTGAACTTGCAAGTAACAATGTATCAACTTATTAGTTATTTAGCCATTAGAGTTGAGCAAACATGCTTGCATAAGGCGTTATCCGAGAATGTTCGGGTGCTAACCGAGTGTCCTCAGCGTGCTCGAAAAATATGTTCCAGTCCCCACGGCTGCAAGTCTCGCAGCTGCAACACATGCATGGATTGCCTAACAAACAGGTAATCCCATGCATGTGTTGCGCCTATTGAGCAAGCGCTAGACATGCAGCTTTGGGGACTCAAACATAGTATTCAAGCACGCCGAAGACACTCGGTTAGCACCTGAGTGTGCACCGATAACATCTCCGACAACATTCGCTCATCACTACTTGCTACGGATGTTTCTAAGCTTTTATTTAGGTCTAAGTTCTGGCTTCAGTTCATAATGGAAGTCATAGAGCCCTGTTGGATCGAGAGAGAGATTCCAGGCATGCTCAGAGTGGAATAACGGAATGCGGTGGCCGGATCAGTCTTTTGCCTGATCCGGCGCACATAGACTTGCATTGTAGCATTGTAGCAAACAGCCGGTAGCACCGCTTCCGGCGCAGACCGTTTTTTTGCCGGATACAAAAAACATTCCTAGAGTCATTTTTTTCAGACGCCGGAATTGACATTTTTGCCGGACGAAATGGGAGACCGTGCAGCGCGATCCGGCGCTAATATAAGTCCATGAGAAAACGGATCTGGCGGTAGAAAAAAACGGATCCGGTTTTTAAAAAAAAATCTGGATCACGCCTGATGCAAAAAACTGATGTGTGAAAGTAGCCTTAGGTAAAAATATTCCTGACTAATTCTCCTTCCCCCACTGTTACATTTTCAAAAAGTGGTTTTGGGTTTCACATATGTCTTGCATTGGTGACCTGTGTCATGCTTCTGTAATGGAAGCAAAGCTGATTTTCGTGATCCTGAAAAACACAGCAAAAAACGCAGCAAAACCTGCTTTTTGTAAGCAGCTACTTTACTGCCAAGAGAGCAGGTTTTCCTGCAGGAAAAAATGCAACATGTGAACATAGCCTAAGCAGTAGGGAATAGATTTGTGCTCAACTGTTATCAATAGATGTTGCTATGAAGTAAGATGTCTGTCTCAACTATATCCAAAAATACTTTGTCACACAAAAATTGCAAGTCAAATAAATATATGAGATTTATTAAAAAAAGATTCATGTGTTTACAGAAAAAAAAAAAAAACAAGCCAACGTTTTGGCCTTTTGAGCCTTTATCAAGGTAATTCTGTGAATCGGGAAGTCAAGCATCCATGTGCGAGACTCCTGTAACAGAAGGAGACTTACATTGAAAAAGGCCCGATTGGCCGAAACGTTGGCTTGTTTGTTTTTCTGTGAACACATCAATCTTTTTTTAATAAATCTCATAGGCTGGAGTCACACGGCCGTAAAACTCGTGCGATAATCGCATCGCACTGCACGGACTGGCCTGACACCTCTCCTGACCTGAGCAAGACAGCGTGATGGATTACTATGCAGAGGTCAAGCTCAGGTCAGGAGAGCCGGCAGCCAGGACGAGTTTTACGATGCGATTCTCGCACGTGAAATACGGCAGTGTGTCTCTGCCCATATACTTATTTGACTTGCTGTTTTTGTGTAACAAAGTATTTTTTTAACATAGTCTAAGTGTCACATGGTCTGTCAGTATATACACACCTTTTCTAAAAGGAAACAGAGCTTGCAACACCATTAAGAAAGAGGCACCACTAATCAAACACCACCATGAAGGCCAAGGAGATCTCCAAACAAGTCAGGGACAAAGTTGTTGAGAAGTACAGTTCAAGTCAGTGTTGGATTATAAAAATATATCCGAATCTCGGATGATTCCCCGGAGCACCATCAAATCCATTATCATCAAATGGAAAGAACATGGTACCACAATAAACCTGCCAAGAGAGCGTCGCCCAGCAAAACTGTTAGACCAGGCAAGGAGGGCATTAATCAGAGAGGCAGCACAGAAACCAAAGGTAATTCTGAAGAAGCTGCAGAATTAACAAGGATATGACCACTATAAGCCGTACACTCCATAGAGGTGGCCTTTATGGAAGAGGGGGCAGAAAAAAGCCTTTACTTAAACACACAAAATGTAAGACTCATTTTGAACTTGCCAAAAGACGTGGGAGACTCCTCAAATGTATGGGGGGGGGGGGTGGTCAGATGAGACCAAAATTAAACTTTTTGGCCACCAAGATAAAAATGCAACACAGTTCATCACCCAAAAAGCAACATCCCCACAGTGAAACATGGTGGTGGCAGCTTCATGCTGTGGGGAGGTTTTTTGGCAGCAGGGACAGGGAAAATGGTCAGAGTCTAGGGGATGATGGGTGGTGTGAAATACAGGAATATTCTTGAGCAAAACCTGTTTCAGTCTGTCAGTGATTTGAGACTGGGATGGAGGTTCTCCTTCCAACAATACAATGATCGAGTACTCTCTAGAGCCTCTTTTTGCAGCAATTACAGCTGCAAGTTGCTTTGGATAAGCCTCTACACTGTTTGCATAATTATTAGGCAAGTTGTATTTGAGAGAATTCTTTTTATTATTGAACAACAACTATGTTCTCAATCAACCCAAAAGACTCATAAATATCAAAGCTTAAGATTTTTGTAAGTTGGAGAGGGTTTTTTTTTATTTGGCTATCTTAGCAGGATATCTGTTTGTGCAGGTAACTATTACTGTGCAGAATTATTTGGCAATTTAATAAAAACCAAATATATACCCATCTCACTTGTTTATTTTCACAAGTTAAAGCAATATAAGAACACAAAATTTAGAAATAAGCATTTCTGACATTCAAAAACCCAAAAAAATCAGTGACCAACATAGCCACCTTTCTTTACGATGACACTCAAAAGCCTTCCATTCATAGATTCTGTCAGTTGCTTGATCTGTTTACGATCAACATTGCGTGCAGCTGCCACCACAGCCTCCCAGACACTGTTCCGAGAGGTGTAATGCTTTCCCTCACTGTAGATCTCACATTTTATGAGGGACCACAGGTTCTCTATGGGGTTCAGATCAGGTGAACAAGGGGGCCATGTCATTATTTTTTCTTCTTTTAGACTTTTACTGGGCAGCCAGGCTGTGGAGTATTTGGATGCATGTGATGGAGCATTGTCCTGCATGAAAATCATGTTTTTCTTGAACGATACCGACTTCTTCCTGTACCACTGCTTGAAGAAGGTGTCTTCCAGAAACTGGCAGTAGGTCTGGGAGTTGAGCTTCACTCCATCCTCAACCCGAAAAGGTCCCACAAGTTCATCTTTGATTATACCAGCCCATACCAGTACCCCACCTCCACCTTGCTGGCATCTGAGTCAGAGTGGAGCTCTCTGTCCTTTACTGATCCAGCCTCGGGCCCATCCATCTGGCCCATCAAGAGTCACTCTCATTTCATCAGTCCATAAAACCTTAGATAAATCAGTCTTAACATATTTCTTGGCCCAGTCTTGACGTTTTATCTTATGTTTCTTGTTCAAAGGTGGTCGTTTTTCAGCCTTCCTTACCTTGGCCATGTCCCTGAGTATGGCACACCTTGTGCTTTTGATGCTCCAGTAACGTTGCAGCTCTGATATATGGCAAAACTGGTGGCAAATGGCATCTTGGCAGCTTCACACTTGATTTTCCTCAATTCATGGGCAGTTATTTTGAGTCTTTTTTATCAACACGCTTCTTGCGACCCTTTTGGCTATTTGCCATGAAATGCTTGATTGTTCAGTGATCACGCTTCAAAAGTTTGGCAGTTTCAAGACTGCTGCATCCCTCTGCAAGACATCTCACAATTTTTGACTTTTCAGAGTCCGTCAAATCTCTCTTTTGACCCATTTTGCCAAAGGAAAGGAAGTTGCATAATAATTAAGCACACCTTATATAGGGTGTTGATGTCATTAGGCCACACCCCTCCTCATTACAGAGAGGCAAATCACCTGATTTACATAATTGGCAGTTGGCTTTCAAGCCTATACAGCTTGAAGTAGGACAACATGTATAAAAAGGATGATGTGATCAAAATACTCATTTGCCTAATAATTCTGCACACAGTGTATGAGCTTTCGACATCATGACTCTGGGATTTTTGCCTATTCCTCAAGGCAAAACTGCTCCAAGTTAAATGGTTTCCTCTGGTGAACAGCAATCTTCAAGTCTGACCACAGATTCTCAATTGGATTAAGGTCTAGGCTTTGACTTGCCCACTCCAAAACATTTACATGTTTCCCAATAATACACTCAAGTGTTGCTTTAGCAGTATGCTTTGGGTCATTGTCTTGTTGGAAGGTGACCCTCCATCCCAGTCTCAAATCACTGAAACAGGTTTTGATCAAGAATATCCCTGTATTTTGAACAGATTATTTAAACACAGGTTATAATGTAACAAAATAGGTAAAAAGCCAAGAGGGTGTGGAGTGAATACTTTTGCAACCACTCTATCTATTTACAATATCTATCTATCTATCCCTACCACTGACATTTTCTGCTATTTCTTCCAGCTAGTCAGGTGTAGAGCAGTGGGAATTGTCAAGTAGAAAACAATCACATCTGCGTTAGTCCCTGTATACAGTAGGTCCCATAACCCCTGCTATGTCAGTAAAGTCTCCATAGATCACTTGTAAATTTTGCTTGGATACAGACAGAGCACACAGCACCGTAACACTTGCAAGTGCGAGGTGTTAAATTTGCTGTGCATAATCAAGCCCCTATTTTTTACATTTACAGCTGAAAAAATGTGTAAAATTCACTACAGTGTCACATTGTAACCACAAACATATTTAACCCTTTGTTAACCTCTTTTACTACATATGATGTACTATCCCATCCAGGTGACCTGGGCCTTAAGTCCCAGTGTCGGGTTAGTATGTCATACGTGATCAGCTGCGCTCACGGGGGGAGCGCAGCTGATCACGGCCGGGTGTCAGCTGATTATCACAGCTCACACCCGGCACTATGTGCCAGGAGCGGTCACGGACATTAACCCCCGGCACACTGCGATCAAATAAGATCGCAGTGTTCCGGCGGCATATGGAAGCATCGCACTGTGAGGGGGCTCCCTGTGTGATTCCCTGAGACACTCAGAACAGTGCGATGTGATCACGCTGTTCTGAGGGCCTCCACCCTGCAGGACCCCGGATCCAAGATGGCCACAGGGTCCTTCTGGGTCCTGCAGGGAGGTGGGTTCTCAGTGCCTGCTGACAGCAGGCACTGAGAAAGCCTCCTGCAGTGCCTGTCAGATCGCCGATCTGACACTATACAGTGATGTCCCACCCTGGGACAAAGTAAAAAAAAAAAATTACCATGTGTAAAAAAAAATTCCTAAATAAAGAAAAAAAAATATTCCCCAAAAAATTCATTTCTTTATGTAAATAAAAAAAAGAAAAAACAATAAAAGTACGCAGATTTAGTATCGCAGCATCTGCAACGACCCGTCCTATAAAACTGTCCC
This sequence comes from Oophaga sylvatica, assembly GCA_033576555.1. NCBI lineage: Eukaryota > Metazoa > Chordata > Amphibia > Anura > Dendrobatidae > Oophaga > Oophaga sylvatica. The sequence goes on from JARQOD010000006.1 coordinate 291,811,434, forward strand.
ACTAGTTAACCCCTTAAGTGAACCCTTAAAAAAAACAAGGCAAAAAAAACATGCTTTATCATCATACTGCCGAACAAAAAGTGGAATAACACGCAATCAAAAAGACAGATATAAATAAACATGGTACCGCTGAAAACGTCATCTTGTCCCGCAAAAAACGAGCCACCATACAGCATCATCAATGAAAAAATAAAAAAGTTATAGCTTAAAGCATAAAGCGATGCAAAAATAATTATTTTTTATATAAAATTGATTTTACTGTATTAAAGCGCCAAAACATAAAAAAAATTATATAAACGAGATATCGCTGTAATCGTACTGACCCGATGAATAAAACTACTTCATCAATTTTACCACACGTGGAACGGTATAAACGCCCCCCCCCAAAAGAAGTTCATGAATTGCTGGCTTTTGTTCATTCTGCCTCACAAAAATCGTAATAAAAAGCGATCAAAAAATGTCATGTGCCCAAAAATGGTATCAGTAAAAACGTCAACTCATCCCACAAAAATAAGACCTCACATGACTCTGTGGGCCAAAATATGGAAAAATTATAGCTCTCAAAATGTGGTGATGTAAAAACTATTTTTTGCAATAAAAAAAGGGCTTTTAGCATGTGACAGCTGCCAAACATAAAAACCGCTATAAATAGTAAATCAAACCCCCTTTAGCACCCCCTTAGTTAGGGAAAAATAATAAATTAGAAAACATGTATTTGTTTCTATTTTCTCGTTAGGGTTAGGGGTGTGTTAGGGTTAGGGGTATGTTAGGGTTAGGTTTGTGGTTTGGGTTATGGTTAGGGTTGGAATTAGAATTAGGGGTGTGTTAGGGTTAGGTTTGTGGTTAGGGTTATGGTTAGGGTTGGGATTAGGGTTAGGGGTGTGTTGCAGTTAGGGTTGGAGTTAGAATTTGGGGGGGTTTCCATTGTTTAGGCACATCAGGGGCTCTCCAAACGTGACATGGCATCTGATCTCAATTCCAGCCAATTCTGCGTTGAAAAAGTCAAACGGAGCTCCTTCCCTTCCGAGCTCTGCCATGCGCCCAAACAGTGGTTTACCCCCACATATGGGGTATCAGCGTACTCAGAGCAAATTGCACAATAACTCTTGGGGTCCAATTTCTTCTGTTACCCTTGGAAAAATAAAAAATTGGGGGCAAAAATATAATTTTTGTGGAAAAAAAATATGATTTTTTATTTTTATTGCTCTACGTTATAAACTTCTGTGAAGCACTTGGGGGTACAAAGTTCTCCCCACACATCTATATAAGTTTCCTGGGGGTCTAGTTTCTAAAATGGGGTCACTTGTGGAGTTTTCCATTGTTTAGGCACATCATTTGCTCTCCAAACGTGACATGGCGCCCTCAGACCATTCCATCAAATTCTGCATTCCAAAACATCACTACCTCACTTCCGAGTCCCGACGTGTGCCCATACAGTAGTTTTCTCCCACATATAGGATATCAGCGTACTAAGAACAAATTGGACAACAACTTTTGTGGTCCAATTTCTCCTGTTACCATAGGGAAAATAAAAAATTGGGGTCTAAAATATCATGTTTGTGTGAAAAAATATGATTTTTTTTATTTTCATGCCCGGGCGTTATAAACGTCTGTGAAACCCTTTGGGATTCAAATTGCTCACAACAAGTCTAGATAAGTTCCTTAGTGGGTCTAGTTTCCAAAATGGTGTCACTTGTGGGGGGTTTCCACTGTTTAGGCACATCAGTGGCTCTCCAAACGCAACATGGCATCCAATCTCGATTCCAGCCAATTTTGGTTTGAAAAAGTCAAATGGCGCTCCTTCACTTCCGAGCTCTGCCGTGCACCCAAACAGTGGTCCCCCCCACATATGGGGTATCAGTGTACTTAAGACAAATTGGACAACAACTTTTGTGGTGTTTCTACTGTTACCCTTGGGAAAATAACAAAATTGGTGACTAAAAGATCATTTTTGTGCAAAAAAAATAGGATTTTTTATTTTCATGCCTGGGCATTATAAACTTGTGTGAAGCTCACAGATCTAGATAAGTTCCCTAGGGGGTCTAGTTTCCAAAATGAGATCACTTGTAGGGGGTTGCCACTGTTTAGGCACATCTGGGGCTCTGCAAACTGAACATGACACCCATCAAAGTCTGCATTCCAAAATGTCATTACTTCCTTTCCGAGCCCTGCCGTGCACCCAGTTTCCCCCCTCCACATATGGGGTATAAGCATACTCAGGACAAATTGGACAACAACTTTTGGGGTCCAATTTCCTTGGGAAAAATCACAAATTGGGGACTAAAAAATCATTTTTGTGGATATTTTTATTTTTTCACACCCAAGCATTATAAACTTTAGTGAAACAATTGGGGGTTCAAAGTGCTCAAAACAGATCTAGATGTGTTCCTTAGGGGGTCTAGTTTCCAAAATGGTGTCACTTGTGGGGGGTTTCCACTGTTTAGACACATCAGGGGCTCTCCAAACGCGACATGGCGTCCAATCTCGATTCCAGCCAATTTTGGTTTGAAAAAGTCAAATGGCGCTCCTTCCCTTCCGAGCTCTGCCGTGTGCCCAAACAGTGGTTTTCCCCCACATATGGGGTATTGGCGTACTCAGGAGTATTGCACAACATCTTTATCTGTCCATTTTCTCCTTTTACCCTTGTGAAAATAAAAAATTTGTTTGTAAAAGATCATTTTTGTGACTAAAAAGTTAAATGTTCATTTTTTCCTTCCACATTGCTTCAGCTTCTGTGAAGCACCTGAAGGGTTAATAAACTTCTTGAATGTGGTTTTGAGTACCTTGAGGGGTGCAGTTTTTAGAATGGTATCACTTTTGCGTATTTTCTGCCATGTAGACCCCTCAAAGTGACTTCAAATGTAAGGTGGTCCCTAAAACAAATAGTTTTTAAATTTTGTTGTAAAAATGAGAAATCGCTGATCAACTATTAACCGTTATAACGTCCTAACAAAAAAAAATTTTGGTTCCAAAATTGTGCTGATGCAAAGTAGATGTGGGAAATGTTATTTAGTAACTAGTTTGTGTGACATATTTCTCTGTTTTAACCCCTTCATTCCATCCGACGTACTATTCCGTCCATGTGACCCTGGACCTCATTCCCATGGACGGAATAGTACGTCCAGGGCGATCAGCTGAAAAAAATGTCACATGCTCAAAAATGGTACCAATAAAAACGTCAACTCGTACCGCAAAAAATAAGACCTCACATGACTCTGTGGGCCAAAATATGCAAAAATTATAGCTCTCAAAATGTGGTGATGCAAAAACTATTTTTTGCTATAAAAAGCGTCTTTTAGCGTGACAGCTGCCAATCATAAAAACCCACTATAAATATTAAATCAAACCCCCCTTTATCACCCCCTTAGTTAGGGAAAAATAATACATTTAAAAAAATGCATTTATTTCCATTTTCCCGTTAGGGTTAGGGTTGCGGCTAAAGTTAGGGTTAGGGTTGGCGCTAAAGTTAGGATTAGGGTTAGGATTAGGGTTAGGGGTGTGTTAGGGTTAGGTTTGTGGTTAGGGTTGGGACTAGGGTTAGGGGTGTGTTGGGGTTAGGGTTGGAGTTAGAATTGGGGGGTTTCCGCTGTTTAGGCACATCAGGGGCTCTCCAAATGTGACATGGCGTCTGATCTCAATTCCAGCCAATTCTGCGTTGAAAAAGTCAAACGGTGCTCCTTCACTTCTGAGCTCTGCCATGCGCCCAAACAGTAGTTTACCCCAACATATGGGGTATCAGCGTACTCTGGACCCCAAGAGTTATTGTGCAATTTGTCCTATTCTGTTACCCTTGGGAAAATAAAAAACTGAGGGCGAAAATATCATTTTTGTAAAAAAAAATATATATTTTTTTGTTTTTACGGCTGTACGTTATAAACTTCTGTGAAGCACTTGGGGCTTCATAGCGCTCACCACACATCTAGATAAGTTCCTTGTGGGGTCTATTTTCTAAAATGGGGTCACTTGTGGGGGTTTCCACTGTTTAGGCGCATCTGGGGCTCTCCAAATGCGACATGACGCCGGCAGACCATTCCATCAAAGTCTGCAATCCAAAACGTCACTACTTCCCTTCCGAGCCACAACGTGTACCCATACAGTAGTTTTCTCCCACATATTGGGTATCAGCGTACTCAGGACAAATTGGACAACAACTTTTGGGGTCCAATCTCTCCTGTTACCCTTGTGCAAATAAAATATTGGGGGCGAAAAAATCATTTTTGTAAAAAAAAAAAAAGGATTTTTTATTTTTACGGCTGTACATTATAAACTTCTGTGAAGCACTTTGGGGTTCAAAGTGCTCACTACACATCTAGATAAGTTCCTTGTGGAGTCTATTTTCCAAAATGGGGTCACTTGTGGGGGGTTTCCACTGTTTAGGCGCATCAGGGGCTCTCCAAATGCGACATGATGCCCCCAGACCATTCCATCAAAGTCTGCAATCCAAAACGTCACTACTTCCCTTACGAGCCCCAACGTGTGCCCATACAGTAGTTTTCTCCACATATTGGGTATTAGCGTACTCAGGACAAATTGGACAACAACTTTTGGGGTCCAATTTCTCCTGTTACCCTTGTGAAAATAAAATATTGGGGGCGAAAAAATCATTTTAGTAAAAAAAAAAAGTTTTTTTATTTTATGGCTGTACGTTATAAACTTCTGTGAAGCACTTCGGGGTTCAAAGTGCTCACCACACATCTAGATAAGTTCCTTGAGGGGTCTAGTTTCCAAAATGGTGTCATTTGTCGGGGGTTTCCACTGTTTAGGCAGATCAGGAGCTCTCCAAACACGACATGGCATCCAGCCAATTCTGCGTTGAAAAAGTCAAACGGCGCTCCTTCCCTTCCAAAGTCTGCCATGCACCCAAACAGTGGTTTACCCCCACATATGACGTATCAGCATACTCAGAACAAATTGCACAATAACTTTTGGAGCCTTGTCACCCTTGGGAAAATAAAAATTGGGGTGAAAAGATCATTTTTGTGGAAAAAATATGATTTTTAAATTTTACGGCTCTACGTTATAAACTTGTGTGAAGCACTTGGGGGTTCAAATTGCTCACCAAAGATCTAGATAAGTTCCTTAGGGGGTCTAGTTTCCCAAATGGGGTCACTTGTGGGGGGTTTCCACTGTTTAGGCACATCAGTGGCTCTCCAAATGCAACATGGCGTCCAATCTCAATTCCAGCCAATTTTGGTTGGAAAAAGTCAAATGGTGCTCCTTCCATTCCGAGCTCTGCCGTGCGCCCAAACTGTGGTTCCCCCCCACATATGGGGTATTGGCTTACTCAGGAGTAAATTAAGATAATTTTTGTGGGAAAAAAATAGGATTTTTTATTTTTATGCCCGGGCATTATAAACTTGTGTGAAGCACTTGGGGGTTCAAAGTGCTGATCAAAGATCTAGATAAGTTCCTTAGGGGTCTAGTTTCCAAAATGGGGTTACTTGTGGGGGGTTTCCACTGTTTAGGCTCATCTGGGGCACTGCAAACGGAACATGACCCCATCAACGTCTGCATTCCAAAACGTTACTACTTTCTTTCCATGCTCTGCCGTGCGCCCAAACAGTTCCCCCCCCCACATATGGGGTATCAGCGTACTCAGGACAAATTGGACAACAACTTTTGGGGTCCAATTTCCTTGGGAAAAATCAAAAATTTGGGACTAAAAAATAATTTTTGTGGAAAATTGTTTTTTTTTTTTCACACCCAGGCATTATAAACTTTTGTGAAACACTTGGGGGTTTAAAGTGCTCATAACAGATCTAGATAAGTTCCTTAGGGGTCTAGTTTCCAAAATGGTGTCACTTGTGGGGGTTTCCACTGTTTAGGCGCATCAGGGGCTCTCCAAACGCGACATGGCGTCCAATCTCAATTCCAGCCAATTTTAGTTTGAAAAAGTCAAACGGCGCTCCTTCCCTTACGAGCTCTGCCGTGTGCCCAAACAGTGGTTTCCCCCCACATATGGGGTATTGGCGTACTCAGGAGAAATTGCACAACAACTTTATCTGTCCATTTTCTCCTTTTACCATTGTGAAAATAAAAACAAAGTTTGTAAAAGATCATTTTTGTGGCTAAAAATTAAATATTCATTTTTTCCTTCCACGTTGCTTCAGCTCCTGTGAAGCAACTGAAGGGTTAATAAACTTCTTGAATGTGGTTTTGAGTACCTTGAGGGGTGCAGTTTTTAGAATGGTGTCACTTTTGGGTATTTTCTGCTATATAGACCCCTCAAAGTGACTTCAAATATGAGGTGGTCCCTAAAAAAAATGGCTTTGTAAATTTTGTTGTTAAAATGAGAAATCGCTCGTCAACTTTTAACCCTTATAACTTCCTAACAAAAAAAAATTTTGGTTCCAAAATTGTGCTGATGTAAAGTAGACATGTGGGAAATGTTATTTATTAACTATTTTTTATGACAAATTTCTCTGTTTTAAGGGAATAAAAATTAAAAGTTTGAAAATTGCAAAATTTTCAAAATTTTCGCCATATTTGCGTTTTTTTCAAAAATAAACGCAAGTTATATCGAACAAATGTTACCACTATCATGAAGTACAATATGTCACAAGAGAAAAATCTCAGAATCGCGAAGATCCGTTGAAGCGTTCCAGAGTTATAACCTCATAAAGAGACAGTGGTCAGAATTGTAAAAATTGGCCCGGTCATTAACGTGCAAACCACCCTTGGGGGTGAAGGGGTTAAGGGAATTAAAATTAAAAGTTTGAAAATTGCTAAATTTTCAAAATTTTCGCCATATATCCATTTTTTTCATAAAGAAACACAAGTTATATCGAAGAAATTGTGAAGATCCGTTGAAGCATTCCAGAGTTATAACCTCATAAAGTGACAGTGGTCAGAATTGTAAAAATTGGCCCTGGCATTAACGTGCAAACAACCCTCGGTAGTAAAGGAGTTAAATGATAATGCCTTTCAAGGGTCTTAACAGAGACATAGCTAGGGTTTCATCACAGAGGCATTGAAACATATCAAAATTGGCCACTAAATTAGGTAACCATGTGAGTAAAGGAGAACCTCAGCAAATGACCAGGCAGTTATTAAAAAAAAAAGCACTTTACAGAGACCAAGACAAATACCAACGACTTAAGGGTGCAATATAGTGGTAGATACTAGATACTAGTTCTGCAGAATAGATTAAATCACAGTACAGTTATAGATCGATAGTGATTTACCGCTGACATTTGTACTGAAGGAGTCTTTACCTTTTCCAATTGGGCCCAACCACCATGAATACTTTTTCTTGCCATGACTTATCTGCAGTCAGGGTCGGACTGGGGTGTCTGGGGCCCACAGGGGGAATGTACTCTAGGTGTCCACCTTACAGCTATATGCAAATACCTGTTATTCGTTATCCCGGATATATTGGAGGGTCGAATAAAAAACACAGAAGGCTCCTGCACATCTACTGTGCGCCACCATAACTGGGATGTACAAATACAGTAGTTTGCATTAAAGGTTTCTTTGATGAAAACAAGTTATCACCAATCCACAGGTTATGTAGGTGATAACTTATTGATTGGTGGAATCAGAGCGTTGGAAACCGCAAAGATCGACAGAATGGGGAATTTTAATCCTTGACAGGGCACTTTTATTCCCATTTTATAATGGAGCGGCAGGTGGGTGTCTGACCATAACTCCATTCATCCTCTTTGGGGGCTTCCAGATAAAGCCAAGTGCAGCCCCTTAGGGAATGAATGGATCAGTGGTCGAGTCGCACATGCCGCTCCATTGTAATGGGGATAAAAGTTGCACATACTGCAGTTCGGTGCAGGTCCCAGCAGTCGGACTACCACCAATCTACAACTTATCACTTATCCTTTGGCCACGTTCACACGTTTAGTATTTGGTCAGTATTTTACCTCAGTATTTATAAGCCAATACGAGGAGTGGAATAATGAAAGGAAAAGTATTATAGAAACACATGCACCACTTCAGAATTTATCACCCACTACTGGTTACAAATACTGAGACAAAATACTGACCAAATACTGAATTTGTGAACATGGCCTTAGGATAGTTGATTACTTGTTTTCCCCATAGAGCCACTGTAAGTGCATATTTGCTACTGTGTAAGTGTCACAGGACATGGAGGGGTTAAACGTCCAAGTATTATATCGATATTTGAAATCAAGAATCTTCCCCTTATTGATATCAGAGAGAAAAAGTGAGCTCCATACACAACACAATCCACTATACCAAGACCAATAATACCACATACAAGGAACAAATACTGCCACACCGTGACCAGACTATATATTATCACCACACAGTAACCACATAATACCACATACAAGGGATAAATACCCTCACACCATGATCAGACCACATATTGCCACCACATAATGATCGAATAATACCACATACAGGGGACAAATACCCCCACACCATAACCAGACCACATAGTGACCGATTAATACCACATACAAGAGAGAAATGCCACCACACCATGTCCAGATCACATATTACCACCACATAGTGACCAAATACTACAATACTGATCATTAATGAGAAACACAATCCTAATAACACTAATATTACCACTGGTGACATTATACATAGGAGCTCTGTATATAGTTTCAGTGTCCAGTTAATGCAGTGATCACCAGTGACATGCACATGAGCTCTGTATATAGTGTACAGGTAATACAGTGACCACTGGTGACATTATACACAGGAGCTCAGTACATAGTATACAATATTACAATAGTGTTAGTGTACACGTAACACACTGACTCACCAGTGAGCTCTGTAGTTGAAGTCCTTCATCCAGTGCAGGCCTCCATCTCTTCTTCCAGCCAGGACTCGTCTGTGCGGAAAATAAGACACAGTTATCCATAGCTGATTGCTTCTAGAGCACAGTCTCCACTTTTTCCCCAACTTCTACACTATGTCAGACGAAGAAAAAAAGTGACATAATGCCGCCCTGCACAATAACAGGACCTCGCATTTGTTCCCCCTATGGAAGACAGTATCCTGAAAAGTAAATTAAATACAGCAGTAATAATGTCCCCTGATTAGCCCCTAGTGTAATTATGTTCCTATTTGCCACCATAAACCAGTTATGTCACCCCTTTATTTAATAAGGTCCCAGATCTTTGGCCACTTTATTTAATGTCCCCATCCTGGGCCCCTTTATGTAATGTCCCCATCCTAGGCCTCTATGTTGCCCTCATCCTAGACCCCAATGTCCACTTTAATAAGGTCCCCGTCCCGGGTCCCTTCCAGTAATAATGTCCCATCCTGGGCCCCTTCCAATAATAATGTCCCAATCCTGGGCCACTCTATTTAATGTCCCCATCCCAGGCCCCATGTTAGGCCCCTATGTCCACTTTAATAATATATGTATCCTGGGCCCCAATGTCAATCCCTATGTCCACTACCATGCGAATCACGGGGGGGATTCTTCTTATCTTCCTGCGCTTCCGCGGCATCCTCTTGTGGCTTCATATTCTGCGTGGTCATTAAAATGGCAGCCAACTGTAGCTGTGACAGGGCGCTCTTCTCTGTGATAGGCCACACGCTTACATCACATAGTAGTAACATTGAAGGACCGCTGGCCTATCAAAGGCTACAGGCGTCAGCATACGGCCTCTGATAGGCAGGCGGCTATTTAACGTAACTGTTATGTGTCGTCACCGCGCGTCCTTTCACAGGACAGACGGCTAGGCCAGAGCCTGACTACTACGGACTTGTGTACACCGTGGAGCAAAGTCCCGTTCCGGCGGTTCCCCACACTGGAGTCAGTGCCGTGCTAGATACGTTTGAACATGGGAAATCTTCCTGTCTCCCGGAGACTTCGCCGAGGCATCCCACGCCGCTGTTGCCGGTGCCACCATTGGATCACTGCCTGTTACAAACTTCACCGAGACATCAAGTGCCGCTGTTGTTGGTGCCACCGTTGAAACTTCCGGAAGCTGCACATAAGAAGACTACAGACTGATAAGTTTCACCTCTTTATTACTGAACTTTCGTTTGTCCCTGACCTACCCTGCCACTCTCACAGTTCTGCCCCTTTCCTTACCGTCATCCTACAATTCCTCACTCCCTGTGTGGAGTACATTCCCTGTTTAATAAATACTTTAACTCTTCATCTGTCTTCTGTCCGTGGCAACATCCCTCGTTCCTGCGATATCTACATTTCCTCGCCCACCAAAAAAAATTCAGCAAATTATCTGCTCCCAAATCCAAATACCCCCTCCTTTTTGAGCCCCAGTGTGCCTAAACCACATTTAGTATCCACATGTTTCTCATTTCTGTAGCGATGAGAGCTCACCTAATTTACAGGTGCAGGAGCTGGGCACAATGTATGGGCACTACAAGGGACTCGTCACTACAACGTACTTGTCACTACCACGGCAGTTTGCAATTTTCACTCAGCAACACCCACTGCTGCTTGTTTCTGGAAAACTCCCATGTAGTCAAAATCGTCATGACACCTGTAGATAAATTCCCAAAGGTGTATAATTTCCAAAATGGGGTCACTTGAGCAGGGATTCTGCTCTTCTAGTACATACAGTAGGCCGGGTCACACTTGCGAGAAACTCGCACATGTCTTGCACCTCAATGCCCGGCAGGGCCGCCTGCACTCGGATCAGAGTGTGCGGCTGCATGTATTTCTATGCAGCTGCACACTCCGGTCTGAGTGCCGGCGGCAGTGCCGGGTATTGAGGTGTGAGACACGTGCGAATTTCTCGTAAGTGTGACCCCGGCCTTAGCTGTTCGGTGAGACTCGGGAGGGATGGAGAGGTATTTGCCAAAAGGAAAGGGAAAGGTCAGAGAGGCCCAGTGCCTGCGCACTGCAGTACTTTGCTCTGCCCTCAACAGGGCAGAGAAGTACGCCTGCGCAGAAGCACGATGCCGGATACGAGGTATCAAGCAGGAGGGTGGCGTCGCAAGAAGATGGGAGGCACCGGACCCAGACCTGCGACACCCATCGGACCGGAACCGCATCGGACCGCCCCCCCCCGAGGTGAGTATAATAAAACTTTTCTTATCTTTCAGGTCGGACCGGGGGCTTATCTACACAATTATAGAATGCTGTAGATAAGCCCTGAAAGGCAGTGACCGCATCTTATAGCGGCCAAAACAGGTGACAGGTTCCCTTTAACCCCTTAACCCCAAACGGTGGTTTGCACGTCAATGACCGGGCCAATTTTTACAATTCTGACCACTGTCTCTTTATGAGGTTATAACTCTGGAACGCTTCAATGGATCTTCGCGATTCTGAGACTGTTTTCTCGTGACATATTGTACTTCATGTTAGTGGTAAAATTTCTTCGATATAACTTGCGTTTATTTTTGAAAAAAATGGAAATATGGCGAAAATTTTGAAAATTTTGCAATTTTCAAACTTTGAATTTTTGTTCCCTTAAAACAGAGAAATATGTCACACAAAATAGTTAATAAATAACATTTTCCACATGTGTACTTTACATCAGCACAATTTTGGAACCAAATTTTTTTTTGCTAGGAAGTTATAAGGGTTAAAAGTTGAACAGCGATTTCTCATTTTTACAACAAAATTTACAAAGCCATTTTTTTTAGGGACCACCTCACAGTTGAAGTCACTTTGAGGGGTCTATATGGAAAAAAATACCCAAAAGTGACACCATTCTTAAAACTGCACCCCTCAAGCTACTCAAAACCACATTCAAGAAGTTTATTAACCTTCAGGTGCTTCACAGGATCTGAAGCAACGTGGAAGGAAAAAATTAACATTTAACTTTTTAGTCACAAAAATGATCTTTTACAAACATTTTTTTATTTTCACAAGGGTAAAAGGAGAAAATGGACAGATAAAGTTGTTGTACAATTTCTCCTGAGTACGCCAATACCCCATATGTGGGGGAAAACCACTGTTTGTGTGCACGGCAGAGCTTGTAAGGGAAGGAGCGCCATTTGACTTTTTCAAACCAAAATTGGCTGGAATGAGACTGGACGCCATGTCACGTTGGAAGAGCCCCTGATGCGCCTAAACAGTGGAAACCCCCCACAAGTGATACCATTTTGGAAACTAGACCCTCTATGGAACTTATCTAGATCTGTTGTGAGCACTTTGAACCTCCAAGTGTTTCACTAAAGTTTATAATGCCTGGGTGTGAAAAAAAAAAAAAAACTATTTTCCACAAAAATGATTTTCTAGTCCCTAATTTGTGATTTTTCCCAAGGAAATTGGACCCCAAAAGTTGTCCAATTTGTTCTGAGTACGGCAGGGCTTGGAAAGGAAGTAGTAACGTTTTGGAATGCAGACTTTGATGGGTGTCATGTTCCGTTTGCAGTGCCCCAGATGTGCATAAACAGTGGAAACCCCCACAAGTGACGCCATTTTGGAAACTAGACCCCCTAAGGAACTTACCTAGATCTGTGATGAGCACTTTCAACCCCCAAGTGCTTCACACAAGATAATAATGGCCGGGCATGAAAATAAAAAATCCTAATTTTTTTCCCACAAAAATTATCTTTTAGTCACCATTTTTTTATTTTCCCAAGGGTAACAAAAGAAATAGGACGACAAAAGTTGTTGTCCAATTTGTCCTGAGTACGCTGATACCCCATATGTGGGGGGGAACCACTGTTTGAGCGCACGGCAGAGCTCGGAATGAAAGGAGCGCGATTTGACTTTTTCCAACCAAAATTAGCTGGAATTGAGATTGGACGCCATGTTACATTTGGATAGCCCTGATGTGCCTAAACAGTGGAAACCCCTCACAAGTGACCCCATTTTGGAAACTAGACCCCCTAAGGAACTTATCTAGATCTGTGGTGAGCACTTTGAACCCCCAAGTGCTTCACACAAGTTTATAACGTAGAGTCGTAAAATTAAAAAATCATATTTTTTCCACAAAAATTATCTTTTCACCCCAACTTTTATTTTCCCAAGGGTAACAAGGCCCCAAAAGTTATTGTGCAATTTGTCCTGAGTACGCTGATACCCCATAAGTGGGTGTAAACCACTGTTTGGGTGCATGGCAGAGTTCGGAAGGGAAGGAGCGCCGTTTGACTTTTTCAAAGCAGAGTTGGCTGGACGCCATGTCGTGTTTGGAGAGCCCCTGATGTGCCTAAACAGTGGAAACCCCCACAAATGACATCATTTTGGAAATTAAACCCCTCAAGGAACTTATCTAGATGTGTGATGAGAACGTTGAACCCCAGGTGTGTCACTAAAGTTTATAACGCCCGAGCATGAAAATAAAAAAATCATATTTTTTCCACAAACATGATCTTTTAGTCCCCAACTTTTTATTTTCCCTAAGGGTAACAGGAGAAATTGGACCCTAAATGTGTCCCGAGTACGCTGATACCTTATATGTGGGAGAAAACTACTGTATGGGCACACGTCGGGGCTCGGAAGGGAAGTAGTGACGTTTTGGATTGCAGACTTTGATGAAATGGTCTGCAGGCGTCATGTCACATTTGGAGAGCCCCTGATGTGCCTAAACAGTGGAAACCCCCCTCAAGTTACCCCATTTTGGAAAATAGACCCCCCAAGGAACTTATCTAGATGTGTGGTGAGCGCTATGAACCCCCAAGTGCTTCACAGAAGTTTATAACGTACAGCCGTAAAATCAAAAAAAATCATTTTTTTTTACAGAAATGATTTTTTCACCCCCAATATTTTATTTTCACAAGGGTAACAGATGAAATTTGACCCCAAAAGTTGTTGTCCAATTTGTCCTGAGTACGCTGATACCCCATATGTGGGAGAAAACTACTGCATGTGCACACGTCGGGGCTCGGAAGGGAAGTAGTAATGCTTTGGATTGCAGACTTTGATGGAATGGTTTGCGGGTGTCATGTCGCGTTTGGAGAGCCCCTGATGTGCCTAAACATTTGAAACCCACCACAAATGACCCCATTTTGGAAACTAGACCACCAAAGGAACTTATCTAGATGTGTGGGGAGAACTTTGAACCCCCAAGTGCTTCACAGAAGTTTATAACGTAGAGCCATAAAAATAAAAAATCATAATTTTTTTCCACAAAAATGATATTTTCGCCCCCAATTTTTAATTTTCCCAAGGGTAACAAGACATTAGACCCCAAGAGTAATTTTGCAATTTGTCCTGAGTACCTGATACCACATGTGTGTGGGAAAACTACTGTTTGGGCTCATGGCAGAGCTCAGAAGGGAAGGAGCACCGCTTGACTTTTTTCAACGCAGAATTGGCTGGAATTGAGATCAGATGCCATGTCACATTTGGAGAGCCCCTGATGTGCCTAAACAGTGGAAACCCCCCCAATTCTAACTCCAACTCTAACCCAACACACCCCTAAACCTAATCCCAACCCTAATCATAACCCTAACCACAAACCTATTCCTAACACACCCCTAACCCTAATCCCAACCCTAACCCTAATTCTAACTTTAGCCCCAACCCTAACTCTAACTTTAGCCCCAACCCTAACCCTAACCCTAATGGAAAAATGGAACTAAATACATTTTTTTAATTTTATTATTATTCCCTAACTAAGGGGGTGATAAAAGGGGGGTTGATTTACTATTTATATCGGGTTTTTAGGATTGGCAGCTGTCACACGCTAAAAGACGCTTTAATTGCAAAAAATAGTTTTTGCATCATCACATTGTGAGAGCTATAATTTTTGCATATTTTGGCCCACAGAGTCATGTGAGGTCTTATTTTTTGCGGGACGAGTTGACGTTTTTATTGGTACCATTTTTGGGCACGTGACATTTTTTGATCGCTTTTTATTACAATTTTTGGGAGATTAGAATGAACAAAAATCAGCAATTCATGAATTTCTTTTGGGGGGGTCGTTTATATCGTTCTGCGTGTGGTAAAATTGATAAAGCAGTTTTATTCTTCTGGTTAGTACGATTACGGCGATACCTCATTTGTATCATTTTTATTATGTTTTGGCGCTTTTATACAATAAAAACAATTTTATAATAAAAAATAGTTATTTTTGCATCGCTTTATTCTGCGAGCTATAACTTTTTTACTTTTTCGCTGATGATGCTGTATGGTGGCTTGTTTTTTGCAGGACAAGATGACGTTTTCAGCGGTACCATGTTAATTTATATCCATCTTTTTGATCGTGTGTTATTCCACTTTTTGTTCGGCGGTTTGATGATAAAGCATTGTTTTTTACTTTGTTTTTATTTTTTTTAAGGGGTTCACTAAAGGGGTTAACTAGTGGGACAATTTTATAGTGCGGGTCGTTACGGACGCGGCGATACCAAATATGTGTACTTTTATTGTTTTTTTTTTTTATTTACATGAAGAAATGAATTTATTGGGAATATTTTTTTTTTTCTTTATTTGAGAATTTTTTTTTACAAATGTTTATTTTTATTTTTTTTACATTTTTACTTTGTCCCAGAGTGGGACATCACAGTATAGGGTCAGATCGCTGGTGTGACAGTGTGCGACCAGCGATGTGACAGGCAGTGCTACAGCCTTCCTCAGCGCCTGCTCTCAGCAGGCGCTGAGGAAGCCGCCTCCCTGCAGGACCCGGCGGCCATCTTGGATCCAGGGTCCTGCAGGAAAGAGGCCCTCAGAACAGCGCGGTCACATCGTGCTGTTCTAAGGGCCTCAGGGGAGCACGCAGGGAGCCCCCTCCCTGCGCGATGCTCACCTGTACCCCCGGTACACCGCGATCATGTTTGATCGCGGTGTGCCAGGGGTTAATGTGCAGGGTGTCAGCTGTGATAATCAGCTGACACCCGGCCGCGATAACTTGGCCTGTTAGGATGTTTTGGAGTTAAATTGGGTTTTTTTGTTCAGTGAATGTGACCTCCTAATGCTGCAAATTCCACAAATGAGCATTTTCAGTTCTTTCAAACATATCAAATATTTAGAAATTCTACTGTGCCTAATAATTTGGAACAGTGCATTTTGAGTTTTAATTCATTTTGGAGATTATACTGTTATCATTGGGAGGTTTCATCAATAAAATTGATGTATACTCTAACGGGTGATGACTTTTATTAGACTGACTGCCATTGGCACCAACCACTTAGGAAAATCAGAGAAAAATATAATTTGCATAATAAGGTGGAAAATGATGAATGTTTGAAGTTTGCTTATTAGCTATGAGGTGAAAGGAGCATGGTAAAAAGTAGCCATTTGCATTTGTAAGAAGAACCCTAATGATGATGGCCAACTCCTAGAGGGTCTCTAAGCCCTTAAGATACCATACAAGTATTATGAGTATTTTTCCAAGTTTTCTGCTATGGTTTTCATACTACGTGGAAAGTGCAAACATTTAATCTCAAAGTAATCACACAACATAGACAGAGAAAGGAGAGCAGATGGGAGCATGAAACTCCTTGTAATAAATATGGATTGCATGCAATCATATTCTAATTTCCCCATCTGCCTCATTCTGCACATCAGGCCTTCTTTTTGCTTCACTCACTCTATCCATAGGGACACAAACACCTATTAGTGAACTGTTCATAATGAGCTTATAAGTCTCTAGGGGAATGTGAGAAAGTTACACAAGTGTGAATGATGTAATCACCTAACTGTGATATAGCGGGTTGAAAGATACTACATGTCTACTTTCTTTAGATTCACGAACTAACCTTAAATATGGTCTTGAAGCTTCAAGCACTATCTTCATCTAAACAGGTATCATCCAGTATCATCCAGTGTTTAATCTATGCATTTTGTCTTGTAGCGCGGGTACATTGTTACTTTTTTTTAGTTCTAATATTTCCCTATGTGGTTTAGGGCTTTACCTGCAGCTGACTTTATGCGCCTACACTAGCGCTACTACATACCAAGTTTATTTTTGTTTTTTAACCTTAAATATGGCACAACTGGTCTGCTTTCCCTAAATAATCCCTAAAAACACATCTATTTATAAGCATAGAGTAGAATGTCTGTAAAGTGCAAATAACTATATTAAGAGTCTACATTTAGATCACCTATAGATAGCTTACTTTGTACCAGAAATTCACACAACAATGTTTTGGATGCACAGCACTGTATATTAAAGGGAACCTGTCATGTAAAATAATGCAAATATGAGGTTAATCTGCAAGTTAATTGCACCAATACTGAGAGCCTGACTGCCGGCAGGAAATGAACTTTATTCACCCTGGTTGCGTTAGGCGTTCAGTCATAGGGGTGTGGCTGGCACGGTTTGAGTCACCGCTTTCTTTACAGAGCGCGGCGGCTATAAATGCACCTCGATACAGACTGAGAACTGTCTCTAATGATGAGGTAGCTGTCAGTCAGTGCCAGGGGCGCAGTTACAGCCACCACTCTCTATGTACAGAGCGGAGACTGAAACTGTGCCAGCGTCATCCATATGTCTGAACGCCAAACACTGTCGAGAGAAATAAAGTTAATTTCCTTCCAACAGCTGGGCTGTCAGTGTGGGAGAATAAGAATCGTATAAACCTGCAAATTAACCGCATATCAGCTGGTTAATAGTGTTATTTTACATGACAGGATCCCTTTGAGTCACAACCCTTTCTGGTAAGTTATGCCCCTTCCCCATGATCACACACTTGTAGAAATCGCAGGAACGCGGGATGTCGCCACAGACAGGAGACTGATGAAGAGTTAAAGTATTTATTAAACAAGAAATGTACTCCACGCAGGGAGTGAGGGATTGTTGGGTGACGGTAAGGAATGGGGCAGAACTGGTAGAATAGCAGGGTAGGTCAGGGACAAACGAAAGTTCAGTAATAAAGAGATTAAACTTATCAGTCTGTAGTCTTCTTGGGTGCAGCTGCTCGGGATTCCAACGGTGGCACCGACAACAGCGGCGCGGGACGCCTCGGCAAAGTCTCTGGGAGGCAGGAAGATTTCCGGTGCTCAAACGTATCTAGCACGGTACTGAGTCTAGTGTGGGGAATCACTGGAACGGTACTTCGCTCCGCGGTGTACACAAGTCCTTAGTAGTCAGGCTCCGGCATAGCCTTCTGTCTCTCTCTGTGTCGCACACTCAGTGCAGTCTCTGCCTTCAACTGGTGTCACCTCCTAGCGTGGAGGGTAGCGGGGAGCTAACATTCAGTCGTCCACAAATGGTGGACCTGAATGCAGGAGTCTGTCAAGTATGCGGTCACTCTTGGGCAGAGCATAAACGGTACTCAATATCATGCTGGCTTAGCTCTGCTCTGCTGGCCTGGCTCTGCACGGCTCCGCTCTGCAGGCAATGGGGGCTCCTTCTATACGGACCGTCGCCAAGTCAGTGCTCACTGGTGGGGGAAGCAGAGCGCACCACTCCCTGCTCTGCCCTCTGCACTGCCCTCTGCACTGTTCAGTGCCGGCGCCAGACTGACCTTTTTGGGGCGCTTCTCCCTTTTATCCTCCGCTGCTGCGAGATCTTTCCAGACTCTCCTGGGTGAGCAGGAATTTCCGTCTCTCTCCTCCTTCCCTCCTGCAGCAGGGGAAGGTCCGCCACTCTCAGGCTTCCCCCCCGGAAACAGAGGATGCAGCCTTTTTAGTTCCGGACGCGGCATGCAGGTACCTGTGGTCCGGTCAACCTCCTTACACACTCTCTTATTAAGCTTTTGGAGGTGTAAATCCCCTCTATTGTCTTTAATTAAATGTTGCATTTTTTATTTTATGCTACCATCTATAATATTACTTTTTTTTTACAATTATTATTATTATACATTTATATAGCGACATTTATTCCATGGCGCTTTACATATGAAAAGGGGAAAAATATAGACAGGTACAATAAACATGTGCTGAACAAGGTTCACACAAGTACAGAAGGAGAGAGGACCCTGCCCGCGAGGGCTCACAGACTGCAGGGATGGGTGAGAATACACTAGGTAAGGGTAGAGCTGGTCGTACGATGGTTCAGTACACTGAGGATCATTGCAGGTTGTAGGCTTGTCGGAACAGGTGGGTCTTCAGGTTTTTCTTGAAGGTCTCCGTTGTTGGTGAAAATCTGATGTTTTGCGGCAGGGAGTTCCAGAGTATGGGGGAAGCCCGGGAGAAGTCTTGTATGCGGTTGTGGGAAGAAGAGATGAGGGGGGAGTCGAGAAGGAGATCTTGAGAGGATCGAAGGTTGCGTGTAGGTAGGTAGCGGGAGACCATGTCACAGATGTATGGAGGAGAAAGGTTGTGGATGGCTTTGTATGTCATGGTTAAGGTTTTGAACTGGAGCCTCTGGGCAATAGGGAGCCAGTGAAGGGCCTGGCATAGGGGGGAGGCTGGGGAATAGCGGGGAGACAGGTGGATTAGTCGTGCAGCAGAGTGTAGGATGGACTGGAGTGGTGCCAGAGTGCTAGAGGGGAGGCCAGACAGTAGCTACTAAGCTCAATAAGTTAACATTTCATTCTCATTCAATCACATTGCTTTGCTGTATTACCTGAGGCAGGGTAAGTAGTGATTAACATCATTAATACTAGTAGGCAACCTCTTCTTAAAGGGGTTCTCCACTACTAGGACACCCCCCTTCTTGATCGAAATGTTTTTCCCAGAAAAATAAAAAAGCCTATACTCACCTCCCTTGCCGGCACCTTTCAAGCGATGTTGCCACTTGCGGTCCAGGGGCTCTCGTACAGTTATGAAACATGGGCCTGATGCCCAGTAAGCGCTGGCGACACCTTCCCCATCTTCGAACAAATTGAACGTGAAGAGGAAGTCAGAAATCAGCCGTAGCCCGGACTTCCTCTTCATGTTCAATTCATACAAAGGAAGAGACAGTGGCACTAGCACTGATTGGGAGCAGGGCTCAACGTGTCAAACAACAGCACGACAGCTCCGGGACTGCGAGTCCCAACACTGCTGGAACGGTGCCGGCACGGGAGATGAGTATAGGCTTTTTTATTTTATCTTGGCCAAACATTTAGATGAATCCTCCTTTGGGGCTTCCAGAAAAAGCCAAGTGCAGCACTCGGAAGCCACTGAGGTAATGATGGGATCAGTGGATGAGTCAAGCATTCCGCTCCATACTAAGGAGGATAAAAGTTGTACAATCAGCCAATCATTGCGGGTCCCAGCAGTCGGACACCCTCCAATAAAAAAACTTATCACTTATCCTTAGGCCACGTTCATACGTTCAGTATTTGGTCAGTATTTTACATCACTATTTGTAAGCCAAAATCATTAGTGGAACAACTAGAGGAAAATATAATAGAAACACGTCACCACTTCTGTGTTTATCACCCACTGCTGGTTTTCGATTACAAATACTTACCGTATATACCCATGTATAAGCCGAGATTTTCAGCCCATTTTTTAGGGCTGAAAGTCCCCCTCTCGGCTTATACGCGGGTCATATACGGGGGTCGGCGGGGAGGGGGAGTGGGGGTGTCGGATCATACTCACCCCTCCGCCGGCGCGGCCTCTGCAGCCCCCCTGCTTCTCCCACGATCTCCGGCTCCTTCCTGCAGCGGTCACATGGCACCGCTCATTAAAGTCATGAATATGCACATATTCATGACTTTAATGAGTGGTACCACGTGACCGCTGAAGCGCTGCGGAGAGCGCCGGAGAAGAGGAGAGGCTGCAGGGACGAGCAGCGGAGGGGTGAGTATAGCTATATTTACCTGCCCCGTTCCACCGCAGCGCACTGCTCCCTCGGTCTGACTCTCCTCTGGCTGTGACTGATCAGGCAGAGGGCGCGATGACGTCGTTAGTGCGCGCCCCACCCCCTGCCTGATCATTCACAGCCAGAGGAGTCAGACCGAGGGAGCAGTGCGCTGCGGTGGACCGAGGGACAGGTAAATATCTCAGGTGCCGGGGTCCTGAGCGAGCGGTGAAACCGGCACCTGTCCCCCATAGCGCGCTGGTGTCACCGCCTGCTCAGGACACCGGCACCTGGCCCCCAGCGACGAGAGGTGAGTATGTCATTTTTTCTTTGCAGCAGCAGCAGCATATGAGGCCTAATACTATGGGGCATAATTGTGCAGCATATGTGGGCATAATCGAGCATATGGGGGCATAAGCTGTGGAACATATGGGGCATAATCAGGAGCATATGGGGGCATAAACTGTGGAACATATGGGGCATAATCTGGAGCATATGGGGGCATAATATGGAGCATATGGGGGCATAAGCTGTGGAACATATGGGGCATAATCTGGAGCATATGGGGGCATAATATGGAGCATATGGGGGCATAAACTGTGGAACATATGGGGCATAATCTGGAGCATATGGGGGCATAATCTGTGGAACATATGGGGGCATAATATGGAGCATATGGGGGCATAATCTGTGGAACATATGAGGCATAATCTGGAGCATATGGGGGCATATTCTGTGGATCATACGGGGACATAATCTGTGGAATATATGAGGGCATAATCTGGAGCATATGGAGGCATAATCTGTGGAGCATATTGGGCATAATCTGTGGAGCATATGGGGGCATAATCTGTGGAGCATCATATGGGGGCATAATCATTTTTCACCCTAGGCTTATACGCGAGTCAATAAGTTTTCCCAGTTTTTTGTGGCAAAATTAGGGGGGTCGGCTTATACATGGGTCGGCTTATACATGAGTATATACGGTAGACAAAATACTGACCAAACACTGAACATGTGAACATGGCCTTGGGATAGGTGATTACTTGTTTTCAATGGAGAACCTCTGTAAGTGCATATTTGCTACTGTGTAATAGTCACAGGACAGGGAGGGGTTAAAAGTCGAAGTATTTAATATCTTTTGGAAATAAAGAATATTCCCTTTATTGATATCAGAGAGAGCAAGAGACCTCCATACACAACATAATCCGCTTTACCAAGACCACTAATACCACATACAAGGAACAAATACTGCCACACCATGACTAGACCACATATTACCACCAAATAGTGACTAAATAATTCCACATACAAGCAACAAATACCACCACACCAGACCAGACCACATATTATCACCACATATTGACCAAATAATGCCACATATAAGGGAGAAATACCATCAGACCATGACCAGCCCACATATTACCACCACATAGTGACCACATAATACCACATACAAGGGACAAATACCACCACACCATGACCAGATCATATATTACCACCACATAGTGACCAAATACTGCAACATGCAAGTGACAAATATCGTCACACAATAACCAGACCACATATTACCACCACACAATGACCGAATACTATAATATAGATCATTAACAAAAAACAGAATACTAATATTACCATAAGTACACAGAAATTCTGAACACCACATAAAGTTCATTTTCTCCCTGCAGCATTTGGCTACGTGCAGGCACTTGGCAGGTTAGTAACACTATTAACCTGCAGATTAACCCCGTATCTGGAGGTTAATAGCATTCCTAGGCTCCCATGTCTCCCCGTCCTGGGCTCCTATGTTTTCCCATCCTGGGCCTCTATGTCAGCCCCTATGTCCACTACAATGCCCAATCACAGGGCAATTTTTGGAATGCGATAGGTTGATCCCAATATTTATATATATTTGAGTGGTGCATTCTTATATTTCTGTTGGCCTTGCCAGTCACAGAGGGGGGATTCTTCTCACCCTCCTGCACTCCTCCGGCACCATTTTGTGGGTTCATAGCTGGCGTGGTCATTAAAATGGCCACCAACCCATCAGAGGCCGCACGTTGATGTCAGTGCGTGGCGCATAGCGGGGACACTGAATGGCTGCTGGCATCAGTGTGCGGCCTCTGATAAGCCAACGGCCACTGAACGTCACCTTCTATGCACCGCACACTAACGTCAGTGCCCAGCACATAGCAATGACGTTCAATAGCCACCGGCCTATGAGAGGCCGCACGCTGATGCCCATAGCCTTTGATAGCCTATCAGCCATTTTAACATCACTATTATGTGCCGCACAAAGCCTCTATTAGGCCCATTGTCATTCTAACGACAGCGGTTACCGGTGGCGGCGAGACTCTATATCCGGTGGCAACGAGACTCTATATCCGGCATGGGTGCCCACCAAGAACCCGGAGCCCACCAGAGGATTGCTGATGTCCCACCAAGCCAGTCCGACACTGCCCAAGCATCTCCTGCGATGTTGATGCTGCGATAATGAAATATTGATAAGTTCCACAATTGGATAAGTTAAGAAAATGTTCCTGTGCTGAGATAATCTTACAAATGTGCCCCTGGTATGTACTGTGTAATGGTATGCCAAGACAAAACAGGGGCTCGCAGCTGCTACTTTCTGAAGTAGCACATTTCCCTGTCTGTTTTATCACAGGAGTGTTTGCTCATCATAAATCAAGTCAGTGACATATATGCTCAGCGGACTTGAATTATGATGAGCTTAGAGGCCTGGAGATGCGGCAGACACATTCACTTCTGATACCTCAGTCAGGGAAATGTGCTACCTCAAAATGCAGCAGCTGCAAGCCACTGTTGTTTCTTCTATATATTCACTTTTCATAATTGGCTTATGCTTCACTCCTGGCCAGGATCTCTGGTATTTGCCGACCAGGATCTCTGGTATTTGCCGACCATGAACTGGTGAAGCTCTGCATGGTCGAACACAGCAAATGATATTACATAGCAAAGGCACATTTAGAATATCTGAGCACAAGACATTTTTTTAACTTCTCCAATTGCCAAGCCTATTTCAAGATCTATTGATTAAAATGTACTTTGTGGGACAACCCCTTTATGTACAGTACAGACCAAAAGTTTGGACACACCTTCTCATTCAAAGATTCTTCTGTATTTTCATGACTATGAAAATTGTCGAATCACACTGAAGGCATCAAAATTATGAATTAACACATGTGGAATTATACATTACACTTTAGAAAAAAGTGTGAAACAACTGAAAATATGTCTTATAATTCTAGGTTCTTCAAAGTAGCCACCTTTTGCTTTGATTACTGCTTTGCACGCAGAACAGGTGAACGGATGGACTCTACATGCCTAGTTCCCACCGTGAAGCATGGAGGAGGTGGTGTGATGGTGTGAGGGTGCTTTGCTGGTGACACCGTTGGGGATTTATTCAAAATTGAAGCGGTGAGCGTCCAGCTCACCCCATACCATCTCGATTGGGTTCAGGTCTGGTGACTGTGGAGGCCAGGTCATCTGGCGTAGCACCCCAACACTCTCCTTCTTGGTCAAATAGCCCTTACACAAGCCTGAAGGTGTGTTTGGGATCATTGTCCTGTTGAAAAATAAATGATGGTCCAACTAAACGCAAACCGGATGGAATAGCATGCTGTTGCAAGATGCTGTGGTAGCCATTCTGGTTCACTATGCCCTCAATTTTGAATAAGTCCCCAACAGTGTCACCAGCAAAGCGCCCCCACACCATCATACCACTCCTCCATGCTTCACGGTGGGAACCAGGCATGTAGAGTCCATCCGTTCACCTTTTCTGCGTGCAAAGCAGTAATCAAAGCAAAAGGTGGCTACTTTGAAGAACCTAGAACAGTGATGGCTAACCTTGGCACTCCAGCTGTTGTAAAACTACAACTCCCAGCATGCCCTTGCAATCTGCAGCAGTTGAGGCATGCTGGGAGTTGTAGTTCTCCAACAGCTGGAGTGCCAATGTTCGCCATCACTGACCTAGAATATAAGACATATTTTCAGTTGTTTCACACTTTTTTGTTAAGTGTAATGTATAATTCCACATGTGTTAATTCATAGTTTTGATGCCTTCAGTGTGATTCTACAATTTTCATAGTCATGAAAATACAGAAAAATCATTGAATGAGAAGGTGTGTCCAAACTTTTTGTCTGTACTGTATATGGGGCACTTCAGCAGCTAAGCAGGTGCTGTCCAATAATGGACAATCCCTTTAATATGCAGAAGGTAAGGTTCTTTATTCATTTGCACTGTCTTTCCCTGATTTATGGGGAATCCACTCTATCACATCCTGGGGACAGTGTTAATTTATTGATAGGTTCTGTCCGATCACCCCTATTCTTTGTATCTGCCATAAAGAACACCACTGCACTGTCAATGCATAAACTGTTGGAAGAAAGAGCCCAATACTTCCAACAATATTTTTAGTAAACTAAAGATCAAATAGCTACAATATTTAAAAAGCAGGAAAACTTCCTTCATGTTTTTTTCTATGGTATATTGAGCTATCAGTGGAGATCTTAGGACCAGGACCCCCACCAATATGCATGCAATCAAAGTGCCTGCTAAATGTCAAAAATATTAAGAATGTTCTCTTCAAAAAAATATTGAAAACATTATTTATCCATTACGTAATTAGATTTAATTTTTCAGCTAAAATTACAAACATCAAACATTATCTTTAACCTATACATAAGTTTGAATCTCAAAGCAAAGTATCATCATACACCTAAATTTTGATACCTGGCATTTGCGGTTATTTTGTTTTAACTGTTTCCAAGGTTTTATTATATGTGTTTGCTGCAGACATTGGGGAATATTTACTTGGTTAAATACTGGAGAAATCTGTCTCAATTTGTGCTAAACAAAAATTCCATTACTTGTACAATAGCTTGGCCCGTGCAAAATTTTCACACATTGGTCGTTGGGGGCGCAGGCAATTACAGAAAAAGCAAGCTGGTCAAATGTAAATGTATTTCATGAGATGATGAACACAGACAGGTATTTATCTTTGTAGCTTGGTAATACAATAAATTGGTTTGATAAGTAGAGGCCAAAAAATGTCTTCTGGTTGAGGTGCCACCTGCAGGTCATTGTGCCTTTCTGTAGGTTTATGAAAATAAATGTTTAAACTGTATTTAGTGATAAAATCATGAATGTGTGTTTTTTTGGCTCTTTTCTTGCTGAAGGGAGCAAGTTTACCTTTCAAATGGTGTATCATTTGTGTGTGTGGGGCAAAGTAATCAGCAAAAAAGCAGTGCATGTTTACAAATGTGTTTGCATATGTGACTCACCATTTGTGTGTGGGGGCGAAGTAATCACCGAAAAAGCAGTGCATGTTTACAAATGTGTTTGCATATGTGACTCACCTGAAGTGAAGTGTGCAATCCTCCAGTGTGCCTGAAATAGGCTGGACAAGCACTTGAGCAAGCTGGAAAGACCCCAAGGCAAATGTTTGGATTTGTTTGTGATGTCTGTAAGCAGCTTTGTGCAGTGCATGTTTACAAATGTGTTTGCATATGTGCCTCACCTGCAGTGAAGTGTGCAATCCTCCAATTTGGCTAAAATAGGCTGGACAAGCAGCTCGGCAAGCTGGAAAGCCCCCAAGGCAAATGTTTGGATTTGTTTGTGATGTCTGTAAGCAACTTTGTGGTAGTGTGCATTGGGGTAGTGTGGTGCTACCTGCAGGTCATTTTTCCTTACTGCAGGTTTATGAAAATTAATGTTTAATCTGTATTTTGTGATCAGATCGTGAATGTGTGGTTTGTTTGGCTATTTTCTTGCTGAATGGGTCTTAACGAGTCTTGTAATATGACTTAGGATCAAAGCCAAATCAGTATCTCCATTTGCAGACACGGTGTTTTGGACTATTGGTCCTCGTCAGTGCAAAGTAGGAGAGATCTGATTTGGCTAGATGAGAGGCTCTGGACTAGGGTCTAAGGGGTAAGTAGAGGGGTAAGAGGTGTATATGCAGTTCATCACCTCATTAGAAATGTTTCACTGTAGCAACTTCTTCAGGAGTTAAAATTATTTTTTTAAGCACAGGATAGTCCAAAAAAACTGCCAAAAATCACAATGCCTGAGATGAAGAAGGGAAAACAAAGTGGCCTCTCCTATTGTTAATACTGTCATCACTTATGAATGGCCAAAGCCGCACATGTGGGCTACCACTTTATTCTTGGCAATGCATGCAGGGGCCATGTTATGCAGACCGCATCGAAATGTCACAAACCTTCCAGATGGGAGCAGCCTTTTAGCTGTCAGTGGTTCTGTACATTTGTGTTGCTGTATATTAAGGGGTTAAGCATACAATAACATAATAAGAATTTATACTAAAATGGGATATATCATGTCAAATTTCAGTGCGTACATAACATATCTGTAAATTAAAATGCTTCCCAGTGCAGCTATTATCAAATTGTGGCTGAAATGAATGTTTCTACAACATGCCGAGGAGCAAGATTGTTAGCAGGATAATCCGTCTAATCCTTTAATGCGGGACATTCATTATAAATGCATAGCCCAGCACTACATTCATGTTAATATTTTAAAATATTTGGGAAAATGAGATTTTTATAAGCTTCTCACTTCACTAGAGAAGTTTATGTATTTACACATTTGCTTCACAATTCATATACAAAGTACATTGATGCTCAAGACTAAGATACTGTATTTGACTTCACCAAAATAATTCACCACTTCTAATTTCAAGTGTCTGGGGGTCCAGGAAGCTTAGAAATGTGATGTTGTTTGCCAGTGCTTTTCCTCTATAACACTGCTAGATTTTCCCCAGCGTTCCACAGACAGTGTAAAACAGAGTCAGGAACAGGTCCTGCTCTACCCTCTGTGGGATTGCTACTCGCTTGGGTGCGTCGGGAGGCAACACATAAGTGTTTCCATTTAAATGTCCTTGCTGGTTTATTGGTTCTTCATAAACCAGTCACAAGCAAAGGAAAAATAAATGATCTTTCGGTGCAGGCAAAACAAATACACAGTTCTTGACAAGTTTCTTTAGAGCCCGTCCTGGCCACACAGACTAAATAGCATCCAGTATACCAGCTCAGTCTGGAGATAACACACAGGAGGCCTTCTTCCTCCACATACACATACCATGAGTCAAACAACAGACTCCATTTTAACATGTGAACCACACCCAGAGGTGGAATATGTGGGCGGCCAGCCTTACACCCCATATATTTTGAAGCCTGCTGACAAATAGGTGAGTTACTAGAGTAAGGACCATTCTGATTGAGTACACTAGGAATGTCAGACTGAAGTACGCACAGGGCCAAAATTTAAAACTTGGACAAAGTCGCGGCCAATCTTACTTATTAAAAAGATTTCTACAATTGAGGATGTTTTTCCTTATCATTATTTACAGAATAAAGGGCCCCACATAGTTTTCCATACAGAATTATGGGCCCGTATAGTCTACCATACAGAATAATGGGTCCCACATAGTCCTCCATACAGAGGAGTTGTGGTACGTTGTTCTACTGTTCAGAGACACCGTGACAAATATGGCCTTCATGGAAAATTCATCAGAAAAAACCCTCTCCTGTATCCTCACCATAAAATTCAGCGTCAGAAGTATGCAAAATAACATCTGAACAAGCCTGATGCATTTTGGAAACAAGTCCGTGGATCGATGAGGTTCAAATAGAACTCTTTGGCCACAATGATGAAAGGTATATGTGGAGAAAAAAGGGCACAGAATTTCAGGAAAAGAACATCTCGCCAACCATTAAGCATAATTAGTAAATTGGTTGGGGATCCCCATGTCTACCGTGGCATGTAAAAGTTTGGACACACCGGGTCAAAATTACTATTACTGTGAACAGTTAAGCGAGTTGAAGATGAAATGATCTCTAAAAGGCCTAACATAGAACAATGCCCACAACTCCAGAGTCTGCTAAATCTTTCTGCAGGTCTTTTGTAGTCAAGTGGGGGTTCTGATTTCCCTTTCTAGCAATCCTACAAGCAACTCTCACTGAAATTTTGCTTGGCCTTCCAGACCTTATCTTGACCTCTACTGTTCCTGCTAACAGAGGAAAGGGCAACTTGAAATCGCTTTGCCATCTCCACCATTTTCATTTTTAGAGTGCTAGGTAGCTTCTTAAAAGAACCCATGGCTGCAGTTTTGTGGCACAATGTTAGAAGAGGCTGGGTTTTTATAAAGCTGGGAAATTTGCATCACTTGGCCTTTCCTAACAATGATTGTGAACAAACCATAATCCTAATAGGCTAATTAAGGTTTGAAACTTTGTTCAGAGTTATCTCAGCACACAAACCTCCAAGTTACAAACTTTTAAATAGGTTCAGTTTACTTTTTGGAATTCTTAAAATGTAAAAAATGACTGTATATATATATATATATATATATATATATATATGTATATATATATATATACATATATATATATATATATATATGATCCAAAAAATGAAGGAAGCACATTTTTTGGATCATATTATGAGGTTTGGTATATACAGTACAGACCAAAATTTTGGAACACACCTTCTCATTCAAAGATTTTTCTGTATTTTCATGGCTATGAAAATTGCAGAATCACACTGAAGGCATCAAAACTATGAATTAACACATGTGGAATTATACATTACACTTTACAAAAAAAGTGTGAAACAACTGAAAATATGTCTTATATTCTAGGTTCTTCAAAGTAGCCACCTTTTGCTTTGATTACTGCTTTGCACGCAGAAAAGGTGAACGTATGGACTCTACATGCCTGGTTCCCACCGTGAAGCATGGAGGAGATGGTGTGATGGTGTGATGGTGCTTTGCTGGTGACACTGTTGGGGATTTATTCAAAATTGAAGGCATACTGAAGCAGCATGGCTACCACAGCATCTTGCAGCAGCATGCTATTCCATCTGGTTTGCGTTTAGTTGGACCATCATCTATTTTTCAACAGGACAATAACCCCAAACACACCTCCAGGCTGTGTAAGGGTTATTTGACCAAGAAGGAGAGTGTTGGGGTGCTACACCAGATGACCTGGCCTCCACAGTCACCATACTGAACCCAATCGAGATAGTTTGGGGTGAGCTGGACCACTCACCGCTTCAATTTTGAATAAATCCCCAACAGTGTCACCAGCAAAGCACCCCACACCATGACACCACCTCCTCCATGCTTCACGGTGGGAACTAGGCATGTAGAGTCCAGCCGTTCACCTTTTCTGCGTGCAAAGCAGTAATCAAAGCAAAAGGTGGCTACTTTGAAGAACCTAGAATATAAGACATATTTTCAGTTGTTTCGCACTTTTCTGTAAAGTGTAATGTATAATTCCACATGTGTTAATTCATAGTTTTGATGCCTTCAGTGTGATTCTACAATTTTCATAGTCATGAAAATACAGAAAAATCTTTGAATGAGAAGGTGTGTCCAAACTTTTGGTCTGTACTGTACCTGGAAGGATTTTTTGCACCCTCATTATTATTTTGGTGCTGCTTTTCAATATTTTTTGCTATATATATATATATATATATATAATCTTTAACTTTAGGCCTTTTAGAGATCATTTCTTCTTTAACTTGTTTAACTGTATACAATAACAATAATTTTGACCAGGGGTGCCCAAACTTTTACATGCCACTGTATTACCTCCATATACATTTTTAGAGTATTTAGAAGCAGTGTTTATAAGTTAATCTTTTAGCATCACTTTTTTTGCAAAGACGTATTACAAATGTAATCCTCAATACAATGTGAACACTATTAGCATATCAAATGACTTATCAGGTGTCTCCTTCACGTTATTACAGCACTTGTAGCATGGGATGTGCAGTTTTCATTCATATAACCAGCCGTATACTTTATTTAGAGCTAAAGGTCATTTTGGCTCAGAGGACACTTATAATAAATACAAGCTAAATAAAAATAGCTGCGCTAGGGAACAGGATCCATCGCCAGAAAAAGACTAACCTGCAAGTAACGAAGATGCTTGTGGTCTTATTAACATAAATCTGCATAATTTATATACAGAAGACTTTTTATAAATTGAAATATCACCAAAGTGTCATACAAGTTTTATAGGTTCTCCAGGATTCCCTTTATATTTAGATTGTGACTAGAAAGTGGGGACTAATTATAGAGGAACAGACACAACGTATGTCCTAAGGACAACCCAACGTCGCTGTCAGTTATTTTTCTAGTTTGTCCTTGGTGCTAAGCTTCATTAACAATTGCCAATATCTAGGACAAGCCACATATATCACAGCAATCAAAATTATCCAGAGAAGAAAGATCCACACCACAGGCTTGCTTGCATTATAGGAATGTATTTTTATTCAGCACATCAGGATTTCACATAAATTGGTAAATGAAGATGACGTAACAACGTCTCAGACAAAAGTACTTCATCACTGAAACGTCCTTGATGCTAAGCTTCATTAAAAATTTTAGTTTGCAAAAAAGTTTTAATGTCAGATGTGACCAGAATAATTTCTTGCGTTGCTGCTCTTTTGATTTTTACGTTCGAAAAATTAATATTGTTAGAGCATTAATTAATCAACCATTAGTGTAGATCAGGATTGGGAATATTAACTTTTCTCACCATTGGGCAGATTCCTAGTGGATCCTAATGCTTGGCCCCTAGTCTTTTAATTTCTCTGAATTCTTAAAGCATTCAGTACACCACACAGCCATGGCACTCAAGGTAGATAAAGTCCAACTCTTGCCAGTACCAGTATCGGGATGCCTTTTTGTAGGTGGAGTTAGTGCGCTTGGCTCTCTTGTGCCACTCCTGCCTATGTGATGTGTACAAAAGTCACAGTGTTTTCTATGTGATGCACAGACAGCAGACGTTATGTATTCTATGTAATGTGTACAGCAGTCACAGTGTATCCTATGTGATGTATATACAGCAGTTTAAGTGTATCCTATATAATGTTTATATAGCAGTCTCAGTGTCTCCTATGTGATGTATATACATCAGTCTGTGTATTCTTTGTGATGCATATACAGCCGTCTTAGTATATTCTATGTGATGTATATACAGGAGTCTCAGTGTTTTCTATGTGATGTATATACAGCAGTTTCAGTTATCCTATGAATGTGATGTATATACAGCAGTCTTAGTGTACCCTACGGGATGTATATACATTAGTCTCGGTGTAGTTTGTCATCTATACACAGCAATATCAGTATATCCTATGTGCTGTATGTAAAGCAGTCTATTTGATATATACAGCAGCCTAGGTGTATCCTATGTGATGTACAGTACAGACCAAAAGTTTGGACACACCTTCTCATTCAAAGATTTTTCAGTATTTTCATGACTATGAAAATTGTACATTCACACTGAAGGCATCAAAACTATGAATTAACACATGTGGAATTATAAACTTAACAAAAAAGTGTGAAACAACTGAAAATATATCTTATATTCTAGGTTCTTCAAAGTAGCCACCTTTTGCTTTGATGACTGCTTTGCACTCTTGGCATTCTCTTGATGAGCTTCAAGAGGTAGTCACCGGAAATGGTCTTCCAACAGTCT
Source organism: Oophaga sylvatica (assembly GCA_033576555.1). Classification (NCBI taxonomy): domain Eukaryota; kingdom Metazoa; phylum Chordata; class Amphibia; order Anura; family Dendrobatidae; genus Oophaga; species Oophaga sylvatica. The sequence goes on from JARQOD010000006.1 coordinate 291,843,440, forward strand.
TAAAGGAGTTCCCAGAGATGCTTAGCATTTGTTGGTCCTTTTGCCTTCACTCTGCGGTCCAGCTCACCCCAAACCATCTTGATTGGGTTCAGGTCTGGTGACTGTGGAGGCCAGGTTGTCTGGCGTAGCACCCTATCACTCTCCTTCTTGGTCAAATAGCCCTTACACAGCCTGGAGGTGTGTTTGGGGTCATTGTACTGTTGAAAAATAAATGATGGTCCAACTAAACGCAAATCAGATGGAATAGCATGCCGCTGCAAGATGCTGTGGTAGCCATGCTGGTTCAGTATGCCTTCAATTTTGAATAAATCTCCAACAGTGTCACCAGCAAAGCAGCCCCACACCATCACACCTCCTCCTCCATGCTTCACGGTGGGAACCAGGCATGTAGAGTCCATCCGTTCACCTTTTCTGCGTCGCACAAAGACACTGTGGTTGGAGCAAAAGATCTCAAATTTGGACTCATCAGACCAAAGCACAGATTTCCACTGATCTAATGTCCATTCCTTGTGTTCTTTAGCCCAAACAAGTCTCTTCTGATTGATGCCTGTCCTTAGCAGTGATTTCCTAGCAGCTATTTTACCATGAAGGCCTGCTGCACAAAGTCTCCTTAACAGTTGTTGTAGAGATGTGTCTGCTGCTAGAACTCTGTGTGGCATTGACCTGGTCTCTAATCTGAGCTGCTGTAAACCTGCGATTTTTGAGGCTGGTGACTCGGATAAACTTATCCTCAGAAGCAGAGGTGACTCTTGGTCTTCCTTTCCTGGGGTGGTCCTCATGTGAGCCAGTTTCTTTGTAGCGCTTGATGGTTTTTGCAACTGCACTTGGGGATACTTTCAAACTTTCCCCAATTTTTCGAACTGACTGACCTTCATTTCTTAAAGTAATGATGGCCTCTTGTTTTTCTTTACTTAGCTGCTGTTTTTCTTGCCATAATACAATTCTAACAGTCTATTCAGTAGGACTATCAGCTGTGTATCCACCAGACTTCTGCACAACACAACTGATGGTCCCAACCCCATTTATAAGGCAAGAAATGAAACTTATTAAACCTGACAGGGCACACCTGTGAAGTGAAAATCATTTCCGGTCACTACCTCTTGAAGCTCATCAAGAGAATGCCAAGAGTGTGCAAAGCAGTAATCAAAGCAAAAGGTGGCTACTTTGAAGAACCTAGAATATAAGACATATTTTCAGTTGTTTCACACTTTTTTGTTAAGTTTATAATTCCACATGTGTTAATTCATAGTTTTGATGCCTTCAGTGTAAATGTACAATTTTCATAGTCATGAAAATACAGAAAAATCTTTGAATGAGAAGGTGTGTCCAAACTTTTGGTCTATACTGTATGTATAGTGGTCTTAGGGATTCTGATGTTAAGTCATATGTGAAGTATATAGCCATCTCAGTGTATCTTATGTGCTGTATGTTCAGCAGTCTTGGTGTATCCTATGTGATATATTTATAGTAGTATTAGAGTTTCCTATGTGAAGTATACAGCAGTCTCAGTGTCTCCATAGAGTCGTCTGTATTGAAAATAAATAAAGTGTACCCTCCTCCTACCTAACCTTTGGACGTAATTAACCTACTCGACTGCTTATATATATTTTTTCATTAATATATATATTTTTTTCTCATTAATAAATATATGATGCAAATGAATATGCTTCCCATTGATCTTTTAAGACGTCTGATACGCAATATCTTACGGTTGGAATGCAAATTGGCTCACACGTGCCTCTTTTTTCTATTCTCTACATTAGAGATCCTTTTTGGATCGCAAACATGAGAATTTCGATCGCATTTGTTAGCGTCACATTTGGTGTCGCACTTCCTGTGAGCGTCACTATATGCAACGCTAAATATTTTTGGCTCGAGACCATATGTAACGTCACTTCCGGTGACGCTGTTCCGGTTCAACGTCACGATCATAGTCCCGCCTCTAGCACATATAATGGCGGTTATTTTGAATCAGAGGCCCACTTGAACAAGCGGCGGACACCGCGTTCAGTGAGGACCTGTCTCTCTATTCTCATCTCCATTGGTAAGATATTTTTATGTTAGCGACTAAATTCGCACCTCCTAACATAGTAGCGTTATTTCAGTGTTTGCTATACTTTCACGATCCTTTTTGGATCACTATCCAATTTAACTATTATAACGGTCACATTTAGTGATCCAATCCACATCTCCTAACAGGAGTAACGGTATTCTAGATTAGTGTATCACATTTACGATCGTATTAGGGTCCAACAACCCAGGACGCACCGCGCCACCTAGATTTTACATAGTGATCTTTTTTTGCATCTTTAGTATAACAACATCACAGCTAGGAAGCATCTCTCTACCCTATAGCGATCACTTTTGTATCTCTAATATATCATCATTGCATTCAGTTTTTATCATATTTCCACAGCTATTCGGGTGTCATAATCCAGTCCTGACATCCGGTTGCTTGTTTTTCCAGTGGATACTGGCTATACCTACTAATAGAAAAAATATATATCAAGAAATATATATCAGGTAATATATATTGTATATATAAGAAATGTACTTTATGGCACATACCGCCCTATCTGAGACACATTTTCTTATATACAGGTATATTTGGGATCTTAATTAATACTGATACGAATCTCATTTCCACCATAGGTATGGTATTTGCATTCCAACATGTATTTTTTTGCTATTTTTTTGCTCTTTTGCTTTTGTCCTTGCTGATGAATCTAACATACTTTATTAGTTCATAGATCTCCTGTAGATCATGTAAAGAGTATTCCGGACATTACTTTACCTACCTATAAGAGTACCATTCTACAAGCAGTCGGGTAGGCGTTCTTTGATAATTTTTTTCATGTTAGTATCTCATTTATACTTAGACTTTTGATCATATTATGTTCATATTTCAAATATTTTTCTATATTACATATTCTGTTTTGTTTTTCCTCTCTGGTTACATTACTATTTCATCTAATGATTTGTCAATAATATATTATACCAATTTTTATTTTCTGCAGTACTTTGATGAAGGTCCGAATAGGACCGAAACGTTGTTTTTGACTGCAATAAAAAATTTTTCGTTTCACAAAAGTTGAGTGCCAAGTTCTTTTTTGATATCATATGTAATGCAAACAGCAGTCTCAGTGTATCTGATGCAATGTATACATCAGACTTCCGACTACTTGTGTTCTATAAACATTATGGGAGAAATTATGAATTTCTCACTTGGAAGAGGCATGTATTATAATATGCATTTGTGTTCGGAACAATTTATTACTGCAAGTTGTTTTAAAAATTACCATAGCGAAGAGTTGATTGCATTCCAGACTGATACAAACTTGGAAACGCAATTGTGAGTAGCAACATCATCAATACCATTTTACATGGATGAAAACATACTCTATGTTTAGGATGCTTGATAAATTTGTGACAAAGATTTAATTGATCACTAGTGTTGAGCGATACTGCTCGATATCGAAAAATATCGGATCGGAATGGTATAACCGATATCACTAAATATCGCCGATATCCGATTCCGATAGCGGAAGTCCCATGTAAGTCTATGGGAACAAAATATCGCAACAAAAAAAACCCTTTCTTTCGTTGTAAACACAAAATATACACACATAGAATACATATATATAATATATATACATGTCATTGTGACATATATATATATATAAACATATATTTATAGTTTATTCACTTCTACATAGTAAAATAGACTCTGTGCTTGAGAATTGCTAAAATCATCAGAGAATGTATTTGCCATTTTTCCGCCATATCTGCGTCACGACGAGGCACTGGTGAAGAAGAAGGGCGTGCTCTTCGTGGGTGTACACTCACTCAGTGGCGTGAAAACGATGGCCGACCAGTGTAAATGTTACTGCAATGTAAGATCGTGCCCCACAGCTCTGGAGTTCCGCCTCCTCATCCTCCTCAGTGTGCGGAAACTAACACGAAGGTCCCGCCTCCCTACAAAAGAGGGGCCCTCTCCAGATGCTAATGACACATGTGACTTGGCAGAGATGGCTAATGGACACGAGCAGAAGTGTGAAGGGATGGAGCAGTCAGAGCTCTCCCCCCACGGAAGCGACCCGATCGCCATGGAATCACCGTTGGGCACCCGGCCTGTAAACCCTCCTACGCTGCAAGAAGCGGAGGATACCCTAAGAGGCCTGGCCCGGCACCGGGAGGAGGTCGCCAGGATGGAAGCGAGCTGGCGTGCCCTAAAAATAAACTTGGAGCGGCGTCAATCCCTCTTACCTGAAGTGTCTGTACCGGAAGGTGAGGCACCCGTTCTAGTAGAGGAGCCCTTGCAATGTGATCCGGTTGACGTTGTCGCAGTGGAGGCACCCGTTCCTGCAAAAACCGCAGCACCGTCAGCACCCCAGATCCCGCTGTCTGCCCCCGTCGCTGAGACAGAAGAAGCGACACCCGTCCTCATGGAGGAGGCCGAGCAGGCACCAGAGGTCTACCTGTCTGTACCGGAGCCCCGACTGTCATCTGATTTAGAGCCCTCTGCTTCCTCCGCAGGGGAGCGCCGCCAGGACTGGGGGGCGCCAGGAGAGCTGCCGCAAACCGGACATCGCAAGCTGAAGTGGAGTGGTGGAGACATGGAGCTGCTGGTGGAGGAGAATTTCAACGGCGTCAGGAGGAAGAGTGGAGACGTTGGGAGCGGGAAGCAGAGCGACAAAGGGAGCAGCGAGAAACCCAAAAACTTCGCCAACGTCAGGTGGAGAAGGACCGGGCAGATAAGGACCGGATGAGAAAGGATAAAGGAACCCTGTGTGAGCCGTGGCGTAAGGGTGCAATACGGAGCTTTAAATTGAAAGGTGGTTGGGGCTTCATCCAGGAGCCTGGACTTTATTTAGAAGTTTTTGTGAACCGGCGGGACGTGGAGGCTCACCTCCCAGAAGGACACCCGGGGAGGGACCTGTTGCCAGGAGACTTGGTGACTTACACCCGACACTGTGGTTACAATGGGTGGTACGCCCTAAATGTTACCAGGTGCGACCCCTACTCCCCAGAGTGTCAGGAACCTGTGAGACCCTCGGAGCCTTCAGCCTCCCACATCCAGGCCTCTGCAAAAGTGCCCACCCCACGCCGTAAATCTCCACAGCCTCCCTCAGTGGTCTCCTCAGCAGCCCCAGCTATGGACATGATAACTATAGCTGGCCCGTACCCGGCGCCTGTTAGGCCCCCTGGGGTTCGTTCAGTCCGGGACATAGGGTTCTAGACCCGGAGGGAGATGAAAGAGGTGGCCACACAGACCCAGATAGCGGGTCACGACTTGACTGTACAGGCCACACGACGTCATCAGGTCCTGGTGGTCCTTGGTGCCCCGGATGTTTGGCAAGCATCAGAAGAGTACCAGGTGGTACCTGGAACACCCCGGCCAAAGAAGTATAAATAACCCGGACAGGGTCCCTGTATGTAAATAGTTAAATTGTTGATAAATAGTTAAATTGTTGATGTACCCGGACGGGTGAATGTTCATAAAAAAGTTTTTTAATTTAATAAAAAAAAAAAAAAAAACATTTTTCATTACTTTTATTACAGTCTCATCCTGCGACGCCATCGATCTCCTGTAAAAAAATGAAAAAAAAAAAAAAAAGTATACCACCTAACCGACGCAGTCCATAGTAACGAGTGTCCCACGATGATCCAGCTCTGCTACATCAGAATCACAGGCAGAGCCTGTCATCCCGGCGCAGCACAGCTGATTACCTGCTTCCCCGGCGGTGACGTCATCGGACTGGTTTACGGCCGGGATTACCCTGCAGTCACTGGCTGCAGTTATCGCGAAAAACTGCATGTGACCGCCAGGGAGAAGATAATGGCGGCCTCAAGCAGTCCAGGACGTGACCGCCGGAGATCTTCTGCCAGGTAAGTGCCGCTGACTCCTGACAGACCCGACCGACGGACACTCACAGTGACAGTGACAAATCCGATTCCGGTATTCGATATGACGAAAATATCGGTATTCGGAATCGAAAGGCCGATACAGCTAATATCGACCGATATCCGATATTTGCAGTATCGTATCGCTCAACACTATTGATCACCAATGACCTAAATATCCATTTACTAACACATACAGTGAAGGAAATAATTATTTGATCCCTTGCTGATTTGTAAGTTTGCCCACTGACAAAGACATGAACAGTCTATAATTTTAAGAGTAGGTAAATGTTAACATTGAGAGATAGAATATCAAAAATAAAATCTAGAAAATCACACTGCATAAATTATATAAATTTATTTGCATTTTGCAGTGAGAAATAAGTATTTGATCCCTCTGGCAAAAAAGACTTAATAATTGGTGGCAAAACCCTTGCTGGCAAGCACATCAGACAGACTTTTTTGTAGTTGATGATGATGTTTGCACACATGTCAGGAGGAATTTTGGTCCACTCCTCTTTGCAGATCATCACTAAATCATTAAGATTTTGAGGCTGTCGCTTGGCAACTCGGAACTTCATCTCCCTCTGTAAGTTTTCTACGGGATTAAGGTCTGGAGACTGGCTATGCCACTCCATGCCCTTAATGTGCTTATTTTTGAGCCACTCCTGTGTTGCCTTGGCTGTATGTTTTGGGTCATTGTCTTGCTGTAAGACCCAGCCACGACCCATATTTAATATCCTGGCGGAGGGAAGAAGGTTGTCACTCAGGATTTTATGGTACATGGCTCCATCCATTCTCCCATTGATGCAGTGAAATAGTCCGGTGTCCTTAGCAGAGAAACACCCCCAAATCCTAATGTTTCCACCTCCATGCTTAACAGTGGGGATGGTGTTCTTTGGGTAATTGGCAGCATTTCTCTTCCTCCAAACACCACGAGTTGAGTTAATGCCAAGTAGCTCAATTTTTTTGTCTCATCTGACCACAGCACCTTCTCTCAATCACTTACAGAATCATCCAGGTGTTCATTGGCACACTTCAGACGGGCCTGCACATGTGCCTTCTTGAGCCGGGTTACCTTGTGGGCACTGCAGGATTTTAAACCTTTACAGTGTAATGTGTTACCAATGGTTTTCTTGGTGACTGTGGTCCCAGTTGCCTTGAGATCATTAACAAGTTGCCCTCGTGTATTTTTAGGCTGATCTCTCACCTTCCTCATTATCATGGATGCCCCATGAGGTGAGATTTTGCATGGTGCCCCAGATCGATGTCGATTGACAGTCATTTTGTATTTCTTCCATTTTTCTTACTATTGCACCAACAGTCGTCTCCTTCTCACCCAGCATCTTACTTATGATTTTGTAGCCCATTCCAGCTTTGCGCAGGTCTATGATCTTGTCTCTGACATCATTAGAAAACTCTTTGGCCTTGCCCATGTTGTAGAGGTTAGAGTCTGACTGATTAATTGAGTCTGTGGACAGGAGTCTTTTGTAAAGGTGACTATGTAAGACAGCTGTCTTTAATGCAGGTAACGAGTTGATTAGGAGCGTCTAACTGGTCTGTAGGAGCCAGAACTCTTAATGGTTGGTGGGGGATCAAATACTTATTTCTCACTGCAAAATGCAAATAAATTTATATAATTTATGCAATGTGATTTTCTGGATTTAATTTTTAATATTCTGTGCCAGGATACATAATAAAAGAGCTGCTGTACTCCTTCATTTGAAAAGTGGAACCTTGGATCCGCAACTGGTTAAGCACTGTCATAAGCGAGGCGTAGAGTTTGTGTCCTTTTGCTCTTCTTCAGGATAACACTGTAACAAAGTTTGGAGTAAATTGGTCAGACTCCGTTTTCACTGTCCTAATATTAGTTATCAATTGGCTGGAGAAATAGCAGAGAAAGGTGGTCATATTGAAGCTGTGGTTCACAACTGGGTGATTTGCCAGGAAAGACAATTTAAGAGGAAAAAGAAAAGGCTGTAGCCAGGAATCCAAGAAGTCGAATTGAAGAGACGCACATAAATCAAAGGGCTAAAGCAAGAGTCCTTAATACAATTCTCAGGGTCAAGCACAAGCAGAATGAAGAAATCAATTTCAGCGTAGAGATCAAAAAGACCAAACTACTAATACTCTGGTGAAAATCAGGAGACCTTTGCGTCTTTTAATAAGACAATAGAGCTGGTTTGTGTTTGGATTTTATTTGACACTCTGTCCATTCTGGGTTTAGCAGTCAATGATGCTTTCCTAATCAGTAATTGACAGCCTTCCTTGTTTCAGTATGCATACAGAGATAGCTGTCGATCACGGCTTAGGACCTTATACCATTTGACTGCAAAATCATGACTGTTGGCAAGTATGATAAAATTATATATCAATCAGTTGAATGTGACATGTTAGCTTTCTCGATCAATGCATCAGGCTGCTCCATTTCCTCTCTGTTGACATCCCCACTATCATCATGGGTGACCAGGGGTGGGATTCAGCCGGTTCTCTCCGGTTCGATGGAACCGCTTGTTAAAAAAGTAGCCGGTTCCCCGAACCGGGGAGATTCAGGGCCGCGATCCGGTACTGGCCCCACTGCCCCAGCACATGTACAGGGCCGGACGCACAGCAAATTGTGTGCGGCCGTGCCTGCTGTACTGTGACGCGGACGGCAGCAGACACAGCCGACCGCGTCACACTGTATGGGGCTGGGAGCTGTGCACAGCCGTCACCTTGATGGCTGCGCAGCTCCTTCTTCCTGGCTAAATGCTAGACCAGGAAGTGAGAAGAAGAAGGAAGCTGCTGTGTGTGTGTGTGTGTGTGTGTGTGTGTGTGTGTGTGTGTGTGTGTGTGTGTGTGGTGTGTGTGTGTGTGTGTGTGTGTGTGTGTGTGTGTGGTGTGTGTGTGTGAAGCTGCTGTGTGTGTGAAGCAGCTGTGTGTGTATAACCCTGTGTGTGTGTGTGTGTGTGTGAGACGCTGTGTGTGTGATAGATGAGGAAGCGATATCAGCGTTGGAACGGGCAGAGGTGAGTAGTTTTTTTTATGCAAGGCCATTATTCAGTATGGAGCATCATGTGGGGCCATTATACTGTATGCAGCAGTATATGGGGCCATTATTCAGTATGCATCATGTGGGGCCATTATACTGTATGCAGCAGTATATGGGGCCATTATTCAGTATGGAGCATCATGTGGGGCCATTATACTGTATGCAGCAGTATATGGGGCCATTATTCAGTATGCATCATGTGGGGCCATTATACTGTATGCAGCAGTATGTGGGGCCATTATTCAGTATGGAGCATCATGTGGGGCCATTATACTGTATGCAGCAGTATATGGGGCCATTATACAGTATGCAGCATCATGTGGGGCTATTATACTGTATGCAGCAGTATATGGGCCATTATTCAGTATGGAGCATCATGTGGGGCCATTATACTGTATGCAGCAGTATATGGGGCCATTATTCAGTATGGAGCATCATGTGGGGCTATTCTACTGTATGCAGCAGTATATGGGGCCATTATTCAGTATGGAGCATCATGTGGGGCTATTATACTGTATGCAGCAGTATATGGGGCCATTATTCAGTATGGAGCATCATGTGGGGCCATTATACTGTATGCAGCAGTATATGGGGCCATTATTCAGTATGGAGCATCATGTGGGGCCATTATACTGTATGCAGCAGTATATGGGGCCATTATTCAGTATGGAGCATCATGTGGGGCCATTATACTGTATGCAGCAGTATATGGGGCCATTATTCAGTATGGAGCATCATGTGGGGCCATTATACTGTATGCAGCAGTATATGGGGCCATTATACAGTATGGAGCATCATGTGGGGCCATTATACTGTATGCAGCAGTATATGGGGCCATTATTCAGAATGGAGCATCATGTGTGGCCATTATACTGTATGCAGCAGTATATGGGGCCATTATTCAGTATGGAGCATCATGTGGGGCCATTATACTGTATGCAGCAGTATATGGGGCCATTATTCAGTATGGAGCATCATGTGGGGCCATTATACTGTATGCAGCAGTATATGGGGCCATTATTCAGTATGGAGCATCATGTGGGGCCATTTTACTGTATGCAGCAGTATATGGGGCCATTATTCAGTATGGAGCATCATGTGGGGCCATTATACTGTATGCAGCAGTATATGGGGCCATTATTCAGTATGGAGCATCATGTGGGGCCATTATACTGTATGCAGCAGTATATGGGGCCATTATTCAGTATGGAGCATCATGTGGGGCCATTATACTGTATGCATCATCATGTGGGGCCATTATACTGCATGCAGCATCATGTGTGGCCTTTATACAGTATGGAGCATCATGTGTGGCCATTATTCCGTATGGAGCATCATGTGTGGCCATTATACAGTATGGAGTTGTTTTTCTAATCTAAAACCTCAGTATTCTGGTTAAATTGCCGTGTTGGCACTTTGCGATAAATAAGTGGGTTTTAGATTGCAGTTTGGGCACTCGGTCTCAAAAAGGTTTGCCATCACTGTACTAGACTGTCTGCGCTCCTTCCAGTTGTGACGTCGTTTCTGGAGGCGTGTCATACCAGTAGGGGGCGTATTCTGCCAAAGCCAGGAAGAGAAGCGTCCATTGGTCTCTGCAGTCTGATGCTAGCGTCTGTAGCTGCAGGAGGGAAATCACAAGTCAGAGTCCTCAGTTACACCGAGGAGGATTTATTAACGGGTTGGGGGCAGATACTTGGGGCTGTATAGTGGGGTTTCAGGGGATGATTGCACACTTGTGGGGGTCTGTGTGTGCTCCTAGGGGTTATGCACACTTGTGGGGGTCTGTGTGTGCTCCTGGGGGGGTTATGCACACTTGTGGGGTCTGTGTGTGCTCCTGGGGGGGGTTATGCACACTTGTGGGGGTCTGTGTGTGCTCCTGGGGGTTATGCACACTTGTGGGGGTCTGTGTGTGCTCCTTGGGGGGGGTTATGCACACTTGTGGGGGTCTGTGTGTGCTCCTAGTGTTATGAACTGCTACAAGCACTAAGGAAAGATGGGAACTCTGTCCCTACAATAAAACTGAGCTTGATCCCTACGATGTAACGGGGAACCTGATCCTGCGACCAGACCCGCTAAAGTCCTCAGCTAGTCTGAACGAAGACCTATAGTTGCGAGGAAGGAATCCCTACAAGATCTAGGGACTGGGAGAAAAGGTGGACATCTCCTAACAGAAATTGTAGCAGGGAAAATTAAACAGAAAACAAATTACTACGAGATCCTAAGATTAAGCAAAACTGACAGAGTAAGGCACCTAAGCACCCGGCTAGCTTAAGAGTAGATAATACAATGAAGTCCAGCAAAGCCAGAAGGGCGGAGCCAGACTAAATAGGGAAAAAAGGTCATGTGACCAGCAAACAGAAACAAAATCTAACAAGAGGGTTCTAACAGTACCCTCCCTTCTAAGAGGATCCTCCGGATCCCCTAGGACTTAGGCTTATCCGGAAACCTCTTGTGAAACGCTCTGACAAGTCTAGACGCAGAAACATCATCCGCCCTCACCCATGAGTTATCCTCGGGTCCATAACCCTTCCAAGCGACGAGGTACTGCAAACCCCCTCTATACCGTCTAGAATGTAGGATGCGGGAAATCTCATATTGCCCGTCCTCCACCACCAGGGGAACAGTGGCCGAGACGTCTCCATCTGAGACCTCAGCTTTTTTCAAGAGAGAAACATGAAACACCGGATTAATCTTCCAGGAGGTGGGAAGCCCCAACTTAACAGCAGATTGGTTAATAACCTGAAGCACCTTAAAGGGCCCTACAAACTTGGGACCCAATTTCTTAGACGGAATCCTCAAGCGCAGATTCTTAGAGGACAACCAGACCATGTCACCAATAGCAAACAAAACCTCTTGTCGTTTTCTATCAAAATACACTTTGGATCTTTTGTTAGCCTCCTGAAGATTACCACGCACATCAGTCCAAACTCTCTCCAACACACCAGAAAAATTCTCCTCTTCAGGTACAGCCGATCCCAACTTGGAAAATGACCCAAAAGACGGATGTCTCCCAGTACAACAAAAAAAAGGCGAACAACCAGCAGAAGCGGATGTATGATTGTTAAGAGCAAACTCAGCAAGTGGCAGAAACTCAGACCACCCCTCTTGATTATCAGTCACAAAACAACGCAAGAACTGCTCAACATCCTGGTTTTTCCTTTCTGTCTGGCCATTAGACTCAGGATGATATCCGGATGAAAACGACAAATGAACTCCCAACCTGTCACAAAAGGCGCGCCAAAAACGAGCCACAAACTGAGGTCCCCTATCAGAAACAATGTCAGTAGGAACACCATGTAGTCTGACTATTTCCTTGACAAAGGCCTTAGCGAGAGTCTTAGCGCAGGGCAATTTGATGAAAGGAACCAAGTGACACATCTTGCTAAAACGGTCCACGACCACCCAGATGACAGTGAAACCCTCAGAGGGGGGAAGGTCAGTAATAAAGTCCATAGCCAAATGTGTCCAAGGTGCACTAGGGACCTCCAGAGGGCAAAGCAACCCTGCAGCAGGAGTATGAGAAGACTTAGATCTAGCACACACAGTGCATTGACGCACCCACTTAACGACTTCCTTCTGCCATCCAGGCCACCAAAAGCTGCGACCCACAAGTCTCTTGGTCTCAGAGATTCCAGGATGACCTGCCAACCGAGAGTCATGACATTCAACAAACAAATCTCTCCTCAGGGTACCAGGCACAAACAACCTCCCATGCGGCGTATTAGATGGGGCATTCTCCTGTGCTTTAAGAATCTCATCTTCCAACACGGAGTCCAAAACCGCAATAACAACCCCTCTTGCAAAATGTTTTCCTCCTCCTCAGTACCCACCATAGGAGAAAAGCTGCGAGACAAAGCATCAGCTTTAACATTTTTAGTACCTGGGATGTAAGTAACGGTAAAATTAAAGCGTGAGAAAAACAGTGCCCACCTAGCCTGACGGGCATTCAAGCGTTTGGCAGCATCAAGGTAGATCAGATTTTTATGATCGGTGAAGACTTGAACGGGAAATTCCGCTCCCTCCAAAAAATGACGCCAGTGTTCAAATGCGAGTTTAATTGCCAACAATTCCTGATTACCGATATCATAATTTAGTTCAGACTCAGAAAATTTCTTTGAAAAAAAAGCACAGGGATGTACTCCATCCATCTTTTCCTGAGACAACACCGCGCCGACCCCCACAGAAGAAGCATCAACCTCAACCAAAAATGGTTTAGTCACATCAGGCTGCGTAAGGATGGGAGCAGAGCTGAACCTCTCCTTTAGCAACACAAAAGCCTCAATGGCCTCAGTAGTCCACTGAACCGCATCAGCACCTTTCCTGGTGAGATCGGTCAGAGGTTTGGCAATCACAGAAATTTTTTTTATGAATTTTCAATAATAATTGGCGAACCCCAAAAACCTCTGTATTGATTTCACACCAATAGGTCTAGGCCAATCCTGCACAGCTTGCACTTTCACAGGGTCCATCTCAAAACCTTCACTGGAGACAATGTAGCCCAAAAAACTAAGTCTCTGTACAGCGAACTCACATTTTTCTAGTTTGGCAAAAAGTGAATTATCACTCAGTAACTGTAATACTTCACGCACACTCCTCCAATGAGACTCCAAATCCGGTGAATAAATCAAAATGTCATCCAAATACACAACCACACTTCTGCCAATCAAAGGTCTAAGGATGTCATTAATAAGATTCTGAAAAAATGCCGGAGCACTGGAAAGTCCAAAAGGCATGACCAGATTCTCAAAATGACCCAGTGGAGTGTTAAACGCAGTCTTCCATTCATCCCCCTCCTTCATGCGCAACAAATTGTATGCCCCTCGAAGATCAATTTTCAAGAACCACTTGGCCCCCACTAACTGATTAAACAAATCAGGAATCAATGGCAGTGGGTAAGGATTGCGTACAGTAATTTTATTAATCTCACGAAAGTCTAGACAAGGCCGTAAACCGCCGTCCTTTTTTTTAACAAAAAAAAATCCAACCGCCACAGGAGATTTGGAAGGCCTAATGTGACCGGCGGCCAAGCTTGTCTGTATGTATTCCTCCAAAGCCTTTCTCTCAGGAATAGTCAAATTAAATAAACGACTTTTAGGAAGAGTTGCTCCAGGGACAAATTCAATTGCACAATCATAATCTCTATGAGGAGGCAATACCTGCGATTCCTTATCAGAAAAAACTTTCCAAAAATCCTGAATAGGTACAGGTAACTCCCCCTTAACTACAACAGCAATACACCCGTTACAACACTTGTCATAACACTTAGGACTCCAGGACTTAATTTCATTGGTAGACCAATCCAGTACCGGATTGTGCAATTTTAACCAGGGTAACCCCAAAATCACCGGTGAGGGCAAATTATTCAAAACTACCAAATCCAAATTCTCTTGATGAACACCATTAATAGTAAGAGGAAATTCACAGATATGGTGAGTAACATTTTTCAAGGGAGAGCCATCCACAGACACCACATTAATAGGAGAAGACAGAAGTTTGGGTTTTAATTTTAGTTTTTCCAAAAATTTCCCATCAATCACATTGAGAGTTGAACCACAATCCACAAATACCCGAAACTCCATTAATTCCTCCTCAACACCAGTGGTAGCAGAAAGAAAGACACCTTTATTGTTTAAACAAGCTATGCGGGCGACACTGACCTCATTTTTTTTTTCTCTTTATTCATTCGAAGCGCACAGTTCTTAATGAAATGCTCAGATTTACCACAGTAGAAACACAAACCTTGAGCAAATCTGCGTTCCTTTTCCCGAGAGTGAGGTGCCATTGCTCCAATTTCCATCGGCTCTGCAATGTCAGTACATTCCTTCTCCAAACCTGGAGCTGACAAAGTAGACTTACTCTCATTAACCCTTGCACGCAGTCTCCTATCCACCCGTATGGCCAATTGCATAGCCTCTTGCAAGTTACCAGGTATAGGATAAGCAATCAGCAAATCTTTAACCCTTTCACTTAATCCTGCAAGAAATAAACTTTTCAAAGCTGAATCGTTCCAGCCCACCTGAGTGGACCATCTACGGAAGTGAGTACAATATTTTTCCACATTACCCGATCCCTGTCTCAAACGTCTCAACTCTGTCTCAGCTGATGAAACACGATCCGGATCGTCATACAACAACCCCAAAGCAGAAAAAAAACCATCCACTGATCCAAAGCATGGATCACTAGGCTGCAGAGAAAAGGCCCAGTCCTGAGGTTCTTTGCGCAAAAGTGACATTATAAACCCTATGCGCTGTGATTCATCACCAGAGGATCTGGGTCTCAAACGAAAATACAACAAGCAAGCATTTTTAAAAGAAAAAAAATCTTGTTGTTCACCAAAAAATAAATCAGGCAAACGTACCTTTGGCTCCACGAAATGTGCTCCAGAACAACTACTCACGTGTTGCTGGATTTCAGCCACCTCCAGAGAGACCCTGCAGGCGTTCAGCCAAATCCCAAACCGACACCATGATGAAAACAGAAAATCTTTCCTTAGAGATTTTTTTTTTTTTTTTTTTTTTATTTCTTGGCTGGACTTACTGTTATGAACTGCTACAAGCACTAAGGAAAGATGGGAACTCTGTCCCTACAATAAAACTGAGCTTGATCCCTACGATGTAACGGGGAACCTGATCCTGCGACCAGACCCGCTAAAGTCCTCAGCTAGTCTGAACGAAGACCTATAGTTGCGAGGAAGGAATCCCTACAAGATCTAGGGACTGGGAGAAAAGGTGGACACCTCCTAACAGAAATTGTAGCAGGGAAAATTAAACAGAAAACAAATTACTACGAGATCCTAAGATTAAGCAAAACTGACAGAGTAAGGCACCTAAGCACCCGGCTAGCTTAAGAGTAGATAATACAATGAAGTCCAGCAAAGCCAGAAGGGCGGAGCCAGACTAAATAGGGAAAAAAGTCATGTGACCAGCAAACAGAAACAAAATCTAACAAGAGGGTTCTAACACCTAGGGGATTCTGCACACTTGTGGGGTCTGTGTGTGCTCCTAGGGGTTCTGCACACTTGTGGGGGTCTGTGTGTGCTCCTGGGGGGGTTATGCACACTTGTGGGGGTCTGTGTGTGCTCCTGGGGGGGGTTATGCACGCTTGTGGGGGTCTGTGTGTGCTCCTAGCGGGTTCTGCACGCTTGTGGGGTCTGTGTGTGCTCCTAGGGGGTTCTGCACACTTGTGGGGTCTGTGTGTGCTCCTGGGGGGTTCTGCACACTTGTGGGGGTCTGTATGTGCTCCTAGGGGGTTCTGCACACTTGTGGGGGTCTGTGTGTGCTCCTAGGGGGTTATGCACACTTGTGGGGTCTGTGTGTGCTCCTGGGGGGTTCTGCACACTTGTGGGGTCTGTGGGGTCTCCTAGAGGTTTGTATATGTTTGAGGAAAAGGTGCGTGTAAATGGGTGTGGCTTAAAAATGGGTGTGGTTTAAAAATGGGTGTGGTTTTCCTACACACAAACACAGAACCTGTTGTTAAAAATTTGAATCCCACCCCTGTGGGTGACTTCAACATCCCCATTGATGCTTCCACCCCAGCGGCCTCTAAACTTTTATCGCTCACTGCCTCCTCTGGCCTCACTCAATGGTCCTCTGCGGCCACTCACAAAGATGGTCACACGCTCGACCTTATCTTCACCCGCCTCTGTTCCCTTACTAATCTCATTAACTCACCCTTTCCCCTGTCTGACCACAACCTACTGACGTTCTCTTCTCTCTCCTCTTCTAGTGCACAACCCCCACTCCACAAACTCACTCACCCTCGCAGAAATCTCAAACACCTCAATTTACCAATGTTCTCTGAGTCCCTCCTCCCTCTTACAGACATATCTTCACTTCATGACACATATTCTGCTGCCACCTTTTATAACACTACAATAACAGCAGCACTTGATTCAGCTGCCCCCTCACACATTGCAAAACTTGTACAATCAACAGGAGCCCTGGCTGACCAGCCTCACCAAAGAACTGAGACGGGCTTCCAAGGTTGCTGAGCAGAGATGGAAAAAATCCCGCTCTGCCGATCACCTAACCTCATACAAGCAGTCCCTCACCAGCTTCAAGTCCACGCTCACTGCTGCAAAGCAAACTTACTTCTCATCTCTCATATCCTCCCTGTCTCACAACCCTAAACAGCTCTTCAACACTTTCAATTCTCTACTCTGTCCCCCAGCACCTCCTCCTTTTCCTCTCATTTCTGCTGAAGACTTTGCCTCTTTCTTTAAGCAGAAGATCGATACGATCAGAGAAAGCTTTGGCCCACAGCCCCCATTGCCCCTCTTAGCTGCTCAACCCTCTTCCTCCAAAACCAACTTCTCCACCTTGACAGAAGATCAGCTTTCCACCCTCCTATCAAGATCACACCTCACCACTTGCATGCTTGACCTGCTCCCATCCCACCACATCCCTAGCCTCGCCACCGTCTTCACCCCTACTCTAACACACCTCTTCAACCTCTCACTTACAAATGGTGTCTTCCCCTCATCCTTCAAACATGCCTCGATCACACCCATTCTCAAAAAGACCTCCCTTGACCCATCCTCTGTGTCTAGCTATCGCCCGATATCTCTTCTCCCTTATGCCTCAAAACTACTGGAATAGCATGTCCATCTTGAACTGTCCTCCCACCTCTCCTCCTGCTCCCTCTTTGACTGCTTACAATCAGGCTTCCGACTGCATCACTCAACTGAAACTGCCCTAACTAAAGTCACCAACGACCTACTAACCGCCAAAAGCAAGCATCACTACTCTGTCCTCCTTCTCCTGGACCTGTCTTCTGCCTTCGACACTGTGGACCATTCCCTCCTGTTACAGATTCTCTCATCTCTTGGCATCACAGGCTTGGCCCTATCCTGGATCTCATCATATCTAACAAACCGAACATTCAGTGTCTCCCTCTCCCACACCACCTCCTTACCTCGCCCCCTGTTTGTCGGTGTTCCCCAAGGCTCAGTTCTAGGACCCCACTCTTCTCCATCTACACCCTCGGCCTGGGTCAGCTCATAGAATCCCATGGTTTGCAGTATCATCTCTACGCCGACGACACGCAGATCTACCTATCTCACCTCCTTACTGACCAAAATCCCACAATGTCTGTCTGCTATTTCTGCTTTCTTCTCTGCTCGCTTTATAAAACTGAACATGGACAAAACAGAATTCATCATCTTTCCCCCATCTCACTCTACCCCCCATCAGACTTTGTCCATCAACGTCAATGGCTGCTCACTTTCCCCAGTCCCGCACGCTCGGTGCCTCGGAGTGATCCTCGACTCTGCCCTCTCTTTCAAGCCACATGTCCAAACCCTTGCCTCCTCCTGCCGTCTCAAACTCAAAAATATTTCCCAGATCCGTGCATTCCTTGACCATGAAACTACAAAAACACTAGTGCATGCCCTCATCATCTCCCGCCTCGACTACTGCACCCTCCTACTCTCTGGCCTTCCCTCTAGCACTCTGGCACCACTCCAATCCATCCTGCACTCTGCTGCCTGACTAATACACCTGTCTCCCCATTATTCCCCAGCCTCTCCTCTCTGTCAAGCCCTTCATTGGCTTCCTATCGTCCAGAAGCTCCAGTTCAAAACCCTAACCATGACCTACAAAGCCATCCACAATCTGTCTCCTCCATACATCTGTGACATGGTCTCCCGGTACATACCCACACGCAACCTTCGATCCTCTCAAGATCTCCTCCTCTACTCCCCTCTTATCTCTTTCTGATGGAATCGTTCACTTTTCATGTCTTTTCCATCTGGCCCAGACCGACATAACAACTCCTCCAGCCAGGACTCTGCTGCAGAGAATACAACAAGAAACGTTTCACTTCTCATATTGTCAGCACCGTCACGGTCACCAATTGGACTATTCTCAACCTGCACAAACTCCTCATCCTGCTGATACCCCAATACTGAGCCGCTACTGTCGTATGTGTGTCACGCTGTATAGCAGATATATATATGTGATGACAGTAATCTATATCAAAAGGGCAACATACTATATAACATGCGCATAGATATATGATAACATAGAATTACCTGACAGTATGTCCAGTGGGTCAATACGGAATTCGTTATACGCTGTCTCCGGCTAGAGGGTGACCGGGGTCTATGCTGACCCTAAACTGGGGTCCTAACTAATCCCTCTACCTGGAGGTACTGTTAAAGGTACAGAGGTCCAGGCCACCAGCGTAAACCCTGTCTCCTATCAATCCCTGCCAACTGTAATCTAGTCCTAAGAAGGACCCTGATTACCACCAAAGGGAAATGAACAGGTAACGGTTAATGAACAGAAAGACATACAAGAAAGACAAGAAATAAAGTAAATAAAGTCTTACATACAACACTCACACACAGTAGGAACACCTAAGGTCTCAGAGATAAACTATAAGCTATAAGAGTAAAAACAACTAAGGAGCTCTTAGCTTAAGTATTCTCAGAACCGATCCAGTCTGCCAGACTACATAAAGGCTTTCACCGGCCTCTAACAAGCAGACTGGCAGGTATATGAAGGAATCTAATTAGAACATAATCAAAAGCAGCCGGGCGAGGCTGGACCTAGTCTTAGCAAAGAGCTAGGTAAAATTAACTCCCTCATTACCAAACACAAAGAAACAGCAACTCAGCTGTGAGAAGTCAGAGTGTGTAATCGCGACGATCCTTGTGGCGATACACCCATGACAGTACCCCCCCCTCTACGAGGGGACTCCGGACCCTCAGGGCCAGGTCTGCCCGGGTGAGTTGTGTGAAAGGTCCGAACCAATCGATCTGCGTTAACATCAGACGCAGGGACCCACGTCCTCTCCACAGGACCATACCCCCTCCAATGAACCAAGTACTGAAGGGATCGGCGACTGAGACATGAGTCAATGATTTTCGACCCATGAAATTCCACGTTATCATTGACCACCACTGAAGGCGGAGGTAGAGGTGACGGTATGACTGGTGCCACATACTTTTTAAGTAATGACTTGTGAAACACATTATGAATTTTAAACGTAGGAGGGAGGTCCAGACGAAATGCCACAGGATTAATTATGGAACTGATCCTGTACGGCCCGATGAATCTGGGACCCAACCTCCAGGAGGAAACTTTAAGTTTTATATTCCTGGTAGACAACCAAACTAGATCGTTCACCTTCAGATCTAGACCAGAAACTCTCCCCCTATCAGCCATCCGTTTGTAACGGTTCCCCGTAACCTTCAGTCTTAACCGATCTGGAACTATCAGTCTCCCTGGAAGTCCCACCGGGGCGTCCCCCTGAGCCCCCAATACCTCCCCCTCAAGCTCAGAGCACACAGCTGACACTACAACTCCCTCCTGAGGAATAGGAACCGGATCATCCGTCTTCCCGGCCCCTGGGAAAGTACGAGATAAGGCATCAGGAAGCAACTTTATTGAGCAGTCATATGCGCGATGAGGAGGTAACTCTTTACACCCCTCCTCTGAGAACATCTCCCCAAAGTCCTCCAGAAAAGGAGACAAAGTCCTAGGCACAACCGCACCGATGACCGTGCTCATGCAGTTATTCCTGCAAAATTCACCCCACTGGCTTATCTTTCTGGATTGCCAATCAATCACTGGGTTATGTTTAGCCAACCAAGGAAGTCCCAACACAATAGGAGTAGGTAGACCCTCCAACACATAACAAGACAATTGCTCTTTATGTCTTGCCCCTACTCGAAGATCTATGTTATGAACAGCTTGTACCAAGCTACCTTGACCGAGAGGTCTAGAATCAATAGAGACTATAGGGACCGGTTTGGCCAATACACTCAGTTGCATACCATGCACCTGGGCAAACCGAGCGTCCACCAGATTAGCCCCGACCCACTATCAAGAAAAACAGAAATCCTCTCAGTTCTAGTACCAATCACCACCTCCGCAGGCACGAGAAACTGAGAGGGATTTGGGGACGAAATACACACTCCCAGGTTAACTCCTTTGCTCAAAGAGGCCCGGGATGGACACCCCCCAACAAAATGTCCCTCTCTCCCGCAAAAGAAACACCTTCTAGTCTTGCGGTGCACCGCCAATTCCCTCCTACAAAAAGATGTCCCTCCCAACTGCATGGGTTCCTCAGAACAGACCAGGGGAACCTCAGTATAAGGGACTTTAGTAGTAGGTGGAGTCATCACGGGAGGCGGAGTTACCTCGCGTCTTCCCCGAAGTCGTCTATCAATGCGAATAGCGAGGGCCATAGCAGCCTCCAGTGATGGAGGAGAATCATACTGAGCCAACACATCTTTTAATTTGTCAGACAACCCTTGACAAAACTGGCTCCTAAGAGCTGGGTCATTCCACTGAGTATCTGTTGCCCATCTACGGAACTCAGAAGAATATATCCTCCGCTGGACGATTTCCTTGCCGTATTTTACGTAACTTTGTTTCAGCAAGGGAAACTCGATCCGGATCATCATATACCAGACCCAGGGCAGTAAAAAATCATCCACTGACTGGAGATCTGGGGAGCCTGGAGGAATAGAGAACGCCCAAGATTGAGGGTCCCCTTGTAAGAGCGAGATAACAATTCCCACCCTCTGCTCTTCACTCCCAGATGACCGAGGCCGCAGCCGAAAGTACAATTTACATGCCTCCCGGAAAGTAAAAAATTTGTCCCGCCCACCAGTGAACCTGTCCGGAAGAGCAACCTTAGGTTCAGATCTGGTTTGCTCCGGGGGGAACAAAACCTTGGACTTAATGTCTGCAAACTCCATGGACAACCCCTGCAACTGCCGGGCCAGCTGGGCTACTGGATCCATGACAGCTGGAGAGAATCTTTAGTATGGCCGGTGAAAATGTCACGCTGTATAGCAGATATATATATGTGATGACAGTAATCTATATCAAAAGGGCAACATACTATATAACATGCGCATAGATATATGATAACATAGAATTACCTGACAGAATGTCCAGTGGGTCAATACGGAATTCGTTATACGCTGTCTCCGGCTAGAGGGTGACCGGGTCTATGCTGACCCTAAACTGGGGTCCTAACTAATCCCTCTACCTGGAGGTACTGTTAAAGGTACAGAGGTCCAGGCCACCAGCGTAAACCCTGTCTCCTATCAATCCCTGCCAACTGTAATCTAGTCCTAAGAAGGACCCTGATTACCACCAAAGGAAATGAACAGGTAACGGTTAATGAACAGAAAGACATACAAGAAAGACAAGAAATAAAGTAAATAAAGTCTTACATACAACACTCACACACAGTAGGAACACCTAAGGTCTCAGAGATAAACTATAAGCTATAAGAGTAAAAACAACTAAGGAGCTCTTAGCTTAAGTATTCTCAGAACCGATCCAGTCTGCCAGACTACATAAAGGCTTTCACCGGCCTCTAACAAGCAGACTGGCAGGTATATGAAGGAATCTAATTAGAACATAATCAAAAGCAGCCGGGCGAGGCTGGACCTAGTCTTAGCAAAGAGCTAGGTAAAATTAACTTCCTCATTACCAAACACAAAGAAACAGCAACTCAGCTGTGAGAAGTCAGAGTGTGTAATCGCGACGATCCTTGTGGCGATACACCCATGACAATGTGTCCCTATTACTACACCTGATACTCCAATACTGAGCCGCTGCTGCAGTATGTGCCCCTATTACTACACCTGGTACCCCAATACTGAGCTGCTGCTGCCGTATGTGTCCCTATTACTACACCTGATACTCCAATACTGAGCCGCTGCTGCAGTATGTGCCCCTATTACTACACCTGGTACCCCAATACTGAGCCGCTGCTGCCCTATGTGTCCCTATTACTGCACCTACTGTGTGGTTCTGTGTGACCTCTAAATTCTAAAGCACCCTCTATAATATAGTAATGCCAGGTGCATGGGCCCTAGAAAACAGTGCCCACACGTTGTCCCCTAGAATGTAATAATGCCCTGTGTGTGCCCCTTTGACAGTCACAGTAACCAGAGTTCCCCTATAACAATAAGTACCCACTTTACACTTAATGTCCCGAGTCTCCCCCCTGTACAGCTCCCCTATACACAGTATGATGCCCCCTCACTGGATATATACTGACCCCTTAATATCCCCAAACTATTTAATGGCTCCAACACTGTATGATGGCCCCGCCACTATAATCCCCACACTGTATGATGGCCCCCAGTTAGCCTCCATATAGCATAATACACCAGATAGTCCTCAATATAGTATAATGCACCCCCATAGACAGCCTATGTATTGTAATGCACCCCATAGGCAGCCTCTGTATTATAATGCACCCCAACAGACAGCCTCTATATTGTAATGCACTCCCCATAGGCAGTCTTATTTATAATGCACCCCATAGGCAGCCTTATTTATAATGCACCCAATAGGCAGCCTTACTTATAATGCACCCCATATGCAGCCTTACTTATAATGCACCCCATATGCAGCCTTTCTTATAATGCACCCCATATGCAGCCTTACTTATAATGTACCCCATATGCAGCCTTACTTGAAATGTACCCCATATGCAGTCTTATTTATAATGTACTCCATATGCAGCCTTACTTATAATGTACTCCATATGCAGCCTTACTTGAAGTGTACCCCATATGCAGTCTTATTTATAATGCACCCCATAGGCAGTGTTATTTATAATGTACTCCATATGCAGCCTTACTTATAATGTACCCCATATGCAGTCTTATTTATAATGTACCCCATATGCAACCTTACTTATAATGTACCCCATATGCAGCCTTACTTGAAATGTACCCCATAGGCAGTCTTATTTATAATGCACCCCATATGCAGCCTTATTTATAATGTACTCCATATGCAGCCGTACTTATAATGCACCCCCATATGTAGCCGTACTTATAATGCACCCCCATATGCAGCCGTACTTATAATGCACCCCATAGGCAGCCTTACTTATAATGTACCCCATAGGCAGCCTTACTTATAATGTACCCCATATGCAGCCTTACTTATAATGCACCGCCATATGCAGCCGTACTTATAATGCACCCCCATATGCAGCCGTACTTATAATGCACCCCCATATGTAGCCGTACTTATAATGCACCCCCATATGTAGCCGTACTTATAATGCACCCCCATATGCAGCCGTACTTATAATGCACCCCATATGCAGCCGTACTTATAATGCACCCCCATATGCAGCCATACTTATAATGCACCCCCATATGCAGCCGTACTTATAATGCACCCCCATATGTAGCCGTACTTATAATGCACCCCATATGCAGCCGTACTTATAATGCACCCCCATATGCAGCCGTACTTATAATGTACTCCATATGCAGCCGTACTTATGCACTCCCATATGCAGCCATACTTATAATGCACTCCCATATGCAGCCGTACTTATAATGCACTCCCATATGCAGCCGTACTTATAATGAACCCCCTTTACAAAAATAATAAATCCTGTACTCACCTCTCTTGCTCCCGGCTCCTGCGCTGCTCACTGCTCTCCCTCTCAGCATCTGACTGCCGGCGCCGGGCAGTGACGTCAGTGCGCCCACTGTCAGATGCTGAGAGGGGGATTATGGGAGAGAAGGAGCGCTCACTCCTTCTCCCTCAATGCGGTCAGCTGTATCGGCTGGATGCTGATACAGCTGACCCTGCGATGATGGGCGAGGGACCCACTGCTGGCGCCAGGCCCCCCACCGCCTGCTCAGGGGCCCCATAGCGGCCGGGCGGTAGAGCAGGGAGATTAATTCTCCCTGCTCTGCCGCAGAAAGTAACTGTGTCGGCGTGCTGTGCATGCCGATACAGTTACAGTAGCGTAGCTCTGGGTGGGCCCCCTCCGAGCACGGGGCCCGGGGCCACCGCCCCCTCTGCCCCCCCGGTAGCTACGCTACTGCTCTACCCCAACACATCAGACTCGCGCCTACCATGGAAACCTTCAAAAAGAATCTGAAAACCCACCTCTTCCGACAAGCCTACAACCTGCAGTGATCATCAGTCTACTGAACCACCGCACGACCAGCTCTACTCTCTCCTAGTGTATCCTCACCCATCCCTGTAGACTGTGAGCCCTTGCGGGCAGGGTCCTCTCTCCTTCTGCACTTGTGTGTGCCTTGTATTGCTCATGTTTACTGTACTTGTCTATATTTGCCCCTCTTCACATGTAAAGCGCCATGGAATAAGTGGCGCTATAAAAATCTATAATAATAATAATAAAGTGCTTTTTAAATCTTGTAAATAGTATATTTTCAGAAATCTATACATTTTTAGCATGGAATAAGCCATTATTTAATGTAATAATAATAATAATTATTATTTGCTTCAAGACCAGATGACAGCTTAAAGGGGTTGTCCACTACTAGGACAATCCCTTCTAAAAGTAAATGTTTGGACCCCATAAAATAAACCTATACTCACTTTCCATGCTGGCTCCATTCCTGCAGTGTCGGCAAGCGCGGTCCTGGTGCTGTGATGCGGTGGAATAACACATGGTGCCTGGCTCCCAATTAGCACTGGCGTCACTGTCTCCGCCTCTTGTGCAAATGAACATGAAGCAGAAGTCTGAGATGACCTGTGCTGGACTTCCACTTCATGTTCAATTCATACAAAGGCGGGGACAGTGATGCCAGTGCAGCATCACGTGTCCCAGCCGTGTGACTGCGAGTGCTGACACTGCTGGAATGGAGCCGGTACGGGAGGCGAGTATATGTTTGTTTAATTTAACATAGCCAATCATTTAGTTTAAGAAAGGATTGCCCTGGCAGTGGATAACACATTTAAGGCAAATGGTCAATTAACCTAAGGCTTCATCTCAGGAAGTATTGAGATAAATTTTCTTCCGCCCCCCACTCCCGCACAAAAAGTGATACAATTTCAAAAGCACATTTTTGTCTAGCCCTGCATCTTTAAAATATCCCAATATATTGTAAAATATTTAGAGTTGAGAGTCCTCGGTGGTTGATACCTTTTAATGGCTAACTGAAAAGATGGTAACAAATTGCAAGCTTTCGAGACTACTCAGGTCTCTTCATCAGGCAAAGACTAATACAACATATGAAGAATCACATATTTATACACAAAACAGCACAGAAAAAATGACTGTCCCAATATATTGTGACATTCAAGATTGAAAACCTTTGTGTTTTGTTGTGATCTAATTTCATGCAGTACAATCTATTGAAGCTGTTCATATATTATAAGCTCACTTGGACAAATTGAGTGTTTGGGCAACCACTTGGCAGATGAGAATCAATGTGGATAAATGTAAAGTTTTGCATCTGGACACTAATCTGCAGGTACCATATGTTCTAAGAAAAGAAAAACTAGGAGAGTCACTTGTAGAGAAGGATCGGGGTGTACTTGTAGGGTGTTTAATGTCAATCAGAAGCATCTAAAGCAGCGGTTCTCAACCTGTGGGTCGCGACCCCGGCGGGGATCGAACGACCAAAACACAGGGGTCGCCTAAAGCAGGGGTCCCCAACCGGACACACATGGAGCCAGCGGCTGTAGCACTGTAGTGACAGCTACAGCCGCCGGCTTCAAGAAGACTCGATACTCACCTTCCGTCGCTGCATCCCTGTCGCCGCGGCAGCTTCACCCAGTGCTGAGCGGTGACATAGTACCGCTCATTAAGGTAATGAATATGGATGCGACGTCACTCCCATAGGCGTGGCGTCCATATTCATGAGCTTAATGAGCAGTACTATGTCACCGCTGCACACAGGAGGAAGCTGCCGCGGCCGACAGGGATGCAGTGAAGTTCAGCGACGGAGCGAGGAGGGTAAGTATGGGGGAGGACGGTGGAGCCTAGCCATGAACAGAAGGGTGGGAGCAGAGCCATGTATAGAAGGGTGGGAGCAGAGCCATGTACAGAAGGGTGGGAGCAGAGCCATGTACAGAAGGGTGGGAGCAGAGCCATGTATAGAAGGGTTGGAGCAGAGCCATGTACAGAAGGGGGGAGAAGAACCAGGTACAGAAGGGTGGGAGCAGAGCCATGTATAGAAGGTTGGGAGCAGAGCCATGTACAAAAGGGTGGGAGCGGAGCCATGCACAGAAGGGTGGGAGCAGAGCCATGTATAGAAGGGTGGGAGCAGAGCCATGTACAGAACGGTGGGAGCAGAGCCATGTATAGAAGGGTGGGAGCAGAGCCATGTATAGAAGGGTGGGAGCAGAGCCATGTATAGAAGGGTGGGAGCAGAGCCATATATACAAGGGTGGGAGTGGTGCACTACTACTAAGCTACAACCCCGTCCATAGCCCCGTCCCCTTATGACCAAAGCCCCACGCCTGCCACACCTCCATCCCCGCCCTGCCGGGCCATGGAAGAATGGTCTTGCTTGAAGCCTGTCCCTGGTGCAAAAAAGGTTGGGGACCACTGGCCTAAAGCCATCAGAAAATACATATTTTGAAGTAGCCACCAAAATTATTTTTTGGTTTGGGGTCACCGCAACATGAGGAACTGTATTGTGGGGTCACGGCATTAGAAAGGTTGAGAACCATTGATCTAAAGCTAACAAGGTAAATTAAAAGTCATTGAATGACAGGGAATGGACATAATACTACCACTTTACAAAATGTTACTGTGGCTTAACCTGGAATATGCAGTTCAGTAAAAGAATTACATTTATTTAGTCTTCTGAAGATGCATCTAAGGAGGGACATGTTTAACTTGAATTATTGAAATTAAACTTTAATTTATTTAACTTTTATTCGTGAAAACAATTAAAAATACATGACATGTTAAAGTGAGGTCTCATACAGGAGGAACGAAAAGAGGGGGGCTTATCCACATACTGTGTAACCCATGGGTTCAGGTATAATTTGGGTACAACAAATTGAAATATGTAGGGTATATAACAAAAATATAAACTCATAACCAGCAGTGTATTTATAACAGACCATGTATTGTCATAATATAACGTATTGCACCAGCTGTAATCAAGCAAAGAGGACAAGAAAAAGAGACATTTAATATATCTCAGGTATTGCCCTTAATTGCACCCAAAATCTATAATAACATAGATGTAAGTCACAGTAAAATACTAACGCTTACCCATGATGTGTGAGATAGGGATTCCCCTCACAACTCCGAGGCACGTTTCGCTTTTGCTTTCTCAAGAGCAGGTGCTGGCAAAGCCCTCCCCTTGAGAAAGAGAAACGCGCATTGGGGTTGCACGGGGTATCCCTGTCTCACACCATGGGTAAGCTTTAGTACTTTACTGTGACTTACATCTATGTTCTTATTAATTTTGGGTACAATCACCTAAAATGGCCAACCATTTTGCTGAATATGCAATGGGCCACCAAAAAGTTAAAAACAAAAAAAATACTTACACTCCTCTCACCACTCACCTCTCTGACCTCCGCTACTTACCACCACCCATCTGGGTCTTGTTGCATCTTCTTGTCACTGTCACACAGCACTGAATCTCTGGGCCTCTTCACGTTGCAGCTCTGAGTCCTGGGACTGTTTTTACAGGCAAGTGCAAAGTCATGGAATTGTGACCTTTTGTGTGCTTATGCAGGTCTGTCCTCGGTCTCATCAGAGCTGGAAGTCCTGACGCAGCATGAGGAGACCTGGGGATTCACTGCTCGTGGGAATAAGAAGATGCAATGAGGACCGGACAGGTGATGGTGAGAGGTGTCAGGGACGTATAGGTGAGGATTGAGTATAAGTTTTTATTTTATTTTCTACATCTTACGTTTATGACACTCTAGGACCTGAAAATAATAAGGGACATTATATTGTCAAAAATATTATTATTATGCATTGCTTATATAACATCATCATATTCTGCAGTGATTTACAGACTTTGTCATCACTTTCACTATTGGAGCTCTCAATCTAAATCCCCTGTCAGGACTCTGTGTCTTTTGGAGTGTGGTAGGAACCCGCACAAACAGGGAAAACATATAAACTATTTGCAGATGCTGTCCTTAGTGGAATTGGACCTCAGGACCCCAGTGCTGCAAAGCATCAGTGCGAACCGCTGAGCCACCGTGATACCCTCCTCATATAACTATATGGAATAATTTCTCTGCAAATCAAATTTCCCACAAAATTCCAAGCTAACAATTGATTTAGAATTTTATGTGATCCACTCATCTCCATCTGTAACCTTTCTGTAACTCTGCTGATGGTTGGAGGACTGAGACCCAAGACCTCATTGATTGAACAAACCAGCAGAATCACAGTTTTGCTTGAGTGCATATGACAGTAAACTTTTTATTGAGCCTGTGCATCTCTCACTGCTGTGCATTTGATCATGCATAAGCTGTGAGTTTCTTCACTATGGCTTGAGTGATCGATGGTGGCCTAAGGATCTGAGCCTGACTGGTCAACAATTTCTCAAAGGAACTAAAATATGTCAAAAATAGTTTTAATGTTTAGTTACCTGCTGAACTCACTACATTCAAATATGCTAAGTGTATCTTCAATTTAAAGAAGCCCTCCTCCCATCAAAGTTTTTATCCTCAATATATTGCAGTCATCATATTATATAGCACTGTGTACTTACAATTGCTCATTGTACTTTTCTTCCCAGATAATAATTCTCTTTTCTCTGCTCTGTGTAGAAACAGGAAGTTTCTTGTCCGTGCATTTATCATTCCCTGCTTCAACTCCTGACCCACTGCTCCCTCCTGCTAGGGACTTTTGCAGTGACTCATAAGTCATACAGGGAAAATTAAGTAATAGAAAAATGGTTGGTAGACTGTGTGGTCCTGGTGCACGTGGAGGGAAGAAGCAATGAAGAAAGAAATCCCGGCACTCACGTGTAGAATAAATGCTTATTTAAGCCAGTGCATAGAAATGCTGACACAACTCTTTAAAATGATGTTGTGCAATCTAGACATAGGGATTATCGTCGGACAGGTGAGGAATATGGTGTTTTTACAGTATAGATTTTACAGTAATGAATAGACGAAAGAGGGTGGGGAGTGCTTCTTTCAAAAAAAGGAGTCTGTGTTTTTATTTAAAATAAAAAAATTACTTTTCTCTGTGGCTTTGTTTTATGACATTTGACTATGGGGTTGGTAATGGGGGCGTCTTATAGACACCTCTCCATTACTAACCTGTGGGCTAGCATCAACCCCACAACTATTATCCCACCTGCCACCAGGGCAAGTGGGAAGAGCCGGCGCTTTACAGTGTGAGAACTGCAGTGCTGTGACTGGCGATAACGTGTAATGTTACCGCAGGTCAGATACCCTGTTTCCCACGCTGTCACACAGATGACAGCATGTGAAACGCCGGATGTTCTGGCGCCCTATTAATTTGAATGGGGTTCGGTATCTGAACCGTGCTTTTTTAAAAAGTTTGTCTGAACCCGCTGGACCCGAATATCCACGGTTTCGTTCCCCTATCACTAATTATGATGTAATTTCCTTGGTATTACCCTATATGAAAATCCACTGTAACCTTGTTTCATTTTTGACAATAGCTTGTGATGAGCTGAAATGTCTCTATTTGTTTGCATTTCTATGCACTGGATTAAGTAAGCAATTATTCTACACATGAATACAGGGAAAATTAACCTCCTGTTTCTACATAGAGCTTAGAAGGATTCAGCTAGTCAGTTTTAAATCACGTGAAGTCACAGACCTAATGGAAAAAGAAAAGAATTAGCTAGGTAGAAAGGGAAAATGAGCAATTTTAAGTAGACAGTGCTATGTGATATGGTGATTGCAATATATTTAGAGGATAAAAATCAGAATGGTAGTTTTGCTTTAATGGGGTAGAATTTTTCTTTTAGGCTATGTGCCCACGTTCGGAATTCCCGCGGAAATTTCGGCGGCAATCCCGCAACTCCCTGGCGCGGGAAATACGCATTTTAATTGGTATGCGTATTCCTGCTAAAAACTAGCATTTTGCAAGCGTAATTAGCTTGCAGAATGCTAGCGCTTTCCAAGCGATCTGTAGCATCACTTGGAAAACTGATTGACAGGTTGGTCACACTAGTCAAACATAGTGTTTGACAAGTGTGACCAACTTTTTACTATAGATGCTGCCTATGCCGCATCAGTAGTAAAAAGATATAATGTTAAAAATAATAAAAAAAATCGTGATATTCTCACCTTCTGGCGGCCCCCGCAGCCTTCCTGGTCCTCGCGATGCTCCCGGCAACTCCCGTTCCCAGTGATGCCTGGTGACAATGACCCCAGATGACGTAGCATCACGCAAGACCGCTACGTCATCTGTGGTCATTGTCGCAAGGCATCACTGGGAACGGGAGTTGCCGGGAGCATCGCTGAGGATCGGGAAGGCTGCGGGGGCCGCCGGAAGGTGAGAATATCACGATTTTTTATTTTCATTATTGTTTTAACAGGGATATGGCACCCAGGGCCTGGAGGAGAGTCTCCTCTCCTCCAGACCCTGGGTACCATCCGCACATAAACCGCTCACTTTGCGCATGGTGGGCATAGCCACATGCGGAAAGTAAGCGGTTCAGTGCATTCCTATGGCGGTGGAATCGCCGCGATTCAGCAAAAAGAATGAGCATGCTGCGTACTTTACCGCGATTCGATTCCGCCGCGGAAAAATACGCAGCATTAGCACAACATTGCAGAATCCCATAGAATACAATGGGTTGCGCTGTGTAAGCGTTTTCGCCGTGAAAAAATGCGGCAAAAATGCTAACAATCCACAACGTGTGCACATAGCCTTAATGTTAAGAGGAGATGTCCGTTAGAATGAGTGAATTCACACAGGGGATATACTTAAAAATACCCATTCACAACAGTTGAATACAAAAGGGCACTGTAAATGACTTGTTTGCCGTGGAATTAAAAATATTTTGAAAACTTACTATCGTAATTATATTTCTATACATTGTAAGCAACATTCCCCAATGTATTAATCTATATTCCCATGATGAGCTTTTGGTGAGTTTTTGATAGGGCATGACTAATAGGCTATGAACCAGACACTATGCAGTACCTTCGTGTGAACAGCGCCTTATACAGGCCTTTATTGTGCAATTGTATACTTAGCAGCCACCCCCTCCAAGAATGGGTAGGTGGAGAGTGGCAGTATTTTGCACCTGTCTTGCTAACATCTTGCTATATGGGCTGGCTGCACCATGTAGTGCATTTGTTCCAAGATCTGGGCAGGTAAGCAGTGCTGCCTATTTTTCTGCTGTGTAACTTGAGTTTTTGATGTTGCAGATCTTCTTCCCCATTTCTACACCCATTAGATAAAATAGGTTATTTGCATGTTTTCAAACATACACAGTGTAAAAAACTCATCTTAGGAACGTCATTTTAACTTAAGTTCCTATGATAAGTGTTTGATGCTGTGTATTTTCAATGGGCAAAAAATGCAGTCTTATAGTTCCAGCAGTGTATGGGATTTATTTACATCTCATGCCCACTGTGCATTTTTTTTGTACTCAATGGATAATTGAATGGAGCATAGACGTTTAAATGACAGCGCTGAAGAATAAAACTGTCTGATCACATTTACAACACAGCGGATGGCATTAAAAAACTAAATAAAATCAATTAATTAATTGCTGTTTTTGGTTCACTTTGCCTCTCAAAAATTGAAATAAAACGCTAGCAACAACAGCTAAGTACCTGTTGATAAGTACTTGACATTTGTTGAAAGCTTTCTACTTCATTTTTTCAATTTCAGCACTGTGTGGTAAGACTGGGGAGACCTGTGTGTCCTAAACAGTGCCTTCACCCCTCCTCTTCCCACCAATCCCATAAAGAATACACAATCAGGCCTGGATGGGTTGAACAGGTCGGTCACAGTTTATTAATTACCAAAGCAGAGAAGGGCAATTACATTTCGTAACGGGGGCTCATGGCAGAGTTCCTTGTCCGCGATCGACAGGAGATTATGCCTACGAGCGGTCACGAACCTTTGCCCTCCTCTACTAATCCGCTGTGACTTAGTTTTGCTAATACAGAAACTTTTTTTTTTTTTTTATATATAACTTGTACATATTACACGTATATACATATCTCCGAAGTACATAGAATGACAGTTCACTTTATTGAATTATGTAAGGGAGGGAGGGTGGGACAACAACAGCTTCCAGTGACTGCCGGAGGGGAAAGGAAGTTGCTGACCAGAACACCTAAATTTAACCCCTGTAGGAGTGGTCCCAGGTACCTTCCCCTCCGAGGTCACTGGACAGCTGGACATCCCCAATTAGTACATCACCACTGGGAGTGGTGTGAGAGGGAGGGGTGAATTGGGCAGTCATACAAATGCCTATTCTCCATTTCATTAGCCATTGTGTGCCCAAAAAGGCGTCCTTCTACTTACTGGCGGACTGCAGCGGCTGATTCAAACAAAAAGCTTTTATGACATTCACAACTCAGCCAGGTGAGCAATATACCAACCCCTAACCCCCTTCTTTCATACTGTAATACCCTATGGGCGCGTGTTTCTTTTTCATTTTTTTGTACTCGGCATAAACTGACCGGCGGTGCGTGTTTGAACTCCGCAACATGTCAATTCTCTTGTGGGTACAATGAGTTTTCTGGGTGGCTTTTCTCCATAGATTAGCATTGGATGTGGGAAATCAAATGTAAAAAATGCATATAAATTTTTAGTGCATTTCCACTGGGTAAACATACTATAAATGCATATAATCCGCACATGGCTGTAACAATCAAGTTTTGTATAAACCAAATACCAGGAAGTATAAAAAACAAAGCAGCTTTACATAAAACATAACAAGTCAAAAAGAGGCAAAAAACACAGTGTCAAAACTACAGTGAAAAACGCATGTTAAAAAGAGAATTAAAAAAAATTCAAGTAGCCCAATTTACCCAATACAAGCAAAAACTCTGCAGAAAGCCTGCAACATCAAAAACTCACCGAATAATCATTGTGTGATTGTAGCCTTACAGAGTAAATACTTCTCCAAGACTTTTCACATGCTGCGCCAATTCTTTGGAATGCACTACCCAGGTTAATATGATTAATCCCCAATCCCCACAGTTTTAAGCGTGCAGTAAAAAGGCATTTGTTCAGACTGGCCTACCGCCTCAACTCATTAACCTAACTAACCCTCTTGGCCCATTCAAAATTTTTTTACCATAATCAGGTACCTCGTATTATGTTCTCACCCGCTTTATGCATTTAATAGCCCTCTGTGTCTGTACTGTTACATACTTTGGCTGTTAACTGGTTCATGCAGAATTACATGAACACCCAATTCGTACACTATGGCTGGTCCGAACAATGAAAGCAATTGTTACCATCCACCTTTTGTGTCCCCCCTTTTTCCTCATAGATTGTAAGCTTGCGAGCAGGGCCCTCATTCCTCTTGGTATCTACTTTGATCTGTGTTTATTGTTATGCTGTAATGTCTATTGTCTGTACAAGTCCCCTCTATAATGTAAAGTGCTGCGGAATATGTTGGCGATATACAAATAAAAATACTATTATTATTATTATTATTATTACTTTCTACAACGCTATCAATTAAAATATTTTTAACTTTACTTATTCTCCGAAAAACACCTTTTTCTCCATTTCTTTCGGATACATTTGTTATAATTATATGATAAAATATTTTATGCTGTCTTCTTGTAAAACAAAGTAAAATCATCTGGTTTCCAAATCAGTTAAACAAAAGGTTATTGTGAAGGTTAATGTAATTATTCATGGCTGCTGTATCACCCCTTGTGGATTGTACAACTTGGAGTTGAATCATGTGCACAGTATGAGACTGACTACTAACAATTTTTGGTGCAATTATTTCCATAATGTTAAAAAGCATACACGGTGTGTGCTGTGAATTCCAATGAGGTCATAACCATCCATTTTTTAGGCATCTCCCTTCACTCACAAACCTTTCAACAGCTAATCTCCATGGGGCAATGTGTTATCTGAGGCATGTTAAGTCACTTTTTTATGTTTTTCCTTTGCTGGATTTGTTCCAAATATATAAAAAATTTGCATGGCGTGTGATAAATTTGACACAAATGTAAGGCACCATTGACAAGCAGCTAACTTTTGATTAATGGCGTACCAGATTTTATGCCGCACAATAAATGAGGTGGTTGTATGCCAAAAAAAGGATGGGCAATTAAGTAGCGGTTAATAATTGAGGTTCACACCATTTTTCCAAAAGTGGTGTCAAAGTTACCACCTACTGTAGCTTCAAAGTTTCCCTAGGGGAAAGTAGATGTTGATTGCCAACTCCAATATAACAATACAAAAGGCGTTCTCTGTGATAAAGTAACCCTTCTCAAATAAAACTGGTTCTATAACACCAGGCCATTAATTTACTCATATTTGTTCCTCAAATGCAAGTTTCCAAGCTGCATTGTGCACTGTTGGTCCTTAACACCACTTTTTTGTGACCAGAACCTCAAAAGAGTTATCATGGACAGTCCTGCCTCCTGCTACATGCTAGTTTTGTTAGCAGGTCTCAAGGCTGCCCTGGTGTTCAACAATTCACTTATGTGCTGTGGATCTGGCATTCAATACAGAGACCCCTAGTTTGCATCCACAATGAGAGGAAGAATTGTGAGCATTTAAATGAGGCACCTCGTGCAACCATTGTCTGCAGAATGCACCCTGTCTTTGGTAAGCTGGCCATCCCTGTGATTAGCTGACTTGTAGAACCTTCATTAACATGTCCTAATACTTTAATATTTATGTCTGGATGGTGGACATGTTACCCAGAAGGAAGGGAATGCAACCCTGAAGTCCACAAGGTTTCATTGCTATCTATCAAAAAGGGGAATAGAGCAGCTGCATCTAATAGGGTAATAGGAGCTGAGTTTCTGGCTAGCAGGTGGTAGATATTGACCGAAGATGTGCTGTGCAGCTCCATTCATTGTATACGGTACATTCGTCCACAGTTGGACCTAATATGATCAGTGGGAGTGCCAGCTGTCGAACTACTCTGATACTGACTACCTATACATAGGATAAGTCATCAATTTTGTATGCCCAGATAACCCATTTAAGTATAAGGCAGCATGATGGCTCAGTGGTTAGCACTGTAGACTTGCAGTGCTTGGGGTCAAAGAAAAGAGGGAGACACAAAAGCGCAAATAGGGTCTTATCAAACGTTACACACGTTGGCCCACCAAGGACAACATCAGCATGGAGTTTGTATGTTCTCCCCATATTTGCGTGGGGTTTCTCTAGGTACTCTGGTTTCCTCTCACACACCAAAGACATACTTGATAGGGAATATAGATTGTGAACCCCAATGTGGTCAGTACCGATAATGTCTGTAAAGCACTGTGGAATTAATGGTGCTATATAAGTGAGTAAAATAAATAAAAAGTATATATAAGTGAGTAAAATAAATAAAAAGTATATGTGTGGTCATGCACAGTCAACGGTTGTCTGTCTTAAAATGGTTTGGCAAACTCTATTTCCTCATGCACATGCATTCTCGGTTTTGCCAAGTATGCATGTGTTTTCTTTAATAGAAAAAGATGAGCAAGCATCATTAAATTGTCAATGATTGTCTAGGAACCCCTATACAAATGATGATTAACCCTTCAGCCCCGAGCTTGTTTTCACCTTCCTGACCAGGTCAAATTTTACAAATCTGACCAGTGTCAATCTATGTGGTAATAACTCTGGAACGTTTCAATATATCCTAGTGATTCTGAGGGTATTTTTGTGAGACATGTTGTACTTCATGTCACTCGTAACTTTTTGTCGATATGATTACTGATTAATCATGAAAATATAGAAAATGTTACCAAAAATTAGGAAAGATGTGTATCTTCGTACCGTGTTAGCCAGTAGATAGAAAAATATTTAGACTTGAGAGTCCTCAGTGGTTGATACCTTTTAATGGCTAACTGAAAAGATGGTAACAAATTGCAAGCTTTCGAGACTACGCAGGTCTCTTCATCAGGCAAAGACTAAAACAAAAGCTGAAGAATCACATATTTATACACAAGAGGACACAGGAATAATGCAATAGGTAAGACAAGTGACGTGAAGCAGAACTGTCATTATGGCAGAGGGATGAACATAAATATGACTAGTTCATAGATATAGGAAAGATGTGTATCTTCGTACCGTGTTAGCCAGTAGATAGAAAAATATTTAGACTTGAGAGTCCTCAGCGGTCGACACCCTCCAATAGCCAACCGAAAAGATGGCAACAAACCGCAAGCCCTCGAGACCACGCAGGCCTCCCCATCATCTTCATGAAGAGACCTGCGTAGTCTCGAAAGCCCGCAACCCGCCACCATCCCTCCAGCCAGCCACCAAAAGGCACCAACCACTGAGGACTCCCAAGTCCAAACACCTTTTAGTTCATAGATAAGGAGTGAAAGTTTTATTACCCTCTGATTGGAGTCTGGTAATGTGTTGTGATGACCCTAAAAGGTCAGGAAGCAGATTCCTTAATTGTTGTAGAAAGACATAAAACTCTGGGATATATTCATCCCAGCACTAAAGGGTATGCCACACTGAACAATATCGCTAACGGGATCGCTAAAAAACGTCACAGGTTCCTGCTCACTCAGAAAAGGCAAGCTTTACTGACAGAGGTGTCCACATTCACCCAGGAATTCAGATATCAGCCTAATAGAGGTATGTTCACATAGACAGGGACCCATACGTTCTGAGACCACCTTGACGTTGGTGTATGGGCAGGCATTATTTGGCCAAATTTTGTGCAAAGCGTCTCATTCATTTTTTTCTAATATTCAAAAGCCATATTGCTATTCATGTTTCATATTTCACATTGACTTGCTTTGGCACGATAGAGTGCAACCTTTTTTTTGTATATTGTCTATGGAGGTAGCTGCTCCTGGTTTGCACCTAATTCACACTGGTTTGGATGTGCCCGTCAGTTTTCTTTTACTTCTATGTTAGCTTACTGACCGAGCACTCCGCCCATCACCATGTGGTGATTTTAATTATAGCAGGTTCCTGCTCACCCAGAAAAGGCAAGCTTTACTGACAGAGGTGTCCACATTCACCCAGGAATTCAGATATCAGCCTAATAGAGGTATGTTCACATAGACAGGGACCCATACGTTCTGAGACCACCTTGACGTTGGTGTATGGGCAGGCATTATTTGGCCAAATTTTGTGCAAAGCGTCTCATTCATTTTTTTCTAATATTCAAAAGCCATATTGCTATTCATGTTTCATATTTCACATTGACTTGCTTTGGCATGATAGAGTGCAACCTTTTTTGGTACTGAGACTACCATCAGCATGTGTACCTTACCACACCTATGAATCTGTCGGATATATGACCACCGACTACGATGCTGTCATGTACTAGTGTCATGAGACTACTGGAGTTGTTGACAGGACAACCATTCAGCTTGACTTTAAACACTTGTGTCTCTCATTCAGGTATGGCCACACAAGAGGTAGTGGCAAACAGAGACTGGCGCTGGACTGTGTCACATGTAGAAGGATGGCCGAGGGGTGGACTTACCAGCGACAGCTGCATTCTTTACTCCGGTTACTTCTAAATACCTGGGGTGTTCTTCCCCGGTTAGGAGTATACGGAATAATTAGAATCAGAGTCCAGTACAACGTCAAACAGTTCTGCTTTATTTTCCTCCGGGCACAGCACATCCAAGACACCATTAGCACGTCTTACACGATACCAGCAATACATTTTCCACAACTCCGCTTCTCTTCTACTACACCAGAATGGACCACAAAGTATTATCGGGACGAGGAGCCCGGTGAAAACGGCACTTTGATCTCTTTCCCCGGAGACACTCCAATCCAGTCACGGAAATGCACATCTACAAGTTCGTCCTCCCCCTTCTGGTTATCCTGCCCGCATACTCGCTGGTGGCCCACTCGCTACTTCACTCAAGCACGCACACTTCTGCTGAGCGTTCCCACAGTGGATATTACACTGGCACTACTGTTACGTCAGCCCACAGACTTTGGCTAACGTTCCCACGGTGATTCCTTTACTGGCTGCACTGAGGTTGCTGGTACCTTCCATACGCTTCTTGTGTCAGCTGCCCACGGCCCGGGACCAAGGACGTCCTCACTCCAGCAAGGTCCACCTCCGACTGACTTCCGCTACAAGATAATCTCTTTCTCAAAAGTCCCTAACAATTTGTCCCTGACCGCCCTTCTCTACTTAACCCCCTGGTGTCCTGACAAGTCTCGACTGAACTGAACAAGTCTCCTGTGCTCAATGCCCCCACCTTATGTCCTACCACTGTACTACACTACAGGTGCCCTCCTCCAATGTCCCAAGGATGCACTGTCTACCTAGACCTATATAAAACACCAGTCAGAGAAACCCCTGAAAAATGACATTATACAATACATAAAATATCTTCACAAATGCATACATTTACACACAACAGCATGAAAACATTTCAAGGGTTAAGACCCTTGACCTCCTTACACACATTCCATAGGCTTTGGGCACAATGGACACTGAGCAATGACGTGACCAAACTCGCAACACCTCCAAGAATGAACCAGTCTGGGTTTTTTAAACAGAGTCCCCTCCTGGGCCGGGACTTTTCCTGGCAGTCCCTTCAACCCCCTTGGATGATGGGACATTTTTGCCTGTGAGCCAGCATTTCTCTGCGGGTTACAGGTTGAGGAAGGAATCCTTGAAATTTTCCTCCGTAGTGACAAATCTCTCCACAAACCCTTCTCGATGATCTGCACTCCGGGTCATCATGCCCAACCCAAAACTGCAGTTTACTGGGAAGGCCCCTGGAAAAAAAGTTGACGACCACTCACTTCACAATTTGTGCAGGCATGCAGACATTGGGTTCTAGCCATTTCTTTACCAGATGAAACAGATCAAACATTTGGGGCCGGGGAGATCTGTTTAACTGGTATTCACTGGCCCGGACCTGTCCAGCCCGCACTGTGGCCATAAAATCTAGGCGAGTAAGAATCTCAGCTTTCAGTTTTGCATAGTCTCGCACGTCTTGCTCACTAAAGTCATGATAGGCTTTTTGAAACACTTCTATCAAGTAGGGCTCAAGTATATCCACCCTTGCTTCCATGGGGAGCTTATCCCTTTGAGCCGCCAGTTCAAAGATCTGGAGTCATTTTTTGCTTGGAGCATTGTACCACATCCCTGGCACCCCACAACATGGGGCCCCCAGGTGGCCTTGTTTCAGAGCGTGCCACAACTACCTCTTTCAGCAATGACATCTATTCCAGCTTTAGGCGGGTGGTCTGGTCCTGGGCCTGGCGCTGCTGCCCCAAGGCTCTTTCTTTGGCCTGGAACAGAGTTTTGACCACTTCTTCCATAGTGCGGACTTGTGACTGCATCATATTCAGCGACTGCACCCAGGACACTCCCCAGGGCTGACAAACCTTTGGGAGCCTGCTAACTCCCCGCAAATGCTTCCAGGAGTCTTTGTGAACCCACCGATTCACAGCAAGCAGACTGCAATCCTCACTGTCCGATGAAGCCTTACTTGTCACGCCATTGTGACGCGCACCACATTGGTGGTACCAGGGCTATGGGGTACTCGGATCCGAGCCCATGGAAGTCTATGGGGAATGTCACTGGCAGCAGAGCTCGGTCCGTGGCCCTGGCGGTCATGCAATGGGGGATATTTACAGGGGGTTATAAAGATAGTTCGTGACGCCACCTGTGGTTTCTGATCTGATTGACCAGCGCTGCAGGGTAGATCTCTGAGGGGATGTTATGGCAGCTAGATGTTAAGTCCCCCACAGGTGGGACTGGTCCCTCAAAGTCTATGGTGGTGATGCAGGGTGCAGAGAAGAATTCAGTCACACACAATGCAGTCTCTTTCCATACCTTTACTTGTAGATGTTGCAGGTATGTCCCGGGAAGCTGGTCAGGTTGGAGAATGCACATTCAGGGAATTGTTGAGCAGGTTAGAGGCCTCCTTTCTCCTTGTAATGTGTGTGAGTACAAACTTGCATAAAGTCAAGTGCAACTCTTTCTATGGCAACTACGCCCGGCCAACATTGTGGTGGAGTCTTCTATGTCTCTGATTATCAGATGTTGAGAGAACTAAGTCCTTACTTTTGCCGTGCACTGACTCAAAGTCCCTGTTCTCCCTGACTCCGGTTACGTATCAGCACTTAGGGCTACCTTCTGCGACTTGAAGTCCAGAAAGGCCTCCGGTTTTCTTATTACTAGACGTGAAGTACTAGCAATGCTTCGGACCCCGGTGTCCGGTTTAATTGAGTGAGGGTGATTTGTCCCTTTTGTCACTCTTACTTCTCCACTCGCCCTTCGCCCTGCTCTCGCCCTTAACATAAGCACGTGTAGCAATGGTATAAAGGTCAGCTTTCCTTCAGTGCTCACTGACCTGTTCTCAGTCGGCTCGTTGGTATAACTGCTGTGATTCCTTTCCTTCTTTCCTTCTTAGACCCCACTTCGAGTGGCTATCAGGAACTTCTGTCAACTGATTTCAATGCACGCTCTGAGAGTCACTTTCCACTTTCTTAGGAACACAGGCAGCTTGTTCTGAGTAGCAGGTTAAGGGGTAGCTCTGACTAGGCTAAGATGATTCACTTCACCCGTACTAGCCTCCACTTCCGTATAAGATGAGCTACACAAGCTCTGT
This sequence comes from Oophaga sylvatica, assembly GCA_033576555.1. Taxonomy (NCBI): domain Eukaryota; kingdom Metazoa; phylum Chordata; class Amphibia; order Anura; family Dendrobatidae; genus Oophaga; species Oophaga sylvatica. Next base: position 291,884,810 of record JARQOD010000006.1, read on the forward strand.
CAGGATTCAGTCTTCTCTCCTCTCCCTCCAAGACTGAACTCTCCTCTCCTTCCGTCTGTCTCTGACTGAAACAGAAACTAAACTGCACTGAACAGAATGTGCTCACTCCTCTCCTCCTGCACAGACTGACTGGAAAGACCCACTATTGCTACGTCACACTACTAAATAGTCTAATATGCCTCTAGTGGCAATGCTGAGAAGTGTGCGTGAATGAATATCAGGCTTTACAGTTACCTTTCTGTGCATTTTCCAGGAGACGTGTGCCTTGCGCAGCTGGGCCACACATCCCCCCCCTAGTTAAACTCAGCACTCCCGGGCTGAAATAGAAAAGAAAAACATTTTTGTTTTGCATATAACATCAACATTTTAAACTCATCCCTTGCGGGAGGTAAGGACTCTTTAACGTTACATTTTGTACAATGGACATTAGAAAATTATCAAAATACTTTTCAATAAATATACACAGTATAAGACAAGATTCTTGTGGAGGACCCGCACCAAAAACCTCCCACGTGGGTCCTGGGTGGGCTGCAGGACTTCATTACTGCAGACCTCACTCTAGGCCACACCATACGGGTTTTTCTTCAGAGGTAGTTTAGGCTTTATGTAAAACCAAAATGAGGCACCGAAGTGCGAACTATTTACATTTAAAGTTTTTGGGCTGGCAAAGTCCACAGCCACGCAGTCCTTGCATGATAAAACACATTTCACATGTCAAGAGAAATCACATTTCACTTTAGCTTTTACTTTAACTCTTTACCCAGCCGGGTATTCTACTTTAAATAAGCAAACATACTATGTGAACATTTATCAATAGTAAAGTGCAAATCTTCATCTTTTTTTAAACTTTATACATGTTCAGGTGGAGTAAACCCCTGTCTGGGTCCTACTGGTTTTCATCTTTCTTGCTTACGACAATTACTTTTTCTATTCCGGGGCCAGAAGTATACAATGCCCTCGGGAACCCATCACAAGAAGATCATGTCCTGCGATGTACGTTTGCGTAGCTACATCCTTTGTTTGATCTGGGGACACAACGGGTATCTCCCTGAAGTAGAACGCAGGTTGCGTTGCAGAAGGTGCCGCAGTGTACAATTCAGATTGCGCTTCAGAACTGGTCGCAGGTTGCGATGCTGAAATGGTTGCAGATGGCGATGCCGAAATAGTCGCAGGTTGCGTTATGGGTGCACGGCCTGGTGCGGACGCCAAAGATGACGCTGCTGGGACTTGCGGTACTGTGGCACGGAAGACCTCACTGGCTTCAGGGACGGGGTCGCTGACACGGGTGACGTTTAAGGCGTACCACCCTTTTAACCCCCAGTGCCGCGTGTAGCTGACAATGTCCCCGTTTACAAGATCCCTCCCCGGGTGCCCGATGGGTAAGTGGGACTCCACATCTCTCCGACTCACAAAGATCTCTTGGTATAGGCCCGGCTCATGTATGAAGCCCCAGCCTTTGCGGAGCTGGAACCCTGTTATGCACCCCTGGCGCCGCGGTTCCCGTCGCGTACCTTTGTTCTTCCGGACGGTCTCCTTGTCAGCGAGGAACTTTTCATGGTACCGCTGCCGCTGCTGCTGCGCCTCTCTCTGCTCCTGTTGGCGTTGCTTATCCCGATCACGGCGTTGCTGCTCATTCTCCACTTTTACAGCATAAGTGACGTCATCCAGATACTGCATTGCGTCCCAATCGATTTCTGGCAATGATGGCTGGGACCCCTCCGGTGTTTCTACCGGGGAACTGTAATCTGCTGCGGCCTCCTGGCCTAGCTGGCACTCCGGAACAGGCAGGACTCCCTCAGCCTCCTTCTCTTCCACCGCTCCATCGGTGGGGTCAGGTACAGCTCTTTTGGGGCCGGCCTCCGGTTTTCCTTCAGCTTTCTTCAGCAGTGACACAGGAAAGTCAGGTAATGATGTTGTTCCTGTAGGAGAGCACTGCGTCCCACAGCAGCCGCTGTGTCTGGGTACACCAGCGTCTCTCGGTCTCCTCCATGTCTGCCTGGCGCTGGATCAACTTTTTAAGCGCCGCATTCTCCTCCTTTATCTCCAGCAGGGTTTGTTGAAGGTCCCGGACTAGGGATGGCTCCGGTTCAAGCAACAGCTTTACTGGGGAACAGGGCCTGCGCTCCACCGCTCCCTCACACAGCTGCTCTTGTCCTTCTGCCATCTCTCTCCAGGCCAGACTGTGTTTTCCATCAGGAACAATCTGGTCTCCTCCGTGGAGGCGGGATTTGCGCTTCCTCTTTTTTGCATAGAAGATTAAGAGGAGGCGGATCTCCCTTGCAGTGGGATAGGATCTCACATTATAGTAGCATTTTGAGAGGGCGGCCATAACTTTTGCGCCACAGGGGGGTACACGCCCACGAATGCACGCCCACCTTCTTCACCAGCGCCTCAGGGCGCGAATATGGCGGTAAAATGGCGGAAAATGGCGCCAAAAATAGCAAACAGTCTTTTTCACAAAAACAGTTCAATTGGCACACAGGACTCACAAATTGTAAGCTTCTTATCCTGTTCGTGACGCCAAAGATGACGCGCACCACATTGGTGGTACCAGGGCTATGGGGTACTCGGAACCGAGCCCATGGAAGTCTATGGGAATGTCACTGGCAGCAGAGCTCGGTCCGTGGCCCTGGCGGTCATGCAATGGGGGATATTTACAGGGGATTATAAAGATAGTTCGTGACGCCACCTGTGGTTTCTGATCTGATTGACCAGCGCTGCAGGTAGATCTCTGAGGGGATGTTATGGCAGCTAGATGTTAAGTCCCCCACAGGTGGGACTGGTCCCTCAAAGTCTATGGTGGTGATGCAGGGTGCAGAGAAGAATTCAGTCACACACAATGCAGTCTCTTTCCATACCTTTACTTGTAGATGTTGCAGGTATGTCCCTGGAAGCTGGTCAGGTAGGAGAATGCACATTCAGCGAATTGTTGAGCAGGTTAGAGGCCTCCTTTCTCCTTGTAATGTGTGTGAGTACAAACTTGCATAAAGTCAAGTGCAACTCTTTCTATGGCAACTACGCCCGGCCAACATTGTGGTGGAGTCTTCTATGTCTCTGATTATCAGATGTTGAGAGAACTAAGTCCTTACTTTTGCCGTGCACTGACTCAAAGTCCCTGTTCTCCCTGACTCCGGTTACGTATCAGCGCTTAGGGCTACCTTCTGCGACTTGAAGTCCAGAAAGGCCTCCAGTTTTCTTATTACTAGACGTGAAGTACTAGCAATGCTTCGGACCCCGGTGTCCGGTTTAATTGAGTGAGGGTGATTTGTCCCTTTTGTCACTCTTACTTCTCCACTCGCCCTTCGCCCTGCTCTCGCCCTTAACATAAGCACGTGTAGCAATGGTATAAAGGTCAGCTTTCCTTCAGTGCTCACTGACCTGTTCTCAGTCGGCTCGTTGGTATAACTGCTGTGATTCCTTTCCTTCTTAGACCCCACTTCGAGTGGCTATCAGGAACTTCTGTCAACTGATTTCAATGCACGCTCTGAGAGTCACTTTCCACTTTCTTAGGAACACAGGCAGCTTGTTCTGAGTAGCAGGTTAAGGGGTAGCTCTGACTAGGCTAAGATGATTCACTTCACCCGTACTAGCCTCTACTTCCGTATAAGATGAGCTACACAAGCTCTGTCAGGATTCAGTCTTCTCTCCTCTCCCTCCAAGACTGAACTCTCCTCTCCTTCCGTCTGTCTCTGACTGAAACAGAAACTAAACTGCACTGAACAGAATGTGCTCACTCCTCTGCTCCTGCACAGACTGACTGGAAAGACCCACTATTGCTACGTCACACTACTAAATAGTCTAATATGCCTCTAGTGGCAATGCTGAGAAGTGAGAACGCAAAATAAAAATAAAATTATACCTCCCCTTTAGCATATGTTCACACGGAGCGCTTTGGTTTTATTTTTTACTTTAACATTTGTGAGGGCTCTCACTCCTACATTTGGGCGGACCCTCCCTCATGTCAAATAGTTAGCAAGATAGTAGAATACATATTCCAATGGAACCACTGTCATAGCAGGTGAAGCCGCTGTAAGGTGAATATAATAAAGGAGTTGGGGGAGCTGTATGATCAATGACAATAAATTGGATTCTACCAGTCACCAAAAGCATTAGAATTAAATTCTGAATACAGTGTATGCAAACGAGGGTCTGTTTTGTGGTCAGTCTGTCAAGCTTGAAACCAATGTCAGGAACATGTACAAGCCTCATTTTACTTGGAAGCAGCCTTCTCAAGGAAAAGTGCCAGGAGTGATATTGACCAATCTGCACAAGACTACACACTTCTTCTGGAAACTACCCAACCAGGCAGAATATATCTTTTGCATGATTTTGCGCAACAATGGAGTAATTAGAGGATGTTTCACAGGGAGTGTCGAGGTCTGTGGAGTGTATTACTCAAGTGACAGGCAGTGCTACAGAGCTCAGGTAAGGGCCTTAGCGTGGCAATGACCATGTTCCAATATGTGTAAGGCTGCGGCCTGAATAGGTCTGTGGAGCGTATTAACCCAGTCTCTTAGATGTGCTTAAAATATACAGGAACTGGCCAATACCCCACCACCATTTTTTGTAAGGATCCATGTAAGAAGAAGGACCAGACCGGGTACCTCTCTTGCGCCGGGTCTGGAATTGTCGGGGCTGTCAACTTTGTTGTCCGGGGGAAAGCTTAGAGACTCGGACTGACTTTTGCACTCGACAGCAGGGGGCGTGACTAAGCTAAAAAGGCAGTGCGCGCAAAATAGAGGGGAGACTTGGCGGGAACACGCGGCGCGCAGTAGGGGAAGTGTGGTGCTCCATCCTCTGAACAGCGTGACAGCGCAGGCCCGAGTCATAGAATCCTCACTGCCAGCTACAGAGACTGTGACCAGAGATTGGCCGTGTGCCTGTTGACTCCCGCAACTGAAGGTGCCAAACTCTCTGGGCCGTTAACGACCGCGCGCGTGCCGCCTAAGAAAGACCGTGTGACTCACCGAGAACTGTGCCCTGTCCCACCTGTATACGTCTGCCGAGCTACGTCAGGCCCCAACGTTGCTGGGTACTGCGCTTCACTCTTCTCATGAATCTTGATCCCCGGACCCTGCACAGGACGCCATGGACTCTCCGTCAGCGCCGGGAACCGGATCAACTGCGCCTTCTGGACTACACCGGATTCATCATGCGCTGACTGTGTTGGCACCACCGTTTGAGCCTCGGACTCTCTCCAGCCAGGAAGCCGTCAGACTGATAAGTTAACCCTTAATGAACAGTTGCTATACTCATTACAGTTGTTATCTCCCCTGCACATCTACCGTGCTCATATCATCTGCCTTACCCCTGTTTCTCACTTCTCCTCCCTGCATGGAGTATCCCCCTGTTCAAGTAAAATTACCGTTAACTCTTGTTCTTTCTCCTGTCCGTTACTGCATCTCACAACCTGCACTCCACACCCAAATGTAGAAAATGTAAGGGAAGCAACAGTTTAATAAAGAGGCAAAAGTCTCATTTAGGAGCCTGGAAAAGTCAGCAGTGGTCTTTGTCCAGCAACGGACATTGCAAATTCAAATTGTAATGAATATGTATGCCCTATCTAACTAAAAATTTGTGAACAGACATATATGCTGACAAGGGACAACTGAACGCTGAGCTGGGAAAACAAACTGGACGTGGTTGCTGAATGTTGTGTCTGTGCAACTGCAGGTTGTGGACTGGAGGCATCAGCGCCTCCTTCATGGACAGGAGAGTGGAAATGACGTAACACAGGGGAAGGGCCAGTGGTTTCATCGTCAGACACAGATTTTGTACCCAGGCATTCCGCCCACCTACTGGGGTGCTGCGTATATGAGCAGGATATGGCGTATGCTAACAGAGGTATTATGTCAAATTTCCCTTTATAAAGGGATGTATGGGCAAGATTTTCAAACTAACAGCATATATATAGAGCATGTTTCATTACTCATATTATTATTCTGTGTAAGGCTGAAACATGAAGAATTGTGTGGAGCACATTAATGCATTTATGTTTCAAAATGTCCAAGTGCAGACCCAAAAAACAACATCAGGCTACCAGATAGATGTTTACAGAGACCGTGAGAAGGGCAACACAATAAAAAAAATATTTAATAATATAATATATAGACATTGCACAATGTACAAAAGGTTTCCAAAAATTACCGCAAGAGGTCTATATCATACATGCTGAAAGACGCTGTCATGGGGACATTATAATACACTTTGCAGTTATTTCAAGAAGTAGAGATAGAGAGTACAAATTTCACCATTGCACAATGTGCAATGGTTTCCAAAAATTGGCCAAGGGGTCTCTCTCAGACCAGCTGAAAGACGCCGTGATGGGGATATCACAATACACTTAGTAGTTATTACAAGAGGTAGAGAGTACAGGTTTCATCATTGCACAATGTGCAAAGGTTTCCAAAAATTAGCCAAGGGGTCTCTCTCAGACCAGCTGAAAGACGCCGTGATGGGATATCACAATACACTTAGCAGTTATTACATGAGGTAGAGCTATAGAATACAAGTTTCACCATTGCACAATTTGCAAAGGTTTCAAAAAGTACAAAACAATACCCACGTGGGGTATACATAGATGAACACTAAGTACTTGTTGCAGAAGCAGGAGGAAGAGTAGGAGGTGATTTCCTGAACAAAATGGTTTTGGATGGTAAGGGATGAACTTCCCAAAAAAAAAATTGGCCTGCATTTACATAACATTGCTGTAATCGGTAGGGCTTACAAAGTCAGAGGAAATCCAGCGCTTGTTCAATTTTAGAAGAGTCAGCTTGTCCTCATTTTCCGTTGACAGATGTGTGTGCCTGTCCATTATGATTGCTCATTCCAAACTAAAAACCTGTTCAGACGACACACTCACGGCAGGGCACCGCAGCACCTCCAAGGCGTACAAGGAGAGGCCAGGCCAAGTGTGCAGCTTGGACAACCAATAGTTAAAGGGCACTGAAGAATCAGGAAGGACGCTGGTATGGTCACTTAAATAGTCCTTCACCATCTTGATCAACTTCTCCCTCCTAGTCATAGTTACACCCACAGACACCACTTGCTGATAAGAATGTTTCATGAAAATGGCCCAGTTGGTGGACATCCCCCCGAACTGCACCTGGTATTTGTGGCCCTCCCCTGTAATCCTTGTGGGTGAAAAGAGCCGGTACCTCTGCCACCAGCATTGTCTGAGGGTAATCTTTTGAGCAAGTCTTCCACGACGGCCCTCTGGCATGCATGCACTGAAAATGGTACGTCTGCCTCTGACATTAGAGAAGCAAATTTCTCCTTGTACCATGGGTCAAGAAAGAAGCAGAGCCAGTATTTTATGATAGACAAAATGACTTTCACGCGAGGGTCTTGGGAAAGGCATCTGGACATGAACTCTACCATGTGTGGCAGACTAGAAAGAGTCAAACGTTCAGTGTCCTCACCAGGAACAACACTAACCATCCTCTCCTCCTCATGATCCAGAGCCTCCTCCTCCTACTCCTCCTCTTCAGGCCATCCATGCTGGACAGGCATGAAGCTGGGATTGGGAGTCCCCTTTGTAGCGCAGAGCAAAAAATCCTGTTCCTCCTCCTCATCCTCCTCCTCCTGTTCTTCGTCATCACCCAAAGTAGCCTGAGAATACTGTGTGAGGCTGGGCTGTGTGGTATCAGCCACTGTACAATCTTGCTCCATAGCCACCTGCTCGGCATTCAAAGCTTCCTCTTTCAGATTCCGCAGCAAACTTTTTAATAGACAGAGCAGTGGTGGGATGGTTACGCTGATAATAGCATCATCAGTGCTCACCATGTTGGTTCAGTACTCAAAGTTTTGAAGAACCTCACATAGGTCCACACTCACTCGGCAGTTGTTATATGTGGGGGCTGAGTGTTACTCTGATGGGCATTGAGAAGCTGGAATTCACAGACTACCCTCTGCTGCTCACTAAGCCTTGCCAACATATGGAAGGTCGAATTCCAGCATGTGGGCAGGTCACAAATTAGTCAGTGACAAGGCAAATTAAAGCGCTGCTGCAGTGAAGCTAGACCAGCGGAAGCCTGAGATGACTTTCGGAAATGTGCGCTGACACGGCTTACCTTGGCAAGTAGGTCAGGCAAGTCAGGGTATGTTTTTAAAAACCACTGTACAACCAAGTTCAGCACGTGGGCCATGCATGGAACATGTACCAGCTTGCTCAGCTTTAAAGCCGCCACCAAGTTACGCCCATTGTCATACACAACCAGACCTGGTTGGAGGTTCAGCAGGGAGAGCCACTGATCGGTCTGTTCTTTTATCCCTTTCAACAGCTTGGCTGCGTTGTGAGCTTTATCACCTAAACAGATGAGCTTCCGCAGAGAGTGCTGCCTCTTCTCCAAGGCAGTGCTGCAGATTTCTCATCTGGAGAGTGATGGGAAGGCTAGTTCCTTTGAGGATGAAGAGGAGGAGAGACAGGAAAGGGAATACAAGGAGACTGAAACCCTGATGGAATTTGGGCCACTATTCTTGATGTGGGTAAGATGTGATGTCCCAGCCTCAGACTCTGTCCCAGACTCCACCAGATTAACCCAGTATGCCATCAGGGAAATGTATCATCCCTGTCCACAAGAACTTGTCCACGTTTCTTTGGTTAGGTGGACCTTCCATGTGACTTTTTTGGCCAGAGCACGGCTGATATTGTGTAACACGCTCATGCAACACGGTGACGGCGTACCTAGAGAAATAGTGCAGTCTGGGAATCGGGCACCATGGGGCTGCCACCGCCAAGAGGTTGCAGAAAGACTTAGTTCCCTCAAGTCGACGACAACTTTTCCTTGGATAGCAATCTGACTATGTGGGTGTTTAGCGTTTGGGCCTGTGAGTGGGTGGCTGGATATTTCTGCTTTCTAGTAAATAAGATACAATTGTTTTTGTATTTTCCCATTAAATTGAGGGTACAAAAACTAAATGAAGTGACTAGAAAAACAGATTAGAAAAATATAAAGAATTTTATTGAAAATAAAAAACAGTATTAAATACACTAATTAACAGAATACAGCACTGAAAAATAGAGGTTAATGACCATACACAATCTTCAAAAAATCAAAAATCGATCCATCTAAATGCCTACCACAGATTGCCTCACTAATTAGTTATGCAGATGTGTGGCCCAGCTTCGCAAGGCACACGTATCTTCTGGAAAATGCACAGGAAGGTAACTGTAAAGCTTGATATTCATTCACGCACACTTCTCAGCATTGCCACTAGAGGCATATCAGACTATTTAGTAGTGTGATGTAGCAAAGTTAGTGTTCAGTCTGTTTCCTGTCTTAGGACAGTGCAGTCAAGCTTAAGGTACTGCCACACTAAACAATCCCGCTAGCGATCACGATAACGACGCATACTAATGCGATCGCTAGCGGGATTGTTTCTATATCACTAAGTGCGGCCACATTTAGCGATATAGTTAACGACGCTATCGCCGTTAGCGATCTTCTTAACGACTTTAGCGGTACAAAAGTACCGCTAAATCGCTAAGAAAAGGTGCCACACTAGCGATATATACTTACCCAGCGGGAGCGCCGACGAGAAAATAGGGTCCGGAACGATTCCAGCGACGAGCGAGATCACAGCAGGAAGCTCGTCGCTGGCAGATGCCGCACTGAACAACATCGCTAACGGGATCGCTAAATAGTGACGTTTTTTAGCGATCCCGTTAGCGATATTGTTCAGTGTGGCATACCCTTTAGGGTGGCTCAGGAGTGAGTCATCCCATCCATCTTCAGACAGACGGAGGGAGAGGAGAGAAGTCTGAATCCTGACAGAGCTTGTGTAGCTCATCTGACAAGAAAGTGGAGGCTAGTACGGGTGAAGTGAATCATCCTAGCCTAGTCAGAGCTACCCCTTAACCTGCTACTCAGAACAATCTGCCTGTGTTCCTGTGAAAGAAGGAAGGAAAGGAATTACAGCAGTTATACCAACGAGTCAACAGAGAACAGGTCAGTAAGCACTGAAGGAAATCTAACCTTGGCACGATTGCTACACTGCTTATGTTAAGAGCGAGAGCAGGGTGAAGGGCAAGTGGAGAAGCAAGAGTGACTAAAGGGACAAATCACCCTCACTCAGTTAACCTGACACCGGGGTCCGAAGCGTTGCTAGTGCTTCACGCCTAGTAATAAGAAAACCGGAGGCTTTCTGGACTACAAGTCGCAGAAGGTAGCCCTAAGCGCTGATACGTAACCGGAGTCAGGGAGAACGGGGACTTTGAGTCAAGTGCACGACAAAAGTAAGGACTTAGTTCTCTCAACATCTGATAATCAGAGACATAGAAGGCTCCACCACAATATTGGCCGGGCGCAGTTGCTATTGAAAGAGTTGCACTTGACTTTATGCAAGTTGTACTCACTCACATTAAAAGGATAAAGGAGGCCTCTAACCTGCTCAACAGTTTTCCTGAATGTGCATTCTCCAACCTAACCAGCTTCCCGGGACATACCTGCAACATCTACAAGTAAAGGTATGGAAAGAGATTGCATTGTGTGTGACTGAATTCTTATCTGCACCCTGCATCACCACCATAGACTTTGAGGGACCAGTCCCACCTGTGGGGACTTAACATCTAGCTGCCATAACATCCCCTCAGAGATCTACCCTGCAGCGCTGGTCAATCAGATCAGAAACCACAGGTGGCGTCACGAACTACTATAACTACAATCCCCTGTAAATATTCCCCCCATTGCATGACCGCCAGGGCCACGGACCGAGCTCTGCTGCCAGTGACATTCCCCATAGACTTCCATGGGCTCGGTTCCGAGTACCCCATAGCCCTGGTACCACCAATGTGGTGCGCGTCATCTTTTGGCGTCACAAACAGGATACGAAGCTTGCAAATTGTGAGTCCTGTGTTGCCTATATTGACTGTTTTGTGCAGAAAAGACTGTTTGCTGTTTTGTCATTTTTGGCGCCATTTTCCGCCATTTTGCCGCCATATTCGCGCCCTGAGGCGCTGGTGAAGAAGGTGGGCGTGCATTCGTGGGCGTACCCCCCCCTGTGGCGCGAAAGCTATGGGCGCCCTGTCTAAATGCTACTACAATGTCCGTGCCTGCCCCACTGCAAGAGAGATCCGCCTTCTCTTCCTCCTCTATGTCATGGAGGAGGTGGATGCGGTGCTAAAGGACCTGGCCCGACACCATGAAGATATGGAGGAGATCGAGCAAAGATGGCGTGCCCAGAAACAGCGGTTTCTGTGGGACGCGACGCTCTCCCCTCCAGAAGTGCAACCATTACCTGTGTCACCACTGCAAGCGGCTGATGAAGAACCGGAGGCCGGCTCCAAAAGTGCTGATCCCGACTCCACCGATGATGCGGCGGGAGAGAAGGAGGCTGAGGAGGCCCTGCTCGTTCCGGAGTGCCAGCCAGGCCTGGAGGCCGCAGCAGAATGCAGTTCCCCGGTAGGGACACCGGAGGAGACCCAACTGTCAGCGATAGAAAACGACTGGGAGCAGCGACAGCAGCAGGTTAGTGCGTTCCCAACTGAGCCACTGCGCGCACCTGCGTCCTACTCGGAATCGCAAGCCCCAGCAGCGTCATCTTTGGCGTCAGCACCAAGCAGTGCACCAATCTCGCAACCTGCGTCCTCCTCTGCACCCATGACCCACTCTGCAACGCAACCTGCGACCATTTCAGCATCACAATCTGCGACTACCTCAGCAACGCAACCTGCGTTATACTACAGGGAGATACCCGTTGGGTCCCCAGTTCAAACCAAGGATGTAGCCACTCAAACACAGATCGCAGGACATGATCTCTTTGTTATGCGTTCAAAAGAACACCGCGTCGTTCCAGCCCCAGGAGTGGAAGACGTTATTGAAGTTTGCAAGAGAGATGAAACACAGTAGGACCCAGACAGGGTTTACTGCACCTGAACATGTATAAAGTTTGAAAAAAAATGAAGATTTGCACTTTACTATTGATAAATGTTTACATAGTATGTTTGCTTATTTAAAGTAGAATACCCGGCTGGGTAAAGAGTTAAAGTAAAAGTTGATTGAAATGTGATTTTACTTGAAGAATGTTTAACCATGCAAAGGACTGCGTGGCTGTGGACTTTGCCAGCCCAAAAACTTTAAATGTAAATAGTTCGCACTTCGGTGCCCCATTTTGGTTTTACATAAAACCTAACTACCTCTGAAGAAAAACCCGTATGGTGTGGCCTAGAGTGAGGTCTGCAGCAATGAAGTCCTGCAGCCCACCCAGGACCCACGTGGGAGGTTTTTGGTGCGGGTCCTCCACAAGAATCTTGTCTTATACTGTGTATATTTATTGAAAAGTATTTTGATAATTTTCTACTGATCTATGTACAAATTGTAACATTCAAGAGTCTTACCTCCCGCAAGGGATGAGTTATTATGTTGATGTTATATGCAAAACAAAAATGTTTTTCTTTTCTATTTCAGCCCGGGAGTGCTGAGTTTAACTAGGGGGGATGTGTGGCCCAGCTTCGCAAGGCACACATATCTTCTGGAAAATGCACAGGAAGGTAACTGTAAAGCTTGATATTCATTCACGCACACTTCTCAGCATTGCCACTAGAGGCATATCAGACTATTTAGTAGTGTGACGTAGCAAAGTTAGTGTTCAGTCTGTTTCCTGTCTTAGGACAGTGCAGTCAAGCTTAGGGTGGCTCAGGAGTGAGTCATCCCATCCATCTTCAGACAGACGGAGGGAGAGGAGAGAAGTCTGAATCCTGACAGAGCTTGTGTAGCTCATCTGACAAGAAAGTGGAGGCTAGTACGGGTGAAGTGAATCATCCTAGCCTAGTCAGAGCTACCCCTTAACCTGCTACTCAGAACAATCTGCCTGTGTTCCTGTGAAAGAAGGAAGGAAAGGAATTACAGCAGTTATACCAACGAGTCAACAGAGAACAGGTCAGTAAGCACTGAAGGAAATCTGACCTTGGCACGATTGCTACACGTGCTTATGTTAAGAGCGAGAGCAGGGCGAAGGGCGAGTGGAGAAGCAAGAGTGACTAAAGGGACAAATCACCCTCACTCAGTTAACCGGACACCGGGGTCCGAAGCGTTGCTAGTGCTTCACGCCTAGTAATAAGAAAACCGAGGCTTTCTGGACTACAAGTCGCAGAAGGTAGCCCTAAGCGCTGATACGTAACCGGAGTCAGGGAGAACGGGGACTTTGAGTCAAGTGCACGACAAAAGTAAGGACTTAGTTCTCTCAACATCTGATAATCAGAGACATAGAAGGCTCCACCACAATATTGGCCGGGCGCAGTTGCTATTGAAAGAGTTGCACTTGACTTTATGCAAGTTGTACTCACTCACATTAAAAGGATAAAGGAGGCCTCTAACCTGCTCAACAGTTTTCCTGAATGTGCATTCTCCAACCTAACCAGCTTCCCGGGACATACCTGCAACATCTACAAGTAAAGGTATGGAAAGAGATTGCATTGTGTGTGACTGAATTCTTATCTGCACCCTGCATCACCACCATAGACTTTGAGGGACCAGTCCCACCTGTGGGGGACTTAACATCTAGCTGCCATAACATCCCCTCAGAGATCTACCCTGCAGCGCTGGTCAATCAGATCAGAAACCACAGGTGGCGTCACGAACTACTATAACTACAATCCCCTGTAAATATTCCCCCCATTGCATGACCGCCAGGGCCATGGACCGAGCTCTGCTGCCAGTGACATTCCCCATAGACTTCCATGGGCTCGGTTCCGAGTACCCCATAGCCCTGGTACCACCAATGTGGTGCGCGTCACAAAGAAAAATAAATATATATAAAGTGCACTGTGCATAATCTCTATTCAAAAATCATTAAATGGATTCCAAGTATATACACCACTGAGTGGCATCACCAATAGTGATGATAAGACTGCCACTCAGTGGTGTATATACGGTACTTGGAATCCATTTAATGATTTTTGAATAGAGATTATGAACAGTGCACTTTATATATATTTATTTTTCTTTGCATAACTACCGGTAATTAGTGAGGCAATCTGTGGTAGGCATTTAGATGGATCGATTTTTGATTTTTTGAAGATTGTGTATGGTCATTAACCTCTATTTTTCAGTGCTGTATTCTGGTAATTAGTGTATTTAATACTTTTTTTATTTTTATTTTCAATAAAATTCTTTATATTTTTCTAATCTGTTTTTCTGGTCACTTCATTTAGTTTTTGTACCCCCAATTTAATGGGAAAATACAAAAACAATTGTATCTTATCTATAGTATTAAAGAAGTGTTAACCCTTGATAGGGTATATCATTACCTAATTGGGATTTTTGTATGTATCTTATGCTTTCTAGTAAATGTCTGGGGCAGGGACAACTGAACACTGGGCTGTGACAACGAAGTGGATATGGTTGCTGACTGTTTTTGTGCAACCACTGGTTGTGGGCAGGAGGCATCAGCGCCTGCTTCATGGTCAGCAGATTGGGAAGACCATAACACAGGGGAAGGGGCAGTGGTTTCATCCTCAGACACAGATTTAGTACCCAGGCGTTCCACCCACCTACTGGGGTGCATGGCTGCCATGTGCTTTTGCATGCTGGTGGTGCTCAGGTTGGCAGTGTTCTTGCCTCTTCTTAGCTTGGTTTGGCAGATGCTGCAAATTACAGTTATTTTATCTGAAAGACTTTTAGTAGAAAACTGCCATACAGGGAAAAACGCACCCTAGGCCAGTTATCTAGCCAAGTGAGGGGCTGTATGGAACAGTTGACCGAGTTCTACCTCTGAGCAAACCACCACCTCTTCTTGCCTGTTTTCTTGCTATGGATCCATCTCTCTCTGCACTGCTGTGCTTGCTAGGCGTACCACCATGCCAGGTTAGATCAGTGGCCTCATGATCGAACACGTTGGCTTCCAATTCCTCATTCTGATCCTCCTTCTGAGCTGTGATTTGAGGCTGACCTGATGGCAACTGTGCCTCATGATTATCCTCCACCTCTTCAGACATCAGTTGACCTTCCCCAACATGGCTTTCTCCTGGACCGGGTGCTCAAATGTTTGGGCATCATTGCACTCCACCTCCTCATGACCCTTTAATGACGCACGTTGAGAGGCCTGACAAATTATAAGGGAACGTAAACAGTTCCTCAGAGTGGCCAGTGTTGGGGTCATATGTCTCCTGGGACTCTTGATGGTAGGAGGAAGAAGGAAAAGGTTGAGGATTTAGAGGCCCAGCCTCTTGGCTACTGAGACTGGACCATGCAGAAGACTTCGTGGTACTGCTTGTCAACACACTGGAGCCTTTGTCTTCCATGCAACCCACAACATCCTCGCACTTGTCTGGGTTCGTTAGTGGTGTAGCACGCTGACCAAATTTTGACAGGAACCTAGAACGAGACACAGTCACCTACGGATCTGTCACACGGCCTTGGCGGGCACCAACCAAATCCACGTCCCTTAACGTCACCCTTTCGCATCTTGAATGCGTTATGCTTATGAAATAAAAAATTACCGGATTTATTTTCACAAGTACCCTTGCAAAAGTCTTATATACAAATTCACTGTATCTAGCAATGTGTGGCTATTTTTTTGGAGATCTTCTTGCTGACACACTCCAAATGAGGAGTAATGAAGATTATTGCCCCTGCTAAATTGTCACTTACAATTATCTGTACCCGTATTGCGCCAGTGGCACAACTGATAGATAAAGATGCGCTATTTTTTAGAACACTAGAAAACTACGATTTTTTTTCAACCGGCTTGCTATAACACTGCAAATGCGGAGTAATGAAGATTATTGCCCCTGCTAAATTCTCAAGTACGATTATCTCTACCCGTATTGCTCCAGTTGCACAACTTCTAGACAAATATTAGGTATTTTAAGTGGAAAATAGCAGAGAACTGCAGCATGTAATTGCAATAATCAGAACACCCAGGTGCTTGCCTTTCACCCACCAGGGCCGGCTCCAGGTTTTTATGGGCCCCGGGCGAAAGAGTCTCAATGGGCCCCTTTAACACAGACCACGATTCATGATGCACAGATACGGCAGAGAAATATGGGTATAGTACAATGCCAGATTTCACTTCTTACATTACATGAGTGATATCTATTATAAATTCTACAATAGCTCAGAAACCGCCGAATTCTCACAGCGCACAGTACAGACCGGACAGTACAGTCCTCCATACAATATTATGGGCACCACATAGTCTCCCCCTCATCACCCATATAATACCCCATGCAGGATGTCACCCCGCCATCCCCCATATAATGCTCCATACAGAATACTGGACCCAATATAATGCTCCATACAGAATACTGGACCACATAAATTGCTCCATACAGGATACTGGTCCCCATATAATGCTCCATACCAAATATGGAACTCTCCTCTGCACTGCGCTGCGCTCTGCATTGTTACGGCTCAGGAGAGGCCGTATCACCTCCTCATCACCTCCATCATGGCCTTCTCCCCATCACCTCCATCAATGCCTTCTCCCCATCACCTCCATCACTGCCTTCTCCCCATCACCCCCATCATGGCCTTCTCCCCATCACCTCCATCATGGCCTTCTCCCCATCACCTCCATCATGGCCTTCTCCCTATCACCCCATCATGGCCTTCTCCCCATCACCTCCATCAATGCCTTCTCCCCATCACCTCCATCAATGCCTTCTCCCCATCACCTCCATCACTGCCTTCTCCCCATCACCCCCATCATTGCCTTCTCCCCATCACCTCCATCATGGCCTTCTCCCCATCACCTCCATCCTGGCCTTCTCCCCATCACCTCCATCATGGCCTTCTCCCCATCACCCCATCATGACCTTCTCCCCATCACCTCCATCATGGCCTTCTCCCCATCACCCCATCATGGCCTTCTCCCCATCACCTCCATCAATGCCTTCTCCCCATCACCCCCCATCATTGCCTTCAAGTTCTCCCCATCACCTCCATCAATGCCTTCTCCCCATCATCTCCATCAATGCCTTCTCCCCATAATTGTCCTCTCCTCCACCTACACACACACACAGCAACATTCACATGTCTGCACATTCACACACACACACACACCTCACCTCACCTGTCCGGCGTCCGCGCTCTCTCCGCCACAGCCGGCCGCTGAATGATGATGTCATTCAGTTGCGCTGCTGTGAGAGGAAGCGCGGGCACCCTGCAGAGGGAGCCTGGAGCTGCAGATTGCGGAGGCACGGGGAGAGGTGAGTATTGTGCCGGGCCGGCTGCCAGGGCCCTGAGCAAGCGGGGGGGCCCAGAGGCGGCGCTGGCACCACTCTCCTCCGCTGACGAGTGCCGGGGTGCCCGATGGCGAGTGGGCCCCCCCGCCTGCTCAGGGCCCCGGAACTTGCCCGGGTACGCCGGGTGCTGACGCCGGCCCTGTCAATGCTATTAAATCTCTCACTACTAAATCCTCACCTAATAACTAAAAGTAATCTTGACAGTCTTTAGCTCTTAAAAAAGCTTTTTGGAATGAATAAACGCTCAGTATAAACTCCTATCACACTCCCTACACTACTTTCACTTTCCCTATGCTCAAACTATGCTCTCCCTATGCTGTTTCTTTCTGAAATGTACGAAAGATGGCGCCGGCAAACCTTTAAATAGTCCCTATGACGCTGGAAGGCCAGCCAATCACAGTAATGCCACACCAAAGATGGCTCCGGCATTACTGTGATTGGCAAGCCGCCCAGCATGTTCATTGGCTGCAAATAAAGCATCAAACATGCTAGGCAGGTGACTCGAATATACCGAGGCGAATACCAAATTACTTACTGAGTAACAAATAGCCCAAATACCGCACTATTCGTGCGAGTAACAAATAGTGCCGAATGTATTCGCTCATAACTAGTTATTAGAGTTGAGCGAAACAGGTCGGTCAGATTCAAAAGTCGCCGACTTTCGCCAAAGTCCGGTTTCGCTGATCGAAACCCGACCACAGCGTGAAGTCAGCCATGCGGTTGTCGACCCGAGCACCAAAGTCGGTTTTCCCAGAATGCTTTCAGGCGCCTTTTTCAGCCAATGAGCAAGGACGTACACGGTGGGCAATGAGATGACATGGGCAGCGTCCATCACCATCTATACTTATATACACCTAGTATCTTCTGATACAATACCCTTTTTGCTGCCTTTTGTATTACGGTCAAATCCATACTGAGAGAGCATCTGTGTGGGACTCCGGAAATATATACGGAGATTTAAATTGTTCCCTTCACCGTATACAGCTGTAGGCTTCTGATACAGTACCATCTATCTGCTGGTATTTTTGGTACATTTTCCCAAACATGAGGAAGTATGGTGGAAGAGGCCACAGACGTGGGCGGGGGGGGCAGCTGGTACTGATGGTGGTGGTGGTGCATCTGCTGGTAGTGCCAAAAGCGTAATAGCACCTGCTATGAGCCTGCATCATCGTCTGGCTCCAGAAGGCCTGGAAGGCTCCCTTTTCTGGGTGTAGGTAAACCGCTTTTAAAGCCGGAGCATCAGGAACAGGTTTTGGCTTACATTGACGATACAGCCTCCAGCTCTATCGCCTCTTCTGAAGTTTCAAAAAATGCAAGCACTGAGTCGTAAGTGCAGGCTTCTGGTCAGGAACAACACCTTTCCTTGTGTCCTTCACCCCCACCAAAAGTGAAGGATGCGGCAGGCCACACTTCAGATTACTACCTGGAGCTCTTTTCACATACCATGCCTGGGTTATCAAGTCAAATCCTGAATTCCTCAGTCCAAGATGAATATGACATGGAGTGCACTGATGCACAGCCACTGCTATATGATTCTGCTGGTACATTCATCCAGGGCATTACATTGCCCTCGCAGTCTACTGAGCCAGATTCTGACCCTGATGAAACTCAGGTGCCCCTTCCCGCATACTATACCACTTTACACGGTGACACAGAGGAAGGTGCAGATTAAATTGAAGAGGAGGTGATGGATGACCAGTTGTTGACCCAGATTGGCATCCATTGGGGGAAGAGGGTGCCGCTGGCAATAGCTCAGAATTGGAGGAGGATAAGCAGCAGGCATCGACATCGCAGCTGCGGTTATCTGGCAGGCCCGTTGCAGTCCAAAAACGTGTTAAAAAGCAAAAAGACTTGCAGGACAGCTTGGCCAGATGGTCAAAATAGCACAGCGTGCAAGCCCTGAAAATTTATACCATAGTAGGAAGAGTGCAGTGTGGCACTTTTTTGACAAAAATCCTATTGAGGCAAAGGTTATCTGTAAGAAGTGCGGAAGGACCTTTAGCCAAGGGAAAAATCTCAGAAATTTGAATACCAGTTGCATGCATAGACATTTAAACACCATGAACTTGCAAGCGTGGACGGCCTACAATACCTCCGGTAGCACATGTGCAACTGCTCCAACTGAAGGTAGCCAGCAACGCTACATTGCTTCCCCCACTGTAAGCCCACCGGTAAATTATATAGCAACTCTAAGTTTTCCCCAGAAAGTCATACATATAAAACAAATGTTGGATGAGCGCCTGAGGTGTTTACTCATGTAGGCAATTAACATCAGTATTACTTTGTTTATAAATTTTAAAGAAGAAGGTACCTAGACTAAGACTCTAGGTCTACAAAAGAAAAGAAGATAGAGAAGAAACAAGGGGGAAAGAAGGAAAAAGAAGAAAAAAAAAAGAAAAGTGGGAAGGGGACGGGGGAGGATGTTAAGGAGTGGGGTAGGAGATGTGGCTCCATCCAGTAGGTAAACTCATATGACCCATCATCTATGGGTCTATCAACCAAGAGTCCAATTCCGATGATTCTCTAAACATAACCCAGGGGGCCCAAGTGTTATATACCTTTCCTGTGGTACCATTCAGTTGTCCTATCAGCTGTTCCATTCTATATATGTCGTTGAGTTCCATCACCAAATCAGAATGCGAGGAAACCTTTTCTTGTTTCCAAAATCTAGGAATCCCGTTCCTGGTAGCAGTGAGAATATGTCTAAGAAGACCTTTCTTAAATCTAGAAATCGAGGAGCTACACAAGGACAGCAAGGCCACCTCCACTGTGGATGTAGTTTTGGTTATAGACAGCTTGTTGCAGAGATCAAAGGATGCTAACCACAGTTTCTGTATGAGTGGGCAGTGCCACCAAATGTGTACAAATGAACCTCTATCTTTTAAGCATCTCCAGCACATATCCGATGTTGTTGGATAAATTATGTTTAA
This sequence comes from Oophaga sylvatica, assembly GCA_033576555.1. Classification (NCBI taxonomy): domain Eukaryota; kingdom Metazoa; phylum Chordata; class Amphibia; order Anura; family Dendrobatidae; genus Oophaga; species Oophaga sylvatica. The sequence continues at coordinate 291,904,925 of JARQOD010000006.1, forward strand.
ATCTGATGGTCATCTGTACCACCTTGACAAGATTTTGTAGCTCCTCTCCTGTGATGTCGAACAGAGCGATGACCTGAATGTGCATAAGAGAATCTTTGCTCTTTCTTCAACTAATAAGGGTCTACCCAAATCAATCTCCCATTCTGAAAAAAATGCTGGGAAATCTCTCGATGGGGTCTGCCCTTCTTGGAAGGTTTTGTATAATAAAGAGATAGTGTGATCTATAGAGTTTGTTGACAAACAAAGAGTCTCAAACGGAGATAATATTCTGTATGGATCGGATTGTTTGGCTAATTTAATGATAAAACTATTTGTTCATAAAAGAACCATGCACCTGTTGGCGGCTCCTTGTCCCGAAAAATGTCCTGTTGAGACCTCATCACTGTCCTTGTAACATAATCATGGACTATGGGGCATGAAGCTCTATTTTTATGTAGATAAGTGTCTCTTTTTAATCCTGCAGGAAAGGATGGATTGTCATATACAGGAGTTAGGGGGCCAGGAGACGAAGAGATTCCTAGCTCTCAACTCCCTCTTTTGATAAATGATATCATGTTTTTGGTGAGGAAGGGTAAAGGTATATCACGTTCTTCCATCGGGGACCAAATAACTATACGCGAGTCACGTCCATTAAGATCATTTTCTAATGTAACCCATTTTTTGTTGTTTTTATTATGAAGCAGATCTAAAATACATGTACCAATTGCTGCTTGACTATACATAGCAAAATCTGGCAGACCTATTCCCCCTTCTTGCTTCGATCTACTTCACAAAAAGTATGAAATACGTGCTCGTTTTGTGACCAAATTAAACGAGTAATCGCTTTTTTAAGACGTGAGAAAAAGGAGGCAGGTAAATACAAGGGGATTGTTTGGAAATAATATAGGAGACGGGGTAATAGATCCATTTTAATAGCTCTCTCTTCCAAACCAAGATAAAGGTAGTCTATGCCATTTTTCTAAGTCTAACTCAGTTTTATGTAAAGCTGTCTTAAAGTTTGCTTCATAAAGATTAGATACTTTGGCTGTGATTTTTATTCCTAGATAGGTAAGAGAATCTGAACACCACTTAAAGGGAAATGAAGCTGCCAACCTCTCCACCTCATTTGTTGGATTGAGATATTGAGAATCTCCAATTTGTGGGTATTAATTTTGAAATTGCTCAGACGAACAAATCTATGTAATTCTGTGATATTTGGTAGACTTATAGTTGGGGAAGAGACATAAAATAGGACATCATCTGCAAAAAGCGCCTGTTTGTGCTCTTCTGATTGGGCTTTTATGCCTCTAATGGAGGGATTATTCCGTATCGCGGTTGCTAGATGTTCCATAGTGAGTATATAATGCAAGGGTGAAAGAGGACAGCCTTGCCTGTTGCCGTTACGAATTAAAAATGTGTTTGAAAGTGCTCCATTAATTTTAACTTGAGCACTGGGAGATGAGTACAGGGCAGAAATTCTACGGAGCATAGTTTCTTTTAAGCCAATTCCTTCTAACGTTTGACATATAAAATCCCAGTGCACCCTGTCGAAAGCCTTTTCTGCATCAATCGACAGAATGTACATGGGTTCCTCTTTCTTGACCGCCCATCAATCAAAGAAATAGTTTGGATGGTGGTATTTCATTTTTTTAACGTTTGGAGCAGTATATGGGGAGCATTATACACTGGAGAATTAAATATGGGGCCCATCATACACTGGAGCATCATATACGGGGCCCATTATACACTGGAGCATCATATGGGGCCCATTATATATGGAGCATTATATAGGCCCATCATACACTGGAGCATCATCCATGGGGCCCAACATATACTGGAGCATCATATGGGGCCCATTATACACTGAAGCATTATAAATGGGGCCCATCATACACTGGAGCATCATATAAGGGGCCCATTTCACACTGGGACATCATATAGGGGGCCCATCATACACAGCAGCATCATCCATGGGGCCCATCATATACTGGAGCATCATATGGAGCCCATCATACACTGGAGCATTATAAATGGGGTCCATCATACACTGGAGCATCATATACGGGGCCTATTTTACACTGGAGCATCATATGGGGCCCATTATATATGGAGCATTATATAGGCCCTTCATACCCTGGAGCATCATCCATGGGGCCCATCATATACTGGAGCATCATATGGGGCCCATCATACACTGTAGCATTATAAATGGGGCCCATCATACACTGGAGCATCATATACGGGGCTTATTTTACACTGGAGCATCATATGGGGCCCATTATATATGGAGCATTATATAGGCCCTTCATACCCTGGAGCATCATCCATGGGCCCATCATATACTGGAGCATTATAAATGGGGCCCATCATACACTGGAGCATCATATACGGGGCCCATTATACACTGGAGCATCATAGAATCATAGAACCATAGAATGGTAGAGTTGGAAGGTGTCACGTTGTGACATGCATGTATGTGCTTTAACCCTTTGCTCCTTTTCCCCCTAAATTGAGCTGGGATCTGATAGCCGTTACCTGTATGGATTATGGTCAGTTCCCAGCTCCTCTGCGTAGCCACACATGTGTGGGTGTTTCCGCTGCGTTGCATGATCACCCGCATGTGCGGTCCCTGGCTACTGCTGTGAAAGCTACCCGTAGGTTGCAAAGTCCTCTGCACTGGTGCATGACTTGCTACGTGGGTTTGGGCTGCAGCCATTTCCAGGTGCCCTTGCTGTACTGATATGTCTGGCTCTCATAGGGTGCGCAGGCCACACCTGCCCTGCTTTTATCAGGGTTAGTGTGTGTACCTGAAATGCTGTCCCCAGCCAATTGCTGAGGGGCAGCTCATATATAAAGGCTCCCTGCCCTATGGGCGGGGCCTTTGCTACTCACATAGCTTCTGAACCTAGCCGGTGTGTGTGTGTGTGTGTGTGTGTGTGTGTGTTGTCAGCTCCTGCTTTGAGTTTGATCAGTTCTGGAGAGCTGATACCCTCGTCATGTCTTGTGATCCTGTACTCGTTCCTGTGCCTATCCTAGAGGCGGTAATTCTAGGCTCGTATCTCTGATCCTGAACTCGTTCCTGTGCCTTTCCTAGAGGCGGTAATTCTAGGCTCGTATCCCTGATCCTGTACCTGACTGTCTGAACTGTGTCTGCTGTGCTATGTTCCTGAATCCTTCTGTGTACTGAACCCTGTGCCCAGTGACTGTGATACTTTGATAACTGACTTTCTGTGATATATCCTGGGTTCATTTGGAAGGAGGAGTCCGGTGTGGGTGTGCTGAGTTTCTGTTACTTTGTGCTCAACTTGCTTTTGGTGCAATCCCCGCCCGGCTCCAGTTGAGCCTGGTGGGACTTGCACCAGACCTGCTTGGATTCCTTTTCAGATCACTTCCAGATGTCCGAATCCGATCCTTCCCTGCCTGATTCCGGAGCCTGCCGATCGTTGCCAGATGTCACTAGTCTGATACTGCGGCCTCATGTCCGGAGACTGATGTCCGCAGGCCGATGTCCGGAACCTGTCGATCGTTGCCAGATGTCCGGAGTCCGATGCCAGTGTTCTGTTCCTGATGTCCAGTCCGTGTTCCTGAGTCCGTGTTCCTGAGTCCGTGTTCCTGAGTCCGTGTTCCTGAGTCCGTGTTCCTGAGTCCGTGTTCCTGAGTCCGTGTTCCTGTGTCCGTGTTCCTGAAGTTCAGTTCGTGTTTCTGAGTTCGTGATTCTGATGACCTCGTCTACCCTGATGTTATGTACTGTTTGTCATCCCTTATTTACTTTAGTAAACTTTATTTCCCTATATCTGAAGTTGTGCGGTGTAATCAAGTCCTACATGTCTCTTCCTCGTCCACATGCTCAGCTGCCACAGAACTCCGGTCTATGCCAGTCCCTAGTTTGGGTAGGCCCGGGTCCCCCTCTGTGGTATGGAGGGTCCAGATTGAATTACGGACTGAGCCGCTTGACCTGCGGCTGCAGTTCAAACGTGACAGAAGCTAAGGCCTTGGACTCAGCTGAGCATGTATGGACGGTAGGACTTTTTCCGAGCCCCGCCTGGCCGGCGGAAGAGATGGCTCGGATCCCAGCTGGTAGTGGACTAGATTGCTCAACTCTGTGCTTTGTTAGTGGTTTGGATTTCTGGAGCAATGAACTCTGCTGCATGTGAACTGGGACTTACCGCCTATCCCAAGAAAAGGTTTCTGTGTATTTTTTTTTTCTTTCTTGGGACTTCAGAGGGGGCTTTAGGAGGGGAAAATGTCACGTTGTGACATGCATGTATGTGCTTTAACCCTTTGCTCCTTTTCCCCCTAAATTGAGCTGGGATCTGATAGCCGTTACCTGTATGGATTATGGTCAGTTCCCAGCTCCTCTGCGTAGCCACACATGTGTGGGTGTTTCCGCTGCGTTGCATGATCACCCGCATGTGCGGTCCCTGGCTACTGCTGTGAAAGCTACCCGTAGGTTGCAAGGTCCTCTGCACTGGTGCATGACTTGCTACGTGGGTTTGGGCTGCAGCCATTTCCAGGTGCCCTTGCTGTACTGATATGTCTGGCTCTCATAGGGTGCGCAGGCCACACCTGCCCTGCTTTTATCAGGGTTAGTGTGTGTACCTGAAATGCTGTCCCCAGCCAATTGCTGAGGGGCAGCTCATATATAAAGGCTCCCTGCCCTATGGGCGGGGCCTTTGCTACTCACATAGCTTCTGAACCTAGCCTGGTGTGTGTGTGTGTGTGTGTGTGTGTGTGTGTGTGTGTGTGTGTTCAGCTCCTGCTTTCAGTTCGATCAGCTCTGGAGAGCTGATACCCTCGTCCTGTCTTGTGATCCTGTACTCGTTCCTGTGCCTATCCTAGAGGCGGTAATTCTAGGCTCGTATCTCTGATCCTGAACTCGTTCCTGTGCCTTTCCTAGAGGCGGTAATTCTAGGCTCGTATCCCTGATCCTGTACCTGACTGTCTGAACTGTGTCTGCTGTGCTATTGTGTGGCCCAGCTATGTAAGGCACACATAAAATCCAGGAGAGTGCACAGGAAGGTAATCGCAACGCTTGATATGCATTCACTGCCACTCACTCTTTCAGACACACCCATCTGAGATATAAGAGGGAGTGACACGTATCAGAGTTGGTTAGTCAGTCAGTCAAGCTCAGGAGGAGAGGAGAGGAGTCAGTGTTCAGTTCAGTCTGCTTCCTGTCTGAGTACAGAGCAGTTCAGTCTCAGTCCAGTCTGGACTTGGAGGATACTGAGAGCTGTGCAGTGAGCTCTAGAAGAAAGCTGACACTTCCATCGAAAGCTACAAGTGCTTATGTTAAGAGCGGGAAGCAGGGCGAAGGGCACAGTGGAGAAGACATAGAGAAGTGCTTTAGGTATTGGATTGCCTGCACTAATTTGCCGGACACCGGGGTCCGAAGCGTTGCTAGAGTTTCAAGCTTAGTGACAAGAAAACCGGAGGCATCTGGACTACAGGTCGCAGAGTGCAGCCCAAAGCGTCAATATGTAACCGGAGTCAGGGAGAACAAGGACTTTGAGCTAGGCCAAGCAAAAGTAAGGACTTAGTTCTCTCAACATCTGCTAGTCAGAGACATAGAAGGCTCCACCACAATGTTGGCCGGGCATCACAGCTATTGAGAAAGCTGGAGATTTCAGAGTTAACTTCGCTTCAGGCAAGTTGGACTCACATACATATTGAAGTTAAGGAGGCCTCTAACCTGCTCAGCGGTTACCCGAATGTGCATTCTCCACCCCGACCAGCTCCCCGGGATCTTCTTGCACCATCTACCAGTAAAGGTATGAAAAGAAGCTGCATTGTGTGTGACTGAATTCTTAACTACACCCTGCATCATCACCATAGACTTCCAGGGACCCGTCTCACCTGTGGGAGACTTACCACCCAGCTGCCCCATAACATCCCCTGTGAAGATTCTTATAGCAGCGCTGGTCCAATTGACCAGATACCACAGGTGGTGTCACGAACTACCTATCCTTAAAATCCCCTGTAAATATTCCCCATCGCTTGACTGCCAGGGCCACGGACCTAGTCCCGCTGCCAGTGACATCTCCCATAGAAATCTATGGGCTCGGCTCCGAGTACCCCTTAGCCCTGGTAGCCACAATTGTGGTGCGAGTCACTATGTTCCTGAATCCTTCTGTGTACTGAACCCTGTGCCCAGTGACTGTGATACTTTGCTAACTGACTTTCTGTGATATATCCTGGGTTCATTTGGAAGGAGGAGTCCGGTGTGGGTGTGCTGAGTTTCTGTTACTTTGTGCTCAGCTTGCTTTTGGTGCAATCCCCGCCCGGTTCCAGTTGAGCCTGGTGGGACTTGCACCAGACCGCTTGGATTCCTTTTCAGATCACTTCCAGATGTCCGGATCCGATCCTTCCCTGCCTGATGTCCGGAGCCTGCCGATCGTTGCCAGATGTCCCTAGTCTGATACTGCGGCCTCATGTCCGGAGACTGATGTCCGGAACCTGTCGATCGTTGCCAGATGTCCGGAGTCCGATGCCAGTGTTCTGTTCCTGATGTCCAGTCCGTGTTCCTGTGTCCGTGTTCCTGTGTCCGTGTTCCTGATTCCGTGTTCCTGATTCCGTGTTCCTGATTCCGTGTTCCTGATTCCGTGTTCCTGATGTCGAGTCCGTGTTCCTGATGTCGAGTCCGTGTTCCTGAGTCCGTGTTCCTGAGTCCGTGTTCCTGAAGTTCAGTTCGTGTTTCTGAGTTCGTGATTCTGATGACCTCGTCTACCCTGATGTTATGTACTGTTTGTCATCCCTTATTTACTTTAGTAAACTTTATTTCCCTATATCTGAAGTTGTGCGGTGTAATCAAGTCCTACGTGTCTCTTCCTCGTCCACATGCTCAGCTGCCACAGAACCCCGGTCTCTGCCAGTCCCTAGTTTGGGTAGGCCCGGGTCCCCCTCTGTGGTATGGAGGGTCCAGATTGAATTACGGACGGAGCCGCTTCTCGGCGGCTGCAGCCCCAAACGTGACAGAAGGGACCTCTTGGGCCATCTGGTCCAACCCCCTGCTCAAAGCAGGATTCTCTAAATCATCCCAGACAGATGTCTGTCCAGCCTCTGTTTGAAGCCTTCCACCTCTCGTGGCAGCATGTTCCACTCATTGATCACCCTAACTGTCAAAAAGTTTTTTCTAATATCTAATCTGTGCCTCCTCCCATTCAGTTTCATCCCATTGCTTCTAGTCTTTCCTTGTGCAAATGAGAATAAAGATGATCCTTCTACAATGTGACAGCCCTTGAGATATTTGTAGACAGCTATTAAGTCTCCTCTCAGTCTTCTTTTTTGCAAGCTAAACATTCCCAAATCCTGCAACCGTTCCTCATAGGACATGGTTTGCAGACCGGTCACCATTCTGGTGGCTCTTCTCTGAACTTGCTCCAGTTTGTTGATGTCTTTTTTAAAATGTGGTGCCCAAAAATGGACACAGTATTCCTGATGAGGTCTGACCAAAGAGGAGTAGAGGGCAATAATGACCTCACGTGATCTAGACTGTATGCTTCTGTTGATACATCCTAGAATTGTATTTGCCTTTTTTGCTGCTGCATCACACTGTTGACTCATGTTCAGTCTGTGATCAATTAGTATACCCAAGTCTTTTTCACATGTGCTGTTACTTAGCCCTATTCCTCCCATTTTGTATATGCTTTTTTCATTTTTATTGCCCAGATGTAGTACTTTGCATTTTTCCCTGTTAAAAACCATTCTGTTAGTTGGGGCCCATTATATATGGAGCATTATATAGGCCCATCATACACTGGAGCATCATCCATGGGGCCCATCATATACTGGAGCATCATATGGTGCCCATCATACACTGGAGCATTATAAATGGGGCCCATCATACACTGGAGCATCATATACTGGGCCCTTCATACACTGGAGCATCATCCATGGGGCCCATCATATACTGGAGCATCATATGGGGTCCATTATATATGGAGCATTATATAGGCCCATCATACACTGGAGCATCATCCATGGGCCCATCATATACTGGAGCATTATGTGGAGCTCATCATATACTGTATGGAACATTATATGGGACCAATTATTTATAGAGCAATATAGGGGGCTCATTATTCTGTATGGCGCACTATGTGGTGCCCATAATACTGTATGGAGGAATATACTGTCCGGTTTTTAAGCTATTGTAGAATTTACAATAGGTATCACTCATGTAATATAAGAAGTGAAGTATTTGGCATTGTACTATACCTATATTTCTGTGCCGTATTGGAGCATCATGAATTGAGGTATGTGTTAAAGGGGCCCACTGAGACTCTTTGGCCTGGGGCCCACGAAAACCTGGAGCTAGCCCTGCCCTCCCCACAACTTTAGCCAAATAACCCCCAGTTTTCAATGTGTTACTATTATTATAAAGTAAATGAAGGTTGACAAGCTTAAGTAATAAGAATTGATGTCGTTGGCATTGAAATGGGCACTGTAGGTGTGTTTACTGTCCTCCACTCACTGCCGACTTTTCTTCCCCATTGACTTGCATTGGGTTTCGGTCGAGTTTCAGTCGGACCTTCGACTTTTTCCGATAGTCGGCCGATTTCCTTCGACTCGACTTTTGTGAAAGTCAGTTGGTCCGAAACCCGACTCAACCCAACAGTTTTTTCCCAGATAGAACTGGTATTTTCACTGTCTGCATGAAAATCCACAGTGATACAAATAATTTTGCATGTGGAAAACCATTTCCTATTACTTATTTTGATGGTTGCATATATGAATACTTTTGACCAGCTACTTATTAAGGTTGCAATGCTCTTGGTGGCTACCTTTATACGTACTTCACATTACGTTGTCCAGAGAGTGATATCCAGTGGCAACATAAATCTAAATTGTATGTTTTTAAGGCCCGAGTATGAAAATGATTGCACACAAAGGTCTCATAAAAGCTATAAATATACTTAAAAAAGATTTTTTTTTAAATACAAAACACATACCTATGTGAAAGCAGAATGTTCCTAGAAGGTTCACCAGTAACATGTACAAAGTGAGAGATGTAAAGTAACACGACAGATTCCAAATAGGGCAAAGGACCCCATCAATGTAATAATGCAAGTGAAATAACAAGTGTCATGACTGGCACTAAATAATTTAGTGAAAAAATGCATAAGGTAAATACTTACACAAAAGATAGTATGTCAGTGAAAGGGGGTCTATTACATGCGTCCTGGTCCACCTGCTCACTTTTCCTTTTTTGACTTGTGATTTTTGCTTATGTTTTTTGCAGCAATTTCTCAAATGTCACATGCCTGAAAATGCTGTTTTAATTGCCTAGTTCATGCTTTGTCACACTAGCACTAGCATTAAAACACTATTTACAAACTTAGTAAAACACTATTTACAAACTCTCCTTGTATGAGCTTCTCTGCTCACCTCTCCCATGCTTAGATAGAGTGAGTGTTTGGAATTAGTGCCTGAGTACAGATTCTTGCTAATGCTGCAGGTCAAAGCATCTTGTAAAAGAGCATGGATTGAACAGTTAAAACATCACTTTCACCATGGTGTTTGAAAGAAAAGGAAGAAAAACAAGCCAATGAAGTATATTACAAAGACTCATAACATTGCAAATATTGAATAATTAAAAAAAAAAAAAAGTTTAGTTACTCAAGCTAAGTTTTGAATGAATATTCTAACCATCTATTCTATTATTTTAAACACTGTTTTTCGGTGATTACTTTGTATCTCCGTTCATACTGCACCCACACACACAAATGATACACCATTTGAAAGGTAAACATGCCCCAGTCAGCAAGAAAATAGCCAAACAAACCACACATCCACGATTTGATCACAAAATACAGTTTAAACATTACTTTTCAGAAACCTGCAATAAGGAAAAATGACCTGCAGGTGGCACCACAGTACCCCAATGCACATTACCACAAAGCTGCTTACAGACATCACAAATAAAGCCAAACATTTGCGGCTTTCCAGCTTGCCGAACTGCTGGCCCAGCCTATTTTAGCCAAATTGGAGGATTGCACAGTTCAATGCAGGTGAGTCACATATGCAAACACATTTATAAACATACACTGCCTATTGAATTGCACACTTGCTCCGTTCATACTCCACCCACACAAACAAATGATACACCATTTGTAAGGTCAAATTACCTGCAGGTGGCAGCACACTACCCCAAAGCACACTACCACAAAGCTGCTTACAGATATCATAAAAAAATCCAAACATTTGCCTTGGGGGTTTTCCAGCTTGCTCAAGTCCTTTTAGCCAAATTGGAGGATTGCACACTTTACTGCAGGTGAGTCACATATGCAAACACATTTGTATACATGCACTGAATGCTTTTTCGGTGATTACTTCGACCCACACACACAAATGGTGAGTCACATATGCAAACACATTTGTAAACAAGCACTGCTTTTTCACTGATTACTTCGCCCCACACAGACAAATGATGCACCATTTGAAAGGTAAACTTGCTCCCTTCAGCAAGAAAAGAGCCAAACAAACCACACATTCACGATTTTATCACTAAATACAGTTTAAACATTTATTTTCATAAACCTGCAGAAAGACACAATGGCCTGCAGGTGGCACATCAACCGGAAGACATTTTTTGGCCTCTACTTATCAAACCAATTTATTGTGTTACCAAGCTACATATATAAATACCTGTCTGTGTTCATCATCTCATGAAATACATTTACATTTGACCAGCTTGCTTTTTCTGAAATTGCCTGCACCCCTAATGACCAATGTGCAAAAATTTTGCACGGGCCAAGCTAGTCTAATGTATAGTTACAAATAGTTGGGCAGTACAGTCTCCTATATTCATCTCCAAACAGTGAACACATAATTATAGTATTACCATTTCAAAATTGCCACATTATGATAACATTTTACCTAGATGGTGCATTATGAGAACTATTGACTTTTTTGCACATGCAAATCAGTAATACAGATGTGTTACCAGTGAAATGTCTGGGTCTTCCAGTGGATCGTATACCCAGGAAATGACCCTTGAGCATCAGGAATTCAGGATGTAAAATCTCCATTGAAATCTTATTCCTTATAGCAGACAGTCTTGTTTTTTTATCATATTCTGTAGATGAAAGCTCATTCATTAACTTCAGGTGGAAAACTGCAGATGGAGATTTATAGTGTCGGGGCAGAGATTAAGTAGCTTTGTATATCTCAGGTTCTGAAAAAGTTAATTTTCAGTGATACTTGACTATATTACAGGACTGTTCGATAAACCATTTCATAATAGCTGTGTATCCATACTGTACTTCTTAGGTGAAGAGACATTGTAATTCATGTAATACTCAGACTGACTATCTCCATAAAGATAATTGAACTATTAATGACCAACTTTAATAACACTTGTTCATCTTGTGCACCAGATTGTTAGTCAATTTTACAATTAAAATGTAAATATTGGGGGGTCAGTTGAATTCTAAAAATGATTCATTCTGTTTGCTTTCCATGTATAACAGAACTATCTGGCAGAGGTACACATGGCATTCAGTCCTTTTTGAATAGGAAACACAATGGTGATACTGTTATTGTGCTGTCTAGAAAGACCCAGAATTTCCATCCAGTTCAGTTTCCTGGCTTTAGACTCAAATCTAACAATATAAAATCCTGTATTGCAGATTCCAGCAATGTGCCTGCAGCTAAAGATGAAACAGAGCGAAGAAAATGTCAACGAGTGAGGCACTCCTAAGTGATGAAGGATCCATCTCTCCTGCATCTAATGTTTGGCTATGTCTCTTTCTACTATGTGTGCAGACGGTGGCTGCTCGTAAACTCTAAGCTTGGACAATCATCGTATGGGTTTTGCTAATGTTGTGCTACTTATTGATGGACTCGCTCTAAGGCACAATGACTGGACAACTAAGTGAAGATACTTCAGAGTCTCCAAACCTGAACTCAGATGAGTTGGAGTGCAAGATATGTTATAACCGTTACAATTTAAGACAGAGGAAGCCGAAAGTTTTGGGCTGTTGTCACAGAGTATGTGCCAAATGCCTTTATAAACTCGTGGACTGTGTGGAGTCTCCACAGTGTGTCATAGTGTGCCCATTTTGTAGGTTTGAGACACGGTTGCCTGAGGATGAAGTCAGTAGCCTCCCAGATGACAACAACATCTTACTTAACCTGGCGTGTGGTGGGAGAGGAAAGTGCGCTGGAGATAATCCAACAGAGTTGCTTCTCACCCCAAAGCGTCTTTCAACTCTGGTTACACCTTCTCACAGTTCTACCAACTGTCTGGTAATCACCATCATGGAAGTCCAGAGAGAAAGTTCTCCATCTCTCAATGCAACTCCGGTGGTAGAGTTCTACAGGCCTACTACATATGACCCAGTTACAATGCCTCAAAACTGGACTGTGTGGAACTGTACATCTTTAATCTGCCAAACCTCTGTGCGCGTCTTTGTTTGGTTGCTAGGTCTACTTTACTTTAGTTCCTTGCCTTTAGGGATTTATCTGCTGGTTTCGAAAAAGGTAACTCTTGGAGTAGTCTTTGTCAGCCTTGTCCCTTCCAGTCTTGTTATACTAATGGTATACGGCTTTTGTCAGTGTGTCTGCCATGAATTCTTGGATTGTATGTCCACCTCATAACTAACACATCATGAGAAAAATACCCCAATGAAATAATATCCCAAATTATTGCGACACACATACATTATGCACATTATGGGGAATAAAATCTTCTTACTTCAGCTCTTGAGCAAGCACAGTAACTACCGAGAAGAATGACACTTGGGTTCTTCTTCAGCCTGAGCAAAATTCTGGAAAAGGGTCATTCCTGTAAGGCAGAAGGAAACTGGCACTTACTGTATAATTTCTGTACGTCTTGTACTAAAATATGTTGGTTGGTGAAACAAACCTCTTTTATTATACTACATTGCTCATTGCTGTTTATATGACTTGAATTGCATTTTGTATTCCTATTGTTAATTAGTTGAGTTTTTATCAAACTCCTGTAACGAGCTGTTGTTTTTGGTAATGTTTGCGGAGATATGCTCAGTTTTTGCTCTTATTTCATGGTAAAACAATAATTTCTGTTTATTTTTTATTCTGCCTTTTCATACTACGTTTGCAGTCACATCAGGGTATCTGTGGATAATACAGCAATACTCTGGACACATGATGTTTACTTGATAACTCAGGGAAAATAATGTCTATTCCCATCTTAGGAAATGTGGTAATATTAATTGCTCTAATTTAATAGAGCCGAGTGGATCTTGGCCTTAAAAACCTTGGGAATAAAATGCTATGAGCAGTGATGATTGTATAGTGATATAGAATACAGTGATGTTTAGAATGTAATATTAATTTTACTAAAAGTTCTCCATCGGGGATCTGCAGCCCGCCATCTGACAAAAATGCAATTTTAATTTGCAATCCAAATCACAGACAATGTATGACAGTTAATAAAAAATCCCTCCTCACTAATTAATATGATAATAGCTAGGCAAAGTACATTTTTGAAGGGACTGTATAATCAGAATATAACCTAATTTTAAATCAGATTTTTGTGATAAATGTCATTAAATAAAAGGCAATGTTTATTTTTTCATATTTCGATTCCTATTAAAAAAGTAAATTAGAAGTCTTGCAATTTTCACATGTGACATTGGGGCTTTTTATGGTAAATTGAAGTTTTTGAAGTTTTATTCAGTTTTCACGGAGTAAGATCAATTCAGCAAAGTAATAAACCTGGAATGCGTTATGCATAAAACAATTATACAGGCATTCAGTATAACAATTGTGAATTCTGTAACTCGAACTGTCACCACCGCAGCTTTTTTAGACTTATACTTCCTGTCTTTTTAGGAAGAGTTTCCAACAGTTTCGTTATCATCAGAGTCAGGATTAGAATTACAGGTAACACTTCTATAATTTCTGATAACAGCCGATCCACTCATCAGTGTAGGTGATTAACCCTATTACCCTTCATTACACAATGATCTTTACACATGCACATTAGATGCTTTAAGCTCCACTAGCGAGTGTGAAAATAGCAAAAGTTCTCATTTTTATTTTTAATACAGATTGAATGGAAAATAAAAACATTGCTAAAAATAATAACAACAAAAATGACATGTGACACAAAAACCTGATTTAAAAAAAGACAATTTTCTGATGAGATGTTTTCTTTAAATACTTAACTTTTAAAAGTCTGGCCAATACACAAATGCCATCTGTGTTGGGTACAGAAAATTCTGAAAAAAGCTGTCCAGAATTAGAAAAATGTTTTTTTCTCTCCAGAAACAGCACCACTCTTCTACATGGGTTGTGCCTGGTATTGCAGCTTAGCTCATTAACTAGAATGAACTAGGCTTCTATCCCTGGACAACCTATATATGCCACAAATGGAGACCCTGAACAAGCAGGCTGCAGACCCCTGCACTGTGCTGAGAATTTCTCTTGCTGTATACTATTAAGTGATGTTTTCAATGAAGGCGGTGTGTCTTTGTAATTTCCTGTTTACTTGACGATAATTATAATGTAATACTCCATTCAAGTTCAATACATTTAGCAGCTAGAGGGGGCGATTCTTATTCCATATATGTATTTAAATCTTGTTCTGCTGTGCAACTGAACTCATTGTATCCGGCGCCCTCTGAAAGAAGATCATGGAAAATGTCATGAATACAAAATGAATTGTGTCCTATATACGTATGTAAAATTAATGTTGCAGATTAGATGTAATATGTTCCAAGATATAGAGATCAAATCACTGGCAAATTATGCTAATCCATTTAAAATATTAATTTTGAGCAGTGAGCTGCAGCATCAGTCTCTGGAAGTGCAGTGACCTTAGAAAGGACAAAGAATATAGCAATTAATACACATAATTAAAACATCTACATGTGTATGTGTCGCCCAACTGAACCATCATTTATTTTTAGATTGACAATTTATACAATTGGAATTTGATAAAAATACAATGCAAAATAACCCAATGTTTTAAATGAAGGCATAAGTAATTAATACACTCATCTAACAGGAGAGCCATGTATGCCTGCAATAAATCCGGAACGTGTATCAGATTTCAACCTTCAGCACAAACATTCACATATTGTGGATGAATGAAATGTCTCACCTGGGACTTACAGCAATCATCTGTCTCATCATCAACATGGAAGATCACAGGAAGAAAAACAAACAAACCAGAGAGGTCATACAATACAGTCTCCATAAGAACTACATGCACAAAAACAAACTATAACAGTTAACACAGCACCACCCACTGTCTTCTTGAGAGTCCCACACAACATAAGCCTGCAGCTGCTGTATACTGCAATAGAACAGGCAGATTAGGACAACAGTTCAGTAATCAGGTATGAGACTTGAATTAGACATATGTAAAAGATACAGTCAGTGAGATCAGGAGTATATATAGCGGATAAGGGAATATGCTGCCTATAAGTGCTGGAAATTCCACAATTACAAGGAATGAACACCAGTAAAACACTCGGATCAGTCTCCCTCTCATTGCCGGTTGCAATGCTAGAGTATCTGGGGAAAGCCAGAGCCTAGTGCAAGTTCACACCACTTAATGGAAAAAGGGCCAACCATTTTGCATAGACTTCCAGAACGGAGCTTACTCTAAAGACTTTAATCAGATAGAAATCATTATATATTGGTGGCATTGTGTGCAGTGGTCTGTATAAGGAACGTTAGTATGTGTCCTGTGTGCCTGTTTTCACTATGAAGATGACTTTAAAGCATTGATCCACTTTTTTTTTTATTTCAGCTCTGGAGTGGTGCCACTAATATAGTTCCCTGATCTTAGTCGTATACTTACCAGCTGCCGTCTTCAGCTGTTCCAGGGGGCCAGTCCAGTCCTTATCTGCCATCTTGTGACCGCAACTTTTAACTGACTGGAGTCAGAGGTAACAGTTGCAAGCACTCAATGCAGGTCTATGAGCGCCTTGTTCTGGCCTCGTTCCGGCTCTCATAGACTTTCATTGAGAAGTGACCTTCGGCTCGCCCAGCAAACACTGGAGCGATCTGCAGTCCAAACTGCTGAAGCGTGACCGGAGCAGAGTCAAAAGACTTGCCTGGTAAGTATAAGAGCAGGGGCAGATACCTTAAATTAGTAGCACCACTCCAATGGTGGTATAAAAAAATGTTGTGGTGGTGCTTTAATTGATCTTAGTGTTTTCAATGATCGCTACATGACTAGAAGCCCACTACTCCATTTTACTGAGACTGCTTGTAATCAAGAAGAGCATGCAAAGTTACTAAGAATATATTTGAATGATAAAACCATAAAGCCATATATTTTGGCCCTGATTCATTAGCACTGACTTTTTTCATGTCAATCATGATGGAGGGGAGTGCTTTAGTCAAAGGCAACTAATTTATTCAGAGGCGCCCACCTCTTAATGAATCAGGAGCATCTTAGAAGTGGCTTGGAGACTAGAGTAAGATTTCTGGTGTAAGCTTATCCCTCCCTAGCTTCACCCATTTTGCTATAGCTGGGCGAAACTGGTGTGAGATCCTGGAAGTCTCATGATTTTTGGGAAACTCTGCAAATGCGCAAAAATTTGCGACTTAACAGAGCAATTGATGCCTAAATTCTGACTTAATCGCTTTGATGAATCAGGGCTTTTACATTCCTTAAATTTGGATATTTAAAATGATGTAATTATCATATGCAGAATAGTCTCATAAGGTCATTCAGCAGAAACATGTCATCCAAAGATGTTTCTGTGAAGACCCTGTGTGTAATGGGACTCTGCAGATTGGATGGTTAATGCACTGAAAGAATTAATCTCCTTTAAAAACAGTTGAACATTGACTATTTACCAGCCAATCACTATTTACTTCTCTAGCTGGTTTACAAGCAGTGGTAAAAAGGTTATTTTCAGCAGTTGTGTATGTCTGCTTATGCCGTACAAGTAATTTAGTCATGTGTGATGTACATATAATGCTGCCAGTTCTACTGAGCAATCCCCATTAAAGCGAATATACCGTCTATGGTGCAAAATCTATGCTGGATATAGTTATGTGGATAGAATAGCAGATGAAGTATGTCCAGATTGGTAGCTTCCTCACTCCTTTTCCCGTAAATTAACATAATCGAGCATAGCCATTGATGTAGTTTCATTCTGTACCATGTTTGATTCCACAGTTTGCTGTACTTACAGGTATACACTAGTGTCATAGATAGTGCAAACTTGTGTTGAATTTTTTGGAGCTAACCTTGAAACCGTGATATGCAGTATGTGACAGGTCCACCGGTAATAAAAGTTTTGTACGTGATGTTTTACTGTCTGCCACTTGTCACAGTTGTAGTATAAGCTATCTGCTTTTATCTATTTCGTGATTTGTAAAGAATAAAAATAACAGATGTAAAAAAACAATTGCTTCAATTTCAAGCTGAATGTGAATATGTGTATAAAATATTTATTTATTCATTTTTTATTGTCTTTTGATTATTGTATTTGTGTACATCAGGAGCGGCTAGGTATGTTTAACCCATTAATGACTAATGACGAACATAGCATTTCATGAGCGGGTGTCAGTTCCTGCTCCATCATGTGCTATGTCCATCATGCTTTTAAACTGTATAAATACGCAGTGACAGTTCCATGCCAACAGCTGTCACTGACAACTGAATGGCACAGGAAGAGGTGCAAGGAACCCATGCCAGCGGTCCCTGCATTCAGGGTGCTTTGATCAGTCAGTCAATTTGACTGACTGATCATAGCATGATTGCGCAGGAGGCGCTGAAATATAAGCACCTCCGGCACGATCATAGCAGGAGCTCGGCACTGCTAACAGCCAAACTCCTGCAGTGACAGCCAGGGATGGTGCCAGCACCGCCCCTGGCTGTTTAACCCCCTGAATGCGATTGCAACATTTAGAAGGCTGGGAGAGGTGGGGGTCTCTTCCTCCCAGGTCACCAAGCTAGAGAAAGCCTCTAAGACCATCCTTAAAATCAATTCTTCACCTACTTCTGATTTGTTAATTCTGTCTCCCATCGCGGTAAGGCTCGGCTCACATTTATCCTGCGCACTACGCTGAGTGCTTACACTGGGGTTTCCATGTAAATCTCTGAAATACATGATTCAGACAGAACCACTGGCAGAAGATTCCCTACAATAAGACAGATGGAGATACTGGGGATGCCGTCTGGCTTGTGATCCAGCGGTGCCCGTATTTTTAGGCGTGAGTAAAAGTGCGGTCGGCTCCATTTGTGTACTTTGAAAGAGAAGGACACTGCTGAACAGAGGCCAGATGGAGTCCAGAGTAAGTAACGCTGCTGCCTCATAATGAATGGATCCCTCAGGGGTTTCATCGGAATCACGTCATTCGTAGATTTTGATGTAAACCCCAATGTGCTCAGTGTAGAGCAAAGGATAAACATGATCCAAAATGTTATATAAAATCTTCAACTCAATACACAAAAAAAGGCCCCATTCAGGTAAGTCATCTGTCAATGGAAATATAGGGTACTTCCACATTACTGGTAATACAAAGGCTCATTGCACATAAGATTCACCAACACAACCACAACCTAAGCTTTCAGGTGCTGTTGAACCTCTTCCACCAACAGCAGTTGCAGCATCATTTGATCCTGAGCTGACTGTAGAAGATGCAGATCTACCCCAACAAGATCTTTGACCAGCAAATACTCTCCTCTTCGTCCACTTCCTCAGCACCCCTATCTAGATCCCAGGTTTTGTACAACACACAATCATCATAATTCTGACTTGACTGACAGTTGCTCCTGTGTGGGAAATGTCCTGAATGCCTTACCCACTGCCTGATTCCCACATCTAGATTTGATAAACTCAGTGTCACTACCGCCTTTACTGTTTACTGTTACTGGCAGTGGCAGAGCTTCTACCACCATGGCTGACATAGCCACCAACCCCTATCTCCTCTTGCCACATGTCATTAAGTAAACAAATTGATTTTTCATCTTATCCTGTAAATCAATATAAAGATGTTGTTGTGAAATATCTTCCATAGCGCCCAGAGTGCTGATATTTAGGGGCAAAAGAGATATAGGAATTTTAAGTCCGTAATGTAAAATTTTAATTGTTAGGGCAGAAAAGCCTGTAGCATAGGTGTGATATGTATCATTCTCAAATTGGACTATTAAAATGTTTAGTTTTTGGGGTTTTTTTTCATTCCAATCCCCGTTCCAAAAAAGATGTAACAAGAATTGATAGGTACTGTAAGTACACATTCAAAAAGCCAGCACCTGCAACAGCACACTGTATTGGTGTGATATGTATGTATTGTGATAGAGTCACTGGCATAGTATGTGAAGGGAGATACGTGTCATGTGACCATCATATGGGTGTTAAATACCTGACCATGAGATTCAGTGTGTGTTGTGTCTTGGGAGAGGAGGTACTCACATGTAGCTCCAAGGAGGAGCTGAGGACAGTGTGTGAAAGGACTCTGTTGAACTTTGTTTTGTTTTTCCGTTAAGCCAGGAATGCTCTGTTTTTGTTTTCTGAACCCTGCCTTGGTGTATACTGACTTCAATAAACCAGCATGTGCTTCATCACCAAAGTGCTCCTGTGTCTACCTGAAGAAGAAGCTAAGCGTGTTAACCCCTCACAGTATGCAAAATTTTGCTGGCAAAACAGGTGAGCAAAACACAAACATGTTTGTGACATGCATACTTTGTGAGGCAGACAGTCACAGGTAAATGTCTGGATTTTGAGGAATTTTTCATTTGTTTTTTTAAATGATGGTTCCTCCCTTGAAAAAAATAATGAAACAAGAAATGCAAAAACTCAGTACAGAGCTTGTGTCAAGAAAACACACTTTCTCTGAGGCCGGTTTCACATGTGCTGATATTTCCGGTACCGGAAAAACCGGTACCGGAGAAATCAATGTCCGTGTGTGTACTACATGCGGCACACGTGTGGCAACCGTATGCCACCCGTGTTCTGCATCAGTACCACATGGACGGCCGCCGGGGAAGAAGTGGCTACAGTAAGCGTTGTTCCCGGGAGGCTGGTGCTGAAGCCAACTGTCATTCTCCCCTGCTCTGCCTGCGAGCAGAGGAGAACGATGAGCGGTATATTAAAGTCTGAATGACAGCAGGTGTCGGATAATGGGGGTAACAGTCCCAAAAGCCCCCACCTGCTGACGTTCGGACTTTAATATAATGCTCATCGTTTTCCTCTGCTCGCAGGCAGAGCAGGGGAGAATGATAGCCGACATCAGTCCCAGCCGCCGTGGAACAGCGCTTACAGTAGCCGCTTCTTCCCCAACGGCCATCCGTGCACACGGAGGACAGTGTGCACTGTTCTCCGTGTGCACGTTTTGTGGACCATGCTGCCGGAAAAAAACGGACATGTCAGCGTGTTTTACACACGGACACACGGTCTGTGAAAACACGCTGGTATGTGCGCAGACCCATTCATTTGAATGGGTCTACATGTGTCAGTGTCTCCGGTATGTGAGAAAACTGTCACCACACGTACCGGAGACACTGACATGTGAAACCGGCCTGACACTGATTTCAGGGTTTTGATTGGGGAGACTTCCTATAGGTGGCACTAGAGTCCTAGTCCTCTTCCTCTCTGAAGAGACAATTTACAGATTGGGGAGACTATAAAACTAAACATCTGTGTAACCAAATTTTTTTATCTCTCCTTAAGGATATCAGTGCCTAAAGAAAAACACAAACATACTTTTCTTGGTTTGACAGGGTCTGCCACAGTTTTATTTATTATCTTTATTTTCTCAACCAATCTCTTAAGCACAAAAACAAGTGAACATCCGGAATCCGAAACAACATGCAGCAGCAGACTCCCGGTGGGAAAGTCCATCTTCAGTTCCTTTAAGGCTATGCGCACATGATGTGGATTTGTTGCAGATCCGCAACGATTTTTCTGCGTGGAATTACACCAAAAACGCAAAGAATTCCTAAAGCAAGGTTAATCAATGAGAATACAGAATTGCTGTGCACATGATGTGGAAAATTCCGTCCTGATTTGCAACGTTTTATTTTCCTAAATAGGTAATACTTGCGCTAAGAATCAATAATGTACTTAAAGGGTTAATTATGAATACCTGTTAGATGTGAAGATGACTCATGCGGTGGTGGGCATGTATGAAATTTGAAGTAGATGTAATAAGTCAGACTAAATGGAAAGAAGAAATGATTAAAAATAGTGAATTTAAGACACTGACTAGAGGACAACAGTGTCAGGAATGCGCTCTAATTAAATTAAGAACTAGTTAAATTACACGCACACAGTTTTGATAGATCCAAAAAGTGTTAAAAATACACAATATATAAATAAATGAACAGATATGCAATGACCCTAAATAGGAACAAATAGCCAAATAAATAGCCCAAATACCTAGAGGTAGATGTCTGGTGAATCCAATAACCTGTGGTGGAAAGTATGTGCGGCTAAAATAGTCTCCAATTGGGTCAAGAGTAGCCCTAATAAGTGGCCATCTCGATAGATGAAGGACTTTAATACCAATAGACAGGTGAGAATGCGTGCACTTAGCTTTAAGAAGTTTTTGTGCCCTAGGTTTGCAGATGCAAATTTAGAAGCGCTGTCCCGGCCGGTGACAACTGCTAATTCAGCCACAGGCTGTGGAGGTAGATGCACGTGATGAACGCCGGCAGGACATGATGCTTCGTCAGCCACAACAGTAGAGACAGGCACGCGCGGTGAGCGCTAGTTGAGCCTGATAGACATTAAAAAAAACTGACCGGCACATCCAAACATAGATCCAATGTGAACAGGTGCTAAACCTAGAGTCACCAACTCATACATATTTAAGAAAAAAAGGTAGCACACTGTAGCGCTATAGCTTGCGGACACAAAATATGAAAATATGAAAAATGAATTGCATCACTGCCTTAGAAATATGAAAAATTGAGAAGTCTTAGTGCATAAAAAGGCCAATTTATGTGTACCTGGGAGCCACGTTAAGGCTCTTCTCGTATCCCAGGTCCTAACTATGCCAACCTCACTTAGAAAAGTCTCTCTGTATGGGAACATATGAATCCTCTCTTCAGACTAAAATCTACATCTCTGTGGAGGGGTAATGAACCTGGTGTAATTAAAAAGCCTGTGACCAACAGGTGGAGTGCTCAGGCAGAAGGTAAATGAATACACATCAAAAATACTGACCGACACATCCAAACATAGATCCAATGTGAACAGGTGCTAAAACCTAGAGTCACCAACTCATACATATTTAAGAAAAAAAATAAGTGAGGTTGGCATAGTTAGGACCTGGGATACGAGAAGAGCCTTAACGTGGTTCCCAGGTACACATAAATTGGCCTTTTTATGCGCTAAGACTTCTCAATTTTTAATATTTCTAAGGCAGTGATGCAATTCATTTTTCATATTTTTCATATTTTCATATTTTGTGTCTGCAAGCTATAGCGCTACAGTGTGCTACCTTTTTTTCTTAAATATAGTTGAGCCTGATAGGACCTTGCTGATGTTTCGGGTCACGTGACGTGCGCAGTCACGTGATACCCAGAGAACTACGGAGTGCTGCAGGATCCAACGCGTTTCGGAATAACAGCAGATTCCTTGATCAGTGACTTTAACCTTCATCCAATATCAGGTTGCAAGGGCA
The DNA here is from genome assembly GCA_033576555.1 of Oophaga sylvatica. Classification (NCBI taxonomy): domain Eukaryota; kingdom Metazoa; phylum Chordata; class Amphibia; order Anura; family Dendrobatidae; genus Oophaga; species Oophaga sylvatica. Next base: position 291,927,488 of record JARQOD010000006.1, read on the forward strand.
AACATCTTCTAAACTCCTCAGAATTTTTACCGCCATGTTATTTAACTCATTAATCCCCAAGGGTGGATTGCACGTTAATGACCTGGCCAATTTTTACATTTCTGACCACTGTCTCTTTATGAGGTAATAACTCTGGAACGCTTCAATGTATCTTCGCGATTCTGAGAACATTTTCTCGTGACATATTTTACTTCATGATAGTGTTAAAATGTATTCTATATCTTGCATTTATTTATGAAAAAAACAGAAACATTGCAAAAATTTTGAAAATTTTGCAATTTTCAAACTTTGAATTTTCATTCCCCTGAAACAGAGAAATATGTCACCTAAAATAATTAATAAATAACATTTCCCACATGTCTACTTTACATCAGCACAATTTTGGAACCCAAATTTTTTTTGTTAGGAAGTTATAAGCGTTAAAATTTGACCAGCGATTTCTCATTTTTACAACAAAATTTACAAAACCATTTTTTTAGGGACCACCTCACATTTGAAGTCACTTTGAGGGGTCTATATGGCAGAAAATACCCAAAAATGACACCATTTTAAAACTGCACACCTCAAGGTACTCAAAACCACATTCAAGAAGCTTATTAACCCTTCAGGTGCTTCACAGAAGCTGAAGCAACGTGAAAGGAAAAAATGAACATTAAAATTTTTAGTCACAAAAATGATCTTTTACAAACAATTTTTTTATTTTCACAAGGTTAAAAGGAGAAAATGGACAGATAAAGTTGTTGTGCAATTTCTCCTGAGTACGCCGATACCACATATTTGGGGGAAAACCACTGTCTGGGCATACGGCAGGGCTCGGAAGGGAAGGAGCGCCCTTTGACTTTTTCAAACCAAAATTGGCTGGAATTAAGATTGGATGCCATGTCGTGTTTGGAGAGCCCCTGATGTGCCTAAACAGTAGAAACCCCCACAAGTGACACCATTTTGGAAACTAGACCCCCTAAGGAACTTATCTAGATCTGTTGTGAGCACTTTGAACCCCCAAGTGTTTCACTAAAGTTTATAATGCCTGGGTGTGAAAAAAAAAATTTCCACAAAAATGATTTTTTAGTCCCCACTTTTTGATTTTTCCCAAGGAAATTAAACCCTAAAGGTTGTTGTTCAATATGTCATGAGTATGCTGATATCCCATATGAAGGGGGAAAAAATGTTTGGGCACACGGCAGGGCTCTGAAAGGAAGTAATGACGTTTTGGAATGCAGACGTTGATGGGTGTCATGTTCCGTTTGCCGATCCACTGATGTGCCTAAACAGTGGAAACCCCCCACAAGTGACCCCATTTTTTAAACTAGACCCCCTAAGGAACTTATCTAGATCTGTGATGAGCAATTTGACCTCCAAGTGCTTCACAGAAGTTTATAATGCCCGGGCATGAAAATAAAAAATCCTATTTTTTTCCCACAAAAATTATCTTTTAGTCACCAATTTTTTATTTTCCCAAGGGTAACAGGAGAAGTTGGACACAAATGTTGTTGTCCAATTTGTCTTGAGTACGCTGATACCCCATATGTGGGGGGAAACCACTGTTTAGGTGCATGGCAGAGGTCAGAAGGGAAGGAGCGCCATTTGACTTTTTCAAACCAAAATTGGCTGTAATCGAGATTGAAAGCCATGTCGCGTTTGGAGAGCCCCTGACGTGCCTAAACAGCGGAAGCCCCCCACATATGACACCATTTGAAAACTAGACCCCCAAAGGAACTTATCTAGATGTGTGGTGAGAACTTTTAACCCCCAAGTGCTTCACAGAAGTTTATAACGCCTGAGCGTGAAAATAAAAAAATCATATTTTTTCCACAAACATGATCTTTTAGTCCCCAATTTTTTATTTTCCCAAGGGTAACAAAAGAAATTGGACCCCAAAAGTTGTTGTCCAATTTGACCTGAGTACGCTGATACCCCATATGTGGGAAAAAAAACTACTGTATGGGCACACGTCGGGGCTCGGAAGGGAAGTAGTGACGTTTTTGATTGCAGACTTTGATGGAATGGTCTGGGGTGTCTTGTTGCATTTGGAGAGCCCCTGATGTGCCTAAACAGTGGAAACCCCCCACAAGTGACCCCATTTTGGAAACTAGACCCCTAAGGAACTTATCTAGATATGTGGTAAGAACTTTGAACCCCAAAGTGCTTCACAGAAGTTTATCATGTAGAGCCATAAAAATAAAAAATCTTTTTTTCCCACAAAAATGATCTTTTAGCCACCAATTTTTTATTTTCTCAAGGGTAACAGGAGAAATTGGATGACAAATGTTGTTGTCCAATTTTTCCTGAGTACGCTGATACCCCATATGTGGGGGTAAACTACTGTTTGGGCCCATGGCAGAGCTCAGAAGTGAAGGAGCACCGTTTGACTTTTTCAACGCAGAATTGGCTGGAATTGAGATCAGACGCCGTGTCATGTTTGGAGAGCCCCTGATGTGCCTAAACAGTGGAAACCCCCAATTCTATCTCCAACCCTAACCCCAACACACCCCTAACTCTAGTCCCAAACCTAACCATAACCCTAACCACAAACCTAACCCTAACCCCTAATCCCAACCCTAACCCTAATCCTAACTTTAGCCCCAACCCTAACCCTAACTTTAGCCCAAACCCTAACCCTAATGGGAAAATGGAAATAAATACATTTTTTTAATTTTATTATTTTTCCCTAAGGGGCTGATAAAGGGGGGTTTGAATTACTATTTATAGTGGGTTTTTATGTTTGGCCGCTGTCTTACACTAAAAGACGCTTTGTATTGCAAAAAATAGTTTTTGCATCACCACATTTTGAGAGGTATAATTTTTCTTTATTTTGGCCTACAGAGTCATGAGAGGTCTTATTTTTTATGGGACGAGTTGATGTTTATATTGTTACCATTTTTGGGCACGTTACATTTTTTGTTCGCTTTTTATTGCGATTTTTGGGAGGCTTAATGAACAAAACCCAGCAATTCATGAATATCTTTTGGGGGGAGCATTTATACCATTCTGTATGTGGTAAAATTGATAAAGCAGTTTTATTCTTCAGGTTAGTATGATTACAGCGATACCTCATTTATATAATTTTTTTATGTTTTGGCACTTTTATACAATAAAAACAATTTTATATAAAAAATAATTATTTTTGCATCGCTTTATTCTGCGAGCTATAACTTTTTTATTTTTTCCTGATGATGCTGTATGGCAGCTCGTTTTTTGCTAGACAAGATCACATTTTCAGTGATACCATGTTTATTTATATCCGTCTTTTTGATCGCGTTATTTCACTTTTTGTTCGGCGGTATGATGATAAAGGATTGTTTTTTTGCCTTGCTTTTTTTTATTTTTAAGGGGTTCACCAAAGGGGTTAACTATTGGGACAGTTTTATAGGGCGGGTCGTTACGGACGCGGCTATACTAAATATGTGTACTTTTATTTTTTTTTATTAATAATAATAATGTGTTTATTGGGGAAAATATATATATATTTTTTTCAATTAGGGATTTTTTAAAAATATTTTTACATGTTTATTTAATTTTTTTACATTTTTACATTGTCCCAGTGTGGGACATCACTATATAGTGTCAGATCGTTGATCTGAAAGTTTGCAGAGCACTGTGTCAGATCAGCGATCTGACAGGCAGTGCAGGAGGCTTGCCAGTGCCTGCTCTCAGTAAGCAGTAACAAGCCACCTCCCTGCAGGACCCAATGGACCCCACGGCCATCTTGGATCCGGGGGCCTGCAGGGAGGAGGCCCTCGGAGCAACGCGATCACATCGCGTTGTTCTGAGGGTCTCAGGGAAGCATGCAGGGAGCTCCCTGCGAGATGCTTCCCTATGCCACCGGAATGCTGCGATCATGTTTGATCGCAGTGTGCCGGGGGTTAAAGTGCCGGGAGTGGTCTGTGACCGCTCCTGGCACTTAGTGCCGGGTGTCAGCTGTGAGAATCAGCTGACACCCGGCCGCGATGAGCTGCGCTCACTCCGTGAACACCCCCACTACTCCCGTGAACACGGCTGATCGCGTATGATGTACTATGCTGTCCATGGGAATTAAGTCCCAGGTCACATGGACGGAATAGTACGTAAGATGAAAGAAAGAAACATTATAAGCTAAATCCATATAAATGAACAATTCTGAAGAGCATTCAAGGTGCTGTTGGCCAATGATGCAACTGAGCACCACAAAAGCTTGCAACCATTTACTCACGTTCCAGACACTTTGGGCCTTCTATCAATTGATTTTTCAAGGGTAGGCCTTTGTTCTTTTTCTGCTACATGCTGGTTCACAGAAATTAAGGACCAAATATCTACAGTGGGTACAGAAAGTATTCAGACCCCTTTAAATTTTTCACTCTTTGTTTCATTGCAGCCATTTGGGAAATTCAAAAAAGTTCATTTTTTTTCTCATTAATGTACACTCTGCACCCCATCTTGACTGAAAAAAAAACTGAAATGTAGAAATTTTTGCAAATTTATTAAAAAGAAAAACTGAAATATCACATGGTCATAAGTAGAGTTGAGCGAAACAAGTCGGTCAGATTCAAAAGTCGCAGATTTTTGCCAAAGTCGGGTTTCGTTGGCCGAAACCCGACCATAGCATGCAGTCGGCCATGCGGTCGTCAACCCTAGCGCCAAAGAAGATTTTCCCAGAATGCTTTCAGGCGCCTTTTTTCAGCAAAAGAGCAAGGACGTACACTGTGGGCAACGAGATGACATGTGCAGCGTCCACCACCATATTACAGAAGGGCATTGCAGTGATTGGCTTGCTTTGGGGGGCGTCATAGTGGCTATAAAAGCCCTGACCGCCGACCGCCATTTTACTTCTGCCGATCTTAACAGTAGGGAGAGGTTGCCGACGCTGTTTATCAGTAGGGAGAGAGTTAGGGCTGTAAAGATAATTTCTTATGTGCTTGTGCTGATAGCAATTGTGCTGTACAGTTAGTGTGCAGTGACAGGGGAGGATTTTCTTGTGTGCAGCAGCGCTGATTATTAGGCTGCCTGCCAGTGAAAGGGGAGAATTTTCTTGCGTGCAGCAGCGCTGGTTAATAGGCTGCCTGCTAGCTGTATTGCTGTGTGTACACTGCTGTGCATACTGCTTTTTACACAGCACTAATACTTTTATTTTTTTCTGCACAGTTACCGAGCGTTCATTTTTTCCCACACCATATAGAGCTGTACGCTCCTCACACACTACCGTGTACCGGCTATTATCACGGACAAATACATGCTGACTATCTGTGTGTGACTCCGGAAATATATACGGAGATTTCAATTTACCCCAAAACCGTATACAGCTGTCCGCTTCTGATACAGTACCGTATATCTGCTCTTTGTATTACGGTTAAATCCATACTGAGTGAGCATCTGTGTGTGAATCTGGAAATATATACTGAGATTTCAATTTTCCCCAAAACCGTATACAGCTGGTATCTTCTGATACAGTACCGTATATCTGCTCTTTGTATTACGGTCAAATCCATACTGAGTGAGCATCTGTGTGTGACTCCGGAAATATATACGGAGATTTAAATTTTCCCCAAAACCGTAAACAGCTGGTATCTTCTGATACAGTACCGTATATCTACTCTTTGTGTTACGGTCAAATCCATACTGAGTGAGCATCTGTGTGTGACTCCGGAAATATATACGGACATTTAAATTTTCCCCTACACCATAAACAGCTGTACGCTCCTCATACAGTACCATATATCTGCTGATATTTTTGGTACATTTTCCCAAACATGAGGAAGTATGGTGGAAGAGGCCGCGGACGTAGGCGGGGGGGGGGCAGCTGGTACTGATGGTGGTGGTGGTGCATCTGCTGGTAGTGCCAAAAGCACAATAGCACCTAAGGCAGGAGGTGTTGAGCCTGCGTCATTGTATGGCTCCAGAAGACCTTGAAGGCTCCCTTTTCTGGGAGTAGGTAAACCGCTTTTAAGGCCAGAGCATAATGAACAGGTTTTGGCTTACATTGCCAAAACAGCCTTCAGCTCTACCGCCTCCTCTTCTGAAGTTTCAAAAAATGCAAGCACTGAGTCATCAGTGCAGGCTCCTGATCAGGAACAACACCTTTCCTCGTGTCCTTTACCCCCACCAAAAGTGAAAGATGTGGCAGACCACACTTCAGATTACTCCATGAAGCTCTTTTCACATACCATGCCTGGGTTATCAAGTCAAATCCTTAATTCCCCAGTCCAAGATGAATCTGACATGGAGTGCACTGATGCACAGCCACTGCTATATGATTCTGCTGGTACATTCACCCAGAGCACTAAATTGCCCTCGCAGTCTACTGAGCCAGAATCTGACCCTGATGAAACTCAGGTGCCCCTTCCTGCATACTATACCACATTACACGGTGACACAGAAGAAGGTGCAGATGAAACTGAAGAGGATGTGATGGATGACCCAGTTGTTGACCCGGATTGGCATCCATTGGGGGAAGAGGGTGCAACTGGCAATAGCTCAGAAGAGGAGGAGGATCCGCAGCAGGCATCGACATCGCAACTGTGGTTATCTGGCAGGCCCGTAGCAGTCCAAAAACATGTTAAAAAAAGAAAAAGTGCTGCAGGACAGCTTGGCCAAATTAGCACAGAGTGCAAGCCCTGAAAAGTTTGCCCACAGTAGGAAGAGTGCAGTGTGGCACTTTTTTTACCAAAATCCTATTGATGAGGCAAAGGTTATCTGTAAGAAGTGCGGAAGGACCTTTAGCCGAGGGAAAAATCTCCAAAATTTGAATACCAGTTGCATGCTTAGACATGTAAACACCATGCACTTGCAAGCGTGGACGGACTACAAAACCTCACTGGCTTTGAACGGCTACATTGCCAAACTGATCTCATTAGAGATGATGCCCTTCCGTTTGGTTGAAAGCGCAGCGTTCCGAGAGCTCATGGCCTACGCTGTCCCACACTATGACCTACCCAGTCTGCACTTCTTTTCTAGAAAAGCCATCCCTGCCCTCCACCTGCATGTGAAAGTCCGCATTGTCCATTCACTCAAACAATCAGTGACTGGAAAGTTACACCTCTCAACAGATGCATGGGCCAGTAGGCATGGCCAGGGCCGTTACTTGTCCATCACTGCACACTGGGTTAATGTGGTGGATGCAGGGTCCACAGGGGACAGCGGCGGTGGAACAGTGCTGCCTAGCCCACGGTATAGGTAACAGTTGGCTGTAGGCGTTCGACCATCCTCCTCCTCCTCCTCCAGAAGCAAAAGCTTGTCGACAGAGCGCAGTCGCACGAGCACTCCATCCACAGCTGTCAGTGTTGCACACGAGGTGTCCCACTATCGAACAGCTAGTGGTAAGCGTCATCAGGCTTTTTTAAAGATGATGTCTTTGGGCGACAGCGAGAAACTGAGTCATGGCTGGGCAGTCTACATATTGAGCCAGGCAAGGTACTCAGTGATAACGGCTGTAATTTTGTGGCAGCCATAGCCCTGGCAAAACTCAGACACATACCTTGCCTGGCTCACACCTTGAACCTGGTGGTGCAGTGCTTCATAAATAATTATCCGGAGTTACCAGCACTGCTCCATAAGGTGCGAAGACTGTGCTCGCACATCCGTCGCTCGCCCGTAGACTCCAGTCGTATGCAGAGGCTGCAGCTATCGCTCCACCTCCCCAAGCACTGCCTAATCATAGACGTTACAACAAGGTGGAATTCCACCATGCACATGGTTGAGAGGATGTGCGAACAGAGGCAGGCTGTAATGCATTTGTGGGAGGATACAGGGCAGGCAGTTTGAGGGCAAACATCGAGTTGTCGGGTGTGCAGTGGTCAAAGCTGAAAGACCTCTGTAAAGTCCTTCAGTGTTTTGAGTAATGCACAGGGCTGGTAAGCGCAGACGTCGCCATCATAAGCATGAGCATCCCACTAATGCGTTATGCTCATGCAAACTTTGACGAACATTAAGGATCAGGCGTCTGCAGCAGTAGAGGAGGAGGAGGAGGGAAGCCTTGATGACAGTCAGGCATTGTCTGCTCAGGGAACTGTCCTGGACGAGGTGGAGGAAGAAGAGGAAGAGGAGGATGAGGGGGATGATTATTTTGGGGAGAAGGATGCTTCTCAGGGGCAAGAGAAAATGTTGGCTTGCCAAGGTCAGGCACAGGGTTTGTGCGTGACTGGAGGGATGTGGATTTGGCAGAAAGTGCTCCTCCACCCACCACTGGCAGTGCATCATTGACACCTGGAACATTGGCCTACATGTGTGATTATGTCTTGCAGATCCTAAAAAGGGACCCCCGCATTGCCAAAAATATGAAGGATGACGACTACTGGTTGGCCAGCATCCTCGATCCACGCTATAAAGGCAAATTACAGAACATCATGCCACAGGAGAACCTAGAGATAATATTGGCGAACAAACAAGCAACTCTGGTAAACCGTTTGTTAGAGGCATTCCCAGCACACAGCAGCGGTGCAGGCTCTACCACGAGCCGTACTGGGCCAAATGGAAGAGGTGTTTGTGGTGCACACAGCCGAAGTGGCGTTGGAGACAGGGGTTTCATGACCATGTTGTGGACTGATTTCTCGAGTACCGCTCACACGACTGGTAATACTGAATCGATTGCAACAGACAGGAGACAACAGTTGTCAACTAGGGTTCAAAATTACCTCTCCTCCCCTATCGATGTTCTGCCTCACAGTTCATTCCCTTTGACTACTGGGCCTGTAAACTGGACACCTGGCCTGAATTAGCACAATATGCCTTACAGGAACTCGCTTGCCCTTCTGGTAGAGTGCTATCTGAAAGAGTCTTCAGTGCTGCAGGATCAATCCTGACAGAAAGAAGGACCCAGCTGTCGACCCAAAATGTTGGTGATCTCACCTTCATAAAAATGAACCATGCCTGGGTTTCAAAGGATTTTGTACCACCTTCCTCTGATGACACATAGGTTGCCAGCAAAATGGCTCGCTTTGCCCTCCTTTTCCTCCGACTTCTCCAATTCCTCCATTTGCAGCTGCTGAACGTCCAGCCTACACCTCAACATATGCCAGTTTTTCCACCTCCCTAACTGGGCTGCCCCCCCCAGGGCCAGGATCACCACCTGGCGCACCCGGGCAAGTGCCGGTGCCCTGAGCAGGTGGGGGGCCCACTCATGGGCGATGGCACCGGCACAGGGCCTCTCATAGTACGTCGGTGTCTCTGATGTTGGGGGGGCCCACTCGCCGTCAGACACACCGGTGTACTATGAGGGGCCCTGTGCCAGTGCCGTCGCCTATGAGTGGGCCCCCCCTGCTTGCTCAGGGCCCCGCACTTGCAATTCTTACCTCTCCTTGCTCCACCGCTGTGATGTCTTCCGCGTTTCCTGACAGTGACATTCAGGTCAGAGAGCGCGATGACGTCACGTTTGTACGCCCTCTGCTTGAACAGTCCAAGTGCAGAGAGCTGGAAGTTGGCGACGCTGAGAAGTCCAGAGTAGAGCAGTGCCCTGCGAGGAGAGGTATTTCATTTTTTTTAATGTTTGGAGCAATATATGGGGAGCATTATACACTGGAGAATTATATATGGGGCCCATCATATACTAGAGCATCATATGGGGTTCATTATTTATGGGGCATCATATAGGGCCCTTTATATATGGAGCACATATGGGGCCTATTCTGTATGGAGCAATATATGTGGCTCATTATTCTGTATAGAGCAATATATGGGGCTCATTATTCTGTATGGTGCACTATGTGGTGCCCATAATACTGTGTGGAGGAATATACTGACCGTTTTTTGAGCTATTGTAGAATTTACAATAGATATCACTCATGTAATGTAAGAAGTGAAGTATTTGGCATTGTACTATACCTATATTTCTCTGCCGTATGGGAGCATCATGAATTGTGGTATGTGTTAAAGGTGCCCACTGAGACTCTTTCACCCGGGGCCCACGAAAACCTGGAGCCAGCCTGCCCCCCCACAACTTTAGCCAAATAACCTCCAGTTTTCAATGCGTTACTATTATTATAAAGTAAATGAAGGAAGACAAGCTTAAGTAATAAGAATTGATGTTGTTGGCATTGAAATGGGCACTGTAGGTGTGTTTACTGTATTCCACTCCCTGCCGAATTTTATTCCCCATTGACTTGCATTGGGGTCGGATTTTCGACTCCGACCCGACCTTTTCCGTTAGTCGGCCGACTTTGTTCGACTCGACTTTTGGAAAAGTCGAGCTGACCGAAACCCGACTCGACCCTCCCGGAGCCAAAGTCGCTCATCTCTAGTCATAAGTATTAAGACCCTTTGCTCAGACACTCATATTTAAGTCACATGCTGTCCATTTCTTTGTGATCGTTCTTGAGATGGTTTTACTCCTTCATTGGAGTCCAGCTGTGTTTAATTAAACTGATAGGACTTGATTTGTAAAGGCACACACCTGTCTATATAAGACCTCACAGCTCACAGTGCATGTCAGACCAAATGAGAATCATGAGGTCAAAGGAACTGGACAAGGAGCTCAGAGACAGAATTGTGACAACTCACAGATCTGGCTAAGGTTACAAAAAGAATTTCTGCAGTACTCAAGGTTCCTAAGAGTACAGTAGCCTCCATAATCCTTAAATAAAAGAAGTTTGGGACTACCAGAAGTCTTTCTAGACCTGGCCGTCCAGCCAAACTGAGCAATCACGGGAGAAGAGCCTTGGTGAGAGAGGTAAAGAAGAACCCCAAGATCACTGTGGCTGGGCTCCACAGATGCAGTAGGGAGATGGGAAAAAGTTCCACAAAGTCAACTATCACTGCAGCCCTCCACCAGTCGGGCCTTTAAGGCAGAGTGGCCCGACAGAAGCCTCTTCTCGGTACAAGACATATGAAAGCCCGCATAGAGTTTGCTAAAATAAACACATGAAGGACTCTCAGACTATGAGAAATAAGGTTCTCTGTTCTGATGAGTTGAAGATAGAACTTTTTGTGTGGAGAAAACCAGGCACTGCTCATCACCTGCCCAACACAATTCCAGCAGTGAAACATGGTGGCAGTGGGGGTGTTTTTCAGCTGCAGGGACAGGATGACTGGTTGCAATTGAAGGAAACATGAATGCGGCCAAGTACAGAGATAACCTGGATGAAAACCTCTTCCAGAGTGCTCTGGACCTCAGACTTGGCCAAAGGCTCACCTTCCAACAAGACAATGACCCTAAGCATACAGCTAAAATAACAAAGGTGTGGCTTCAGAACAACTCTGTGACCATTCTTGACTGGCCCAGCCAGTTCCCTGACCTAAACCCAATTGATCATCTCTAGAGAGACCTGAAAATGGCTGTCCACCAACGTTCACCATTCAATCTGATGGAACTGGAGAGGATCTGCAAGGAAGAATGGCAGAGGATCCCCAAATCCAGGTGTTAAAAAACTTGTTGCATCATTCCCAACAAGACTCATGGCTGTACTTGCTCAAAAGGGTCCTTCTACTCAATACTGAGCAAAGGGTATACTTATGACCATGTGATATTTCAGTTTTTCTTTTTAATAAATTTACAAAAAATTCTACATTTCTGTTTTTTTCAGTCAAAATGGGGTGCAGAGTGTACATTAATGAGAAAAAATAATGAACCTTTTTAAATTTACCAAATGGCTGCAATGAAACAAAGAGTGAAAAATTTAAAGGGGTCTGAATACTTTCCGAGCCCACTGTATTTGTTCCAATATTTTCTTTTTTTGTTTCATCAACTAAGTGAGTACCTAAAGGGCTAAGCCAACAATAGTATGCTTCTTTATGAAAGCCAGCACAGGGTGCAGTGGCAGTTTTGTGAATTTGTTTAATGGGAATGGAGGGACTTATTTGCGCTAACTGAGACAGTAAAGACCTGAGGGTCCCTACAACATCTCCTCTGCTTTCCGCCAAGCCTAAAGCTCATGTGAAATTGAACTCACTGCTTGTGATGGAACCAGTATCAATCCTGAGGCTCCGGAACCAGAGGGCCTGGCTTGCAAGGTGGCATGACAACCTGACAAACTGAGAACCATTCCACCTCTTACAATAATGCTCCGACCAGAAGACTGCAGGAACCAGCTGATGGCAAACACTACTGAGAGGATCTGGAACAACAAGACCTTCCACTACATCTTGATGCTCTTGATGAATGTCTAGAACCCCTCTATTTGTAACCAGAGGCTCGGCTTCTGCCATGCCAAGATTGTGATCTTGAAACTGCCCTATTTTTTGGATTGATGTTGTAAAAGGCCTATGGCAGCTAAACAAGGCACACTTGCTGTTGAAGGAAGAGGTTGGGTCTAAGGGACAACAAAGCCTCACTCCCAGCACTAAGTAAGAACTGCTGAGGGTCACTGATTTTTTCCTCAGCCTGGGTGGCTGAATGGGTCAAGGGTTCTTGTACAGATGAGAGATGCTGTTCTGGTTACCTATGATTGAAGGGCTGAGCAGGAAGTGATCCGCACCGTGGCCACTAGAGTGTGCTATAGTGGAGGAAAATAGGAGACAAATGGACAGAGCTAATTTTCGCGTGTTGGCAAGCATTTAGGATAGCTCAGAGGAAGCCTGAAAAGGCCTCCACCTGTTATACTCGGCGTGTGCATGGTGCCAAGCAAAGCAGGGACATTGGTGCTAGGTCTTTGCAGCGGGTGGGAACGCCGCATGGACTGCTGAACACTGGGTGTCAGAAGACAGGAAAGGAGCAATAGGTGGGGGCAATGGAAGAATCCTTCTCCCTCGGATACACATGCTTAGCTTGCAGAATGACTCTTCGTTGGCCATTACTGCTGGTGTGAGATTTCAGTTAGAGTGACACTTCAGCTAAGCGCCTACAGCAGTTACTAGTAAAGTGGCTAAAAAACAGTAAGGCAACATTTTATAGCTAGGTAGTTGAGTCGCCGCCAGGGCCGTGGGGTACTTGGAACCGAGTCAATCGACTTCTATGGGGGATGTCACGGCAGCCACGACTCGGTCCGTGGCCCTGGGCGCTCACCAAAAAGGAGATTATTTATGTTTTATGTTTGTATAGTGATTTGTGACGCCACCTGTAGAGTCTGGTCAGGGTGACCAGCGCTGCTGTGCAGGTCCTCTGGAAGGGATGGTGTTGTGCAGGTAGATGGTAAACCTCCTACAGGTGATGCTGTCTCCTTCCAGGGTTGGTAGATGGTGTATATTTTAGGAATGGTGCGGAGGTGTGTAGCAGGGAGATGTGCAATGCTGGAAAAATCAGGGAGACAGTCCAAGTGCAGTTTCAGGGTTTTTACTCACAGTCTGTCTGCAGTACAGGTGCCCGCTTGGCACTGTGTCCTCCGGGCGAGTGGTCCAGCAACCCACAGGTAGATTTGTCGCACTTCCAAGACTCCCTTTCAGTGTGTTCCTTTCCTGGAATTTTCTCTCTGTGCTTTACTACTCCTTTCTTCCTAGCACCTCACCATACAGTCCTTCAGATCAGAAGCTGCTGTCCTGTCAGGAAACAGATTAGTTCTGTACGTCCTTGGTCCTATATAGCTTCCTTCCAGGGATGCTGTGGTGGTGGTGGCAATGACCCATAAAGTGATCACCGCCGTTGACTTACTAGCAGGGCCTGAAGCTTTCCCACTAGTCTAGGGGCCGTTCCCTGATGGCCTGGTCCTTCCTTCTTCAGGATGGGGCCACGGGTGGATAAACCACCGTCCGTGCCTTTTGGGACCCTTTCTCGCACTGCTCTAGCAGTTTCTTCCTGAGGTGGACTCAGACGAAGACTCAGTTGGAGACTGGCTGCTCTCTATTCTCACACGCAGCCTAAGTGCTGCTGCTAACTCCACCCACCCATATATACACCTTTGCTATCCAGTCTGAGTCAGACCATCCTCCCGTAGGGTACGTCCGTATGCTCAGCTGGCATTGTGTGTTGGATGCAGTGTTAGAGTCTAGGGGTGCTCCTCCTTACCTGAGAGTCAGGTGTCACACCTTTGGGTGAGATGCAACACCTCTGTGGCGACTGAACCCTCAGGGGCGCCACATAGTCACCAAGTTCATAATTAAATGGGGAAAAAAGGGAGGGCAGAGAAGAACTTCATATAATGATATATATAGCCAAGAACGTAACAGTGGAAAACCCTCCTGCTTGCATATGACAAGTGATGCTGCTCAAAACAAATTAACCCCATTACCACCAAATAAAGAAAATGGATATCTGGGTAAGGCCGGGGTCACACTTGCGAGTGTGATGCAAGAAACTCACGTGAGTCTCTAGCATCAATACCCGGCACTCGGACAAGAGTGTGCGGCTGCATAGAAATACATGCAGCCGCACACTCCGGTCCGAGTGCCACGGCAGTGCCGGGTATTGATGAAAGAGACTCACGCGAGTTTCTCGCATCACACTCGCAAGTGTGACCCGGCCAAAAGAAAAGAAGGGAAGGACAACATGAAAAGAATATATAAAGACCAGCATGCCTCACCAGTCAAGGACCACTTTCCTATGTGGTTTGTGGTCCACTGCTTCTGTAAAAAATATCATCTTTCATTGTTTTGCCTTGCTGTTAGTTTATAGTGCATGAAGAAAAAAAGTGTAATTCAAATGCGTAGGACAGATGTCAACTGCACCATATCACTGATCAATAACACTGGGTCTGGCACTGTTGCTGCTAGCACCTATCCTATTTCTCTTCCATAATGACTGAATCTCTGTATTATTTGTAAACTGATGCACACATTTTCATCAGGTCTGCAGATGTACAACACACAATGTATTTAATTAATTCATCAAAATTGTAAGCCTTTCCTTTTGCTATTAATTTGCTGTGATCTCTGATGGCCTCTCGTTACCCTCTATCCTAAAATGGCTGCTACATTCACTGCCTCAGCTTTTATAGAAAAATATTTAGACTTGAGAGTCCTCAGTGGTTGATACCTTTTAATGGCTAACTGAAAAGATGGTAACAAATTGCAAGCTTTCGAGACTACTCAGGTCTCTTCATCAGGCGAAGACTAATACAACATCTGAAGAATCACATATTTATACACAACACAGCACAGAAAGAATGCAATAAGATAAGACAAGTGACGTGAAGCAGAACTGTCATTATGGCAGAGGGATGAACATAAATATTGGAACAGTTCATAGATAAGGAGTGTGAAAGTTTTATTGCCCTCTGATTGGAGTCTGCTATTGTGTTTTGATGCCCCTAGAAGGTCAGAGAAGCAGATTCCTTAATTGATGTAGAAAGACATGAATCCGTGTGATATATTCATTCCAGCACTAAGAGTGTCAAAGGTCATCATGAGCTTATATTCCCAAATCTTTCTATTTCTCTCAGATTTAAAGTTAGATTTTAATACAAGTAATACCATGTCCATCATGCTATGACCGGGCATACAAAAGTGTTTTGCCACAGGTAAATCCATTCTTTTTTCTCTTATTGTGTGCCGATGAGAATTCATCCTTGTTCTCAGTTTTTGCCCGGTCTCTCCCACATACAGACCCCCAGTTGGACATTTAGTACATATAATTAGGTACACCACATTAGATGTGATGCAGCTGAAAGTACCTGGCATCTTGTAGTCCTGATGTGAGTTGGGGATCTTTATCTTGTCCGTGGTCATTCTAATTGGCTGCGCTAACCATGTGATGCCATAGCTGCAAGGTATTATGAGGAATACCTTGCAATTTTTTTTCTAATTCTATATAATTTAGATGTGCCTTGAATTAATGCACTCATCTCTTACTTGTGGCCCTCTATATTGAAGTCTATGAGAGTTACTGTTTTGGTTGACAGTGCAGCTATAGAAGATGCTTGATATACACATATCGTTTTCAGCAGTGCAATGTGGATGTCAGACACATAGTGGATGGGAGCTATGTATCACAGAGGTGCATGTCCTATGTGATAAAAAGCTGGAGAAATGCTCCAGTACACATCGTGCTGAGAGGTGTTATTCGGCCATGCTAGGGCCAGGTCTTAATGCAAGCAGCTGAAGAGTTAGGGCAGGAGGACCACATATCTCCACCCCTGCGTGTGGTTCACATTGTAAAATGGGACCTGTTTATTTCACACATGGTTCTGTGTATGTGGATCGCCCGCCAGGGCAGTGGGATACTCAGTGGCGGCTGGTGTATTGAGGGGATATGTCACAGCGGCAATGACCCGATCCGTGGCCCTGGGCATCCAATGAAAGGGGAATTATTTACAGGGGATGTTTAGAGTTTGTTGTGTAGGTATTCGTGATGCCACCTGTGGTATCTGGTCAGGGATGACCAACGCTGCGGTGCAGATCCTCTGGGATAGTGAGATGCAGCAGAGTTGGTAAAGCTTCCCACAGGTGAGGCTATGGGATCCCAGGGCAGGTAGATGTAGTAAAAGGTGGTAATGGTGCTGGGAGATGTAGCTGAGTGTAATAGGTGACACAGGAAGAAACTGAGAAACAGTCAGCGAGTTGCAGTTTCCAAAGCTTTACTTACAGTTTTGCAGGCAAAGCATCCAGGGCATTGAATACATGTCGTACTGGAGTAGGCCAGCCTGAAAGCAGTTTAGGATCCCCTTATTACAGGTGGGACGTGAGGTCTCCTTTCTAGCGCTGTTCTGTGAGGCATTGGCTGCTATAAGCTCCGTCCAAGTTTCTCTTGCTCTCTGTCTCTTATTTAAGTTGAACTTCACTCTCATAACATGCAGCTGTAACCTGTTTCAGGAATCACTCTCTATGGAGTCTCCGGCTCACATGTGCTGCTGCTTTGCAGAGAGTCTTAATTGGGACAGAGAACCTGCTGTCCTCTGCCCTCCAAATTCTGCTCCAGGGACTTTACTTCACCCTCTCAGCCTCGGACTCCAGGGGTCCGGTCTCTGGCACTCAGACCTGGGGATGAGCCCTGCTATTGTGGCGCCCCTGAGGGTTCAGTCACCACAGAGGTGTTGCATCTCAACCAGAGGTGTGACACCTGACTCTCAGGTAAGGAGGAAGCACCCCTAGGACTCTAACACTGCATCCAACACACCATGCCAGCTGAGCATACGGACGTACCCTTAGGGAGGCTGGTCCGACTCAGACTGGTTAGCAAGGGGTGTCTAGATGGGTGGGTGGAGTTAGCAGCAGCACTTAGGCTGCTTGAGAGAATAGAGAGCAGACATTCACTGACTGAGTCTTCATCTGAGTTCACCTCAGGGAGAAACTGCTAGAGTCAGCGAAAGGGTCCGAAAAGGCACGGACGTTGGTTTATCCATCCGTGGCCCCCATCCTGAAGAAGGAAGGACCAAGGCCATCAGGGAGTGGCCCCTAGACTAGTGGGAAAGCATCACGCCCTGCTAGTAAGCCGACGGCGGTGATCACTTTATGGGTCATTGCCACCTATCACCAGCATCTCCTTCAAGTCAGAGAGCACTACGGGGTCAAGTACGCACAGAATTGATCTGTTAACCAAAAGGGCCCACAGCTTCGGGACTGAGAGTTTGTGTGGTGAGGTGCTAGGAAGAAAGGAGTAAAGCGCACAGAGAGTAAAGGCCAGAAAGGAACATACTGAAAGGGAGTCCTGGGAAGTGCGACCAATCTACCTTGGGGTTGCTGGACCACTCTTCCGGAGGACACAGTGCCAGGCGGGCATCTGTCTTGCTAGCAACAGACTGTGAGTAAAAACCCTGAAACTGCACTTGGACTGCCTCCCTCATTATTCCAGCATCGCACATCTCCCTGCTACACTCCTCAGCACCTTTCCTCAAATCCATCATTTACCTGCCCTGGAAGAACACTATCTCACCTGTAGGAGGTATACCAACTAGCTGCACTACACCATCTCTTCCAGAGACCTGGACCAGATACTACAGGTGGCGTCACAAATCACTATACGAACATTTATCCCCTGTAAATATATTCCCCTTTTCGGTGAGGGCCACGGACCGAGTTGTGGCTACCGTGACATCCCCCATAGAAATCAACGGGCTCGGGTCCGAGTACCCCACGGCCCTGGCGGGCGACTCACTATGGCTCCAGTCCCCTAGCTTGTCTCTCCACGTCTGTCCTCTCTCGTCCCTCCAGCTACACTTCCTAACTCCTCCCCCAGCCAGAATATTCCAGAGAAGCTCTCCTGAAAATCAGGTGTTAGAGCTCCTCCTTCTGGTCTGGAGTAAGAAAAGGTGTTGCATGCAGTGTTACTGAGTCGCACGAACCAGGGCTTATGGGGTACTCGGCACCGAGCCCGTTCACTTCAATGGGGGAGAGGTCACGGGTAGCGCAGCTCGGTCCGTTGCCCTTGGCGCTCATTCAAGGGGGAATATTTACAGGGGATTTAGAAATGTTCGTGACGCCACCTGTGGTTTCTGATCAGGGTGACCAGCGCTGCAGGGTGAATCCTCTGAGGGGTTGTTACTGGGCAGCAAGGTGTTAAGTCTCCCACAGGCGAGACTAATCCCTCGAGGTATATGGCGGTGCAGGGGTGCAAGCAATAAGGCAGACACACACAAGTCAGTCTCTTTCCATACCTTTACTGGTGATGGTTGCAGGCATGTCCCGGGAAGCTGCTCAGGGTGGAGGATGCACGTCCAGTAATCACTGTGTAGGGTTAAGGCCTCCTTACTTCCCAATGTGTGTGGGTTTCTAACTTGCATGAAGCTAAGTTTAACTTCTTCTCCTTGCTACGCCCGGCTGATCTTGTGATGAGGTCTTTTTGTGGACAGAACAGTGTCTCTATGGCGGTACCTGCCAGACCCCCGTCTTCCTGACCCCGGTTACGTATCAGCACTGAAGGGCCCCTTTGCGACTTGAAGTCCAGAGTCTCCGGTTTTTCCCACTAGCTGTGAAGATGCTAGCAAGCTCGGACCCGGTGTCCGGTTGTGCAGAGTGGAGGATAAGCTATCGTCGCTATTTCTCCTCAGTCACTCTCTCCCTTTTGTCTACTCGCCTGTCGTCCTTCGCACACCTTAATATAAGCACAGGCAGCAGTAGATGTAGTAGTCAGCTTCCTTCTATCCACCGCTCACTGACCGTTCCTCAGCCCTCAGGCTAATCTGACAGGAGTTTCCCCCTCACAGCTCGTCTGAGGTAACTGCGTTCTTCAAAGTAGTGTCTGCTCTCCTGAGGTAACACCAACGACTCACTAACGTTCAGCTAGATTGTCTTCATCTCACTGCTGTCTCAAGGGCTCCCTCTGGTGGAACCAGGAAAAATGTGAAGTGTTGTATGCTTATCAGGTATTTGTGAATTACCTTTCCGTGCATCCTCCAGGAAACATGTGTCACCAAGCGCAGCTGGGCCACACATCCCCCCTAGTTATATTCAGCACTCCCGGGCTGAAAAAGAAAACAATTTTTAAAATAACAACAATAACATAACTCATCCCTTGCGGGAGGTAAGGACACTTCAAACGTTACAATGTGTACAAATGGCAGTAGAAAAATATCAAATACTTTTACAGTGCAAATAAATACAAGATTCTTGTGGAGGACCCGCACAAAACCTCCCACGGGGGTCCTGGGTGGGCTGCAGGACTTCTCTGCTGCAAACCTCACTCAAGGCCACACCATACGGGTTTTTCTTCTGAGGTAGAATGGTTTGCTTAAAACCAAGATGGGGCACTGAGTGCCAACTATTTACAACACAGTTTTTGGGCTGGCAAAGTCCTCAGCCACGCAGTCCTTCAAAAAGAAACACATTTCACCTATCACATTACCCAACTAGGGTATACTACTTCAGCATGTAAACATTATCATCATATAACATTCTCAATAAAATGCAATTTTCTTCATAACTTTGTACAATTAAGTAAAGCCTGTCTGGGTCATACTGGATTAATTTGCTAGGACTACTCTTGGTACCTAACAGGTAACCTTCCTTTCGTTGTGCGTACTGACCTACATGGTGTGGTGTCAGGTATAGTAGCATCTAGCCTATCTGTGCTGCGTGCTGGCAAACTGTAAATCCGCCTCCACCTCTCTAGGGATCTGGCAAGCATACTAGCAACTGGGCGATGCGGTTCTGTTTCACCAGGGGATTCTTCTTCCTGAGACCCAACATCTGAAGGTTCCACATTTTGAGATTCCATTCTTTGAGATACTACTTCTGGAGATGCTACAAAGCAAGTTCCTCTTGAACTATTTCTTCTGCTGCGGCAACTGGTTCAACTGGACGTTGAAGCGCTTCTTGTGGTTGGTAAAATTGAAGTACTGGAATAATCACAGCGTCTCCGATACAAGGCCAATCTGCAGGAAAATCTCCTAGGTCCGTGTGTATGACTTCACCTGATTTCTCTTTTTCCATAACAAGTTCTTCCTCGGGAAGTTTTAACATGTCTGGACACAGTTTTAGGTGATCTCTGGATACTGTGGTGGTCGTTTTTCCTTCATCTTTACTTAATGGTACAGGTTTTCCTGTTGTCAAATTTGGAATTTTGCACGACATATGGCTCTTGTTCCCACTGATCATCCAATTTGTGCATTCTTCTTTTTCTTTTTAGCACAATTTCTCCAGGCATAAAAGGCTTAGCTGGCGCACTTTTGTTGTAGTTCTCCTCTTGCTTTTCCCTTACTTTATTGAGACTATCTTCCATGCAGGCTTGTACTCTCCTGTACTGTTCCTGTCTGTTTGTGTCCTAATCTTCAGTAGTAACATCAGCTTCTGGTTCTACAACACCAAGTTCCAAATCCATGGGCAGCTTTCCTGGTCTTGCTCGCATAAGGTAGGCTGGAGTGCAGTTGGTGGAACTCACCGGTATGTGATTGTACAGATCTACCAGGTCAGGTAGTAGGTCTGGCCACCTATTCCTCTCCTCAAGTGGTACAGTCTTCAGCAGATCAATGACTATGTGATTCATCTTCTCACAGAGACCATTGGTTTGGGGTGGTACGGTGTAGTTCTTATCTTCTTACACCCGTACAAGTGACAGAATTCCTTAAACAGTTTGGCTTCAAATGCAGGACCCTGATCAATTAACACTTGCTCTGGATATCCATGGGGTCTGCAGAAATACGCCTGAAACGTCTTTGCTGCTGTTTCAGCTGTCAGATCTTTGACAGGGGCGACCACCAGGAACCTGGAGTAGTGATCCACCATTGTCAGGGCATATGAGTATCCTGACCTGCTGGGTGACAACTTGACATAGTCCAAGGCCACGATCTCCAAGGGACGAGTCGTCTTGATGGGCTGCAGGGGTGCTTTCTGGCTACTGTAGTCTTTTCTTTGGAGGCTACAGGACGCACAGTTTTTACACCATTTCTCGATGGAACTTCGCATTCCCACCCAGTAGAAACAACACTTCAGCAGAGTTTCCAGCTTCTTCCAGCCAAAGTGCCCCGCTCGATCGGGTAGGCTTCCAACACCATCTGGATGTCTGTTCTTGGCACTACTATCTGCCATACCATCTCATGGGTTCTGGGGTTGACGTACCTTCGGCACAGCTTCTCTCGGTAGATAAACAGCCGGCTTCTCTCATTCCACAGCTGCTTCGCTTGTTGAGACGCATCCTTCTCCAAGGAGGAACCTTCCTGAGTTATCAGTTACTTGATGTGGCTGACAACCGGGTCACTGTTCTGGGTCTCCTTCCAGCTGTGGTGAGGTAAAGGGTTTAACGTCTTACCACGCTGCCTCCTGTAGGCTCGTTGCTCGTGGATCATCCCATTTCTGTGGAATGCAGGTAGCTCAATCTCTTCTAGGTCATCCGATTCCTCTTCCGTGTCGGACTCATGCGGCATTCTGGACAAGGCGTCAGCGTTGGCGTTCTTACGGCCCGCCCTGTACTTGATGGTAAATTGATAGTTCGACAGCCGAGCCATCCAACGTTGCTCCATGGCTCCCAGCTTGGCTGTTTCAAGATGTGTCAAGGGGTTATTATCAGTGTAAGCAGTGAACTTGCTGGAGGCTAGGTAATGCTTGAATCTTTCTGTAATGGCCCAGACCAGCGCCAGGAACTCCAACTTGAAGCTGCTATAGTTCTCTGGGTTTCTCTCAGTCGGCCGGAGCTTCCTGCTTGCATATGCGATGACTTTTCTTGGCCATTTTGCTTCTGACTGAGGACAGCTCCCAATCCTTCGTTGCTGGCATCAGTGTACAGCAGGAACGGCTGGCTGTAGTCAGGGTAGGCTAAGATTTCATCGCCTGTCAGGATCTCTTTCATCTCTTTGAATGCCTCAGCTTGTTCTTTACCCCAGTGGAATGGAGGATTTCTGCTCTTGAGGGTTGTCCTACCAGGAGGTCCTGCAGAGGCGCTGCTTTCTTGGTGTAGTCCTTTACAAACCTCCGGTAGTAACCTGTCAGTCCCAGGAACTGACGCACCTCCTTGAGATTCCTTGGTTCTGGCCATTTCTGGATGGCAGTGACCTTCTCGGGGTCCGGCGCTACTCCTTCTGAGCTGACAATATGTCCCAAGTACTGTACCTTTTGTTTGAGCAGATGGCACTTTGAAGGCTTCAGTTTCATCCCATACTTGGACAGTGACTCGAATACCTCTGCCAGGTGCTTCAGATGATCCTCATACGTCTTGGAGTACACAATTACGTCGTCCAGGTACAGCAACACTGTTTCAAAGTTGAGATGTCCCAGGCAACTCTCCATCACTCTCTGGAACGTTCCCGGGGCACTGCTGAGTCCAAACGGCATCCTGTCAAACTCACAGAGTCCCATTGGGGTGGTGAAAGCCGTCTTCTCCCGATCCTCCTCAGCCACAGCTACTTGCCAGTACCCACTAGTGAGGTCGAGGGTGGAAAAGTAATTAGCAGTTTTTAAGGTAGCTAAGGATTCCTCAATGCGTGGTAAAGGGTATGCATCTTTATGTGTTATGCGATTTACTTGTCTGTAATCTACACACATTCTCATGCTTCCATCCTTTTTCTTAACTAGGACTAGAGGTGCTGCCCAGGGACTACAACTATCCCTTATCACCCCTGCTTCCTTCATGTCACGCAACATTTCCTTAGCTTTCTGGTAGTGTGCTGGAGGTATAGGCCTGTACCGCTCTTTGATGGGAGGATGACTGCCTGTAGGGATATGATGCTGTACTCCCTTAATTGTCCCAAAGTCAAGTGGATGTTTGCTAAATACCTGTGTGTACTCCTGTACCACCCGTAGTACTCCCTGTTTCTGGTGGGCGGGAGTGGTGTCTGTCCCGACATGGAGCTGCTGACACCAATCCTCCACCTGGGTTGCTGGGTCATTATCCTCCGCTGGTTGGCGGGAGGCTAAGGACTCTGTCGTGAGAATAGAGTTGTTATCTACAGTATGTAATTTAGCAACTGTGGCATAGCGTGGTAAATTCACTTCATCTTCTCCCCAGTTGAGAAGACGTACTGGTACTCTCCCATTTCGTACTTCTACTACCCCTCTAGCAGTCAAGAGTGTAGGTCTGTGCTCTGAACAATGGGGCTCTACTACTGCTTGGTAGTTCTGTCCTCTCAAACCTATTGCTGCTCTACACCATATAAGCATTTCACTCATTGGGGGTATCACAATGGGGTTTGGGTCTGTCACCCGTACATTACCAATTTCACCATCTGTCAGTTTTGCTTGCTGCTGGCACATCAGGGCCCGGATCTCCCTCTGGATCACTCCCTTTTGCTTTGGCTTGGCAACTTCAGCGAGCTGTTGGAGCAAAAACACAACTTCTCCCAGACAGTTACTAATAATGTTTGTACCTAAAACCACATTTAAGCCATTTTCCTCATTTAGTCTTTACTACTAAGAGTCCCTGGTCCTTCAGCTCCACTCTGCCCACCTTTACGTCCACGTTTTTGGCTCCGAGTATATCAACAGGGAGACCATTAGAGGCATACACAGCAAAGTCAGGGCTCTGGGGCTGGAGACTGTCCATGGACCAAAACTTATTATACAGGACATCAGGTATGATGGTCACCTGAGATCCAGTGTCCAGCAGGGCAGGGATTGCGATCCCGTCCAAGATGATGGACAAGTAGGGTCTTCCTCCCACAAACCTGTGGTTCCAGTCTGAGGGGCCTGATGAGTCTATTCCTGGGTGTTGGCCCTCGGACCCAGGATCTGCTCGTTTAAATGACACTGTCGGGCTAGATGACCTTCCCTGTTGCAACGGTAGCAGATGATCTTTCGGCGAGGATTGTGCTGATCAGGGGTCGCTCCTGGGGGTGGCGTTGTCCTCCTCCGGTGGGGCGACGTCCTTCTTTTCCTCCGGTTCATCCAAGGGACATCCTCTGGGCAGTCGGCTAGCAGGATCTTTCCTCCTTCTTCCTTCCGCAGTTGCAGGGCACTCATTACAGCGGCCAGGTTTTTAGTCAGCTGGCGCACTTCTGAGCGCAGACAGTCCAACTCAGTAGGGGGCGCCACCTGCGTTTTGGCTTCCGCCACCAGCGGGGAAAAGGTGGATGCTGCCGGCTTTAGAGTGGCTTCACCCGGGTGACACTGGGTCGACACCTCGGGCTTCTCCAGGGTCGCAGTCCTTTTATAGCCATATCTTTTAGGGCATCAAAGGTAGCGTCAGGATGATCCAAGGACCACCAGTGCACAGTCCTGCTTTCAGCTTGGGACCTCAGTCCCCGTACAAATTGTTCCTTCAGCATTTTGCTTTCATTAATGGCACTTATAGGGTTAACCTGTTTGAGAGCTCGCAGGGCCCCCTGTAGTCGGCAGGCGTAGTCCCTAATACTGTCATCTGGTCTCTGGGAGCATTGGTAAAACCTCATCCGGAGATCTGTTTCAGTGCGGTCCTCAAAAATAGTCTGCAGCTTTAAGAAAATTGAAAGCACTGATTCCTGGTCTGCAGCTGTCCAAGTCTCTACTTCTCTTTCTGCAGCACCAGTCAATTGTCCTAATATCACTGCAGCTCTTTGTTTCTCTGTCATAGGGTACATGTCCATTATGCTGCATATTTTGCGCTTGAACCCAGACAGGGTATCCGGCTTACCGCTATACTGAGGGAGCCACTTTGCTCCAGGCAGGTATGGGAGCGTCAGTGGTACTATCGGGGCCACTGGACCTGGTGACGGGCCAGCGATTCCATCCTGCGCTGCAGCGCCGGCGGGTAAGTCACCGGAGCGGTCGCTCTGGGCCGCGCTGTCAGCTTGTGGCTGCGACATGTCTGTGCCCCCCCTAGTTAAGTGTGGCCTACCTTCTCCTGAAGGCTGCAGCTCTGCCAGGCACAGCGATGGGGAAGGACCTGCGTCGTCGGCACTCTGAAGCTCTCCACAGGACCTGCCGCCGCGTCAGCGTTGGGGGCGTGTCCGGGACTTCCGCGCGCTTTCTGCAGGTACGCCCCTTCTCTTTGCGCTGTAGCGCTGTACTTTGGCGGGCAATGGCGGACAATTGGCGCCAAAAATCACAAAACAGCAACACAGTCTCTAGCACAAAAACAGTCCAATTAGGCACACGGGACTCACGTATAGCGAGCTTCTTATCCTGTTCGTGATGCCAAAGATGAGTCACACGAACCAGGGCTTATGGGGTACTCGGCACCGAGCCCGTTCACTTCAATGGGGGAGAGGTCATGGGTAGCGCAGCTGGTCCGTTGCCCTGGGCGCTCATTCAAGGGGGAATATTTACAGGGGATTTAGAAATGTTCGTGACGCCACCTGTGGTTTCTGATCAGGGTGACCAGCGCTGCAGGGTGAATCCTCTGAGGGGTTGTTACTGGGCAGCAAGGTGTTAAGTCTCCCACAGGCGAGACTAATCCCTCGAGGTATATGGCGGTGCAGGAGTGCAAGCAATAAGGCAGACACACACAAGTCAGTCTCTTTCCATACCTTTACTGGTGATGGTTGCAGGCATGTCCCGGGAAGCTGCTCAGGGTGGAGGATGCACGTCCAGTAATCACTGTGTAGGGTTAAGGCCTCCTTACTTCCCGATGTGTGTGGGTTTCTAACTTGCATGAAGCTAAGTTTAACTCCTTCTCCTTGCTACGCCCGGCTGATCTTGTGATGAGGTCTTTTTGTGGACAGAACAGTGTCTCTATGGCGGTACCTGCCAGGCCCCCGTCTTCCTGACCTCGGTTACGTATCAGCACTGAAGGGCCCCTCTGCGACTTGAAGTCCAGAGTCTCCGGTTTTTCCCACTAGCTGTGAAGATGCTAGCAAGCTCGGACCCGGTGTCCGGTTGTGCAGAGTGGAGGATAAGCTATCGTCGCTATTTCTCCTCAGTCACTCTCTCCCTTTTGTCCACTCGCCTGTCGTCCTTCGCACACCTTAATATAAGCACAGGCAGCAGTAGATGTAGTAGTCAGCTTCCTTCTATCCACCGCTCACTGACCGTTCCTCAGCCCTCAGGCTAATCTGACAGGAGTTTCCCCCTCACAGCTCGTCTGAGGTAACTGCGTTCTTCAAAGTAGTGTCTGCTCTCCTGAGGTAACACCAACGACTCACTAACGTTCAGCTAGATTGTCTTCATCTCACTGCTGTCTCAAGGGCTCCCTCTGGTGGAACCAGGAAAAATGTGAAGTGTTGTATGCTTATCAGGTATTTGTGAATTACCTTTCCGTGCATCCTCCAGGGAACATGTGTCACCAAGCGCAGCTGGGCCACACATTACCTGCTAAGGGATCCCTCTTTGCTTTCAGGCATGACATCACCCTCCCCTGGAGGAAGGCAAGGTCACTGTGGCAACCAAACTCCTGGGGTACCACATATGGAGGTGTGTACACTGGATTGTGGCCTGGCCTCAACTGCTCGAAAATAGACGAGTTGCCCCTAAAGAAGTTTCACCACATACAGAATCTGGCAGGATTCCCTTCTGTGTAATGTTTGGAGATGAGGAGGTAGTATACCAAGGCAGAAAATCCTGAGATAGAGGTGACTGGAGAAAATTTTGGGTCCGCCCAACATAGGGACCTAACTCTAACAGACTTGTTGAATAAGTTGATTAATGTAACAGTTATAAACGGCATAGTGCAGGAGCGGGGGCTGACACCAGGTGTAAGGATTCCGGATGTTCCATGGAACCTGTTTTGCCCTTGTCCAAGATGGAATCTGGTACTTCGTCCTGCCCTTGAACTTAATGTCTGTCCTGTTATTTAAGTCCGAGTTGGGGAACACTCCTTGTCTGAGTATTTTGTTTGCAACTGGCTTCTGGGCTTCCTCCTGGCTTGCTTCTGTTGTTCCTTCTGCTGCTCGTTACTCGGTGCTCTACCTCATCACTTCCAGCTTCCTTCAGTCATCTGCACTGCTTCCTGATCCTGGCTGTGGTTACCTTTTGTTGTTCGGACTTCTAAGTGAGTTATACATTTCTGGAACTGCTGTGTCTGTAAGAACCTTTGACATTATTATCAGTGTACTAGTTCTTGAACTGTGTCTGTGCGGCCTGCGGTGCTGGACTTAGCAGGACTTTAGTGTTGAGCGATACTGCTCGATATCTAAAAATATCGGATCGGAATGGTATCGCCGATATCACTAAATATCGGCGATATCCGATTCCGATACCGGAAGTCCCATGTAAGTCTATGGGAACAAAATATCGCAACTAAAAAAAACCTTTATTTCCTTGTAAACACTAAATATACACACATAGAATACATATATATATATATATATATACATGTCATTGTGACATATATATATATACATATATGTATAGTTTATACACTTCTACATAGTAAAATATCCTCTGATTCAATTGCCGGGTAAAGCCGGCTTCTGTGAAAAGACAGAAGCACCCGACATGAAATGACACTTGGTGTACATAGGGTTAACCATGTCTTTTCATGTCGTTTGCAATCTGATTTGCATAAACAATTACATCAGTCTATGTGTGCAAAATTTCACACCTGTAGGGGTTAATTAAAGGTATAAATTCGTTGTAAAAAAAACGACTTTTTTGCTACGAATTTACACCTTTAATTAACCCCTACAGGTGTGAAATTTTGCACACATAGACTGATGTAATTGTTTGTGCAAATCAGATAGCAAAGGACATGAAAAGACATGGTTAACCCTATGTACACTAAGTGTCATTTCATGTCGGGTTCTGCATTTTCACAAAAGCCGTCAATTGACTTAGCGGCTATTATACTATGTAGAAGTGTATGAACTATAAATATAAATATATGTGTCACAAATTCAATGACATGTATATATATATATATATATATAATGAGGTGTAAAATTGTTTAAAAAAAATGCGTGGGCTCCCGCCCTATTTTCGCAACCAGACAGACAAAGCCAGCGAATGGGGGCAGATAATAATAGCCCGAGAGGGACCATTATTTTTGGCCCCCCCTGGCTACTAACATCTGCCCCCAGACACCCCAGAAAAGACAAATCTATAATTAGATTCGCCCTTTCTGGCACTTTGCCCGTCTATTCCCATTGCCCTGTAGCGGTGGCGAATGGGTTAATATGGGGTTAAAGCCACATTGCAATTGAAAGGTGACCTTAAGCCAGGTTAATAATTGAGAGCTGTCAATTAGACAACTATCAATTATTAATCCTATTGCATGAAATAAAAATAAAACACACACACTTTAATTAAAAATCATTTTAATGAAATAATCACACAGTTTTTGACCATCTTTATTTGACTGCAAAAACCATTTCCTGTAATAAAAATAAAATAAAAAAGCAAAATTATTCTTACCTATCCCATGCACAGTCAGGTCCCACGGTGTAATCCTTCAGAAAGGGTTAATGTTTACTGCAGGGACCGCAGCTAATGCTGCAGCCTCACAGTAAACCCCCAAATGAATGAGTTCCTCTCCTGGCTGACAGGAGAGGAAGTGGAAAGCTTAATTGATTGCTTTCCACTTTCACTTCAGGTCAGCCAGGGACACAATCAGTGACGTCAGAGGGAACTGATTAACAAAAATAGGGGTTCCCTTCGAATAAAAAATGGCGTCGGGTCCCCCCTATTTTTGTTAACCAGCCTGATGAAGCAGACCGCTGAGGCCTGGATTTTCAGGCTGTTAAGGAGCCAAGATCCATGGACCTTGCCAGCCTGATAATACCAGGCCACAGCAGTCTGCATATCTTGGCTGATTAACAAAAATAGGGGATCCCCTCGAAAAAAATTGGCGTGGGGTCCCCCCTATTTTTGTTAACCAGCCAGATGAAGCAGACCGCTGAGGCCTGGATTTTCAGGCTGTTAAGGAGCCAAGATCCATGGACCTTGCCAGCCTGATAATACCAGGCCACAGCAGTCTGCATATCTTGGCTGATTAACAAAAATAGGGGATTCCCTCGAAAAAAATTGGCGTGGGGTCCCCCCTATTTTTGTTAACCAGCCAGATGAAGCAGACCGCTGAGGCCTGGATTTTCAGGCTGTTAAGAAGCCAAGATCCATGGACCTTGCCAGCCTGATAATACCAGGCCACAGCAGTCTGCATATCTTGGCTGATTAACAAAAATAGGGGATCCCCTCGAAAAAAATTGGCGTGGGGTCCCCCCTATTTTTGTTAACCAGCCAGATGAAGCAGACCGCTGAGGCCTGGATTTTCAGGCTGTTAAGGAGCCAAGATCCATGGACCTTGCCAGCCTGATAATACCAGGCCACAGCAGTCTGCATATCTTGGCTGATTAACAAAATAGGGGATCCCCTCGAAAAAAATTGGCGTGGGGTCCCCCCTATTTTTGTTAACCAGCCAGATGAAGCAGACCGCTGAGGCCTGGTTTTTCAGGCTGGTAAGGATCCAATATCCATGGACCTTGCAAGCCTGATAATACCAGGCCACAGCAGTCTGCTTAGCTTGGCTGGTTAACAAAAATAGGGGATCCCCTCCAAAAAAACGGCATAGGGGTCCCCCTATTTTTGTTAACCAGCCAAGTAAAATGCAGACTGCTGCGGCCTGGTATTAAAAGACTGTCAAGGCCCATGGATTTTGGCCCTCAACAGCCTGATAATACCAGGCTACAGCAGCCCCACATTTGGCGCATCAAAAGATGTGCCAATTGTGGCACTTTACCCGGCTCTTCCCACTGCCCTGTAGCGGTGGCAAGTGGGGTAATAAGGGGTTATTGTCACCGTTGATTGCACGGTGACAATAAGCCTGGTTAATAATGGAGAGGTGTCAATAAGACACCGATCCATTATTAATCCCAAAGTTATTAAATGTATAAAAAAAAGACAAAGCAAGAAAAAAGTCTTTTAATGAAATAAAAGAGACAACACAGTTTTCATTAATTTTATTATACACTCATTCCTGCGACGCCATCGATCTCCTGTAAAAAAAGAAAATAAACAAACCAACAGTATACCACCTGTCCGACGCAGTCCATAGTAACGAGTGTCCCACGACGATCCAGCTCTGCTACATCGCAATGACAGGCAGAGCCTGTCATCGCGACGCAGCACAGCTGATTACCTGCTTCCCCGGTGGTGACGTCATCGGACTGACTGCTTTACGGCCGGGATTACCCAGCAGTCACTGCAGTTATCGCGAGAAACTGCATGTGACCGCCGGGGAAAGATGATGGCGGCCATGAAGCAGTCCAGCCCGTGACCGCCGGAGATCTTCTGCCAGGTAAGTGCCGCTGACTCCTGACAGACCCGACCGACGGACACTGACAGTGACAGTGACAATCCCGATTCCGGTATCCGATAAGACGAAAATATCGGAACTAATTATCGAAAGGCCGATAGAGCTAATATCGGCCGATACCCGATACTTGCGGTATCGTATCGCTCAACACTACAGGACTTTTTCAGCCCTAAATTAGTACACTGAAAATCCTCCAACTTGCTGGACATCACCTGCATATTTCTGGACTGCCATGAAAGTTGCTGACGTTTTACATCAATTAAGGAATTTACTCCAAAGACCCTGTGAAAACATCACAAAACATTACCAGACCCCAATCAGAGGGCAATAAAACTTTCACACTCCTTATCTATGAACTGTTCCAATATTTATGTTCATCTCTATCTCCCATAATGACAGTTCTGCTTTACGTCACTTGTCTTACCTATTGCATTTTTTCTGTGCTGTGTGGTGTATAAATATGTGATTCTTCAGATTTTGTATTAGTTTAGCCTGATGAAGAGACCTGAGTAGTCTCGAAAGCTTGCAATTTGTTACCATCTTTTCAGTTAGCCATTAAAAGGTATCAACCACTGAGGACTCTCAACTCTAAATATTTTTCTATCTACTGGGTAACACGGTACAAAGATATACATCTTTACTGTATGAAAGTTGCTGGACATTTTCCTTACCTATAAGTGCCAGTCGCACTCAGCTTCATTTAACGTAGCTGCTGGACATTTTCGTTTTGTGCTCTTTGCACTTCGCTGTAAATTCAGTAAAATCTCAGTTAGTTTATGTTGTACACCTTGCTTGTTAATACATTTTATTTTGTCACAACTTCTGTCTCAGATTCGTTCTTATCTTATGCAGTCAGATTCCATAGTATCTTCATAAATGCTACATTAGGTTTCCTTATTTTATGATGAGTGGAGAATTATTGTACCATGTTACTAAGGTCAAAGAGGAAATATTGGCGCAAATGTTGGCCCCAGGACCCTATAAATATAGACAGAGGGTGTTTGGACATGGCCCATTCACATGTCTTGGGTGGCCATTTGGATGCCGACAAAATCCAAGAACCCAAGATATTGCAAGTCTTGTCCCACCTGCCAGTTAACCATTCCCAACTCTCATTTCCTAAATCCCCTCGCGACGCTGTAAGGAGGAAGACTGGGCTTCAGGCACCTGTACTGTGCCAGGTTCGGAACTGTCGAGGCTGTGTCCCAGGTTGTCCGGGGGGAAAGAATAGGGGACCGGACAGACCTGGTCACCTGGAAGCAGGGGGGCGGCCATCAAAAAAGCACG
The DNA here is from genome assembly GCA_033576555.1 of Oophaga sylvatica. Classification (NCBI taxonomy): domain Eukaryota; kingdom Metazoa; phylum Chordata; class Amphibia; order Anura; family Dendrobatidae; genus Oophaga; species Oophaga sylvatica. The sequence goes on from JARQOD010000006.1 coordinate 291,959,070, forward strand.
CGTAGCGACGGGCAGATTCCCGCCGGCAGAGACAGGGTGGGTGTGCACACAGCGTGCTCTGCTGGATGTGCAGCAGCCCCGCAACGTACCGCAGACAGCTGTATGCGAGTGCGTTGCTGAGCCCAGTAGCAGAGGAAGAGCCGTGAGCTCCGTCAAGTTTAGTGCTGCGTGCAGGCAGAGGAACGGGTGCCATGTTCAGGACTGTTTGTTGTGGCCCTCTTTGCCAGACAACCCACCGCAAGACCTCTTGTTGATAGACTGTCCGCAGATCCCTTGATTTTGGCTGCACAAGTTTGTGTACTAATTGGCTCAGCGGGTAGAAACCTGAGACCGCCCGTTGCTGACAGAAGATATACCGTGAGTTGTGGAATTTCCCCTAAGGACACTGCATCGGCCGTTGCTGGACTACCACCCTCATTGGATCTTCTGTGATCGAAGAAGCTCTGGACACGATAAGATAATTGTGTGGACTGTTGTCTCATTGTGGTTATCTATTTTGCAATCAATTTCCCTTTTAACTGTTCATCTGCCTGCAAGGAGTATCTTTACTTTTAAATTAAATTGTTAACCCTTGCTCTGACTCTCTTGCATCCTGCAACCTGCTTACACTGCTACCCATCATAGAGGTGTCGTTTGAGTGAATTGTCATGGGCCTGGTCACCCCTTTGTTAAGTCTGCTTGTGGGCATCAATATATATTGATAACATTGGATGATGTAGTGCAGCGGTAGCACACTTATGGAGTGATGAGGCAGTGACCCAGCAAAGTTCAAAGCAAAATGTCTCTTTAATGTTCAACTTAGCAAAACACAGCACATGATATACTCCTGATCGCAGTCGGGAACCATATCCTCTGGATTACAGTCACTAAACATGCCAGTCCTCTTCTGATCGGTTTTCAAGGGCAACTACATCACTGTGTTAATGTGCTACTTACAGCTTTACACAGTACACGATATCCTTCAATTTACAGTCACTAAACATGCCAGTCCTCCTCTTGAGACCATTTACCGTGGGAGACTGCTCCACCGTGTTAATGTTCTACTCACAGTATTACACAGCACACGATAT